>OX031317.1:8082628-8732400 GCA_943737955.2 Myopa tessellatipennis
GAATAATTTAATAATTTAAAATTTTAATAATTTTTCATAATAGCTTAATTTTATTGGGTTTGTTTTGTTTATGACTATTTTTTGTGGTGTTGTGCTTAGTTGTTTAGAAAATGAACATTAGAAATTCAGTTAATGCTTCTGTGTCTCAGTTAAAATCCCGGAGCTATTCACTCTCCAAAAACAGAATAGTTGAGTAGAGAGAAAAGGGGGCAGTGAGAGAGTCATAGGACAGTGAGTGTATGAGAGCGATACCACAGCTACCAATCTGAATGAGAGCTCACAGTGGTGAGCGATATCATCTAAGACTCCTTCTGTTACATGTGCCAGGAGCAATCAGTTTTAAGAACCTTACAACTGTGCACGGGATCATATTCAAAACATTCAAAGAGGCATGCAAGGAGTTGGGTATCTTAGAAGACGATTATGTTTGGGAAGCCACACTGGGGCTGAGGCTGTGGAAGTCAGCATGCCTAGGCCCTCAGAGAATTGTTTGCTTTAATCTGTGTTTTTGGGTGCCCACTTGAGCCGCAGAAATTGTGGGACAAGTTTCTTAACCACTTTACAGATGACCTACCTGGAAGACACCCGGATCATTGTAGAACACGCGCAAATTGTGAAAACTTAGCCCTACGCGATGTCCAAGAAATTTTTATTTTACATGGTAAAAATTGTACAGACTTCGGTCTTAAAACTCCACCTCAAGACTTGCCTCATGATGACGGAGTAGCACTTGATATAATGAAAGAAAGAGCAACAGGTCAAGATATGGTCGAAAGTTTAAATGATGAACAGAGTGTTGCTTTTAATAGAGTTATAGATTCAATATACACATCTAGCAGATCATCCAAATGTTTCTTCTGGGATGGACATGGGGGAAGTCACAAACAGAACAACGGGAACATGTTTGCGAGCTAAACGCAACACAAACAAAACAACGGGAACATGTTTGCGAGCTAAGCGCAACACAAACAGAACACAAGCAGAACAACGGTAACATGTTTACGATCCCAGCGCAACACAGCCAGAGCAGCGAGAATCAACTGGAACATGTTTGCGAACTAAGCGCAACACAAACAGAACACAGCAGAACAACAGTAACATGTTTACGATCTCAGCGCAACACAGCCAGGGCAGCGAAGATCAACGGGAACATGTTTGCGAACTAAGCGCAACACAAACAGAACAACGGGAACATGTTTGCGCAACACAAACAGAAAACCAAGCAGAACAACGGGAACATGTTTGCGAGCTAAACGCAACACAAACAGAACAACGGGAAGATGTTTACGAGCTGAGAGCAGCACAAGCAGAACAACGGGAACATGTTTGCGAACTAAGTGCAACACTTGCAAGAAACATAGCAGCGACGAACAACGGGGACCTGTTTTCTAACAAACTTGGAAACCAAGAACAAGCAACTCAGAACATATAAATACAAAATCCACAGTACAGAAGGGATGAGTGACCAAGGAGTCAAGTTCTAGTGAACATGGCATACGCGCAGCAGTCAAGTTAGAAAATATAGAATAAATAAGTGTGAACAAAGTTTAACAAAGAAATAAATAATCGAAATAGAAATACAACCGAATCCGAGTCTTGTAATTTGAACCCTGGAGGCCGCTGAGAGTATCCCGGCCGAAAGTTCGTTACAAGTGGCGCCCGAACAGGGACTTTGATTACACAAAAAACAAGAAAGGAACGCAGAGAAAACAAACCAACGACAAAATGGTAGACATTGGATGGGTATACAAACTCACCAAGGAAGAGCTGAGGAGCCTCCTGGTGACATATGGACTCGACACAGAAGGCTCATGGGAAGACCAACGAAACGAGAAGAGAATTCTACAGGAGGAACTGCATAAGTTTGATGATATCCAAGGGTCGAGCAGCATAACCGAGCTAAAAATTATCATGCGCGACGATCAACCGATTAAAATGCGATACTTCCCGCGGAACCCGGCGATGCAAAAAGTCATAAACTGTTAGGAAATAGGATGCATTACTAGAAAACAGGTGTATTGAACCATCCCACAGCTCATACAGTGCGCCGATAGTACTAGTCCGCAAGAAAACAGGCAAATGGCGACTATGCATTGATTGGACGCCTACCCAATACCACGCATACACCACATACTAGATCGACCACGAAATGCCCGTTACATAAGTAGCCTCGATTTAAAGAACGGATATTGGCAGATTCCAATGGCAGAGGGTAGCAAACAATACACAGCTTCACGGTTCCGGGAAGGGGGCTATTCCAATGGCGCGTGATGCCGTTCGGCCTACATTCAGCACCAGCAACATTGCAACGAGCACTACACCAAGGCATCGGACCAGACATGGAACCACACGCATTCGCTTACTTGGATGACATAATCGTCACGGGAGCGTCACTAGAAGAACACTTGAGAAACTTGAAAGAAGTATTCCGACGATTACGACAGGCGAATCTCAAATTAAACGTCGAAAAGTGCGAATTCTTCAAGCGAGAAGTGAAGTATCTCGGACACGTCATCAGCGAGCAGGGAATTCACACCGATCCTGACAAAATCACAGCAATCCAAGAATTGCAGCCACCAACCAACACGAAGGAACTTAGGCGATGCCTAGGCATAGCCTCGTGGTACCGACGATTCGTACCAAACTTCGCCAACATTGTACAACCCTTGACAACACTACTCCGCAAAGGCAAACACTGGAAGTGGGACGAGGCACAAAACAAAGCATTCAAAAAACTCAAGGCAAAGCTGACCTCTGCACCAGTACTGGCCTGCCCAGACTTCAATCAAATGGTCACCCTCCAGACCGACGCTAGCGACTACGGACTTGGAGCAGTACTCACGCAAGACATCGACGGACAAGAAAGGTTAATTGCATATGCCAGCCGACGGCTCAACAAGACCGAAAACAATTATTCATCAACAGAGAAGGAATGCCTACCTATCGTGTGGGCCATCAGGAAGATGCGTCCGTACCTAGAGAGATACCGGTTCACAGTCATCACCGATCACTTATCGTTGAAGTGGCTCAATTCCATAGAGAGTCGCACATAGCCAGAGGACCATGGGAAACGGTATGTACCGACTTCATTGGCCCGCTGCCACGTTCAAAACATGGAAATTGCATGCTACTAGTATTCTTTGACAAGTTTTCTAAATGGACCGAGATGATTCCGCATCGGAAAGTATCAACCGAACACTTAAAAAGAGCCTTCCGCGAACGGATCTTAGCACGATTCGGAACGCCCAAGATCGTCATCGCCAGATCGATCGCCCAACAGACAACGGCAGCCAATTCGCGAGCATAGGATTCCAGAAGTTTCTCCGAGAGATGGGATCAAACAACAGTTTACCGCATCATACACCCCACAAGAGAACCCGACAGAACGGGCCAACCGAACCGTGAAGACGATGATAGCACAACTCGCCGACAATCATCATAGAAATTGGGACGAAATGCTGCCCGAAATAACGTTGGCAATAAACAGCAGCGTTTCAAAAACGACTGGCTATAGCCCAGCCTTTGTGACTCAGGGACAGGAATTATGACTTCCGAGGTCACTATTCGATGAAGTAACCCCCGGTACCGGTCAAACACCACACACGGTGGAAGAAAAACTGACGAAGTTGAACGACGTACACGCAATTGTGCGACAAAACATGCAACGAGCAGCGCAGGTTCGCAAATTTGTGTCACCGGTAATCGTGAACCTAAGAAGGAAAGGCGAGACGCGCACACGCAGGGCCCACGTCAGCGAACTCAAGGAGTTCCATCACGACGCAGAGTAAAGCGGTAAAAGTTCGATACAATGTAGTCCAATCTCGAAATAATTTTAGTAAAACCTAAAATCATGACCAGCGACCCTTACAAACACTCGTGGGACAAACAGAACCCAACCCAAAGTAAGTCGAGTCAAGACGAACAAATAAAACACAAACACACAACACTACACCAAACAAACAGAAATTTAACCTAAATGCCGATGTGAACTCGAAGAGGCCAGACAACAAATCTGGGAAAAGGCCCATTGGTTATGGGAAAATTTGAAGAAAAGGGAGGAAACCTAGCATAGAGTACAACACTGGCGATGGGAAAAAAAGGGACCGAGATTTAGGAACCAAAATTTCCAACAACACAAGTACGTAGTGAACCGGTAAAAGGCAGCGACTTTTATACACCAATTCGGCAACATTGAACACACGCTAAAAGGAACCAAATTGTCGATGTCAACTAGAAGACAACAATAAAACAACAAACACACACAACAAAATTGGAGCGAGATTTAGAAGACAACAAGAAAGCAAGAAACACAAAACACAGCAACAAAAGACAAAACACAGCAACAAACATACGCAACAAAAGTGGAGCGAGATTTAGAGGACAACAATAAAACAACAAACTCACGCAACAAAATTGGAGCGAGATTTAGAAGGCAACAATACAACAACAAACACACAACAAAACTGGAGCGAGATTTAGAGGACGACAATAAAACAACAAACACACACAACAAAATTGGAGCGAGATTTAGAGGACAACAATAAAACAACAAACACACACAACAAAACTGGAGCGAGATTTAGAAGACAAAACACAACAACAAACACACGCAACAAAATTGGACCGAGAGTTAGAAGACAAAACACAACAACAAACACACACAACAAATTGAAGCGAGATTTAGGAGACAACCATACAACAACAAACACACGCAACAAAATTGGAGCAAGATTTGGAAGACAAAACACAACAACAAACACCCGCAATAAAACTGGACCAAGATTTAGAAGACAACAACAAAACAACAAACACACGCTAAAAAACTGGAGCGAGACCTAGAAGACAACGATAAAACAACAAACACACGTAGAACAAGACCGGTATGCAGAAACTAGGATGGACCGGTAAAAAGGAGCGAGTTTTAGAACAATGCAAGGAGGCCAAATATACAACAACAAACACCCACACCGGACCGAAACTTAGAAGACAATAATCCAACAACAAACACACGCAAACAAAACCGAGATGCAGAAACCAAGGTGCACCGGTAAAAGGAAGCGGGTTTTAGAAACCAACCCTACAAACTAATACAAACCTCAAGGAAACTCAAGGGGGAAAAAAAAGGAAAGAAATGATAGACGACAGCTAGATCACAAGAACACGCGCAACAAGTAAAACATTCGTAGTCAGACTTTCAAAGTGATCACACGAAAATCCAGCGAACGATGTCTTACCCAACAATAATCATAATTGATTCCGATGACGACACCAGCGATTCACCTGGACACGAGAACCCATACAACTATCAGGAACAGACGAACGGAGGTAATCTCTATTACCCACAAGATAACGACACACGCTACGAACCGGACAACGATATGGACATCGAGATGGACGACGAAATATACACCGGAACTGATGAGGACATGCGCGAGGAACAGGACAACGAAGTGGAACACGAGCTACCAAGGGACAGGCGGGAGCTAATCACAATAGAGGATAAGATCCGGCTCTCTGATCGGATACTGACAGTGACCCAACATGTGTTTGTACGTACACAGTACATACACGAAGACGAGGGTGAGACGGAAGAAGAACGGTTGGCCGGATATCTAGGGATCCTCACAACCAGAGAACAGCAAATCCACATGGAGCGACGACTGCACGACCAACATCAGGAACTGATACAACAAATACAAGAGAAGAAACAACAACAATATCGACAACAAAGAGACCAAGACCACGAAATGGAACGGATCCACGCAGAGCTGGAAAAGGAGATGAAGAAAACCAGACAACAGGAGCAGGAAATACAAGATCGACAATTAGAAATGGAGAAGACGGAGAGGGAAACAGAGAGGACGGGCAAAGAACTACAACGACTCAGAGGCGAAATACAACAACACCAGCAAGGATACCAACGACAACAGGAGAGATTAAACGAGCTACAGATCGAAAATGGACGCAGGGCCCAGATCATGCACAACACAAAAAGGGAACTTGACGATACTGTGGCACAGATAGAGGAGTGGGAAGAACGAGCAAACCAACAAGAGGATAAGGCGGAACGAGGACAAAGGAAACTGTCAGACATGTTCCAGAGGACAAAAGTTACACGGACGAGATGAGGGAGATACACGCACGGAAACACGCTCCAACACTGTGGGACACGCAAGAGGGGGCAGAGAGCACCCCCACAACAACTTGCACCAACGGCGAACAGGAGCGCCGATGAAGTCGCCTGGGAGGTTCTCCAAAGGCACAAACGCCGAACCGCCAAAGGGTGGACCGCAGCACCGACCAGCGGCCGACGAGAATTCGGATCCGCCAGAATGGGAAGGTGGGAGTAAAGAAAACGTTGGAGCAAATGACAGGAGAAGGTGGAAAAGGGGGGAAAAGAAGAAATACCTAAAGGGAAAGAAAACACACAGCTTCTGGCCACGCCACCCGAAGCAAGAAAGGAGTGTGACGACAATTTTCGAAAGTCGAAAATTACCGCACAACAATACTGCTTCACAAGAAAGTAACCTTGATTGTGGGGAAAACTCACAAACAGAACAACGGGAACATGTTTGCGAGCTAAGCGCAACACAAGCAGAACAACGGTAACATGTTTACGATCCCAGCGCAACACAGCCAGAGCAGCGAGGATCAACGGGAACATGTTTGCGAACTAAGCGCAACACAAACAGAACACAAGCACAACAACGGTAACATGTTTACGATCTCAGCGCAACACAGCCAGGGCAGCGAAGATCAACGGGAACATGTTTGCGAACTAAGCGCAACACACACAGAACAACGGGAACATGTTTGCGCAACACAAACAGAAAACAAGCAGAACAACGGGAACATGTTTGCGAGCTAAACACAACACAAACAGAACAACGGGAAGATGTTTACGAGCTGAGAGCAACACAAGCAGAACAACGGGAACATGTTTGCGAACTAAGTGCAACACTTGCAAGAAACATAGCAGCGACGAACAACGGGAACCTGTTTACGAAGAAACTTGGAAACCAAGAACAAACAACTCAGAACATATAAATACACAAGCCACAGTACAGAAGGAATGAGTGACCAAGGAGTGAAGTTCTAGTGAACATCGCATATGCGCAGCAGTCAAGTTAGAAAATATAGAATAAATAAGTGTGAACAAAGTTGAATAAAGAAATAAATAATCGAAATAAAAATACAACCGAATCCGAGTCTTGTAATTTGAACCCTGGAGGCCGCTGAGATTATCCCGGCCGTAAGTTCGTTACACACCTACATATTCCAGTATACGATACTAATATTTCCAGTATTTCATCAATTATTACATTAAAATTTAAATTTAGTAAATATTTCAATCAACCGTAATGTCTATCAGTTGAGTCAGGTCTTATCATGCCATTATTGGCTTATATGTTTTGCTTCAAGCATACAATGTAAATTGCTTACCAAGAAATTATCAGATTTACCGCCGGATCCCCGTTAGTGGCGCGATAAAGGTGATTCATCAAAACCCGACGAAATTACAATTTAAAAATGTGAATAATAGTAATACAAAAAACTCTAAACTTTCTTAATAAATTTTTCTTTTTCGTTTGCTATTTCATTAAAAATTTACATCATCATTAACCCCATCATCACTAAAGAAATTTGATTAGCAAACATATTATTATAAATCACCATACTTTGCAAAGAAAAAATCTCATTAAAAATATTTTGTACATTATTTAGTTAAAACAAGAATTAGAAAACAGAAGGATAGCATGGTATAATTTACTGTCCATTTATCAGAATAAATGGATGTACAAACCTCTGTGCGAGTGTTTGAGGGTATTTAACTTAGTGTATAAAAATAACCTGTATTACAATGAAATAAACTGTTATCGGATTTGTCAGTTTTTTTTTCTTTTAATTTTTTCTTTATGCATTTTCTTAATGCAGATCTTATAGTTGTTGTGATACCTTGTACAGGTCGACGTTATGCATCACTGTAAATGTATAATATGAATACGCTTCATATTATACTACGTATAATATGAATATGAATACGTGGAACGCCGCTGGACAGGATACAATGCCTGCAATGAAGTTGGCACTATAATACGCCTTGCTATATCGCTGGCGGAGAACTGAATTAAAAGCCTGTTGGTGTTGGCTATCTTAGAACAATTCTTGCCTTTATTCTGGATCACTTGGGTCTTTATACACTGAGTAATCCCATTCTTTCTCCAAGAGTGAATATGTCAACAATGTATTTTAGATATGCTTAATCTACTCTTAAACACTATAAGCTTAATGATATCGCTTTTCTCGATCTTCACACATTTGATCTCACTCAATATTTCGTATTGTTTGCAATAATTAAGTCATTATTATTGAGTCATTATTGAACCATTGCCCAATTATAAGTTTGGCTTAGAATTGGGCGGTACAGATTCTACAGCAATAGAATCAAATTTCTCTTTTGTGAACCGCCCAATTCTAAGCCAAAGTTATAATTGGGCGGTTCAAAAAAAGAAATTTGATTCTATTGCTGTAGAGTGAAAAGTGCAAGCAGAATGTCGGTCACCATGCATTGTACTTTAATATGTTGGAATAAGCACAGTTTCTTAAGTATATGCTATAAAATGTGTGTGTGAAATAGTCAGAAGCGAAGTTCGGGTATGTTGTGTTCGGGTGCACTACAATCTGTCGTTGTTGTGTTCGTTGCCGCTGTTTCTGTTGTTGCATGTCCTAAATATCCACGACAATCTCCGGTTTCTCATTTAGTGTGAAAGTTCTATTGTTTAAAAATATAACAAACAAGTTATGGAAACTAATTCCATTGATTTTTCTTTTGTGATATTCGTGCTACACAGTGTATGTGTGTTCTATTTATTTGTTTATTAAACACAGAATTTACGCGAAGAGATTAAACAAACGATCCTTTTTCAATGTACACAATTTCGCAATTTAGACTCTTTAGCTAGTTTTAAATTTTTTTTTTATTAAGCTTGTATGCTCGTTCCAACAAGAGAAATTATGCCAATTGCATTTGAAGCAGTGAATTGTTTTTTTTTTTTCTATGTTGATTGTTTTCAGAATTTATTCATATTATAAAATAATAATTTTTCCATATAGATCCAAAAACGTGAACATAAGAAAAAATTAAAGTTCTTTCACACAATTGCGACTCTATAACATTCAAAAATGATGACTGATTTTATTTTTTTCATATAATATTGTTTTTAAACACACAAAATTTCAGTCTGAAGTCTTCAAGGCCTTTTTACTCAATGCATTTTTCCGGCTATCTGCAAGCCGGACTGGACCAGATCCAACCGTTACCGATTGGTTAACCTACCGGCGTTCCGCTCACACCCATGACGAACGTCCAGCAAAAGAGACTCCGCAATGTGGCGCGATGCAATCTTCATATAAAAAAAAAACATTCTTTAATTTTTCGATCACGCCACACTACAGTCTCTCCTGAATGCGGTCCGTATTTAGTGCTGGAGGGGGTGGGGCGGGGGGTAGCTGCTGCAGTGGTGACTACGACCAGCAGTGGTGACTACGACAGAAGAACAGCTGGGAAAGGTAGCCATTCGAGTTCAAATCAGTGAGTAGAAATATCTTCCATAAATGTCATCATCATCAGGCAGGATATCTCCATTACTCCCCCGTTACCACAAGTCCTTAGCATGAAACACTCCCATCGGTGCACCCTTCATCGTTTCTAAACGATAGCAGGAGTTCCCCAGAATCTCAACCACCAGTCGGCCCAACTTAGCACAGAAGTGGTCCGCCTGTTTGCTCAGCTGGAAGTTTGGCCGAGTAACCACCTGCCCGACCTTAAACGACCGAATCCTCGACCTGAGACTATAAGTCTTTCTATTCTTCTCGTAGGTCTGGCGCATCCGCCATACATCGCAAGACAGCATTACTGTCTTTTCGATTTATTCTCACTGAATCCTCTCTTAGTTGCCCTAACCTCCTCAGAACCTCGTAATCTTTGCCATGAGTCACCATATGCCGACCAAACAGCACGAAATAAGGCTCATATCCAATTGACTGGTGCAAACACTTTCGTAGAGCACAATTGACGCTACTTAAGTATTCGTCCCAAGCCCTCTGGTCTTCCCTAATATATGAACGAAGCTTCGTTAATCGAGCGATTAACCCATTCGGAGGCGCTTGACTGCGGCGAATACGCGGCAGTGTATGTGTGCGTTATACCAAATTCATCCAAAAATTTCGTCATGTCCCGACTGAAGAACTGTCGCCCGTTGTCGGACACTACAGTCTCAGGCACGCCGAAGCAAAAGAACACATAATCCCGTAGAAATTCAATTATATGAGAGGTAGTAAATTTTCGGAGAGACTTCGAAAAAGTAAATTTAGAGGTGCGAGGAAAGGGACCAATAAGATCCATATATAATCGTTCAAACGGTCGTTCAGTAGCACACAGTGATCCCTTAGGCCGACGCAGGACCTGAGTGGGCACTTTCGATGTGCAGCACAGCTCACACTGAGAGATGTACAGGGCAACCTGCTTCCGTATGGCTGGCCCATACATGTTTTGGCCCATGTTTTGGCTATTCCCGCGTGTGCTGACGTGGGCACGTCATGGGCCGCTCGGATCACTACTTCCCGAAGATCCAAAGGCACGCAAAGCTTCCACTTCAGATCATCCGAGACATTAGTCTGTTGCAAATTCATTGAGGTGATAGAGATAGTTGTCGTAACGCCAAAATCGGGAAATTCCTCACCAGAGAACTTCTCCTTTAAAGTGGTATATTCAATTGATGTGAAGGCCGGAGACGTCAATTCAATGACGGGCGCGTGATTGAGCTCGAGCAGCGACACTTCCCTAAGTGGAGCGCTCTTCATCGACCGCGACAACGCGTCTGTCATGACATTGGCAGAACCTTTCCGGTGCTCTATGGTGAAATCAAAGCCCTGATGCTCTAGTGCCCACCGAGTCAAGCGACCCGCCAGGTCCCGCTGATTCATCAGCCATTTCAAACATGAGTGTTCTGTGACTACCTTAAACTCATGGCGTTCTATAAACATTCTGAATTTTTTTATTACCAGAACGACAGCTAAGCACTCTAGTTCAGTGACTGTTTAGTTTCGTTGAGCCTTATTTAATTTCTGAGCCTTATTTAATTTAATTTAAAACTAGCTAAAGAGTCTAAATTGCGAAATTGTGTACATTGAAAAAGGATCGTTTGTTTAATCTCTTCGCGTAAATTCTGTGTTTAATAAACAAATAAATAGAACACACATACACTGTGTAGCACGAATATCACAAAAGAAAAATCAATGGAATTAGTTTCCATAACTTGTTTGTTATATTTTTAAACAATAGAACTTTCACACTAAATGAGAAACCGGAGATTGTCGTGGATATTTAGGACATGCAACAACAGAAACAGCGGCAACGAACACAACAACGACAGATTGTAGTGCACCCGAACACAACATACCCGAACTTCGCTTCTGACTATTTCACACACACATTTTATAGCATATACTTAAGAAACTGTGCTTATTCCAACATATTAAAGTACAATGCATGGTGACCGACATTCTGCTTGCACTTTTCACTCTACAGCAATAGAATCAAATTTCTTTTTTTGAACCGCCCAATTATAACTTTGGCTTAGAATTGGGCGGTTCACAAAAGAGAAATTTGATTCTATTGCTGTAGAATCTGTACCGCCCAATTCTAAGCCAAACTTATAATTGGGTAATGGTTCAATAATGACTCAATAATAATGACTTAATTATTGCAAACAATACGAAATATTGAGTGAGATCAAATGTGTGAAGATCGAGAAAAGCGATATCATTAAGCTTATAGTGTTTAAGAGTAGATTAAGCATATCTAAAATACATTGTTGACATATTCACTCTTGGAGAAAGAATGGGATTACTCAGTGTATAAAGACCCAAGTGATCCAGAATAAAGGCAAGAATTGTTCTAAGATAGCCAACACCAACAGGCTTTTAATTCAGTTCTCCGCCAGCGATATAGCAAGGCGTATTATAGTGCCAACTTCATTGCAGGCATTGTATCCTGTCCAGCGGCGTTCCACGTATTCATATTCATATTATACGTAGTATAATATGAAGCGTATTCATATTATACATTTACAGTGATGCATAACGTCGACCTGTACAAGGTATCACAACAACTATAAGATCTGCATTAAGAAAATGCATAAAGAAAAAATTAAAAGAAAAAAAAACTGACAAATCCGATAACAGTTTATTTCATTGTAATACAGGTTATTTTTATACACTAAGTTAAATACCCTCAAACACTCGCACAGAGGTTTGTACATCCATTTATTCTGATAAATGGACAGTAAATTATACCATGCTATCCTTCTGTTTTCTAATTCTTGTTTTAACTAAATAATGTACAAAATATTTTTAATGAGATTTTTTCTTTGCAAAGTATGGTGATTTATAATAATATGTTTGCTAATCAAATTTCTTTAGTGATGATGGGGTTAATGATGATGTAAATTTTTAATGAAATAGCAAACGAAAAAGAAAAATTTATTAAGAAAGTTTAGAGTTTTTTGTATTACTATTATTCACATTTTTAAATTGTAATTTCGTCGGGTTTTGATGAATCACCTTTATCGCGCCACTAACGGGGATCCGGCGGTAAATCTGATAATTTCTTGGTAAGCAATTTACATTGTATGCTTGAAGCAAAACATATAAGCCGATAATGGCATGATAAGACCTGACTCAACTGATAGACATTACGGTTGATTGAAATATTTACTAAATTTAAATTTTAATGTAATAATTGATGAAATACTGGAAATATTAGTATCGTATACTGGAATATGTAGGTGTGTAACGAACTTACGGCCGGGATAATCTCAGCGGCCTCCAGGGTTCAAATTACAAGACTCGGATTCGGTTGTATTTTTATTTCGATTATTTATTTCTTTATTCAACTTTGTTCACACTTATTTATTCTATATTTTCTAACTTGACTGCTGCGCATATGCGATGTTCACTAGAACTTCACTCCTTGGTCACTCATTCCTTCTGTACTGTGGCTTGTGTATTTATATGTTCTGAGTTGTTTGTTCTTGGTTTCCAAGTTTCTTCGTAAACAGGTTCCCGTTGTTCGTCGCTGCTATGTTTCTTGCAAGTGTTGCACTTAGTTCGCAAACATGTTCCCGTTGTTCTGCTTGTGTTGCTCTCAGCTCGTAAACATCTTCCCGTTGTTCTGTTTGTGTTGTGTTTAGCTCGCAAACATGTTCCCGTTGTTCTGCTTGTTTTCTGTTTGTGTTGCGCAAACATGTTCCCGTTGTTCTGTGTGTGTTGCGCTTAGTTCGCAAACATGTTCCCGTTGATCTTCGCTGCCCTGGCTGTGTTGCGCTGAGATCGTAAACATGTTACCGTTGTTGTGCTTGTGTTCTGTTTGTGTTGCGCTTAGTTCGCAAACATGTTCCCGTTGATCCTCGCTGCTCTGGCTGTGTTGCGCTGGGATCGTAAACATGTTACCGTTGTTCTGCTTGTGTTGCGCTTAGCTCGCAAACATGTTCCCGTTGTTCTGTTTGTGAGTTTTCCCCACAATCAAGGTTACTTTCTTGTGAAGCAGTATTGTTGTGCGGTAATTTTCGACTTTCGAAAATTGTCGTCACACTCCTTTCTTGCTTCGGGTGGCGTGGCCAGAAGCTGTGTGTTTTCTTTCCCTTTAGGTATTTCTTCTTTTCCCCCCTTTTCCACCTTCTCCTGTCATTTGCTCCAACGTTTTCTTTACTCCCACCTTCCCATTCTGGCGGATCCGAATTCTCGTCGGCCGCTGGTCGGTGCTGCGGTCCACCCTTTGGCGGTTCGGCGTTTGTGCCTTTGGAGAACCTCCCAGGCGACTTCATCGGCGCTCCTGTTCGCCGTTGGTGCAAGTTGTTGTGGGGGTGCTCTCCGCCCCCTCTTGCGTGTCCCACAGTGTTGGAGCGTGTTTCCGTGCGTGTATCTCCCTCATCTCGTCCGTGTAACTTTTGTCCTCTGGAACATGTCTGACAGTTTCCTTTGTCCTCGTTCCGCCTTATCCTCTTGTTGGTTTGCTCGTTCTTCCCACTCCTCTATCTGTGCCACAGTATCGTCAAGTTCCCTTTTTGTGTTGTGCATGATCTGGGCCCTGCGTCCATTTTCGATCTGTAGCTCGTTTAATCTCTCCTGTTGTCGTTGGTATCCTTGCTGGTGTTGTTGTATTTCGCCTCTGAGTCGTTGTAGTTCTTTGCCCGTCCTCTCTGTTTCCCTCTCCGTCTTCTCCATTTCTAATTGTCGATCTTGTATTTCCTGCTCCTGTTGTCTGGTTTTCTTCATCTCCTTTTCCAGCTCTGCGTGGATCCGTTCCATTTCGTGGTCTTGGTCTCTTTGTTGTCGATATTGTTGTTGTTTCTTCTCTTGTATTTGTTGTATCAGTTCCTGATGTTGGTCGTGCAGTCGTCGCTCCATGTGGATTTGCTGTTCTCTGGTTGTGAGGATCCCTAGATATCCGGCCAACCGTTCTTCTTCCGTCTCACCCTCGTCTTCGTGTATGTACTGTGTACGTACAAACACATGTTGGGTCACTGTCAGTATCCGATCAGAGAGCCGGATCTTATCCTCTATTGTGATTAGCTCCCGCCTGTCCCTTGGTAGCTCGTGTTCCACTTCGTTGTCCTGTTCCTCGCGCATGTCCTCATCAGTTCCGGTGTATATTTCGTCGTCCATCTCGATGTCCATATCGTTGTCCGGTTCGTAGCGTGTGTCGTTATCTTGTGGGTAATAGAGATTACCTCCGTTCGTCTGTTCCTGATAGTTGTATGGGTTCTCGTGTCCAGGTGAATCGCTGGTGTCGTCATCGGAATCAATTATGATTATTGTTGGGTAAGACATCGTTCGCTGGATTTTCGTGTGATCACTTTGAAAGTCTGACTACGAATGGTTTACTTGTTGCGCGTGTTCTTGTGATCTAGC
Source organism: Myopa tessellatipennis (assembly GCA_943737955.2). NCBI lineage: Eukaryota > Metazoa > Arthropoda > Insecta > Diptera > Conopidae > Myopa > Myopa tessellatipennis. The sequence goes on from OX031317.1 coordinate 8,097,602, forward strand.
TGTCGTCTATCATTTCTTTCCTTTTTTTTCCCCCTTGAGTTTCCTTGAGGTTTGTATTAGTTTGTAGGGTTGGTTTCTAAAACCCGCTTCCTTTTACCGGTGCACCTTGGTTTCTGCATCTCGGTTTTGTTTGCGTGTGTTTGTTGTTGGATTATTGTCTTCTAAGTTTCGGTCCGGTGTGGGTGTTTGTTGTTGTATATTTGGCCTCCTTGCATTGTTCTAAAACTCGCTCCTTTTTACCGGTCCATCCTAGTTTCTGCATACCGGTCTTGTTCTACGTGTGTTTGTTGTTTTATCGTTGTCTTCTAGGTCTCGCTCCAGTTTTTTAGCGTGTGTTTGTTGTTTTGTTGTTGTCTTCTAAATCTTGGTCCAGTTTGTTGCGTGTGTTTGTTGTCTTTTGTTGTCTTCTAACTCTTGCTCCAGTTTTATTGCGGGTGTTTGTTGTTGTGTTTTGTCTTCCAAATCTTGCTCCAATTTTGTTGCGTGTGTTTGTTGTTGTATGGTTGTCTCCTAAATCTCGCTTCAATTTGTTGTGTGTGTTTGTTGTTGTGTTTTGTCTTCTAACTCTCGGTCCAATTTTGTTGCGTGTGTTTGTTGTTGTGTTTTGTCTTCTAAATCTCGCTCCAGTTTTGTTGTGTGTGTTTGTTGTTTTATTGTTGTCCTCTAAATCTCGCTCCAATTTTGTTGTGTGTGTTTGTTGTTTTATTGTCGTCCTCTAAATCTCGCTCCAGTTTTGTTGTGTGTTTGTTGTTGTATTGTTGCCTTCTAAATCTCGCTCCAATTTTGTTGCGTGAGTTTGTTGTTTTATTGTTGTCCTCTAAATCTCGCTCCACTTTTGTTGCGTATGTTTGTTGCTGTGTTTTGTCTTTTGTTGCTGTGTTTTGTGTTTCTTGCTTTCTTGTTGTCTTCTAAATCTCGCTCCAATTTTGTTGTGTGTGTTTGTTGTTTTATTGTTGTCTTCTAGTTGACATCGACAATTTGGTTCCTTTTAGCGTGTGTTCAATGTTGCCGAATTGGTGTATAAAAGTCGCTGCCTTTTACCGGTTCACTACGTACTTGTGTTGTTGGAAATTTTGGTTCCTAAATCTCGGTCCCTTTTTTTCCCATCGCCAGTGTTGTACTCTATGCTAGGTTTCCTCCCTTTTCTTCAAATTTTCCCATAACCAATGGGCCTTTTCCCAGATTTGTTGTCTGGCCTCTTCGAGTTCACATCGGCATTTAGGTTAAATTTCTGTTTGTTTGGTGTAGTGTTGTGTGTTTGTGTTTTATTTGTTCGTCTTGACTCGACTTACTTTGGGTTGGGTTCTGTTTGTCCCACGAGTGTTTGTAAGGGTCGCTGGTCATGATTTTAGGTTTTACTAAAATTATTTCGAGATTGGACTACATTGTATCGAACTTTTACCGCTTTACTCTGCGTCGTGATGGAACTCCTTGAGTTCGCTGACGTGGGCCCTGCGTGTGCGCGTCTCGCCTTTCCTTCTTAGGTTCACGATTACCGGTGACACAAATTTGCGAACCTGCGCTGCTCGTTGCATGTTTTGTCGCACAATTGCGTGTACGTCGTTCAACTTCGTCAGTTTTTCTTCCACCGTGTGTGGTGTTTGACCGGTACCGGGGGTTACTTCATCGAATAGTGACCTCGGAAGTCATAATTCCTGTCCCTGAGTCACAAAGGCTGGGCTATAGCCAGTCGTTTTTGAAACGCTGCTGTTTATTGCCAACGTTATTTCGGGCAGCATTTCGTCCCAATTTCTATGATGATTGTCGGCGAGTTGTGCTATCATCGTCTTCACGGTTCGGTTGGCCCGTTCTGTCGGGTTCTCTTGTGGGGTGTATGATGCGGTAAACTGTTGTTTGATCCCATCTCTCGGAGAAACTTCTGGAATCCTATGCTCGCGAATTGGCTGCCGTTGTCTGTTGGGCGATCGATCTGGCGATGACGATCTTGGGCGTTCCGAATCGTGCTAAGATCCGTTCGCGGAAGGCTCTTTTTAAGTGTTCGGTTGATACTTTCCGATGCGGAATCATCTCGGTCCATTTAGAAAACTTGTCAAAGAATACTAGTAGCATGCAATTTCCATGTTTTGAACGTGGCAGCGGGCCAATGAAGTCGGTACATACCGTTTCCCATGGTCCTCTGGCTATGTGCGACTCTCTATGGAATTGAGCCACTTCAACGATAAGTGATCGGTGATGACTGTGAACCGGTATCTCTCTAGGTACGGACGCATCTTCCTGATGGCCCACACGATAGGTAGGCATTCCTTCTCTGTTGATGAATAATTGTTTTCGGTCTTGTTGAGCCGTCGGCTGGCATATGCAATTAACCTTTCTTGTCCGTCGATGTCTTGCGTGAGTACTGCTCCAAGTCCGTAGTCGCTGGCGTCGGTCTGGAGGGTGACCATTTGATTGAAGTCTGGGCAGGCCAGTACTGGTGCAGAGGTCAGCTTTGCCTTGAGTTTTTTGAATGCTTTGTTTTGTGCCTCGTCCCACTTCCAGTGTTTGCCTTTGCGGAGTAGTGTTGTCAAGGGTTGTACAATGTTGGCGAAGTTTGGTACGAATCGTCGGTACCACGAGGCTATGCCTAGGCATCGCCTAAGTTCCTTCGTGTTGGTTGGTGGCTGCAATTCTTGGATTGCTGTGATTTTGTCAGGATCGGTGTGAATTCCCTGCTCGCTGATGACGTGTCCGAGATACTTCACTTCTCGCTTGAAGAATTCGCACTTTTCGACGTTTAATTTGAGATTCGCCTGTCGTAATCGTCGGAATACTTCTTTCAAGTTTCTCAAGTGTTCTTCTAGTGACGCTCCCGTGACGATTATGTTATCCAAGTAAGCGAATGCGTGTGGTTCCATGTCTGGTCCGATGCCTTGGTGTAGTGCTCGTTGCAATGTTGCTGGTGCTGAATGTAGGCCGAACGGCATCACGCGCCATTGGAATAGCCCCCTTCCCGGAACCGTGAAGCTGTGTATTGTTTGCTACCCTCTGCCATTGGAATCTGCCAATATCCGTTCTTTAAATCGAGGCTACTTATGTAACGGGCATTTCGTGGTCGATCTAGTATGTGGTGTATGCGTGGTATTGGGTAGGCGTCCAATCAATGCATAGTCGCCATTTGCCTGTTTTCTTGCGGACTAGTACTATCGGCGCACTGTATGAGCTGTGGGATGGTTCAATACACCTGTTTTCTAGTAATGCATCCTATTTCCTAACAGTTTATGACTTTTTGCATCGCCGGGTTCCGCGGGAAGTATCGCATTTTAATCGGTTGATCGTCGCGCATGATAATTTTTAGCTCGGTTATGCTGCTCGACCCTTGGATATCATCAAACTTATGCAGTTCCTCCTGTAGAATTCTCTTCTCGTTTCGTTGGTCTTCCCATGAGCCTTCTGTGTCGAGTCCATATGTCACCAGGAGGCTCCTCAGCTCTTCCTTGGTGAGTTTGTATACCCATCCAATGTCTACCATTTTGTCGTTGGTTTGTTTTCTCTGCGTTCCTTTCTTGTTTTTTGTGTAATCAAAGTCCCTGTTCGGGCGCCACTTGTAACGAACTTTCGGCCGGGATACTCTCAGCGGCCTCCAGGGTTCAAATTACAAGACTCGGATTCGGTTGTATTTCTATTTCGATTATTTATTTCTTTGTTAAACTTTGTTCACACTTATTTATTCTATATTTTCTAACTTGACTGCTGCGCGTATGCCATGTTCACTAGAACTTGACTCCTTGGTCACTCATCCCTTCTGTACTGTGGATTTTGTATTTATATGTTCTGAGTTGCTTGTTCTTGGTTTCCAAGTTTGTTCGTAAACAGGTCCCCGTTGTTCGTCGCTGCTATGTTTCTTGCAAGTGTTGCACTTAGTTCGCAAACATGTTCCCGTTGTTCTGCTTGTGCTGCTCTCAGCTCGTAAACATCTTCCCGTTGTTCTGTTTGTGTTGCGTTTAGCTCACAAACATGTTCCCGTTGTTCTGCTTGGTTTTCTGTTTGTGTTGCGCAAACATGTTCCCGTTGTTCTGTTTGTGTTGCGCTTAGTTCGCAAACATGTTCCCGTTGATCTTCGCTGCCCTGGCTGTGTTGCGCTGAGATCGTAAACATGTTACTGTTGTTCTGCTGTGTTCTGTTTGTGTTGCGCTTAGTTCGCAAACATGTTCCAGTTGATTCTCGCTGCTCTGGCTGTGTTGCGCTGGGATCGTAAACATGTTACCGTTGTTCTGCTTGTGTTCTGTTTGTGTTGCGCTTAGCTCGCAAACATGTTCCCGTTGTTTTGTTTGTGTTGCGTTTAGCTCGCAACCATGTTCCCGTTGTTCTGTTTGTGACTTCCCCCATGTCCATCCCAGAAGAAACATTTGGATGATCTGCTAGATGTGTATATTGAATCTATAACTCTATTAAAAGCAACACTCTGTTCATCATTTAAACTTTCGACCATATCTTGACCTGTTGCTCTTTCTTTCATTATATCAAGTGCTACTCCGTCATCATGAGGCAAGTCTTGAGGTGGAGTTTTAAGACCGAAGTCTGTACAATTTTTACCATGTAAAATAAAAATTTCTTGGACATCGCGTAGGGCTAAGTTTTCACAATTTGCGCGTGTTCTACAATGATCCGGGTGTCTTCCAGGTAGGTCATCTGTAAAGTGGTTAAGAAACTTGTCCCACAATTTCTGCGGCTCAAGTGGGCACCCAAAAACACAGATTAAAGCAAACAATTCTGTGAGGGCCTAGGCATGCTGACTTCCACAGCCTCAGCCCCAGTGTGGCTTCCCAAACATAATCGTCTTCTAAGATACCCAACTCCTTGCATGCCTCTTTGAATGTTTTGAATATGATCCCGTGCACAGTTGTAAGGTTCTTAAAACTGATTGCTCCTGGCACATGTAACAGAAGGAGTCTTAGATGATATCGCTCACCACTGTGAGCTCTCATTCAGATTGGTAGCTGTGGTATCGCTCTCATACACTCACTGTCCTATGACTCTCTCACTGCCCCCTTTTCTCTCTACTCAACTATTCTGTTTTTGGAGAGTGAATAGCTCCGGGATTTTAACTGAGACACAGAAGCATTAACTGAATTTCTAATGTTCATTTTCTAAACAACTAAGCACAACACCACAAAAAATAGTCATAAACAAAACAAACCCAATAAAATTAAGCTATTATGAAAAATTATTAAAATTTTAAATTATTAAATTATTCATAATAAAATAGGACAAATTAAACAGCACAATCTAGGAAAACAATATAAATACCCTACCAATCGAATTTTTTGCAAAAAAATGGCGAAGCCGTTTGGATTTTTGAACATTTTCTCTTCAATATTGGATGCCCAGGAACATTTGTGAAAATTTCAGGTTTCTAAGTGATGTGGAAGTAAAACCATTAAGAAAGCTATATTCGGCCTGGCCGAATCTAATGCTATGTTTACACCGACCCCAAATGCGCATTCGTAATCACGCATTTGAAAACTGTTTACACCGCTTTGTTCGCATTTGGTATGACATTGATCAGACTAAGGCCCTTATAATGTTAAAAGTTTCAAGACGTAAACGAAAACGAAACATATGTTTTTCATGAGTTTTGTTGTGTGCTTTTCGTCATTTTTCGTTTGTTTGACAATTGAGCATAACAGAACTCGAGTAAAATCCACTAAACGAAAAAAATTCTTGCTGTTGGTATTTTTACATGCTTTGTGTTTTGCAAGTTGTCGAATTGTATGTGTCGAATTTGTATGTGTATAGTGTTGTGTACAGTGTTGCCGACACGTTTTTGCATTGAATTCTACCCGAAATCTTTGCGTTTCTAGAAATTACTTATAAATATGCTTCAAATATTGTACACATGGCAACATTTTCTCTCTGCAACACAACGAAAGTCTGCAATACGAACGAAAAGCTTCTATAATACTAGTTTGGCTCGTTTCGTTTTCGTTTTCATTTGTGTTTTCGTTTTCAAACTATTTACATTATAAGGCTGTAAATTTATTTTTTTTGTTTGCCTGATTTTTTTTATAATTGTGTTTTGACAGCTGATTGACATTATTTCCCTTCCATTTCCACTGTTTTGGGATTTTATTTTTTCCCTACCACAGAGTGATTCAAAATATTATTTTGCTTCGCATTTCATTCGCATTTCCTCCAAATGCGATCAAATTTATTAAATTTGATTTGTCAAATCGTATGAAAATTTTTAAAATTTCGCTTCGCATTTGGGAAATAGAGCTCAAATGCGCATTTGGGGTCGGTGTAAACGTAGCATTAGATACCCTACACCTAAAATTTTTAAAAAAAGTGCCGAAACTAGGGTGGGGGTCTACTCTGGGCTGCACATTGTCGGGGGCGGCAGTTGTGGAAATCGGGTAGGGACTTATTGAATTCTAGGCATTTTTGGGGCTACAAGTTGATTAACCGTCCCGGCCTCTGTATAAATAGTAGGAGTGGTCATTACCTTTTTCAAAACAAAATAAGTAGCTTAGTTGTTTTATAATTGTGTTCATTTAAAGTTTATTTTCGTGGTAATAAACTTTTTTCACACTGCTATACTGTATATGTAGTGTAAAAGTGGGCGGACCGCACCCAGTTTTGATGTAATAATGTTTTTTTGTAAAACAAGTTGTTATCTCAAGTTTTATTCAGGAAATTTATATATTTAACAATATAACCCTCTTTTGCCTGTGTAACCTAAAAGTGGGCGGATTCAAGTTGGCACATTCACGGATAATGCTACTCTATACCCAGGAATGAAATTTTGTTATCATAACTCAAAAACGAATTCTGATATCACATTTCTAATATAATAAAAAATAGTGGCGTTGATCGATTTTGCCCATTTTCAATACCAACCTGCACACCATAAGAAAGAATATTTCGTGATTTCAACAGACAGATAGACAGACAGACAGACAGACAGATGGATGGACATCGCTAAATGGACTCAGGAGATGACGCTGATCACGAACATATGTATATACTTTTCTATTTTCTCTGCTCTATTTCTATGCGTTACACTTAACCTTAAGGTGTAGGGTATAAAAATTCGGGTATTTTTCGAATATGAGTTTCGTCGCAGAACCAATGCATCACAGGCAGCTCAAAATATCAATGAAGTGTTTGGGGAAGGTGCAGCTAACCATCGGACCTTACGTCGTTCGTTTGATAAGTTTTGTTCTGGTGATTTTAGCCTTGCAAATGAACCACATGGAAGACAGTCGAGTAAATTAGACAAGATAACCTGAAAGCTGTAGTGGAAGCAGATACGTCTCAAACTACGCGTGAACTAGCAGCAGGGTTTAAAGTTTCTATTCCAACGATTTTGGATCACTTAAAACAAATTGGTAAGGTCAAAAAGCTGGATCGATGGATTCCGTATGAGTTAAACGAGCGTCCAAAAATAAATCGTTTCGAAGCTTGCCTTTCTTTACTGTCACGGTATAAAATCGAACCTTTTCTACACCGCCATAACGGTTGATGAAAAATGGATCTTATTCGACAATCGAAAACATTCGGACAATGTTTGGATAAAAAAGAGGTTTCGAAACAGAGCCCAAAACCAAAAATTCATCAGAAAAAGCTTATGGTGTCTGTTTGGTGGTCCAGCGCCGCATTACATACAGACGGACAAACATACATATAGACGGACAGACATACATTAATAGCTCGGCGTGCTGACTGTTGTTAGTATGATGCATGCCTTTCTGCCTTGTTCTCTATCCGTGTGTGTATCGTTTGTGGTACACTTGAGATTGTTGTTGGTGTTGTTCTACGCATATCGTAGCGTTGTTGTTGGAAAATATTTTTTATTGAACGAATCACTTGCGTGAACTATGAGATCTAGTTCACAGTTCTTAGTTCTTTTAGTTCACTCGGTCTTTTAGTTCAGTCGCTCTTTTAGTTCCCTCGTTCTTTTAGTTCAGCAGTTCGTTAGTTCGTTTCAGTTCAGCTGCTCGTTAGTTTTTCTGTATGTTTCAGTTAGTTAGATCAATTTCAGACGATGTTTCCATACGAAATTTTTATTTGAAATCTTGGCACAATTCAGGCACAATGACATAACTCCGATTTTATAGTTATTTTTGTTGTTATTTCTTTATTGTTGGAACCACAACGACCATATGAGTTAGTTGAGCTCTCGTTTTGTTTCCGAGTTATGCCCCTTTAAAAAATATTAATGAATAGAAAAAAATGTTACTAAAAATCTAACAATATATAATTTTATCATGTATTCAGTATTAGATATTAATATAAAAATTAAATATAATATTGCCAATTAACCGAGTAAAGTACTGAACTAAATGAGCGAACGAAATACTGAACTAAATGACCGAGTGAACTATATGAACGAACTAGTTCACGACAGCTAATTGAACTAGAAAGATCGCTCTCTGTAGTGAACTATAATGCCCAACACTACTTTTATTTAATTGCTTTTCATAATTTTGCTACGTGGTTGTTGTATAGTATTGTAGATTTACATGTAAATAGTTTGAAAAAGAAAAGACAAAGGAAAACGAAACCGAAACGAGCCAAACTAGTATAATAGAAGCTTTTCGTTCGTATTGCAGACTTTCGTTGTATTGCAGAGAGAAAATGTTGCCATGTGTACAATATTTGAAGCATTTTTATAAGTAATTTTTAGAAACGCAATGCTTTTGGGTAGAATTCAGTTAAAAAGCGTGTCGGCAACACTATACACAACACTATATACATACAAATTCGACTACTTGCAAAACAAACTATTTTACACTAGACGATAGCCTTCTTGCTTTCGCGTGGTTTCTCGACTTTTTTCCTGGCAATTTCCTATCCATTATACCACACGTAGCTGATAAAATCTGCAAAGCATGTAAAAATACCAAGAAGCATTTTGTGCGTTTAGCGGACTTTACTCGAGTTTTGTTATGCTCAGTTGTTAAACGAACGAAAAATGACGAAAAGCACAAAACAAAACTCATGAAAAACACATGTTTCGTTTTCTTTTACGTCTTGAAACTATTTACATTATAAGGCTGTTAGTTAATGAGTATTTGAAGTGGTCTATTGGCTAGCGACCACATGTATTGTATGTACATACATATATTACTGTATACAATATATATATGTATATACAGGGTGGACCTTATTTTTCGACCATAACATTTTTACCACGCCGCCCTCTAAACTTGTGCTATTTCATGAAAAAGTAATTTGTACAAAATTTCAGATCGATCTGACATCGGGAAGACGTGGCACATCGACCACAAAGTTTTGAAATAGAAATAATTGCGTGCGTTTCTACATTTATTTTATATCACAAAATAATAATGGTTACATCAAGATAACTTTTGCTTGCTGATTTTCAAAGCCAAATGTTAACGATTCTTAACATCCTTTTTAAATTAGGTTCCTACATCAAACAGTTTTTGAGAAAATTAATTCCAAAGTTAAAATTTGCAATAAAAATTCCGAAAAAAAATGTTGGTCGCAATTTGCTCTTAAATACGGTATAAACATTTTTTTGTATTATAGTTTCCGAAAAAGTGGAAATTACGAAATAAACTCCTTCCGCAGAGTGATCTTCTTCCATATTTTTGATGAATATGAATTAAGTTGATGAATTGATATGTGGTAAATATTTCCTAGAACTCTTAAGAGTTCTTTCAACTTCAACAACAACAAGATAGATCTGTTTAAGCAGTATTTAGTTAAGATCCCGAACTCTTATTCACATACATATTCTTATATCATAATCACGTATGCACTTCAATATCTTTGTTATTAAATATAAATACTTCCATGTGGTGATGTTTTCAGTACACGTTATTACATCAAATCAAAGGACACCGGAACCATCTGCTACGTAACGAAACGGCGCTAATCTTTACCTACCTGTTTCGATATTTTCGAATAAAGTGCTTATCTACAGTTTTGATTTTGCAAAGCAATTATTTTTATTTCAAAACTTTGTGTCCGATCATCCGAGCAAAAAATGGAAACTAGAGGAAGTGAAAAATTATTTTTACTAAAATACGACGAAAGTCAAATAATTGGTGGTAAATTGCCTTCGAACGGGCAAGTGTTACTACGTGTGTTATTTTATAATCTGCGTAAAGTGAAACTAAATCCTCGATCAAGTGCTTATTTAATAATAAAAGAAGTTGAAGTTCTGTGGGGGAAAGCACGTATTCCGACACGAAAATTGGATCGCAGTATACAGAAAGTGGAATCGCTGTATGTTTTTTTACATAATTATGTAATTTGTATCATTCAATATTAAGTTCCTTTATTCACATACTCGTATCATTTAATTCAGAAGATCCAGTGGAATTAAAATCATCATCGAGTGAAAATGAAGAAGAATTGATGGAGTATGAATTGTCATGTGGAGGATTCCATAGAGGAATCTGTGGATGAACTCGGTCCGAGTAACATTCCTAAAAGAAAACGTGCTCAACAACATTTTATAACACCGAAACTTGTGGCGACTATAGATAAATGCAAAATCAGCGATCCTGACTCAGTCCGAATTTTAATAGCAACAGCTGAAGCTCTAAATCAGGTCGTTAATGATTTGGTAATAAACAGATCGTCCATTCGTCGCTGTCGTACTCAATTGCGCCGTGAAAGAGCTGAGATTCTATGTATGTATAGATAATTCAAAGAAAATGAATTTAATGCAGTTACTATGCATTGGGATGGTAAATTGTGACCGTCTTTAACAGGGAAGGAACAAGTAGATCGATTGCCCATAATAATGACTTCCAACAAAACTGAGCAATTACTTGGCATACCAGCTATTTCTTCTGGTGCTCTGGAAAGGAGCTGGCTCTTGCGGTGTATGACATATAAAAAACGAAATTAAAAGTTTACACGCCAAAAAAGACTATACAAACAGCGAACTACTCTCAATTCACTTACGGCTAACAGATAACATACCAACCGACGCATTAATGGACCTATTCGACCAGATAAAAACAGACACCAGAAGAGAAATGGAACAAAAATACAAAACGTTGAATAGGAAACTCGACAAACTAACTGGAAGGAACAAAGTAACAAACAACCAACAAAGACCAGAAACAAGATTCCACGCAAAATTTATAAACTTAACGGAGATCACCATTGATAAACAGGAAGCGGAATTGCTAGAAAAGGAACTAAAACATAACACCCACGAAAACAATAAGAGAAAGGAAATCGAGTAGACAATCGTAGATACGGAAACTGCGATATCACTACTACCGAACGAGGAACAGGAACACGCAAGGCATATCTGCAGGCAATTAATTGAAAAGGAAACCAAATCCGAAGAAAACAGAAAACACCGCAAGGAATACACGACCATAAAATCGCTAAAACAAAAGCTAAAGGACAATAACATAATCATAACGAAAGCTGACAAAGGAAACACAACGATGCTGATAAGCAAGGACATCTACATAAAGAAAACATAAGAACTTATCAAAGAAACATAAAGCAAGAAGCTACGAGAGGACCCCACCGACCAATACCAAATAGAAATTAAAGAAGCAATTAAAAAAGCGACGAAAATAATATCACCAGGAATAGCGCGTACACTGACTCCCATGAACCCTTCGGCCCCACCAATGATCGCGCTACCAAAAATACACAAAGCAGATATACCAATGAGACCAATAATTAACTACAAGACGGCGCCAGGATATAAACTATCTAAACACTTGAAAACAATTATTAAAAAACACATTGAATTTATCCAACGAACACACAGTAAAAAACACTACAGAACTAATCGAGAAACTGAATGCAATAGAAATCACTAAAGAATCCAAATTGGTATCATTCGACGTCAAGGACCTGTATCCATCAATACCCGTGACAGAAACAGTAAACAAAATGCATGAGACCTTACGGGACAAAACAAAAGACAAGGACCTTTCAGCACAGATCACAAACACCCTAAGAACAACACTACGCTAAAACTACTTCAAATTCAGCAACAACATATACAGACAAACTCAAGGACTAGGAATGGGAAACCCCACCTCGGCTATCCTAATGGAGGTGCTCACGCAGAATCTTGAAAAACAGTACATAGAAATACTAAGGACCAGCCAGGGTGTAACCTTCTACGCCAGATACGTCGATGACATAATATGCATTCTAACGGCAAACAACGAAGAACAGATATTGGAATGCCTAAACAAACAACACAAAAACATAAAATTTACAATGGAAATGGACAGGAAAATAAATTATCTTGATCTTACAATTAGCATAAACAAGAGCGCCAATAAACTCGACTACGAAATATACAGGAAACCTACAGCCACTGACACAATAATACATAACACATCAAACCACCCACAACAACACAAGATCGCCGCAATTAGACAACTATTAACCAGACTAAAACGAACACCTAACAAACGAAGCACCGGTTTGTCTCCAAACCAAATTTGACACGGGATGACGGAAAATCGTTCCAAAATACATCATATGTTTTATTTGTAAATGATGAGATGTTTGTTGTTTTTGTTGGTTGTTTTTGTATACCAACTTTGTTTTTTATTTGTATAACTTTGTTTTAAATTCACTTTACTTCAATTTTATTATTAGAAGACTGACAAATTAAACTTGTATTTGATATTAATTATATGTAGTTAAATATAAAATGTGTGTTGTATGTAGACGTCCTTTACGTTCGGTGTCGCAGCAAAGAGTGAAGAGTCGATGTAGATCGAACTTGAGCGTCTGCCTTTCGCTCGCCCACCCCACGACCCCATAGGGAGACTATGCGACATCCCGCCGCACGTCCACGGGTAGTCCTCGCAGGACCTCAGGGCATGATGCTATAAAGGCCGCACCGTCGGCGGCTCATGGCTGAAGCTCTCTTCCATCTAGCCGGTCGGATGGCGAGCACGTCTCGGCCGCGAGATGGTGGCGTTGGGCGAGATGCCGCTTCCAGGTTCTTTAGACTTACATCAAAGACCGGCGAGCGAGAGTGCCGACGTAATGGGGGTGACCGTAGGTCGGCGCCGCGTCTCGGCAGCATCGGCGGAAGCGATGCTAGTTGTCGCGCCGCGGCTCTGAGACAGTGATGGCCGTGGTTGGGGCGCAGCCACCTTCGGAATCGCTCCGCGGCTCGGCTGCATCGGCGACATTGATGGTCGTGCTGTCGGGAGTACTTCGTTGAAGTATCGGAGCAGTGCCGGAATCGGCGACCACGGCTTTCGATGCTGTGGCGGCGATTCAGGCCGGTCGATCGGCACGACCGCGTATTAGGGCACCTCTGTCGCCAGTCAGCGGGCGATGTACACACTTGCAGAATGTCGGCGATGATAGTGTCGAGAGGTCTCATGGGCCGCGATGGTTGTAGCGGCACGACCGCCGACCGGGGCACTTCTATTTTCCGGCCGCGGGCGACATAGGCCTGCCGAATGTCGGCGAAGATGACATCTCGGGGGCTCACGAGTCGCGCTGGTTTAGCGGCAGCTCATCAGTCGGCTCCGAGGTGGAGTGCCTGGAGGCGTCCATCTCCAACAAATCCTCTTCTGGAGGGTCCTCCAGGATGGCCGGGAGCGTGAGGGCCTCGTAGCAAGGGGGCGAAGCTGATGGTGGCGCCAGCATACGCCGGCCCGAAACCGGGCTTAGCTGCATTCGGGTGAGCTTCATTGGCAACCTGTGAAGAGAAGAGAGATTATCAGAGATTCGCCTTAAAGCTGGGAGGGACACTAGTTTGTTGATTCGAGAACTCTTCGAATGTAAACTTCATCGCTGGAGCCACTTTTCGAAGGTGGGTTTTTAGGTTTTTAACTCCGGCCTTCCTGAGTCCTCCCATGTGAGGAGCTCCAGGGGGGATGAAGTGCCAGGATACGTTTTGGGGTGAGTTTTTGACCTCGATCAAATCACGTGTGCGTTGTACGAATCCCTAGAATTCCCTTTTGAGCTCTTTCGCGAGGCCAACGAAATTGGTGCCGTTGTCCGAGTGGACCTTAGTTGGACAACCTCGTCGTGAGACAAACCGGGAAAATGCAGCTAAACACGCTGCCGTCGAAAGGTCACTGCTTGCCTCGAGATGAATGGCCTTTGTCGCGAAGCAAACGAACACGCAAACATAGCCCTTGGTAATTAAACAGGCGCAACCAGCGTAATTTTAATGTCGAAGGGGGTCACAAAGTCAACACCAGTGTTGGTGAAGGGGCGGGAAAACGTGGTACATTCTTCTGGCAGCGCAGCCATGAGTTGCGTTCTCTGCTTCTTTTGCTATAAGATGCACGGCTTACAACGGTGAATAGTCGTTCTAATGAGATTCTTCATTCTAGGAATTCAGTATTGGGTCCGGATTAACCGGAGCATCAATTGGTGACCACCGTGCAGTGATATGTGATGGATAAAGAACACTAGTAATCTCGACAGATTACAGTCGTAAGGCAAGAGCATCGGGTGTCGTTCGTCACATGACAAGTTGGGGCACGACGACAACCGGCCGCCAAGAAGCAGTGCCTTGTCTTCATGGATGAATGGATTGAGCAAACGTAGACCTCTTTTCGAACCAAGCTGTCGTTTGGTTTCGAGTGCTTGGTATTCATCAGCGAAATATGTCTGTTGACAGAGAATTTTGAGGTGACGTTTTTTTTCTTGAATCTCTGTCGATTAGAAGAGCAAAGTGGCATACACCGCAATTCGACAAGGACGAGTGTTCTGAATAAAACGATATAAATAGACGCGCAAGGCTCTCGGTAGAAAGGAAAACCTTTCTACTGGGTCTTTGTCTTGACAAGAGTACGTGTGGAGCGCTTTTATAGTCTTTTCTTCCAACGCGGTCGCAAACTCGGAAGCAGTTCGAAGTTCCGGCCAACGATCTTTGTCGTGGATGAGTCACGGCGGACCATTCCACCAAAGGGAGCTCAGAATTAATTCTTGTGGCATGGATTTATTTAGGATTATCTTGCGTTTCAACATGAAACCACTTCGGGTGTGGTATTCTTTCAATGATTTTTGAAACGCGGTTTGCCACGAAGGCGGCCCAGACATAAAGAGGCTTTCTTAGCCACTCAAGAACAATTGTCGAGTCTGTCCAGCAGAAAACGTTGCCTGGTCGTACGTACATGTGTGGTACTAAGGCATCCATCATGTGGGCTAGAAGACTGCCTCCGCAGAGCTCTAATCGAGGCAGAGTTAACGTTTTGATGGGCGCTACTCGTGTTTTAGCATACAACAGTGAATCAGTGGTATGAATAACACCAGCGTATGCCTTCTGAGATGCGCCACAATAGGCCTAAAAGTCCACCTCGCAGTCCGGAGTGAACCAAATCCACCGTGGTATTCGTACTTCAGCTATATGGTGATGATTTTGCAGGAAACTAAGCGTTTGCTGTGAGAATGGGGGCAAGGGTTCATCCCACTCAATTTTCTCCAACCACACCTGCTGGATGATTATTTTCGCGGTGACGATAATGGGGGCTAGCCAGCCAGCTGGGCCAAACAGCTTCGCGATTAGAGACAAAACCTCTCTTTTCGTGTAACTTGACTTGATTTCTATCGCTTGAGTGTTGAAATAGAAGTCATCGTTTGTTGCATTCCAACCTATTCCAAGCACGTTGTCCAAGCATAACACGGCGGTCATGTGTCCCAGATCGAGATATTCTGTTACTACCTCATCGTATTGCCCTCTGGAGTCTACCGTCACTTTTGAATGGCAACGCGACTATATAACGGCCGTCATCACGTCTCCGTGTCGTTTCTACGAAATGTTCTTCGCAAAACTTTTCTGAGGGAGATAGAATGTGAGTTTTGGGAAGTCCCTCCACCTCCTAAAAACGTTCGAACTGTTATTCGATGGTAACTTGGTTTAAGAAGGCCACCTTGATGTTCAGGCTATCGGATTGCCGAACGGGAACTGATGCGGGTATGATCCACCCAAACACCGTTTGTTTGGCTATCAGGGAGCCTAACACGCCACTGCGGATGCCGTCAAGCAATATGGCAGGATAGAGGTCGGCTCCTATGAGGACATCTATCTGCTGGCTTGTGCCGAAGTTCGCATCTGCTAGCTCGAAGTCTCGAGGGAGACTACGGAGCATCGCGCTGTCTAACGAATGCGAAGGTAGTTTTCCCGTGATTTGGGACAGCACTAGACAGCTGTGACGTGTATTTAAAATATCGTCCTGAGGCGATTTGAGTATGAAATCGCAAGACCTTGAAACTTGGGCCAAACCAGTTTCGTTGAGGGCGGAGACCATCGCGTTTACGGGCTGCATTAGAAGATTCAACATTTTTTGTATGCGTTCCAATATGAACGATATAGACGGTCTATCGACGTTGAAGACCGGTGGGGTCGAACCGTACGCCGGGTTCGAAACAGTTGTCGGGTTCGCACCCGATCCTTTATCGTGCCTCCGCTCTTGATAGGTTCTTTGGGACGAATCAGTTATAAGAGTCGAAGGGACTGAAGTTGGTTCAAGATGCGAAAGGGTGTGATGCCTTTCGTTACATTTAGAACAGTTATAAAGACTCGACAATTTTTCAGAGAATGTGACTTGGACAGACAGTTGTTGAACAAGCGGTGTTTCCGGACGGCTGTCAGGCGCTGGTGAACGTTCAGGTTCAACAATTGAACGCACACCTGCACATTGTGTTGGTTATGACACAGAGGGCAACTGTCTATTGCTACGTTTAGGTTAAATGTGTTGACGTGTCTCGCTGCTGGTGCAAGTTGGCTTGCTGCTTACCGCTCGCGCTGCTAGCGCTCTTTATATCCTGCATAGCCTTGAGCGTTTGAAAACGGTGCGTCAAAAAAGCGTCGAAATCAGTACATTGGGGAATTTCAGCTTTGTCCTGGATGGACTATTCCCACAACGCAAGGGTAGCATCTGGCAAGCGACTGGAGTACAGGAAGACGATTATGGCGTCCGAATTGGAGGTGTCAGTTCCTTGAAGTGTTAAGGCTATGAGAATATTGTTAACCTCGCGCTGCAAGTTTTTTTATTTCGCTTCTATTCTCTTTGGTAACCGGTGCGAGACCAAAAAGTTTCTTCAGGTGCGTGTTGACGAGAACGCGTTTGTTATCATACAGATCGGAAAGATTTTTGCAGGCCTGACTGAACCCAACATTGGTTAACGGAAATTTCTGGACGATCTTGGCATCAGCGGTAGTCTTCTTGTTGAGGTGTTGTTTCATCAACAAGCGGCAGCGTTCAGCACGTATTCGCGTTCCGGCTAGGACTCGTCCGATGAGCGGGGAAATTGCTACCATAGGGAATCCACAAAAGAAATTACGTGCTTAATAGGGAAAAGGGAAGGAAAGGGGTACAGGAATTTAAATCGAGGAAACCAGCTTAAACTTATCTTCGTTCTCCTTTCTTGGCTAACGCAGACTGAGCTACCGGAGGATCTGATGATTTGATCCTCTATATGTTACCCACCCAGCCTTGTTACCAAATAAATTCCCAATTCCCTTATCATCATTTTGGTAACCCTAAATAACATTAATTGGTCATTGGGTATGTTAGTTTATTTATTCCATAATTGACATATTACTGCGCTTTATTGAATTCATTTAAATTCATTCACAATTCAGTTCAAATAAAATACTCTACTAGTGGCGTAAATAGCTCCACAACAAAACAAACCAATTAAAGTCAATGTTCCAGACCATTATTATAATTTCCCTTTCAGGCATATACTACGTATCTTAGTTGTTTCGAATCTCTTTCCTATGATCTAATTATGGTTTCAAATTAATTTCTTATTCGTATGTAAATTATTTTCAGCTCACATAAAATCTTTGCGATTCTTATAATTAGAATAATTATCTTCTCTTATATCTTATAATTTCTTCTAATTATACAAATTATTTCGATCTAATCGTTTCTAATCAATTTTCATAGGTTATAAGCGTAAACTCACAAACTTACATGGGTGATCCTTTCGGCGTTGAGCTCAGCGACGAGGAATCTTGCAACGTATTTATAACGATTTCAAAACTATTTAACTATTAACAAATTAACGTAAAATGAGGTAATTCAAGCAAAGAAATTTAAACACAATTAAGGCGTTTATATCTTATACATGCGGCGTTGATTGCAGAATTTACTCTAGGTCGGCTTCTTCTTGTTGTGCTTTAATAGTTTAGACTATCTTCTGTTGCCGTCTTAATAAGTATTATTACGCTGGACAAAGTTCCACTCAGTAAATGCTGTGGAGTTCTCGAAAATGCCAAAATTTTTTAATTGCTTCCTTTGATGAAAAAAGTCCCTTATGGTTTCTTGTAAAAAAAAGTCCAAACTTTTCCCGTAAAAGATCAATGGTTTCGTTGCTTGTGTGGCACGTAGCGCCGTCTTGTTGAAATTTCAATGCGTTGTTGCAGCGTGTATCGTTCCATTTAGTAGTTGGCATTAGTAATGGCGTAGTTTCTACTTGTCAAATGTCAAAAATAACAGCTTCAAAAGTGGCAGCTACCGAAATAGCGGGATATTCAAAATTACACCTCTTATTGGAGAACCCTATACTACTAGCGAATCTGTTACCTGATAATATTACCTAAAAAGTTAAAAGGTCATATTTCTAATTAAAATTATTATAATTAAACAGCAATTGCGACGTTTAAAAGTGCCTCTTAATCTTTACCTGTTGTGCACTTTTCGCCCTTAAGAAATACTTTTAACATAAAAAGATAACGAACAATTAATCGTTGTTCTCACAAATTTGCTGTCTTTGCCTCATATAAAATGGCCTGTCTCCCGCAGCCGCAAATCGGCGCAGCCAAGTTTGGTATGGTTTTTATAGGAAAGTTCCCTCTATCTGAAAATCTAAATTTCGTTCTCACGTAGCTTGATGTTTAGAAGTTATATTCTAAAAAATCTAAGATTTTCTTATATTTTGGTCTTTTCTTTAAAAAATTATATTAAAAAAACCGTTGCACATAGGAGCATTATCCAGACTGTCTTCAAATACTATTGTAATATAGCAAGGTTTTATGTAAAAAAAACCAGAATATAATGTCATTAAAAATGATCGAGATATGTATGTATACCTAAAGTTTGAAAATGTGCAATGAAATCAGCAAATTTTAGCAAACGACGGAAAAGTGATTTTTACACTACTCTGTTTTTAGTGAAAACATTAAAATAGAGACATAATTTTTTGGCCCACTAGGTTCTATCTACTTTCATAAGAAATAATCAATATTAAAATCGGTGATAGTGAAAAAAATGATTTTTGGCCGCCTTCTTAAAAAATCAGCTCACTGTGCGCCGGAAGCTTTATGGTCCCGTGGTTCGTACCAGCAAATGTCAGTGATCATTTTACAAAGAAAAAAAAATATTACAGAAAATTTTAAGTAAAGATCCTAGTACCAGACGAGTTGCAAGCGGCATATGAAAACCCACGAGCAAAATCTCAATCAATCATTACATTAGAGTTGAGAAAAAAGAAAAAAAAATTTCATTTACACTACTCAAGTATACTAGAGAAAAGCTCACCAACAGAGAATTTGGGAATCTCTGCACAAATAAATCATTAACAAATGATGTTAATGCAAGCACACACTATTAACCAAAATCTGCCTTCCGAATCGAAACCGCTCCCCTTTTATGTCTTACATCTTTCTATACATCATTATATGTTGCAGATGAGTACAAAGTTAAACATAATACCAATATGTAGTCAAATTAACCTTATTTTATTAATATAGTTTAAGAAGTAATAATTCAAATAACAGGGCAATTCTCGTTGTCAACTTTTAGTTGACAGCGCAGATTTTTAGCAAATTATCAACATTCGTATTCTGGCTGTCACCTAAAAGCTCTTTTCTTTACAGTTTTGTCACGAGCTAAATAGGTGTTGACAGCTACATTTTCAGAACAAAACAGCAAATGAACAGAAGAGAAACAGCAAATTTATTTGTTATTTTTAATTTATCTATTGTTATTTATTTAAATTGTTATTTAATTTTTTTATTATTTATTATTTGTTTAAAAACAGCTCTTGAAATACTTTCAATGAAAATATTTTATAATATAAATATATAATATAAATATATTATTACATATTCTTTGGTGCTACTTACATTGAAAGATGTTTCAGGATCTGGTTTTAAACAAATAATATATAAATTAAAGAACAATTTAAATAAATAAATAAACAATTTAAATAATAAAATTTAAATAAATAAATAATATATATTATATTTTCTTTGATATTCAGCACATTCCACACATGGTGGACATGAACTGCACATATAGGGCCAGCT
The DNA here is from genome assembly GCA_943737955.2 of Myopa tessellatipennis. NCBI lineage: Eukaryota > Metazoa > Arthropoda > Insecta > Diptera > Conopidae > Myopa > Myopa tessellatipennis. Next base: position 8,117,802 of record OX031317.1, read on the forward strand.
GCTCTGCCATAGTCCGTTCGTATTTTCTTTTGACATTTCTTGTTCTATTTGCCAAAAATTTTGGTTTCTGTAACACTTAGCTTTTCAGCATGTTACTGCATTAAAGCTTTCACTGTGTCAATTGACAACCAGAATACCAATTTGAAAAGCATTGACAAGCACTGTGACAACTTGTCTTGGCAATTTCATGTCAAGCTGACAACGAGAATAGCCCTGTAATTCAATTAAAGATTCCATTAAACCATACAATAAATCACGAGATTTCTCAATTATATCTTAGTATTATAAAAAAATACTTGTCTTGGCAATTTCATGTCAAGCTGACAACGAGAATAGCCCTGTAATTCAATTAAAGATTCCATTAAACCATACAATAAATCACGAGATTTCTCAATTATATCTTAGTATTATAAAAAAAATTAACAACATCAGGAACGGATTCGATTGTATTATATATCAAATTCATTACACCTACATACTCGACTATACGATACTATTATATTATTTCCAGTATTTCATCAAATAATACATTAAAATTTAAATTTAGTAAAAATTCAATTAACCGTGTCTATCAGTTGGGTCAGGTCTTATTATGGCATTATCGGCTTATATCTTTTGCTTTAAACATACAATGTAAATTGCTTACCAAGAAATTATCAGATTTACCACCGGATCCCCGTTAGTGGCGCCATCAGGGAGCTTTTTGATCTGAAACGGAAGCTTTCCAGAAGGAATAAGAACGATAAAGCTGATTCATCAAAATCCGACGAAATTACAATTTAAAAGTGTGAATAATAGTAATACAAAAAAAAACTCCAAACTTTCTTAATATATTTTTCTTTTTCGTTTGCTATTTCATTAAAAATTTACATCATTATCAACCTTCTCATCACTAAAGAAATTTGATTAGCAAACATCTTATTATCTTTAAGTCACCATACTTTGCAAAGAAAAAATTTCATTCAAAATATTTTGTACATTATTTAGTTAAAACAAGAAAACAGAAGGGTAGGGAATGGATGCACAAACCTCTGTGCGAGTGTTTGAGGGTATTTAACCGTCGTTTCTCGGTTAACCTCCGTTAAAAGCACACATTGTGTTTTTCAGTACAAGTTAACCGGCGTTTAACTGGCCAATATTGGTGAGTTAACCTCCGTTTATAGATAAAGAAACAGCTGTTTCTTTGGAGTACGGAATTGTAAAATGTTTATAAACAGATTGCGAAAAAGTGAACTCGAGTGCTTTAATTTTTCCATTTCCAATTTTTCCTTGTGCATTTGCACACTCTAACAGAAAATTTATTTCTGCTGTTGAAAAATTTATATTTTGCTTATTTGCACCAGAACAGCTGCTCTCTTTGTAAAAATGAAAATATTGACAGGTGCTGCCAAAATAGGTTTAGGTACACGCTAAATACACGCTAGGTACACGCTTGCATTTAGATAAATTCTCCATGAAATATAGATAAGATACGTTTAACATCGATGAGTTAAACTCGCACTGTAAAACCCGTGCTCGTCTTAATCTCAGTTAACTTTTATTTGGCGTTTAACTAAACGTCATTTAAGCGCCGTTTAAACGAGCACTGAAAAACTGGCCCTTAGTGTATAAAAATAACCTGTATTACAATGAAATAAACATTCTTTTTTTGTTTTAATTCCATGGAATTTTCCTACCAAGATTGGTAGGGGTGTAGTGCAGTTGTTGTAGTTGTTGTGATATCTGTCGTTGCCGCCGTTTCTGTTGCTGTATTCGTTGCCGCTGTTTCTGTTGTTGTTATGTCTTTATTGCATGTCCTAAATATCCACGCCAATCTCCGGTTTCTCATTTAGTGCGAAAGTTCTATTGTTTAAAAATATGTATTATAAAACTAATTCCGTTGATTTGTCTTTTGTGATATTCGTGCTACACAGTGTACGTGTGATCTATTTATTTGTTTATTAAACACAGAATTTACGCGAAGAGATTAAACAAACAAGCCTTTTTCAATGTACAGAATTCAGCACTTTGGATTCTTTAGCTAGTTTAAAATTTGTTCTTGATAAAAAAGGGGTAGCTGCTGCAGTGGTGACTTCGCCGACGTGCAATAATGGGTGATCATAAAACTTGTGACGACAATTTTCGAAAGACGAAAATGACCGCACAACCATACTACGCTTTACAAGTTCGCCAAGGAGGCAACCCTGATTGGCAAGAAAACTCACCACAGAACAGCCTCCACGGGGTTACGAGCTAAGCGCAACACAAACAGCAACGAAGAACTATGGGAACATGTTTACGAGCTAAGCGCAACACAAACAGAGCAGCGAAGCACAACGGGAACATGTTTACGAGCTAATCACCATCAAACGAAAAGAGAGCAGCCAATAACAACGGGATTGTGTGGACGAAGTAAAGTAACACTTGCAAGAAACACAGCAACATAGAACAACGGAAACTTGTTTACGAACAAACTTAAACCCAAGAACAAGCAACGCAGAACGTATAAATACGCAAACAGCAGTGCAGAACGGATCAGTCAGCGAACAGCGAGTACGCCACGCGTATCAAGGCAAACACACGGAGCAGTCAGTGAACATCGAATACGCGCAGCAGTCGATTTATGATCAGTCGATCAGGCAGTGAACATAAGCCAGTGAATCAAAGTGAAAGTAAAAACAAATAACACTGGCCGACAGCCATTTTGTAACGGACTGTTTGACAGCATATTCTAAAGGATTTTGGTCCGCTGATTCCAAAAATGAAAAATAAAAAAAATGAAACGAGCCGTTTTCGAGATAATCGGTTTTTAAATTTTTGGCCACTTTACGTTAAGGTCCATCCACTTGAAGAGCCATTACAACTGACATATGTAACCGATTCGATTACAATTAAGATTAAATTAAAGAGGAAGGATGCACGCATATTTTTTGCTAACATTGTTTTAAAATCCGAAAGATAGTTTAAAAGCTTTCGCTGAAATCGTAACTTCAAAAGAGGAATTTTTTAAGAAAAAAGGCAAAAAACTGCTATATATCTGTATGTAAAAATATGTTCCCGAAACTTTTTTACCCTTTTTATTTTTTGTATCGATAGATTGGACATTTGCGCGAATTTTAAGCCTAATATCAAAAAAATCTGCACAGAAATGGTTTCTTGGTGCGCGTTTAAGTAAATTCAGTGCTTATCGCAAAAAATACTAAATTTTGAAAAAAAAGATAAGTAAATACATTTTAAATTAAAAATGATTTTTATTTGTGCTTCTTCGCTTATATAAGTGGGTTGGTGTTTCCCTAGTCAAACTCCAGCAATAGTCCGCCATCATAGTTGCACCCCAGGATCCTTCATAGCGCTTTTCAATTGCCATCATTTGCTGGTGGAATCTTTCCCCATGCTCGTCGCTTACAGCACCCAAATTTTCCGGGAAGAAGTCTAGATGAGAGTTCAAGAAGTGTATCTTCAAAGACATTCGAGCTCCTTTTAATATAAATTTGCTGAATGTGCTATTGGCTTCGTTACTGTTGCAACATCAGCATAACTTATGCGAACATTTTTAGTCCTAGCAATCCTATTACATTTAGTTAAACAAATATAGCAATCAGTTTCGTGATTTATGGGCTCCCTCCACACCATTGGCTTTCCAAATGTAAGATGTCTTTTGCCTCCACCAAGCCAATCGTGAAGGTTTGTTTTGCAAGAACTACAAAATACATGAGGCACCCAAACTTTATCTTGGTTCTTTACAGGAAATCCAAAATAGTATAAATATGCCATTTTTAAAACATCTGTAATTTTATTTTGCCTATTTTCCGGTTTATATAGGCCGCAAACATAGCAAAACTTGTTCGGATCTTGATTGCATAAGAAATTCGGCATTTTGCTTAAAAAATATAAGTTTGAAAAACACAACACGACTCTTCAAAGTAAAACTTCGAGTGATGCATAAAAGAAGAAACTGCGAAAAAGTAAAAAAACGTAAGGTGGAAGTACCTGCATCTGAACTAATAGCGGTAAAAGGATGCATCGGGAATAGGATCCAGGTAAAGCCGATTTTAATGGGTTTCTAGGAAACGATAATCGCGGAAAGTCCAATAACATTGTTCACAAACAAATGCACGTACTCAAGTACAAACTCACATGCATCGGGAATAGGATCCAGGTAAAGCCGATTTTAATGGGTTTCTAGGAAATGATAATCGTTTGACTAGGGAAACACCAACCCACTTATATAAGCGAAGAAGCACAAATAAAAATCATTTTTAATTTAAAATGTATTTATTTATCTTTTTTTTCAAAATTTAGTATTTTTTGCGAAAAGCACTGAATTTACTTAAACGCACCACAAGAAACCATTTCTGTGCAGATTTTTGATATTAGGCTTAAAATTCGATTTCAGCGAAAGCTTTTAAACTATCTTTCGGATTTTAAAACAATGTTAGCAAAAAATATGCGTGCATCCTTCCTCTTTAATTTAATCTTAATTGTAATCGAATCGGTTACATATGTCAGTTGTAGTGGCTTTTAAAGTGGATGGACCTTAACGTAAAGTGGCCAAAAATTTAAAAACCGATTATCTCGAAAACGGCTCGTTTCATATTTTTATTTTATCATTTTTGGAATCAGCGGACCAAAATCCTTTAGAATATGTTGCAAACAGCCCGTTACAAAAAAAAAGTGTTAATTTGTAGGCTAGTGTAATCGGTGCCACGACTAACAAAGACATTAAGTAAAGATTACTAAACAATAAACAGTGAATCAATTTGCTGTTCTTGTTCGGAGTATGCCCACGAGTAAAGTCCGTAATACCAAGGAAATAACCGGTGAACCAATTAGCTGTCTTGCACGGCGTATGCCCACCAGCTAAATTGTATAACCAATACAAGTGAATAAATCGTACAAGTGAACCTCTTACTGTTCTCGTTCGGCGTATGCCCACCAGTAAAGTCCGTAATACCAAGGAAATAACCGGTGAACCAATTAGCTGTCTTGCACGGTGTATGCCCACCAGCTAAATTGTATAACCAATACAAGTGAATAAATCGTACAAGTGAACCTCTTGCTGTTCTCGTTCGGCGTATGCCCACCAGTAAAGTCCGTAATACCAAGGAAATAACCGGTGAACCAATTAGCTGTCTTGCACGGCGTATGCCCACCAGCTAAATTGTATAACCAATACGAGTGAATAAATCGCAAAAGTGAACTTCTTGCTGTTCTTGCTCGGCGTATGCACCACCAGTAAAGTACGTAATATTATAGAAATCATCAGTGAACCAAGTGGCTTTTCTTGCACGACGTATGCCCACCAGCTGAAGTGAATAAATCGTACAAGTGAACCTCTTGCTGTTCTCGTTCGGCGTATGCCCACCAGTAAAGTACGTAATACCATAGAAATCATCAGTGAACCAAGTGGCTGTTCTTGCACGACGTATGCCCACCAGCTGAAGTGAATAAATCGTACAAGTGAACCTCTTGCTGTTCTCGTTCAGTGTATGTCCACCAGCAGAATAGTGGCGGTAGCAAGGCGTAACATCAGATAGGGATCACCGAGCCATAACTTCGCATTTCGCTGCAACAAAGGAAATATATCAATTAATAATTGTGAATCAAATTGAATAAATAAAGAAAAGAAAAATAAAATAAAATACAACCGAATCCGAGTCTTGTAATTTGAACCCTGGAGGCCGCTGAGATTATCCCGGCCAAAAGTTTGTTACAAACTATGAAACACAAAATTCATTTCGTTGCCGGCTGTCCTCACAAAGAGTAATGATGCACCTTCATGATAAGAAAAAACATAAAAACCGTTATAGTCAAGTGTCAGAGATCAACTCTCAAACTCAGCTCTTATGAAAATCGGGCATTTTATACTTAATGAGCATTCAAAGGAGCATTCATTTCCATCTTCATGACAGCGAATGGCGGAGCCAGCATGCGGCCTTGTCGATAACGGGCGCCTTGGCGGCGGGTGCGTTTCATCTCAGATCTGTGGAGAAAAAAGGCGTTAATAACAACTCGAGACAAGCACGATAAAGATACTAATTTAGAAATTGAACGCGTGAGTTGGCCGTTAGCCGTTCGGACATCGGCCACGCGGACTCGTGCGTCCTGACCCTTATACACCTTGATGATGCGGCCCAGCCGCCAGGACGTGGAAGGAAGGTTGTCTTCACGGAAGACGACCAGGTCGTTGGGCTGTAGGTTGAGTTGCGGAGTCTTCCACTTGGTGCGACGCGCAAGCTCGTGCAAATATTCCGTTTTCCACCGGTGACAGAAATGCTGGGCAAGGGCCTGGACACGTCTCCATCGGTTGAGAATGGAGAGCGGATTGTCGAGGGTTTCGGGCTCGGCAGGACCGAGCAGAGGGCCGCCTACTAGGAAGTGGCCAGGAGTTATTGCCTCCATAACGTTGGGATCCTCAGATTGAGGATGAAGCGGGCGAAAATTGAGGCACGCTTCAATTTTGCTCAGGAGAGTTGAGAACTCTTCAAATGTAAATTTGGACATTGGGGCGACTTTGCGCAGATGCGTTTTCAGACTCTTGACACCGGCCTCCCAGAGCCCTCCCATGTGAGGAGCACCAGGGGGGATGAAGTGCCATTCAACATTCTGGTGCGAAAATTTTGTTTCGATGAGATCGCGGGTTCGAACAAGGAATTGCTTAAATTCTTGTTTGAGCTCTTTTGATGCGCCGACGAAGTTAGTGCCGTTATCAGAGTACACCTTTGCGGGGCAGCCTCGGCGCGCTGCTAAACGTGAAAAGGCCGCAAGGAAAGCGGCCGTGGTCAGATCACTGACAGCCTCTAAATGAATTGCTTTGGTCGCAAAACAGACAAAGATGCACGTGTAGCCTTTCGTTATTAAGCACGCCCGGCCGGTGTAATTCTTTATGTCGAAAGGGCCCGCAAAGTCGACACCGGTGTTAGCAAAGGGGCGGGAGAAAGTCGTGCGTTCCTCTGGCAATGCCGCCATAATCTGCGTTCTTTGTTGCTTCCGATGCAAGATGCACGGCTTACAGCGGTGAATCGTTGTCTTGATGAGGTGTTTTACCCGAGGAATCCAGTGTTGGGTCCGGAGCAATCGGAGCATCAGCTGGTTACCACCGTGAAGCGAGATCTGATGGATAAAAAGAACAAGTAACCGAGACAACTGACAGTCGTACGGCATAATTATTGGGTGGCGTTCATCAAATGCCAAATTCGGGCATGAAGACAGCCGCCCGCCAAGGCGCATCGTTTTGTCTTCATGAAGAAAGGGATTGAGTGAGAGTAAACAACTTTTCGAGCTCACTGGTCGCTTGCTTTCGAGCGCGTAATATTCGTCGGGAAAATGTGTCTTTTGACAGATGATTGTGAGACGACATTTGGTGTCTCGAATCTCTGTCGCTGAGAGGCGCAAAGTAGCATATATGCCCATAACACGGTTCCGATTACGGCGCGTGTTATATATAAACCGCTGTACGTATGAGTATACGCGTAGGGCTCTCGGGAGAGAGCAAAACCTGTCAAGTGGGTCTTCGTCTGGTCGGAAGTAAGTGTGAACAGCCTTTACAGGCTTTTCTTCAAGTGCGGTAGCAAACTCCGAAGCTGTTCGCAGCTCGGGCCAACGATCCTTGTCGTGGAGGAGCCAAGGTGGACCATTCCACCAAAGGGTGTTCTCAGCTAATTCTTGGGGCGTGGCACCGCGGCTAGCTAAATCTGCTGGATTGTCGTGCGAGTCCACGTGAAACCATTGAGTGTGTGGTGCTCTTTCAATGATTTTGGCAACGCGGTTTGCTACGAAAGTGGCCCAGACGCAAGGAGGCTTCTTAAGCCACGCAAGTACAATCGTCGAGTCTGTCCAACAGAAGACATTCTCGGGACAATAGTGCAGATTGGGTACGAGAGCGTCGAGCATGTCTGCGACGAGTGTAGCTCCTCAGAGTTCGAGTCTAGGCAGCGATATCGTTTTAATGGACGCTACTCGTGTCTTGGAGTACAGTAGCGATACATGAACTGTGTCGCCGATTTGGACACGGGCGTAGATGACTCCGGCGTAAGCTTTCTCGGAAGCGTCCGAAAAGGCGTGAAGATCTACTGTGCAGTCGGGGGTGAATCGAATCCACCTGGGAATTCGAATTGTGGCGATCTGGTGGTAATTTCGAAGGAAACTCAACCATCTTTGCTGCGTCAGTGCGGGAAGTTGGTCATCCCAGTCAATCTTGTCCAACCAGACTTGTTGGATCAGCATTTTCGCGGCCACGATGATAGGTGCCAGCCAACCGGCTGGATCGAACAGCTTCGCGATGAGAGACAGCACTTGCCTTTTGGTGTACGTTGGCTGTATGTCGATCGCCTGTGTGTCGAAGTAAAAGTAATCGTTGGCGGCATTCCACCGAATACCGAGCATCTTTGCGGTGCTGTTGTCCCCGAACTTCAAGAACTCAGCGTTGAGCAAATGGGATCCAGGCAAGTCGTTCAAAATTTGTCTGTCGTTGGCTGTCCATTTCCGAAGAGAGAAGCCTGCCGTATTTAACGCCTTTGACAGTTCATCGCGCATTTGAGTGGCCATGGCAAGGTTGTGAGAACCAGCCAACACGTCATCAACGTACATCGAATGTCACAAATATGGGCCGCAAGCGGAAACTGTTGTTGTGTGTCTTCCACTAGCTGAAGAAGAGTACGGATCGCTAAAAAAAAGGCGCAATTCACGCCAAATGTTACCGTTTGCAACTCATAGTCCCTAACTTGGGAGCTATTCGAATCTCGGAATAGAATTCGTTGGTAGGGGGAATGTTTCGGGTCGACGAGGATCTGGCGGTACATTTTCTGTATGTCACCGCTAAAAACATACCGATAAAAGCGCCATCTTAACATTAAGAATGTTAAGTCTGCTTGTAGAACAGGGCCTGCGTGTTCGTTCAAACTGAGCCCACTTGTGGTGTGGCAGGATGCGTTGAACACGACTCGAACCTTGGTGGACGTGCTATCCGGTTTTATAACCGCGTGATGTGGCAAATAATAGTGCCCAGCATCGGTTTGTGGGGGCGCTACGGCCGTCATATGACCTAAATCAAGATATTCTTGAACTACATCGTCATATTGCCTTTTGAGGTCATTATTTTTTACTAACCTTGCTTCTGAGCGAAGGTATTGTTGGTGGGCGCTGTGCCATGAATATCCTAGCGAGTGTTGGTTTACGGCTTCGCTTTTGAATGGCAACGTCACGATGTAGCGGCCGTCAGGGCTCCTACGAGTTGTCTTCACGAAATTCTCTTCGCAAAACTTTTCGGAGGGGGATAAGTGACGAGTTTTGGGAAGTTCCTCCACCACCCAAAAACGTTCGAACTGTTGTTCGATCGTGACTTCGATGGTGGTGGTGGTGGTGATTGAAGAAGGCCACCCTTATGTTGGGGCTATCTGATTGTAGCAGGGGGACTGGTCCGGTGATTATCCAGCCGAACACAGTCTGTTGTGCTAGAAGTGAACCTAACACATTGCGGCGAATACCGTCAAGTATGATCGCCGGGAAGAGATCGGCTCCAATGAGAACGTCAACTTGCTGACTTTTGACAAAGTTGACGTCTGCGAGCTTAATGTTACGAGGGAGGCTGCGAAGCAGCTCACTATCGAATGAGTGGGCAGGAAGTCTGCCCGTGATTTGCGACAGCACTAGCGCTGTGGCATGGATTTGAAACGAGGGGTCGCGTGGCGGAATCTCACAAGATTTCGAAACCTTTGCGGAAATAGTTTCGTTGAGGCCAGAAACCGTTGCTTTCACTGACCGCATGGGGATCTTGAGCATCTTCTGAACGTGGTCAGAGATGAAGGATACTTCGGATCCTGGATCGATGAGGGCACGAGCGGCATAGCAAGTACCGTCGTGGAATATAGTGACCGTCGCGGTTCCTAGCAGAACTGGCGTCGGTGCGGCAGCGAAACAAACTTGATGGTTATCGGGCTGATTTCGATCAGTGGACTGTATTTGTTGTTGACTGATTTGGGCGGCGTTGGCCGACGTGGAGGGCCCTGTAAAGGGGGGTGCTCGCGCTCTAAGTGGGTTGCTACGGGGCTGATTGGGTTGCAATGCAGCGTTTCTATTTGTCGGAGACTTTGGAGGCTTAGTGGACGGACGCGACGCTGAGTTAGCTAAGGGTCGGTTCTGTGCTTGCTCGCGATGCAGCAACGTATGGTGTCGCGACTGACATGTCGCGCAGTTGTATTTGCATGGGGCATCGTTGTATCTGATGCGTTTGTGCGAGACAATTCAGACAAAGGCGCAACTTTTTCACTACCTCTAAACGCTTACCGGAAGTCATTTCCAAAAACTGCGGACAGACTCGAATTGTGTGTTGCTCTGAGCACAGCTGACATACGGTCGATGCCACATTCAATTGGAATGTGTTGACGCGTTTTGTCGAAGGGGCCACCTGTGGAGCGGGTGACGCGCGATTCTTGCCTGCGGGTGCGCCTTTTATATCGTGCACCGATTCCAGCGTTTCAAACCGATGTGTCAAGAACGCGTCGAGATCGGACCACTTTGGAATTTCACGTTTATTCGGTATGGATTGTTCCCAAAGCGCCAGGATAGCTTCCGGAAGACGATTAGAGCACAAAAAAACTGTAATCGCGTCCCAATGTGAGGTGTTGACGCCTTGGAGCGCCAACGCGGCGAGAATATCATTAACTTCACGCTGTAGATTTTTAATTTCATGACCGGTTTCCCTAGTAATCGGCGCGAGACCAAAGAGATTTTTGAGGAGCGTGTTAATGAGGACGCGTTTATTTTCGTATCGATCCGATAGATTTTGCCATGCTTGCTCGAATCCTTCATTCGTCAAAGGAGATTTTTGTACGATTTCCTTGGCTTCTCCTTTGGTTTTTTGGTTCAAGTGGAAAAGTTTTTCCACTGGGGCAATACGCGTATTCTGAATATACAGGGCGGTGAACATGTCGCGAAAGGAGGGCCATGACAAATAGTCGCCTTTGAAAGCGTCGGTATCGCATGGAGGCAAGCTGATGTTGAACCGAGTGGGCGGCAGCTCTGCCGTATCCGTAGAGCGCCGCGGCGCGGTGGTTTTTATCATCGAGTTGACTTGAATTTTGATCAGTCCAACGCATCGCTTGTAGTTGTCGTACGCTTTGAAATACTTTTCCTTAACGCTTTTTATATGTGGTGCCATCGTCACATCCTTCAGCATTTGTTCGAGAAGGCCGCTATACGCGGACTTGATTAGCAACCACTGCGAGTTGAGCTTCGTAATGTCCAACTCCAGGGTATCCAACGTTTGCGAATCCGTTGAACTGCTCAGAATGTGCATGCCGAATTCCACTAAATCGTCCGCGAGACGTAGAAAAGAGTCAACACTCTCCATTGTATGTGCGTTAGGGTTACTACTTATTTAGCAAGGGAATCCGCGATATGGAATCGATTTTCGTCGGTGCAAAAGAATACAGGGGCTAAAGTAGCTTAGCTAGATGGGCTAATACAGAAATAAAACACCAAAATATTTTTATTCCTAACAAAAATTTTTTATTATGGTTTTATATTTTTCGCCCACTGTGCAAGAATTGTTGGTTCTCTTGGCACGTTAAACGACGACGCTATATCGATGGGAGCGCTAAACAGTGTTTTTGCAGCGTGAGTAGTTGTGTAACTCAGCGTTGACGAGCGGGTTTTTTCAACTCAAACTGGTTTAGAGCGCACGATAGACGACTTTTTGCGATGAGTAGGTGAGTAAGTATGCCGCCTGTCCTGCTGCCAGCACGGTGTGCTATTTGGAAATTCGGAACGTTGACGGTGATAGTACAAGTACGAATTTTATGCGAAAAAACGCGCCGCTTGTAGCGTATCACGCGGAGAGGGCGATCAATGTTAGAACGAAAGAACGTTCTATGCTTGGTTGCAAGCTGAGAGCGTGTCTATGTGAGAGCACGTAAACCAAACAAACCAGCAGAAGGTGGTGGTTTTTTGATTTCTAAGTGAACCGCGCAGCAGAGTGTAAGCTGGGAGCGTGTCTGTCGAGAGCACGAAAACCAAACCAGCCAGCAAAAGGTGGTGGTTTTTTGGTTTTTAAGTGAGGAGCGCAAAAGAAAGCGTGAGCGAGCTGCAATTATATATTCGGTGAAGAATAAATAATTGCAACACGCGCCGGTCAATAAAAGTATATAACCGGGTTCAAGGGCACTTATATATAAGTGAGCTAATCCCACTTTTGGATCACCGTTACACCGAAATTAATACTATCCGGCTCTATCCGGCTCGAAGGACCAAATGTTTCTTCGTAAAACGGCAGTTGCAGGTTATTTGTTTTTCGCCGTAAATTTATTTCAATGTTAGTGCGTGTTTTTACAAAGTTTGTAATTTTAAATGTTAAATGTGATTTTGTGATTGTATGAAAGTAGATGTGAATTAATTGTTAGAATTCGCTGTCGTTTGCTGTTTTCAATGTGTCGCGGTTCACTGATGGCAGCCAAGTGAAAACGAACATATCCGATCGCCAAGGCTGGAGCCAAGGAGCTCGCAGTCAAGCTTTTAGCTTGCCTCTCCTGACTGGCCGAAGTCTGCGCCGTGAGAGAGCACGGCTTCGGCAGATCAGGAGAGGCAGCCTGACGAGCGGTGTGTTTGGCGTAAACAACATCCATGAACAGAAAGGAATTGCGTCATGTAAAAATCCACTTCTCCATGGATCAAACGAAATGTTCAGTGTCCAGTCGATGCATGCATACGGGGTCAACTCCCGCAATCACGTTAGCCTCTTCATGTGATACGGTACGGAAGACACAACAAATTCTTAAAGAGTTGAATTCATATGCCTTCAACTTCATTACATGAGCCCATACTTGCACTCCATATAGGATTATTGACCCATTGACCTTAACTAGCAGTCTTCTCCGACTCTTCGTAGGACCACTTATGTTGGCCATCATTCTCGCAAGGGCAAAGCCATGTCAATGTGTATCTTGTACGACAGCCTCGCATCTATCATAACGCCAAGGTACTTAATAGCTGGCAAAGTCACCAAATTGCGACCCTCTAAATTAAGCTCAGTTGTCTCCTTAACTTTCCTGCTCGTAATCAGTACTGCTTCTGTTTTTTGCGCATCTAGCTCTAAAACCATCTCCGACAGTCAATTTTTTATTGGTTGCACAGGCGATTACTGTTTCTCCAAGTATCGCTTTACTCTTTTGCAACAACTCATACCGCGATGTCGTCTGCATATCCAATAACCGATACACCCTCTGGCATAGGGAGGTGAAGCACTCCATTATACACAATGTTCCACAACAGGGGTGCAACAACAGATCCTTGCGGCACGCCTCTGGTTACTTGTATTTCTGGACTCCCTTGTCAGTATCATAAAAAAGGACTCTGTCAGACAAATAGCTATTGATGATCCTTTGCAAGTATGGAGGAAATCGCAATTTTCTATGCGCGTCATTTGTGTGACTCCATCCTATAAAGTTGAATGGATTTTTTATATCAAGTGTAACTATAACACAATACTGCTTATCTCCATATCTCCACCTGGTGCCTTCAACAACTTTTTCTGCTATACCCTTTAATTTTTTAATAACATCTAATGTCGAGAGTCCCTTTCGGAAGCCGAACTGTTCTCTAGAGATAACGTTGAAATTTTGGACAAACTGCTCTAATCTGCGACAGATATTGCGTTCGAAGAGTTCTCGATGTTGTCGATCACGCAGTGGTCTATAGGACGAAGGTTCACCAGGTGGCTTATTACCTTTCGGTAGCAGTACTAATAGCTGTCTCTTCCATATTTTTGAAAATGCCTTCTCTCAGACATTCTGTAAACACTTTTACAAAGACTTCCGGACTACCTTTAACTGCTACCTTCATGGCTTTGGTTGAAATATCGTCTAAACCCGGAGCTTTGTTGTCACTAAATTTTCCCATAGACTGCAGAACTGACTGCATTGATGATTTCGGGGAAATTATATTGTTCGCATAAGACTCCAACTGCACTGTTTAAATTAAATGTACCGGCTACCGGAAATAATGTCTGAACAATGTATTTCATAATACGCGGGTATGTTGGAGTCCTTCGTTTTTGAGTCCTTTAACGTGGACATCACGACCTTATATTCGGCATAATACACAAATCCTTAACATACGATTTCTTACTGGTTTTAATCGCCTTCTTTAGTGCTTTGCGAAATTCGCTGAAAACTGTATGCAGCCAACTATTATCATCCTAACCGAAACTTCCCTGATATCTTCTACGATTCAAGTACACTGCTCAACTCTGCGATTGTTTCGCTCCACCAATACGCTGGTTTTCGTGAATAAGTGAATATACATACGAATATAATTAAATATTATATTATATTCTTGATTTATATACATACACCACCCATACTTTTTCGGTTCAGCGTTTCATTTGCAACAGGATTTCAACCAACTTGACTGGCAGACCGTATAGTTACTTTGGAACATGCCAACGTTCCTCATCAGCGATATCTGTCGGTGTCTTTTTATGTACATTCGCTATATAAGCTTGGTCGTTTGCAAATAATAATTTAATACGAATTACAAACTGTTGAAGAGTCATGAACTCATTGAAAGTCATACGCAAGCGTAATAAGCTGCTTTATCTCAGAAAAGAAACTCAACGTCGGAGAGATGGTAGAGTTCCTAATAAGCCGAAATAACTAAGTTCGGCTTATTAGGAGGTTGAGCAGCTTATCTTTGGATAAGATCTTTGGATAAGCAAAGATCTTTGGAACAACCTAAGCAAAGTAGGTATATCTTAAATTTGTAAAAATAATCTTGGCTTACATCATAGGTTCCCATGTTATAAACCACGGCTTTATAACTTCAAGTTTTCCTAGCTTATGGAAAAATGCAATTGTCATACCTTTGTATAAAAAATGCAGTTGAGTCCGCTGATTTTAGGCCAATAAGCATTCTTTCGTCTCTATCTAAAGTATTTGAAATAATCATGGTTGACCAAATCTAAGTACTTGATGGAATGTAAGCTCTTGATTGTAAATCAGTCTGGGTTCCTTGCTGGGCACAGCTGTACCACCGCAGTCATTAAAGTCTTAGACGACGGCAGACCTTACTATGATAGTGGGATGCTTACGTTATTATTCAAAACACAGTTAAACACTGTATACTCTGTTGCAAACTACAGCAACTGTTTGGTTTTTGTGATAGTGCCGTAGGCCTAATCAACAGTTATTTACGCGATAGATTTCAGTCCGTCAAGCGGTCAAATGGGCATTCTCACTTCAGGAGAATTAGCAATGGAGTACCGCAAGGTTTAGTTTTACGACCTCTACTGTTCTTAATGTTTTTATTATATCTTCCGAATTTGCAAATATTCCTCAATTCACGCATACAAAGATGATATTCAAATGTAGGATAACCTTAAAGAGGATTTGGTCGCTAATGTTAATGAGGATTTGGATAGCATTCGGTGCTGGTCAGTAAGGAACTGCCTGCAACTCAATCCATCGAAGTCGACTATTCTGCTCCTCTTTAGACTTAAATTGCGGTACTGTGACATTCCGGACATATTCATTGGTGAAATAAGTTCTATATGTGGCGGTCTGTTTAGACTATCGTATAAATACGTTTGTTGTTGTTCGGACCATATTAACAATTCTGTAAGAAATATTTATTTCATTCTAAGGAATCTTCGGACCTCTGCCTCTGACCTCTCTCTTCGGATCCTCTCTCGAACGCTGTGACATTAACGACTACCTTAAAGCTAGAACTTGTATTTTTGTACATAAAATTATTCATTCCCGCACTCCTGACTAACTATTTCAGAAGATTCGGAAGACAATTCGGTCAATCGCTTAGAGGCCTTTTGTTAATTATACCCGAATATAGTTGCTTGAACTCATCAAGATTGTTTTTTAGCAATGCCCCAAAACTATGGAATTCATTTTTTTAGCCAATGATTTCCATGAGCCTTAAAATCATTGCAGGGCAAGATCATTCAAGCGCGCCACAATTGAATTCTTATCGTAATATCGATTCTTCTGCCACTGCCTTCCATAATGTCCCAATATCATTCCATCTCTCTCTGTACCTGTTCACTGTCTTCGCAGCCTCCCATTATCTGCTATCTCCCTCTATTTCCTATTTATTTCCTCTGTTCTAAATTTAAGAAATTGGTACATTTTTATTCTTATTATTATATTATATTTATTGTTAATCACCATCTCTTTCCTTCCCCTTTAAAATTTATTTTTCCTTTTAAGTGTTTTATGAAGATTTTGTACTATAAAAGAAATATTTTTCTTATTCTGCAGCTGTTTTTTGTAAATAAATGAAATGAAAACGATCTGTTCCTTCGATGCCGTCTTGATCTCCTCAATCATAGCGTAGCGTCGTCCTTTCATGGCCCTCTTGAGTTCTGGGGGCCAGATCTTGGGAATACGGTGACTGCGGCATCATTATTGTGTTGCTTTTGGCCAAAGCCAATTTTGGTTCTTGCACAAATCCGGGCGTTTTTGGCGGATCGCTTCGCGCAAATTGCTCATAACTTGCAGGTGATATTCCTTATTGACCGTTATATCCTCTGGCAAGATCTCATGATGCACCAAGCCCATTGATACATTTTATGGAATAGGCAAAAATCGAAGACGAGCCAAAACACGTCCAAGCAAAATAGCTGTCAGGAATTAATTGAACATTCAAAGTGGCCAAACTTGTGAGCATAAATGAGCATAAGTGAGGGACATTAGTACCTACACAACGCCACAAAAAAATTCAAATTCGAATGTACGTCTGTATTCGACGAAACAGACCTCGTATATGTATTTGTATTAAATTATACAATACATGTTAATGCCTAAGCGGGAAGCAGTATACGAGTATGTAGTATAAATTTTTCTAAATATGACTCAAATTCGGTCAAGCCTAATTTTATGTTCTTTTAGGTTTTTAATTACACTTCTTGTTTTTTCAGCTCCTCCGGAAATCACTGCTGAAAAATCCTGGGTTCATGCAGCAGAAGGCTATGATGTTGAATTGGTTTGCGTCGTGCGCGGTGATGTTAACTCTGAAGTATGGTGCCTTAGGTTACTAAATATATTGCTCATATTTACGTATTTGTTTTATAATTGATAGATGCTTTGGTATCAAAACTCTTTCTTGCTCGATCCAACAGACAGAAGATCTATGCATTCTAAGGATGATCGTTATAGTTTAATTATTCGAAATTTTCAGCAATCAGATTTTGGAAACTATAGCTGTGTCGCAGATAACGCACTGGGAAGAACAAAAAAGTATATTGAGGTTTCAGGAAGACCTAGTCCCGCTGATTTCATTTCACCAGCATTAAGTGGAGCCTTGGACCACTATAATTTGACTTGGACTATAGAATCGATACCATCACTAGATGAGATAAAGTTGTTGTACAGAAGACTATTGGTTCGTATAATAAAGTTACATATCGTTTTCTGAAAATATTTGTACTTTTTATTTTTTTTTATATTATAATATACTAGCTGACCCGACGAACTTCGTCTCGCCCAAATATAATAATATCTGAATTGAAAAATTTTAATACGATCATGACTTTATTAAATTAAATACAATGCATCTTAACTCACAACGCTGATTAATTTCATCATCAGAATTTCCAAAGAAATAAATTTGAAGAAATTTATGATCAGCATTCACGGCGGGTAACAATGCTCCTGCACGATGGTGAATTTGTTCTTGAATCTATAAAATCATACACAATTTCTTGATGTTGTGTAATGTTTTCCTTCGTTGAAGCTCTTTCGTAAATCTGTAATATTTGCTTCGACGTTTACCTTAAACGTAGTGTAATGTTAGTTTGTTCTGTTGCGTGGGAATTGTGTTTGAAGAGTTCTACGTGGTTATAATAATTTAGATTTTTCGTCTTTTTTAAAAAAAGCGTAAGTACTTACTGAGCTTTTCAGCCGAATATTTACATGCGCCATCCTTTTGGTCGCATTTTAACTTTAACTGAGCTCTTGAAGGAGCTGAGTTCTAAGCTCTATGTCGGAGCCGAAAGGAAAGAATATTGAGGTGTCTGAGTTTGATTCAGAATTGATATTAATTTTATTTACAATAATTCGCCTATTTATACATTATCTCTTACATGCTAACAAATACAAATCGCTTACAGTGCTAATTTGCAATCATTGCTTTGTTGACCTAGTCATAGTGAATATGATCCCTGCAAGTATGTCGAGTCGCTGCTTGCTTGGGTCACAGCACGCGTCGATGTATTGTATTGATACCAGATCGACAACAAAAACACGTGCCCTAGTTTTCGCGATTGCTGTACGTAAGCAAGTTCGCACGGTCAACAATTAATGCTTACCAGGTGTCGCCAACCTTGGCGCACTACAGTAGGGTTAAAGCCTCGTGTTTTGATAATATTCGCCCCAGATGAAGTCATTTGGAAGGAACTGTTATACTTTTGTATGTTGTCCAAGAAATGCTTCGATCGAGTATCTTCGCCAGAAAGCAATGATGCCAATGGCTCTGGTGGCGGTGTTAATTTTCTTTCGGTCATTATTTTCAAAAATGTCCATTGCCTGCGATATTAACTGCAGCGCTTTAGAAATTCTGTCAGCAGTAAGATTTTTTTCTTCTGCTTCGACCTCAAGAGGATGTGTTTCATGATTAGGTTCATTATTGCTCTGAATTGCAATCAAACTTTTATTATTTAGTAGCTCTTGATCGTATAATAGAAAATCATTAATATCTTGTTCTTCCATTCCATAAAAATTTGCATTTGTACCTACTTCCGCAACTTCTTTACATACTTGTGAAACCTCATTAATATCTTCCATATCTTTGGGAATACATTCGGGCCATAATTGACGCCATGTTGCGTTCATACATGATTCCTTTACTTCTTTCCAAGACAGGTTTATATTTTTAATAGCCATCATGATAATGTGACTCTTCCAAAAATCACTCATGGAAGGCAAATTATCTCTGTCAGCTGCTTTTAGAAGTTCATTAAAAGTTCTTCGCAGGTAGTATGACTTGAAATTTGATATAACTCCTTGATCCATTGGTTGCATTACAGATGTGGTATTTGGCGGCATAAACATAACTTTAATATTTTCTGAATAATCGTCTAAAAGAACTGGATGACCTGGTGCATTGTCAAGTAAAAGCAGCACTTTAAACTCAATATTTGAGCTGTTATTTTTGAAAGTGGAATAAGTCCATTTTTTCATGTATCGAGATATTTAAAGGTTTGCGTTTGAATCAATTTAAAAATATTGGCAAACGTTAATCAATCCGAGTGATGTTTTTAACACTACACACCTATTAAATTTTATTATGAAATAATAATTATTGAAAATATTTCAAAAAATAGGGGAGTTTTTAAGCTCCAAATGGACTTATACCACTTTCAAAAATAACTTTTTTGCTATAAGATTTGTGTTGTTATATTTGAAAGTGGAATAAGTCCATTTTTTCATGTCTTAGAATATTTAAGGGTTTTCACTTCAAAAGCTAATCAATTTGAATGATTTTTTTAACACTTCTTAATTTTGTTATGATGATTAAATTAATTAAAATTATCTAATAAATAAACGATATTTTTATCTCCGAATGGACTTGTACCACATTCAAAAATAATCAATTGAATATATGATTATAAATATGGATAAAATGTGTCTATCTCTTACTAAAATTACCCTTAACTCATTTTTTTTAAAAAATGGACTTATTCCACTTTCAAAAATAACAGCTCATTTTTTGAAGAACAATAAGCCTTTAGCTCAAGAGTAGCACAATTCTCCATCCAATCTCTAAATAAGGGTGCAGTCATCCACGCTTTTTTATTTGCACTTCAATGAACCGGAAGCTCGTTTTAACGTTTTTAAAAGCTCTAGGATTTTCAAAATGGTAAATTAAAAATGGCTTAAATTTAAAATCACCTGCTGCATTTCCTCCTAAAAGAAGTGTAAGTCTATCTTTGCTAGCGTTATAGCCTGGCGCAGATTTTTCGGTTTTAGATATGTACGTTCTTCCTGGCAAACGCTTCCAAAAAAGTCCAGTTTCATCAGCATTTAAAACTTGTTGTGAAGAATACCCACCTTCTTCAATAATTGCTTTCAACTCAAGCTTAAACTTTTGTGCGGCTGAACTATCCGCACTGGCAGATTCTCCTTTCAAAGAAATGCTATGCAAATTTGCACGGTTTTTAAAACGTCGAAACCAAACTTGCTTCAAATTGCTCTGCACTTTCGCCACTTGATAATGGATAATTTTCTTATAAATCTTCAAAAATAGTTGAAGCTTTCTTTTGAATTACCATTTGACTCAATGGCATTCTTCGCTGATTTTGATCTTCTATCCAAATGGTTAGAAGTGACTCCAGTTTTTCCATTAAACGACTTCTTATTTTTGTAACCTGTTTATGTTGTGTCGATGTTGCGATTTCAGCAAATTTTTTAATTTTATTAGCGTCTCTGGAACAAATAGATTTTATTGTAGAAGGGGCTAATCCCTGGTTTCTTCCAATATCAACTGGTTTCTCTCCATATTTAAAACGCTTTAAAATGTCCAGTTTTTGTTCTAAGCTTATTTGCTTTCTTTTTTTACTCATTGTTGAAAAATATTTAGGTTAGACTTCACTTCACCAAATGTATGTAATTTGAAACTGCCAACGAAGACAAACTTATAGACAATTTTCACATACAAATTTGTCTATTGCAATTTTCGACGGGAAATCCCCTTTTTCTATTTTTTCTTTGTACATACAAACATTTATTAAATACAACTTCGAAGCAATGCGACGCAAACTGAAGCAAAAACGACGCAACACCGAAATCACGGAAATTTTAAAAAGACGCAACTTCGAAACGACGCGAACCGAAACGACGCAAACCGGGGTATGAGTGTACTTAGAAATTAGAAGTGGCAAAGGTGTAATTTTTTTTCTTTTCAATCTCAAATAAACTGTGCTAAGGGAGAATATTCGTGGCAAATTTGATGAAAATATCACTATTCGTTCTCCTGTAATCGAGTTTTTTTAAATTATTGGGCGGACCACGCCCATTTGTGGTAGTCTGTTTTGGTCCGAGACAGTGGACTTCTGGAAATTTCAACCGCAAATTCGCTCTACAAGCTGGGAAAAATTGAGTTATAAGCATGGATGAATTTATATTTACTATAAAAACTAGGCGTGGTAATGGTCCGATTTTGCCCATTCGTTCTCTTGCAATCGTGATTTCCACAGACAGACAGACAGAGAGACAGACAGACGGACGGACATAGCTAAATCGACTCAGAGGTCACGCTGATCAAGAATATATATACTTTTCTATACCTCTTTTTTTCACGCCCCCTCTAATGCATTACAAATGGAAGCAGTAAGTGAATATACCCTCATCACTTCGTGTGTAGGGTATAACCAGTAAGAGTGCTATATTCGGCCTGACCGAATCTTAGATACCCTTAGACACCTGAAAGTTTTGAAAAAATTTAATTGGCCGGGGGGGGGGCAGTTTTGGAAATCAACTAAATCGATTCAGGAGGTGATGCTCATCAAGAATATATATACTTTTCTATATCTATCTTGTCTGCGTTACACATTCGTGGCAAAGTGAATATATCCTTAACCTTAATGTGTAGGGTATACTTATAGGCCTTCAAATGACAGTACTTTACTTTCAACTTGTACCTTACTTATCATAAAAGAGAGAAAAAAACATTTTTTAATTCCACCTCCACCATTTTTTTCGTAAAACTGAATTATCTCCATAATTATTAAAGACATTAAAAAAAGATGAGAACAGATTTTCGAAAGACTACCTCGGGTTTGTTTTACCTTGAAATGTTTACCTCGGGTAAACCGGTACACCCAACAGTTGGGGAGATATCGTTCTTTGAAATGTTGATAATTTGGCTATGCCACGGCCCCAATATTTTATCACGGTTAGATTCAGGAATTCATTGCGAAGGTGTAGATAGGCAGCCGGACCCCTACGCTCTACCTACACCGAAAGTATAACGGCTGCTACACTTTTTTATTCAAAACACGGTCAACAAAACGGATAGTTAAGTAAAAGAAAATGTTTGGAAAATTAACATTTTTGTTTTGTAACGGGCTGTTTGACAACATATTCTAAAGGATTTTGGTCCGCTGATTTACTTACTTTACTTTAACGCTCACCAAGAAACCATTTCTGTGCAGATTTTTTTGATAATAGGCTAAATTCGCGCAAATGTCCAACCTATCGATATAAAAAATAAAAAGGGTAAAAAAGTTTTGGGAACATATTTTTACATATAGATATCTAGCAGTTTTTTGGCTTTTTTCTTAAAAAATTCCTCTTTTGAAGTTACGATTTCAGCATAAAGTTGTAAACTGTTTTTCGGATTTCAAAGTGTTAGTAAAACATATTCCTCCTTTTGAATTTAATCGTAGTTGTAATCGAATCGGGTATATATGTCAGCTGTAGTTGCTCTTCAAGTGGATGGACCTCAACGTAAAGTTGCCAAAAATTTCAACGATTATCTCCAAGACGGCTAGTTTAATTTTCTTTATCTAACCATTTTTGGAATCAGTGGACCAAAATCCTTTAGAATATGCTGTCAAACAGCCCGTTACAAAATGGCTGTCGGCCAGTGTAATCAAGAAACGATTGTTGTTGACGTACTTCTTGTTAAATTGAAATGCACTTTAGTCAATTTCAGAGATCGTAAATGCTCGCTATTGAGCGCTCTTTTTTGCTCCTGCTCGCTCCCACTCGCTCAAAAGAGCCTTCGCGAGCCACTCATTTTCAAATCGAGAGCACGAGCGAGCCGGAGCAAAAAACAATAACAGCAGTGAGCAGCTCAGAACTCCGATCAGCTGCGAGCTCTGAGCTAGTGAGCAGCTCAGAACCGATGTGAGCTTCGGAGCTGTCGTGAATGAGCAGTTGGTCGATTCTATTTTATTGTTATACCCTACAGTACTTTCAAGATTTTCAGTACTTTTTCTTTTCAATTCATTACTTTTTATACCCTACACCTTAAGGTAAGGGTATATTCACTTTGTAACGAAATGTGTAACGCATAGAAATAGAGACGATAGGTATAGAAAAGTATATATATTCTTGATCAGCGTGACCTCCTGAGTCGATTTAGCCATGTCCGTCCGTCTGTCTGTCTGTCTGTCTGTCCGTCCGTCTGTCTGTCTGTCTGTTGAAATCACAATCACAGGAGAACCAGTAAAGATATCGTGATGAAATAAACATTGTTTCTTGTAGTGTGCAGGTTGGTACTGAAAATGGGCAAAATAGGTCCACGACCACGCCTATTTTTTATTAAAAATGTGATATCAGCGTTCGTTTGTGAGCTATTACAACAAAATTTCATTCCTGGGTATAGAGTAGCATTATCCGTTAATATGCCAAAAATGGGCGTGATCCGCTTTCCCACTTTTAGGTTATACAGGCAAAAGAGGGTTATATTGTTAAATATATAAACTTCCTGAATAAAACTTTAGATAACAACTTGTTTTACAAAAAAACATTATTACATCAAAACTGGGTGCAGTCCGCCCACTTTTACACTACATATACAGTATAGCAGTATGAAAACAAGTTTATTACCACGGAAATAAAGTTTAAATGAACACAATAATAAAACAACTAAGCTAGCTATTTTGTTTTGAAAAATGTAATGACCACGCCTACTATTTATACAGAGGCGTACTAGGTCTCATGGAGCCCGGGGCGGTTAATCAACTTGCAGCCCCAAAAATTTCTAGAATTCAATAAGTTATTACTTGATTTTCCCAACTGCCGGCGCACAGTGGCCGGTTTTTCAACTTAGCGGTCAAAAATCCATATCTTTTGACTCTCTTGGAATTTTTTATTCCGGTTTTTTTTGTTGACTTGTCCGACTTTTCCATCAATCATGGTCAGCAGAAGTTTGAAATCTATTTCAATAATATGGCCATGATACTCAAATAGCAGCGGCTGAAGTTCATCAATTTGCCTCCTAATTTTATTAACTTCTTCGGTTATCACATCTTTAGTCTCCTTTTTGAATTCAAATTTAATTGGTCTACAATATTTTGTCGATGAAGGTGTCCCATTCTTCCATATATCAATCGGTACATATTTTTCGATTGACGGTTCAGCCTCAGTGCTATTCCTCCTTAATCGCAAAGGGACGAATGATATCATGAACAAATTGGTGTCTGCTGAATTATCTGCATTAAATTGTTTATACTGCTTCTGGCCAGATGATCCGTCACATCCCCACTTACAAAGGAGGGTAAGGTTGCAATCACCAAGACTTTTCACATAAGTCTCTTCCAATGAAAGCAATAATAATAAAAGTGTGTTCTAGAAGATCTTGTAATTTCACCTCTGCTGAACTTGCAGTAATTTCAATTGCTTTTTTTGAGGGTAGACACTCCGTTTTAATTGAAATTATCTCGTCATAACTTGGAAACACGTTGCATTTCTTTGCATTAGTTCGTTTGCGTAATTCTTTGTATTGGTTTTTTGTTAATTTCAAATCCATAAATAGTGCAAATGCTTCCTCAGGAGTAAACTTCTTTTCATCAGTCGGAGTTGGAACACTGCTCAGTACCCTTTTGACGCATCTGGGGCTCGCTTTCATCATTTTCTCAATTACTTCTATCTTGTCCTTTTTATTTCTTGATGGACCTACTTGATGAAGGAATGCATTTTGTATATTCTCATGAGATATTTCGTCATTGATGTCGCCAAGTTTACGCCTTCTAGATCGTTCACTGCATTCGTCCATCGATTTCCTTGGTCGACCCTTTCCTTCGCTGCCATTATCAGTCATGGTTTCTTTTTCAAAAACGAGCTCAGTTTTCATCCATTCTGTGTTGCGTTGGTACAGTTTTTCCTTATTTCGATTCACATCTGTGTAACGTTTTTTTAAATGCGATAAAAAGTTAGATATTTTCTTTTTATATGTCTCTTCTTGATCGCATGAGTCAAAAAAAGAATCACTTAGAATATGCGAAGTAACATCTTTGTCGTCTTTTCGTAAGAAGTAAATATCTGCCAAATTTTTATATGTGAACTTAGCTATGTTTTTGCCAAGAATATGGAAACTCGATGAACGCAACTCTTTAAATACTCTTTCCGTCACGGATTTTTTACCTATGCACATGTAATACTTACCTGATACCCATTTATGAGAAATTTTTATGTGCCTAAATTTTCCATTTTACAGGTAAAATATATTAGGACAGGTACATTTACAGTACATATGTAATAAGAGCTAATTACCTGATAATTAGAAAAACCTAATTAGTGCAAATATACATATAATTTGAAAGAAAAGTATAACACTAACAAAAAAAAAATAACGGAAAACATGTTAAAAACGTTTGCAGTGTGTGACTTTGACTCATATAATGGGCTCTAGCGCCCGGTGGGGCAAACCGATGCAAAAAATTGGTATGGGCTTTTAGAGGAAACTTTCAGCTTTACAATGGTGTAAAATTTGTTTTGGAGCACTTTGGAGCGCAAAAGTCCTGCTCCAAAATACGACGAAATTTAACCAAAATTGGAGCATTTCTGGAATTCTTGTTACGTAATAACTATACCACAGTTTTACTCAATTGTAACAACATTTGACAACGAATATATCCAAGAATTTAATAAAAAAACCGGAACTTAATATCTGAAATATTGACAGAGATATGGATATCTAAATCTGTGAAAAGTTGAAAAAATGTATTTATTTTAGTTGAAAATAAAAAGTGCTGTTTTTTATTGCATAGTTACTAATGAAATAATCAAGATAAAGCTGTAATTTTTTTGGCTCCCTAGGTTCTCAGGTTTCCACTTTCATATGACCTAACCCATTTTGAAATCGGTGACATTGAAAAAAGTGACTTTTGGCCGCTAAGTTGAAAAACCGGCCACTGTGCGGCGCGGACGTCTCGGTTGTTCCGCCGACTTTCAGCGAGAAATTCGGTCAACCAGACTCAGTAAGACTTTTCGCGGCTAACGGCTCTAATATCACGACTTACGGCCGTAAGCGACTCAAACTTGACCTCGGTCTGAGGCGCGACCTGGCCTGGGAGTTCATTATTGAGAGGTCAGCAGCCCCATAATAGGCGCTGACTTTCTCAAACACTTTGGCCTCCTCGTTGACATGAAGAACGAGAGGCTCATCGATTCGGCGACCAACCTCCACGCGGAGGGCGCCGCGCGTCCAGCAACGGGTCAGATCTTCACGTACGACAGACGCGACCCATTCGCCAAGCTGCTGGCCGACTTCACGGATTTAACGACGATGAATAGGGCGAAGACCACTACGGCTGCGCCTGTAACACACCACATCCTGACGAAGGGTCCACCAGTGCGCGCCCGACCGCGACGGCTGGCGCCCGACAAGCTTAAGGCCGCCATGGACGAATTTCGTTTCCTGACCGAGCAGGGAATCTGCGAGCCTTCCGACAGCAGCTGGTCCAGTCCGCTACACATGGTAAAGAAGTCCGACGGTTCTTGGCGCCCATGCGGCGACTACCGCGCCCTGAACGCGATTACGGTACCGGATCGTTATCCGATACATGCACGGTCTCGCTATCAACACAGCGAAATGCGATCTCGACAAGCCACAGGTCCGTTTTCTGGGACACATCGTGACGAGGGACGGTATCCAGCCACAGCAGTCCAAGGTGGAGGCGATTCTGAATTTCAAACGTCCAACGGTGGCTCACGAGCTCAAAAGGTTCCTGGGGATGATCAATTTCTACAGGCGATTCATCCCGCACGCAGTCGCCAATCAGATGGCGTTGCAAAACCTAATGTTCGGAAACAAGAAGAAGGACACAACGCCGCTAAACTGGTCGACGGACGCAGCGACCGCGTTCGAGAAGTGCAAGGCAGATCTGGCTAAAGCAACGCTGCTTTATCACCCGGCTCCAGATGCCGAGCTCGCACTTAACGCCGACGCTTCGGACTACGCAGTGGGAGCGGTCCTTCATCAGATAGTCAACGGCGAACCTCAACCATTAGGTTTTTACTCCAAGAAACTGACCGACGCACAAAAAAAGTACAGCACGTACGATCGCGAGCTGGTAGCAATGTACCAGGCGGTCCAATTTTTTAAACATATGGTGGAAGGTCGCGACTTCGCCATTTTTACTGACCATAAGCCTGACCTTTGCCTTTCAACAAAACTCAGAACGAGCTTCGCCGCGACAAGCGCGCCACCTCGACTACGTGGGCCAGTTTACCACGGACATACGCCATGTCCCGGGTAGATCGAATGAAGTAGTAGACACGCTGTCACGCGTCCAGCGACTGGACACAGCGAACAACATCATCGACTTCAGCGAGATGGCCGACGAGCAAGCACGAGATCCCGAGATCCAGCAGCTGAAAGGGCAGTCAGCGGACCAGACGGCCTTGATCATCAAGCCACTCGCGCTGGCAGACAGCAAAAAGACGTCCCTGTGCGACACCGCGCACAGCAGGATACGACCATTGGTACCAGCGGCATTACGAGGGCGTGTTATAGCCAAGCTCCATGGCATAGCGCAGGCCGGCGCCAACGCGACGCTCAAGCTGGTACGTGAAAGATTCGTCTGGCCGATGATGGCCAAAGACGTTAAACAGTTCGTCCGCTCGTGCATCCGGTGCCAACGCAGTAAAGTGGGTCGACACAACCGAGCCGCAATCGAGTTTTACGATAAACCGAGCGAGAGGTTCGAGCACATCAACATCGACCTCATCGGCCCCCTACCCACTTCACGCGACAACAAGTATTGTTTGACCATCATCGATCGATATACGAGATGGCCGGAAGCTTTTCCGCTGCCCAACATGACCGCAGAAACAGTCGCGACGAGTCTGATCTCCGGCTGGATGGCGCGCTTCGGGATACCAGTGCGCATCACAACAGATCTCGGTCGGCAGTTCGAATCCGAATTATTCAGGCAGCTGAATAAGCTGCTAGGAATCCAGCATTTTCGCACAACGCCTTACCACCCGCAAGCGAACGGAATCATCGAGCGATGGCACCGAACCTTGAAAGCAGCAATTACCTGCTACGAAGACGACGACTGGTACGGAGTACTGCCATTAGTACTCCTCGGCTTGCGAACAACAAATAAAGAGGACATCGACGCCAGCCCAGCAGAAATGGTCTACGGCACGACTCTGAAGCTCCCCGGAGAACTATTGGCACCATCGCCGGTCCAAGCCAATGAGAGCGAGTTCGTCAGAGACTTGCGACGACTGATGAGCAAGGTATCGCCGACGCAAACCAGCCATCACGACAACTCACGTGTGTTCCTGCAGCGCGACCTTGTCTTTGTGCGTATCGACAAGGTCCAGCGCCCGCTACAACCACGCTACGACGGGCCGTACAAGATCCTGCGCAGAACAGAGAAGGTTTACGAGCTTCAAGTGGGCGACGAGACCGCTAAAGTGTCGGTCGACCGCTTCAAAGCAGCCTTCTTGCCAAGCGACGACATCCAACCAACGAGTCGGTTGGAGCGACCACGAAAGCAGCCACCGAAGATGACAACTCCAGCACCACAGCCAGCGACCGAACGACGTCCAACGGGCAGACCACAAGGTCGGCCACCCAAGACGACGCCAGCGCCCCAACCAGCGACAACCCGACAACCGTCGCGCCAGACGGTGACGAGAAGCGGCAGACGAGTCCGCGTTCCCGTCAGGCTCCGCAGCAGCGCGGATTCCTGATTATATTGTAGAGAATAACGTATTGTAGAGATTAGTATAACGTATTTCCTTAAGTGTATTATAGACAGTATAGTAAGTAGTTCTAAGCAAAAACGACGATATGCATATCCTGACGACTTAATTGTAAGCAATGCACTACGACGTGCACTTCCTTGTATCGCGACGCCGTCGCTAGGGGGGGAGTACTGTGGCGTGCACGTGTGCGGGTGTGTGTTCGCTGACAAGCGATCATACATACCACACACGTTCGGGCATTAAACTCTAATTAGGTGGAGTCGTTGGATATCGGATCCTTAACGACGCGACACTTTGTTGCACTCCACTCCAAAGTAAGATTGCGCATCTTGGCTGGTCGATCGATCGACGAGCCAAAGCAAACAAACACTCGCTATTTCCTATTTGTTGCTGTAAACGATACAGCAATGCTGAGTGTGCACTTTGTCGTCGCCACTGTTTGCATTCCGCCGGCTAGACGGATTAGCTACCCGCTGCCGGCTCGATGCCGATAAACATGCGATTGTCGTGGACGTTCGTGGGTGTCGTATTCGGCGCTGCTTTTCTTTCTGCCGGCACTGGCAGAAAGCGGAGTAAGTATAAATACGACATCGCGGCCGCGTCGACGACAAAGTAACGGACAATATGTATCGCTACACAATTGTCGTTTTGGTTATCGTAGCCCTCTGCTACGTCGCAGTCAAAGCGTTGCTCAAGTGGCTATGGTGGCATACCCTTTGGGATATGCTGCCATGGCCTTAGCAAACCAGAGTTTTCTTCATCGCTCAAGATAGCAGTCACAGTCTCTCCCGCGACTCAGAACCTATAACGTGCTTTTTGTAAACCAACTATAAAAGACTTGTAAATAAAGGCTTGCACCGGCAAGAGCGTTAAACCCAAACCAAGTGTTTGATTAATATTAGGAAAAATATCCCTAAAAGTTCATTTCAATTAAATTTAGTAGTTATAAAGTAAGTTTTAACTAATTCTAAATTAAAAAGTCTTACACAGCTTCAGGTAAGCAACAAACATGTATACTCTGATTTCGAATGTTGTAGGCATACCGGATTCGAGCACTTGGAACAAAAAAAACGAGTTAGTCGGCGAATTTTTTCATCTCCCAATGTACAAAGCTGACAACTTTTTCTCTTTTGTAGAGTATCAGGACCACTTGAGCTAGGAACTACTACTGGAACCTGAAATGAAAAAGAAAAACGAGGAAAATGAGATGTAATGAAGGGCAAATGTTATATCAATCAAACTTACATTTAGTGGTCTTCCAAAATACGATTCCATGGCCAAACGAGTGTTGAACTGTTTGATGATGTGAATGTTGTTCATTCGGTTTTCAATATTTGGAAGAACCAATGTATCACCTAACGTAGTGAGAACATTTCTTCTAGCACTATTTTTATTGAGACCATCAACTTCTTTGCAAATACAAAATGCAGCCAGTGCCATGGTGTCCAACATGTTGCAGAAAAACGCAAAAGTCCATCGTCTTGTTGACCGCTTTGCAGTAAAATGTGTAACCATTTGGTCCATACAATCTACGCCAGCTTTATTTTCATTGTAAAACAAAATTGCTTCGGGTTTCATTGCTTCCCCTTCACAATGTTTCGTATAATGAACGGTCGAAAGTAGGTTCACACATTTATTTTTTTTTGGCACGTAGCTGCAAATTGATACCAAATTTTCGTGGAAAAATACTAGTAATCTGGCCAGATACATGCGCTACGTATACGATGTATACATGAAAAAATCCACATAAATTTTGTTTGTTGTTTTTTTTTAATGTGTTTTTTCATAAAACGATACCTATCAATATTTGTAGAGGGTACTTGGAGACTCAAGCCCCTAGCTAAATTAGAAATATATTTAAACCACAGGTTGATATTGGGGTTACTTTTGCTACCTTCCAGAGGGCTGGGAAATGCGACGAAGAAAAGATCGTGTTTACAACATGCGTAACAGAGGCCAGTAGATAAGGGAGAAGGGCTTTAAAAAAAATTGGATTGACACCAGCATTGGACTTGATAGAGAGAATGCTATCCAGAACATCTAGTTGGTTTACGGAGGAGAAATTAAAATTATATTCGGTTTTGGGAGCGAAGTTACGGTTAAAATTGCAATCAAATTTCCAATTGCAAACAATTCCGGATTTCCTTATTCGAGCCCATGCTTGCTTACTGTTGATAGCAGAAGCAAATTTATTTTTATAAAAATTTCTCTTAGCTGACTTAATCTCTCTTACCACCTTCCTCCTTAAGTCTACGTACGTATTAAACAGTACAGGTAATCTGTACTTTTTCCATTAACGATAAGCTACGTCGCGTTGAGAAATAAATGCACTAATTCTGCTGTTGAACCACGACCTGTTCGGATGCTTAGGGCGTCGTGTCTTTAGTGGAACGTATTTGAGGAGACATACTTTGTCATCAACATCGGGAATATTATAAACCAATTCCCAGTCAATATTTTCTGTTTCCGAGTTCTATATAATTGATATTCTTAAAGTCGCGATATGTAACTGGGATGGCCTTATAGGTGAAGGTAAAGTTGTATTTTAGAAATATTAAGTCATGTTTGGAGAAGGTTGGGGCGGATAGCTGGTGTTGTGTTTTAAATTGTAGGGGGTCTACCTTCGAGCTGCTAGGGGGGGGGGGGGAGTCCAAAGGAAAAGTCCTGCACGTTGTTTTCTTCTCGTTGTAACTTTTATTTAAATATTATTCTTTCTTTTCTTTTAACACTATTTTCACTTATGGTATTATTACACTAACTCCGATCTTAATTATGTTACTGCGCGGCTTTATACGCGTCTAACAACGACTTCACAACAACTGCCCTCCTTCCAATCTGAAAGACGGGTTTATATCTCTTCTGAGATTCGTTGTGGGCCAGAATCATTTCCGCGTCGTTTTTGCAACTATCTCAAGAATTATTTTTAGCAATAATTCTTGACAACAATGTGCGAATTTTGCTCTTCTGATTTGAGCGCGATGTTCTACTTATTGGAATGCGGTCGCGTTCGTTCTTTTATCTGGGCCACAGTGGTGTGTGATTCACTTGTACTTTCGAGCTTCACAATTAAAGTGCAGCCTAGAAGTATGTGTTACCACAAGTTAAGCATTGTTAACTACTGGGCCGAAAGGTATGTGGTGATAACAACGTTAAGCGTTGTTATTACCAAAGCAATGATTCTGACCTACAACATCCCTCCACCCTCGGGGAAGAAAAATTTAGTATCGTAAAACGATATTAAATTTTTCTTGTACATTTATATTTTGTTGCATTGTGGGTGGGCGTGTGCTTATTATGGCTTATGTATGTTTGTGATTCTCTTTCTTTGTGAATATCTTATGTGAATGTTAATAATGATTAATTATTAGTAATAATTACAATAATTATAATACAACTACTTATAACAATAATTACAATAAAACAATTAAAATAATAATACAAATGGTAACTGCACTTCTTCGGTGTCGTCTGTGTGTAGGCTGATGCTGATTTGATGTTGGTGTTGATTTTGAAGTTGGTATAGCTGTTGATGTTACTGTTGATTTTACTGTTGATGTTGCCGTTGACGTACACCCCGCTGTATTAAAGTCTTCCTTCTCGATTTGTTGTGGGGATGCTGCTGCTGGGTAGCTGGCTTAGTGATTTCCGTGTTATAGTTGCTGCGGTTGAAACAGTCGCTGTTAGTTTCTTGTGTCAATTGTTCATTGCATGTTGTTGTTCGTAGAATGTGGTTGAAGGTGCGATTCTCGCTCGAATTTTTGCTTGCAGAGTACGCAAGCGCTGGTATTCCTGCTTCACTTGTAGTTGCGTCGCATTTCTTACATCGCTGCTAATTTATGTATTTCCCACTTCATACTTCTGTGGCTGCTGCTTTTGTAAGATGAATGGGCCTTAGTAGATTGGGCTGGTAGACCTGTGACTGCTTTACGTTCGTCACCGTCGCCGCCACTCTACGATGCATCCACTGATGTCGTCTTAAATTGTTGGCTTCAAGCAATCATGATTGATTTCACTGCTGAGCGACAACTGAGTTGTATTCATCGATGAATTGCTAACTTTCTTCGCGGTACTTTATATGTACCACCTACTATCATGCAGTAGTTTACCGTTTCAACTATTGATGCTGTTAGCCCCCTTTGATGCTTTCCATCTTATTTTTGTTTGTGATGGTTGCCATTTTGGTTGCTATCGCTAAGATGATCAGCTGTTGCAGCTAATATATGTATATAATGTGCTGCTACCCTTCCCCCTTCGAGTTGGCTGGGTGCTATTCGTCGCCCTGGTGTCAAGTGTTGTGTTGTTGTACTTTTGCTTTTGTGATGGGTGTACATCGGCATTCAGGTCAGCTTCTCTGCGTGCTGTCTTCTTTGTTATCTTAATTAAGTTATTATCAATTTTTCCTATTTTAGTTTTCTCTTACAATATGTTTTAATTCTATTTATAATTACAGTATTGAATTTATAATTTCTATTTCCAATTAAGAAAAATTGACATCCTATTCGTATATAACTTTAATTTAGAAATATTAATTAATTAGAAATATTTTATTATATCTTGATAACATTTTATTTCTAATGTTTTCTTTAATTCAATACAAGTTTTAATTCTTACTGCAAATATCGACGTTATTTTAGTTGGCTATAATTCGTTAGGTTATTCATTATAAATGTTAAGTTTGAAATTATTTAAAATGTTCGTACAAGTATTTAGATATTTTTCCTTTTACTTTACTATGTACGATCTTATATCTATTTTTTTTTTTCCTAACTTTATTATAATTATATTCTTTCTTTCCTTTTAATTTTCTTATTTCGTTTCATTACTAGTTTTATTCTTAGTTTTTATTACTAGTTTTTTAGTTCTATGCATAAGAATGACATGTAGTGTAGTAACACGTGTTTTAACATGTAACCTGTGTTTAAAAAAAAAATATTTTTTTCCTTCTCTTATTTCTTTAATATATTTTTGTTTTTGTTTCGGATATTTCGAAGTTATTCCTTATTGTTTTTTGTTGTTGTAACAGACGCTGCATTGTGCTCGCGTTGTGTTGTTCTACTTCTACACCTGCTTTGTTGCATTGCTTACGTTAATCACTCATTTTGCATTTAGTTAATTTAATTGACTTATTTACAGTATATATATTATGTTTCCCATTATATTAATTTTGTAATGTGTAATGTCTTCTATTGCATGTCTCTTATCTTGTCTCTAAATTTCATGATCTTATGTACATCTCTTAATGTCTAACGATATAGGTGCGTATATGTATATAGTGTAGGTGTGTATGTAATATGCATGAACTACTTCTTCAGGCATATGTTTACATGTGCATTTATTAATATAATAATTGCAAATGCAAAATTATATTGGCTGTGTTTTTAAAACGACACAGCTACTTTTTATATACCGTATATTACCAATTAAAATTAATACAACGTAAACATTTCAATTAAAAAAAAATTATTCAAATATTAACAACGAGTTTACTTTATCATGAGTTTTCTTTTCTTATATTTTTACGCTTAAATAAACAAGTTGTTGCTTATTGAAACGCTATTCTGATCTTCTTTTTATTTCTTTGTTGAATTTTTCATTATGAAATTTGATGAATTTCATTCGTTATTCAAATGTAAGACGTTAAATTAAAATTATTAGTAATAAACTTGAAAATGTTAATATCATACTATCCTATAATATCTGTATGTTATCAATCCTATTTTGTATATATTTATTCTATCTTAATCCTAAGCCTATTGTATCTTAACTGATTTTGTTCTACTCCTAATAACGTGACTATTGTAAATAACTTAATTTAACGTTCTCCTAAACCTATTTTCTTATTTGCTATTATATACTTTAAGTAAGTTATTGTGGAATGATTTTTCCCTTCCCTTAATATTTAAAACTGTAGTAATTGGACTTTTAATTCCTACTGCTTTATATGGCCCTATCCATATGGGAGAAAACTTATTTTTCCTAGTTTGATTCTTAATTAATACATTATCTCCTACCTTAAATTCTACTAAATTTAATTTATTATCGTATTGCCTTTTAGCTATCTCTTTTGCTAAATCCTGGTTCTTTCTCACGATTTCGTGAGCCCTTTGTATTTGGAATTTTAGAACTTTATTTGGATCTTCGGCATTATATACCGGACTACATTTTCGTTTTAAGTTAGTCGGCATTTCTGTATCGAATCCAAATAAAGTACGGAATGGCGTTTGCTTCGTCGTAATGTGGGGTGTGTGGTTATGCACATGCATAGCTGCAGTTAACCATTGATCCCAATTCGACCCGTCTTCTTTCGCAAAACTACGCAAATATTCCGCTAATGGTCTGTGGCTTCTTTCTAA
Organism: Myopa tessellatipennis; assembly: GCA_943737955.2. Lineage (NCBI taxonomy): Eukaryota > Metazoa > Arthropoda > Insecta > Diptera > Conopidae > Myopa > Myopa tessellatipennis. The sequence continues at coordinate 8,152,804 of OX031317.1, forward strand.
TGAGCCATTCGCTTGTGGATGATAAGGTGTTATGTGTAATTTTTTGATACCTAATAATTTACATGTGACTGAAAACAATTTCGAAATGAAATTAGTTCCGTTATCAGTAATTAGAATTCGAGGAATTCCGTAACGCGTAATTACTTCGTCATAAAACGCTCTGGCAACAGTACTTGCTTCCGCGTCTGGGATAGCTGTACATGCCATAAATTTCGAGAAATCGTCTTGGACCGTTAAAATATATTTGTTACCCGACACAGTTTCAGGTAGAATACCTACTATGTCCATGTAAACCTTGTCAAATGGCCTCATTGGTGTATCTGTCAGCACCATGGGCATTTTTGTTAATTTTGAGCTTTTGTTAGCTTGGCATTTAGGACAGTTTTTTACATAATCCTTGATTTGTTTTTGCATTCCTGGCCATCTATATTGTTGCCTAATTCTTAAATATGTTTTCACTGCTCCCTGGTGACCTCCTAATGGTGTGTTGTGAAAGTCCTTTATAACTGTCTCTATTTGTTTTGGGTCTTCTAATGGAATTCTGTTTTCATTTTGTATTATGCCCGGAGTGTCAGGTTCTACAGGCGTCTGGCTTGTGCTTGTTTTATCACTACTCCCTTGGGTCTTCCTTTCTTTTGTTTTAGAGCGGGTCTGGACCGCTGTTGCTGTATTCCGATTTTGAGGAATTCTGCTCAATGCGTCTGCGTTTAAATTTTTCTTGCCTGGCTTATATATGATTTCGAAATCGTATTCTGATAATTTATGCCTAAATCTCGCCAGTCTTGAAGTTTGATCTTTTAAGTTTGCTATTCCCTTTAATGGCTGATGGTCAGTAAAAATTTTAAAATGTCTGCCTAAGAGATATGCTCTGAAGTTTTTTGTTGCCCACACAATGGCTAAAAACTCCTTTTCTATAGTTGAGTAACGCTTTTCTGCGTCGTTCAAGGCCCTGCTCGCAAAGGCTATCGGCCTATCTTCGCCTATTTTACCCTGAGAAAGTACCGCGCCTAACGCTTCGTTACTGGCATCAGTAGTTAGTATGAATTCTTTTTCGAAATCCGGATATGCCAAAACTGGTGGTGTTACTATTGCCTTTTTCAATGCTTCGAACGCTGTCTGGCATTCTTGCGTCCAATTGAACTTAGCGTCTTTCCTTAGTAGTTTATTAATAGGAAGAGCTATCTTTGCTGTACCTGGAATGAATTTTCTGTAATAGTTTACTAGTCCTAAATATGCCTGCACCTCCTTTCTATTTTTAGGCGGCGGAATGCTCTTAACGCATTCCACTTTGCTGGGGTCAGGGAGTGCGCCCTGATCTGTGCATTTATGTCCTAAATAAACAATTTCTCTTCTTAGAAATCTGCATTTTCCTGTATTAAGTTTCAGATTATGTTCCCGTAATTTTTGTAATACTGAACATAACCTTTGTTCATGTTGTTTTAAATTCCTACCGTAGATAACTATGTCATCTAAATAAACAAAACAGTCTATTCCTTGTAGACCTGTTAGGATATGATTCATTATCCTCTGAAATGTCGCTGGGGCTCCTGTTAGCCCAAATGGCATTCGATTGAACTCGAAGTGCCCTAGTCCTGTGCTGAATGCTGTTTTTTCCTTGTCCCTGACATCGACTAAAACTTGGTGATATCCGCTTGCCAAATCTAGCGTTGTAAAATATCTGCTATGGCCTAATTGCTCTAAAATTTCGTCAATACGAGGAATGGGAAAAACTTGTTTAATTGTGGCTTCATTCAGTTTTCTGTAATCTATCACTAGTCTCCATTTTTTCTCCCCGTCCTTGCCACTTTTCTTGGGCACTAAAAGTAACGGTGAGTTCCATGGTGAAGTGCTATGTTCGATTATGCCATTATCTAAAAGTTTGTTAATTTGTTTGTTTATTTCTACCCTATGTATCTGTGGTAACCTATACTGTTTTCTATTTATTGGCGGCTGATCTGCGCCTGTTGGAATTTCGTGTTTTAATACGCTTGTAAACGAAAGTTCGTCTCCTTCTAACAGGAAGACGTCATGAAAAGATTTTACTATTTCTTCTATTGAATTCTTTTCTTCTATATTTAAATTTTTATCTAACTCAATTTCATTGAGCAATTCATTTATTCTCGTTTTGGCATCTATTCTGCCTATACTATTAATTGACTTAGTACTTTGTATTGTGTACTCGTCTAGATTTGTGAATTTTGGTTTAAATTCGCTATTTATCTCGTAATCATATTCCGTCGTATTTAATATTGGAGCATAAACTGTGTTATCTTTCACCTTTACTAGTGTGTCCGCTATATAGATCCCTGGATCTATTTCTTCTTTCTGTATTACAACATTCTTAAATTCTGTACGAAGTTTCAATGGCACTATCGTAATTGTTCTTGCATTAACTGGTATGTAATGTTGCTTGCTTTCCTCTTCTATCTGCTCGATAGTTTTTATCGGTAATTCCAAAATAATCTCTTTTCTTTCATTGAAGAGTTTTAAAATCTTTTCCATTGTGTTTATAATGGAGTTGTTCCACAAGTTGTCTCTTCCTAGTATGCCGTCTGCTGGTACTCCTTGTTTAAGTGACACAACGTGTAGCGTTAAACGTAAGGACTGTACCTCATTATGACACATAGTAATTGATCCTTCTGTTGTCACACAACCTCCAAATGCTCCGCTTAAGTCTTTTCTATTCGACTTGTCTATTACTGTGCTATCTTTTATTGCACATTTCTTTATCAGGCTTGTATCTGCTCCTGTATCTACCAGTAAAATGAGTTTTCCATTTATCGCCTCTGCGCAAGGTAATTCGATGAACACGTCATGTAGCTGGGTTTGATTGCAGTTAGATACTCCTGTTTCTATACTTCTAATATCTTGTAACTTCTTCATTGAGCTAGTTATGTTTTGGTTTAAATTTAGTTTTTTCTCGTTCAATTTAATTGGCATCTCTAAATCAACTGTTTCGCCAAACGTATGATTTTTCTCTGTGACGTTGTTTCTTTTATTATTATTGGTCTTCTTCAACTTGATATTAATTTTTAAGTCGCTTGAAGTTGGTAACGTTTCAACAATCGCTTCCGATGTCGGACTTACGGTTACCACTTTGTTTGTTAAAGCTGGTAACGTATCCACAATCGGCTCGGATGTATGAATTACTGTTACTTCTTCATTTGGCCTTAAGTTACTAATATTTTCGGGTTCCCAGATTATTGGCCTATTCTGGGCCCTTGGCAGTTTCCCGGACTGTTGCCTTGGGACTTCTCCCAACTCTTCTTTGCATAACATTCGAGTGTATTGTGTCCTACCTTTCTGCACCATTCACATTGAGATTGAGTTTTTTGTATTCCGCTCGCTGGTTTAGGCTTCTGCTTTCCATACGTCTGTTTCTGCCAATTCCGTTGGTCTTGGTTGGTTTGCCAATTACGTTGTACTTGGTTTGGTTGCCAGTTTTGTTGTGGTCGGTTTGTTTTCCAGTTTTGTTGTACTTGATCCTGGGTATGGGGCATTTGATATTTCTTATTTGCCCCACTTCCTTGGCTTTCCTTTTTGCTACACCTCCAGTTTGTCTCGTGTCCATATTGTAGACACTTTTGGCAATACGGCGTGTTTTCCCTAATCAAACACTTTTCTCTAGTGTGCCCACGTTTATTGCAGAATGAGCAAATTATTTTCTCCTGTGGCGCTCTCGAGACGTTCTGCCTTTCTTCTGTTCTTTTATACTCCACGCGATTTTGTACAGGAGGTCTTATGTTGGGTTCTACCGAATTCATATTAATTGTTGGTTGATGTATGGAGTTACTTCTTTGTATCTCGACTAGTGTGTTCACTGCTATTTCTACCATTTCCTCGATACTTTTTCTTGTGACACTCAGCATGTGGATTCGTAAGGTTGCATCCTTTAACCCTGTTCTAAACGCCATATTTGCTGATGTTTCTGCCATAGATACAAGTGCGCTGTCACCTTCTCCTTTGTATGTATCTTTTATTACCTGCAACACTTGCGCTTTTTTCGTATTTAGGCGTCTTGCGAACTGCCGAATATTCTCATTGTATAGTTGGCTGCAATTCTGAAGTTCTGCCAACGTCACGTCTAATGAAACTGTTGGTAAGTAGGCCCTTCGTATCACTAGGTATAATTCTTCCAGGCTGTTAAAACGTTGTGTGCCTACAAGATCATAAGCGTCTCCGTATAATCTTTGTTTTATACAATCAATGTAAATTGTTTTATTAGCTGGAGTCGCTTCACTTGTAGCTAACTCACACGCCTGTATAAATTTATACACCTCACCTCTCAAATCTGGTGACTGTGTTCCTGAAAACAGTGGAACAATGCTGCTTGTTATTTTGGCTATTTCTGCTATACCCATCTTGCTGTGATCTGCCGCTGGTTGCTTATTTGTAGTTAATGACATTAGATTAAATTCCTTTAAACTGGGTGCGGAGGGGGTTGGTTCCTTATGGTATAGTGATTGGTCGTGTGCTAACTCTATTTCCTGTTTTAGCCGTCTGTTTTCCTCTTTTAATTCTTGAATTCTGGAATGCGCCTTTTCTAAAGATGCACAGTCTTCTCTTGACTTTTGTGCTGATTCCAGTTCTAACGTTTTATTTAAGGTTTCTTCTGTTAATCCTTCGTCATTCAGTAATTTTCTTAGGTGTTCGTTCTCGTCTTCCAAAGTCTTTATTATTTGTTCTTGAAACTGTTTTTCGTTTAGATAAGCATCGTATTTCCTTTCTAACGCGTTAAATTCTGACGAATAGTCCCTTATGCTTTGATTTTTACTTTCTATTATATTTTTAAAAAATGTTAGCAATTCCTCTATGACTGCGTCTGCTTTTTCTAAAGTTGATGTTTCTCCTAGGGCTTGTATTCTAGTCTTTATTAACTCTAAATTTTCCTTATTGGAAACGGTGTTTTTCAGGCTGTTCCACGTCCTTGATGCAAATTCTTCTATTTGCCTCTTCAAATCCTTATGCTCTTTTTCTAAAGCTAAATATGCTTGTTCTTGGAGCGATTCTGCCATTAATTATCCTATACTTATTGTCCTAAGTATGTATTTTGGATATTTCATAATCAATTAAAATTTTAATTGCTTTTCTTCAAGCAATTAACTTTTGCTTATTCAGCTTTAATCATTGACACCCTTTTGGCTGAACACGTTGTAAACATTCGTACATTCGTACGCTTATATTCGTACATATATTATAATATATATATTTTTTTTTTTTTGTAATGCGAGCTTGTGGCACAATTGTGCTCGCCTGGTGCCTGACGTACTTTTTGTTTTTATTACTTGTTTTTTTTTTTTTTTTCTCTTGCTTTGTTAGCGTTTTTGCTACCAATTGCTTGCAATTTGACGATTCTGGCCTTGCATGAAGTTCAAGTCCAAGTTTATGACCTACTTCTTTTTGCAATGAGTTTCTTGCAACTAAGCATAATTTATTTTATTTATTGTCTTGCAGCTATCGCTGCTAGCCTGGTTACTATTAATTAATTTGTTATTGAAAGAGGAAAAAAACTAACAAATTTGTGTGTTGACCTTTCTTTATTTATCAATAGTTTAATTTTTGTTTCCTGACGTAGTTCAAATTACTTAAATGTTAAAATTTATTTAACATGTGTCATTTGAAAACAAGCGTTTAATACACATACCCGAAAATTATACAACGAAAACTGTTTTTAAACAATTTGCCTTTATCATCCGAACTTTACCACGTTAAATAAAATTTATTTAAGTTAATAAAGGTCACTCTGATTTTTGCCAATTTGTTAATCACAGTAACTAATTCTGTAAATTTGTAAGTTTTGAATTTGGATTCCGAACATTCTCCTTGAATTAAATATTATACGTTTCCTGCACATCTGCTTTTCACTTATTGGACTTTTGTTGACTTTCTAACATGCTAAATCACTTTTTGTAATTTCAATTAAATTGTTAGTTCATGTACAACATTGTTATTACATTTATTCGAAATATATATACTATTATATATATACTATATTCGAAATATATTTATAAAAAAAAATCCTATTTTCTCTAATACTTTATCCTATAATTATAAAAATATAAGAATGACTTCCCGAGTGAAATGGGTCGACCTCAGCAAAGATTTTGTCCAGCTAATGCTATTGGACAGATAAGTTTGCTGTGCAATTAAGCTAGCATCCTTTTGATGAAAACCGATGATTTTGGGACCTGAAAGTTATTTCATGTTGTATATAATATATTTTAATATATTAAAAGAATTAAATTCTTATTCTTTAACTAGGATTAATTCTATCCTTTCCACTTTTTCTTTTTCAATTTTTCTTTTTACTAAGCTACTTATTTTTTCTTATTTCACTTTTTCTTTTGTTTAGCCACTTCATGCCAAATTCACCAAATTATTTTTCACTTTTTGCGTTTTATTTATTAACGAAATTATCGTTTCACTTTTTATCAGTTTTCATTTCTAAACTTTCTTTTAAAACTTGATTTGCTTTTAACTTTAACTTTAATTAACTTTTAATTTATAACTTTCCTTTTTACCTATAACTTGCTAACTGCTACAATGTGTTATTTTACTGTTTTAATTTATTCCTAAAATTATTATTTCACTTTTCAAAGGTTTCTCTGCTAATTGTTTACCAACTTATTATTTGACTTTGTACTTTATTCTTTATCCTAAGTTACTAATCTACTAAGTTTTTAATTATTTAAGTATTCCACTCTACTTACTTTTTCCTTTATTCGAGCGATCCTCGGCTCGAAAAATCCGGCTGCGCCAAAATGTTGTGTTTTAAATTGTAGGGGGTCTACCTTCGAGCTGCTAGGGGGGGGGGGAGTCCAAAGGAAAAGTCCTGCACGTTTTTTTCTTCTCGTTGTAACTTTTATTTAAATATTATTCTTTCTTTTCTTTTAACACTATTTTCACTTATGGTATTATTACACTAACTCCGATCTTAATTATGTTACTGCGCGGCTTTATACGCGTCTAACAACGACTTCACAACAACTGCCCTCCTTCCAATCTGAAAGACGGGTTTATATCTCTTCTAAAATTCGTTGTGGGCCAGAATCATTTCCGCGTCGTTTTTGCAACTATCTCAAGAATTATTTTTAGCAATAATTCTTGACAACAATGTGCGAATTTTGCTCTTCTGATTTGAGCGCGATGTTCTACTTATTGGAATGCGGTCGCGTTCGTTCTTTTATCTGGGCCACAGTGGTGTGTGATTCACTTGTACTTTCGAGCTTCACAATTAAAGTGCAGCCTAGAAGTATGTGTTACCACAAGTTAAGCATTGTTAACTACTGGGCCCAAAGGTATGTGGTGATAACAACGTTAAGCGTTGTTATTACCAAAGCAATGATTCTGACCTACAACACTGGTCATAGAGTGTAATTTTCTCTAGATTGTTTCCACATCGATTTTTGCAACTGTCTCAAGAATAATTGCTATAAATAATTCTGAATAAAATAAAATTGAAAATTATTTGAGTGTAAGGAGTATTATGTAAAAATTGATGACAAAATGAGCCAGGAGGTAAACCTTGTACATGAAGAACACCAAAGTTCAAAATTAGGTACATTGCTCTACATAATTTATGCGAACCATATCCTTTCGTATGCTGACGAAGGTTTAAAGAATCTCGGAAAGCATCATACTTTATGCATCTCAGTACTTTCAGTAGCTATAATGTCCTGAAATACTCTGATTTATCCTTGTGCGAATCAAGGCTTCGGCACGGAGTAACAGCATGGCGTTAGTGGGTCCATTACATACGTCTTCGAACCAGTCAAAATTTGGAAAATATTAAAAATACTATTATTTCTTGAAAGAGTGCATTAAACACATATCAGAATGATAACAGCTTGTTAAATGTCAATAGCATTTCCAAATAATGTGTACTAACAGAATTTTATGATGACAGACAGTTTACAGTTCACTTATATCAACCACTAGAGACTCGTCGGTATATCAACCACTGAGGATGGTGAGGAGTTTCTACAGTTTCACAATAATTATGGAAGAAAAGCGTTAAATATAAATATAAATAGAAATTATTTATTTATTATTAATTTATTTTTTTCTTGGTGTTTATTTGTTTTTCCGAAATTAAATTAGACGAGTGAAGACGTAACGAATGAGCACGAATAAGTATGTCCATAAGATGAGAGTTGTGAAAGACTGCCCATAATGAGTATACGTAATTGATTGCATTCGAACGAAATATTCTGACGAAAGTAGATTTCCGTAAGAACCGTAGAGGGTACGGTCTGGTCGTCATCAGCTGTTCGTGTTCGATGTTTTGTATACGAAATCTACTCGTTTGCTTGCTTAGCATTTAAGGCAATAGACGAAACGAGTGCAGATGTTCGATGAGTTCCGTACGTCCGCATTCGTCTATTTTAGTTCAGCCTATACTTGTCTGCTTGGCTGCGGGCGAATGACTATATCTCATTGTAGTGCCAAGATATTTGTTACGGAATTCAGGACTCACGTATTTGGATTGTCTTTTTTCACGTCCCACCTTTCCTCCGATCATATGCCAAGGTATGTATGTAGATGTGGGTGACGCAACGTGCTTGTTGACGCTTTCTCAACCTCAACCGCAAAGAAACCCTACTATCTTTGCTGTTGAGCTTAATCTTTTGGCGTTAAGGCCTTTTTAATGAATGCTGAACGGGGTGTGCGTATTACAAATTTGCCAGGAGGATAACATGATGCATTCTCGTTGTCACTCTCCCTTAACTGTTAGACGAGATATACATGGTACTTAAAATCAGTTGACGACTCTATTACTCCAAAGCTTATGTTGTTGTCACATTTAACACAATATAAAAACTCAAACGGCGCATATTTAATTCAAATATTCTGCGAATACATACTATACGTATGTATATTCTGTGAGAAATTGTATTTAACGAGTATGGTTCTGTAAACATTTTTAAGCTTTAAAATATTAAAACACTATTAGACAAGAATAGATGATTAGATCTCGTGTCCCGTTTGTGTGTCAACCTAATGTTTAGATGAGAGTAATTATAGTGATCCAGCAGCAGACTTAAAACAGTTATAGCCAGATCTTGCGAAAATAATAGTGCAATCAGGAGAGATGAAGTAATTAGAGGATAAGTAGAAAGAAATTAGAAATGAGAAGAATAAGAAAGACAGAGGAGCGACGAAAATATTAATGTTAATAACAGAGCAAGCCAACCGTACGTTGGATTATTTTAGATTGCTAAATGTTATAAGTTGTTCATAAATATCTTTACAATTATTTTTGTACCCTACACACAAATATAGGGCCTACTGTGTCTATGGATATTACTTCAAAACTTATGCTTGGTGTGTCTGTAATTGTCTGTTTTTCTAATACATGTTTTGTCGTTTTATTTCGTGCACATAAATCACAATTTCTTACAAATTTCTTTACCATTTTACTCATATTTTTCCAGATATACGAGTATCTTTGTTTAATACTTAATATTGTTTTACGAATACCTAAGTGTCCTCTACTGTGAAATTCATCAGTTACTTTATATTTCATGAATTCATCTTTTATTTGCTTTGAGGCGGCATAAACTAGTGTTTTCAATGGGGGAACATTGTTATTTATCTTTATCCTTGCGTACGTCTTTTTAAATTCTTCTTTTTCGCATATTTTAAATATTTCATCATTATTAGCGATAAGTATTCTATATTTTCTTTCTTCATTCTTCATGCTAACTTCTGCAGTATCGAATCTAGTTTCGCTGCGTTATCGTTACATCCTACATATATCCACGTTATTATTTTCAATAATAATTTTACAATTTTATATATTGTTGTCGACATTAAATTTGAATTTCTTCATATTTCTGATATCAGTGCATTCCCAAATTCGAAGTTGATCAGGCTTCTGTTGAGTAGTATAGAAGCGTTCCTTCTGGAACAACTCAGCACCATGGTGCTATTTGGATCTATGTGTATAACCGTATAGTGAGAAAGGGCTATACGAAGCTATGTGGTAGAGTGAGAGGGAGACAGTTTCAAAGGTGGTGAAGGGAGAGGGAAGAAAGTAGGGGGCGTGGCCGGAAACGGGCATAGCAAAAGAGGAAGAGGTATAAGTGTGTGTGACAGATGTGGGCGTGGAAAGACGGACGGGCAGACAGACGGACATACATACACATATACATACAGACAGACAGACGGACATACATACATAGCTCGCCGTGCTGACTGTTGTGAGTGTGGTGTGTGCCTCTCTGCATGCGTGTGCAGCGTTTGTGGTACACTTGAGATTGTTGTGGTTTTATTGAATATGCGTAGCGTTGTTGTTGGACAATATTTTTTATTGCTTTTATTTAATTGATTTTCGTAGTTTTGCTGTGGCTGTTGTATAGTATTGATTTAGTAAATGAGTTATGAGCATTTCAAGTGGTCGTTTGGCTCGCGACCGCATGTATTGTGTGTACATATATTACTTTATTAACACAATTATTTCAATCTCAGAATTTAAATTGACAGTTTCGGTATTTTATGTTCACAAATATTTCTCGGAATAAAAAGTCGTAAATTAGAATCATAATGGCGATAAACGACTGGAGAACATGGTTATACTCAAAATGTTTTTGTACTATTATTGTACTATTAAGTCTCGCTGTGTTGTTGTTGATGTGTTTATTTTGTAAGAATAGAGAAGATAGGTATAGAAAAGTATATATATTCATGATCAGCATCACCTCCTGAGTCAATTTAGCCATGTCCGTCCGTCTGCCTGTCCGTTTGTTGAAATGACGATCACAGAAGAACCGGTGAAGATATCGTGATGAAATTGCAGAAATATTGTTTCCTTTGGTGTGCAGGTTGATATTGAAAATGGGGAAAATCGCTCAACGACCACGCCTGTTTTTTATTAGAAATGTGAAATCTGCGTTCGTTTTTGAGTTATGACAACAAAATTCATCATTCCTAGGTATGGAGTAGCATTATCCGTTAATATACAAAATATGGGCGTGATCCGCTTTCCCACTTTTAGGTTACACAGGCAAAAGAGGTTTATATTGTTAAATATATAAACAACCTGAATAAAACTTTAGATAACAACTTGTTTTACAAAAAAACATTATTATATCAAAACTGGGTGCAGTCCGCCCACTTTTACACTACATATACAGTATAGCAGTATGAAAACAAGTTTATTACCACGGAAATAAAGTTTAAATGAACACAATTATAAAACAACTAAGCTAGCTATTTTGTTTTGAAAAAGGTAATGACCACGCCTACTATTTATACAGAGGCGTAGCTAGGCCTCATGGAGCCCGGGGCGGTTAATCAACTTGCAGCCCCAAAAATGTCTAGAATTCAATACTTGATTTTTAAAATTGCCGCCCCCGAAATTGTGTCGCCCAAGGCGGACCGCCACCCCCGCTCCACACTAGCTACGCCACTGTATTTATACCCATCTGTGATTAACCCCCTTATTCAGAGAGTCACTTGAAGTGAGTCGGACGTCGTCGTCTAAAAGTCACCTGAGTGGAAGACGTCTTATTCACAGAGTCACTTTTTGAAAGGTGACTAGCTCTTACGTCGGGCTCACCTCAATTTACGTTGTGCTCATATATGACAGTTGGTTTGTGCATTAGCTAGCATTTTTAGTGTTACAATACAAAAATTTTACTATGGAAGTAATAAAATTCTTAGAAAATAGATTTTTTTTCCACGAAATTAGATTTATAAATGTTGTAAAAATAAAGAATAACTTCAGGAGTTTATGAGAGGAATATTTATTTTGTTTTTGTATTGTATTTTCGTCATTTCAATTGCACCAAAATATATTAACATTGGTTTTTCTGTAGAAAATTTACAACACTGTAAAGTTGTATACAATCAGGAATTCTAAACAAAAAAAAACAGGGATTGTAAACAATCAGGAATTCTAAACAATTGCAAAGTGCAAACTTTTAAGTTGTGTTTATCCAGTGCCTTTTTTAGAAATATATTTTTAAAATATGGATCCTTTAGTGGAATTTTTAGTAGAAGACGACGACAGCGATACATCCGAAAACAGCATCCGTATTCGGAATCGCCATATGAGGGACGCAACAAATATATACGATTTACCGGAGCTTGAGTAAGTTTTTAAATTTGTTATTATTATCTGTATATATAAATATAATATAAATATAATACCATTTTCATTTTAACAGATTCAGCGGAAATTTTCGCATGAGTAAAGAGTGCTTTGGGCAAATTTTAAGCGAAATCGGCCCAAAAATGAAAGGCACTTGTTTGGCAACAGCAATTTCTCCGGAACTTAAGTTTGCAGCCTTTTTACGCTTCCTGGCATCGGGCAGCTACCAGAAATGCGTTGCCAATTCCTGCCTTTCGCTGATGTCCCAAGCCACAATGTCAAGAGTGTTTTCCGAATGCCTTGATATATTCGAAGAGCACTTTTGTGGAAAATGGATTTCTGTGGAAATGACGTCGGAAGAGGAAACGGTGGCTAAAAGAGATTTCTACACGAAGTATCACTTTCCTGGTGTGATTGGTTGTGTAGATGGTACCCATATCAAGATCTGTTCGCCAAAGCAGGATCTGAAACATTTGTACTATAACCGTAAAGGATACTATAGTATAAATGCGATGATGGTAATTGTGATGTTTTTATCTTAATGTATATAATATTTTTACTTTATGTTATTTTTGTTTATTTTACAATATTTCAAAATTACAAAATTTAAAATGTTTCAGATCTGCGATCAAAATATGGTTATCCGGTATGTAGACGCTACGCATCCTGGAGCCAACCACGATGCGTACGTATGGAGGATCAGTGCGGCCAATGATTATTTCGCAACAGCATATAACACAGGCAGAGGAAATACTTGGATATTGGGTAATATAAATTTTTTTATCAATATCGTATTGAACTAAAATATGTTGACGTTTTTGCAAAATTTCAGGCGACTCTGGGTATCAGTTGTTGCCATACTTGATGACCCCTTACAGGAGCCCAACTGAACACCATCAAGTAGTCTTTAATGAAAAACATTGCAAGGCACGCAATGTAATTGAAAGGTGTTTCGGTGTGTTGAAGAACCGCTTCCGCTGTTTGCTTCAAGAACGAGGTCTCCATTATTCGCCCCAAAAGTGCACAAAAATTATTAATGCGTGTTGTGCTCTCCACAATACCTGCATTTTTTATAAAAATGCCTGGCCGCATATAGAGACTGAAAACGTCAACGGAATTGACGAAAGTTACGCTACAGTGCCACCATCGGAATTGTCGATAGGTATACGAGACCGGATAGCTAGGAATATGCTGTAAATTAAAGTGTAGAAATCGGTCCTTTTTCAGGAGAAAAACTTTGCCAAAACATTTTAATTTCAATGAAATAATAAATAAATAATAATAAATAATTTCAGTTTTATTTTCAATAAATGAATATATATAAATTCATTACTTAATTTTATTCCATTTGTACATTTTTTTAAACATGAGGTACATATGTATTATGTTTCATACTCGCACTCAACTTCTATTTCCATTTAACTGCAGCAACGTCTCTGCCGCTTCTCTTCTCCTCTCTTCATCACGCCTCTTTTGCAACTGCAACTGCTCTGCAGCAATGGCAGTTTGTTGCTTTTGATATTCCGATATTTGCTGTAATGCTGCAGCACCAACTTTTATATCTGCTGCAATATCGGTTACAGCTTTTACAAGAACTGTGTGGTTGGAAATCTGAAACCAAATTTCGAATCTACATTATTTGCGATTATTTAATCTGATATAAACTTTACCTGCTTTCGGAGCAATGAAAGGTGCTCACTGTGGAAAGAAGATTTTGACTTTGGGGATTTTGAAAAACGTTTTTTCAATTGCGGACCTTCTTCTTCAGCTTCTTCCTCAGCCGCATTCCCTTCATCCGGGTCAAGGACCCCTTCTTCTTCTTCCAACGATGGCATTTGTGCTGAAATAGCATATTATGATTAACTTTACCATTGGCCAATCACTTTAATTTTGTTGTTGTTGTTCTTAGTGCTGGTTACAACAACAATAACAACAACTTCTTTTGGTCCCATGTAGTTATCGGGTTACAGCCCGGCGCAAAAGGAAAAAATATTAAAAATTGTACCGCTATATCTCCGAAACGATTTCAAACAATTTTAGTACCTTTTTCACCCAATACAAAATCGTTTTCTTCCCAAAGTAATGCTGTCTTTAAACTCTTATTTCACATAAATATAAGGTATTTCAAATTTATTTATCCAACCTATGCAGGTGTCTGTAATAGTTTCTGAGATATAGCGGTACAAATACACCTATTTAAAAAATAACCTTATTTTCTTACTTTCTCTGGTTGAAGGGCACTTTCTTTTTTCCGCTGATGTGGACGGCTGCTCATCAGGTGTCCTCCTTAGCGGCCCATTGCCCCTACCGAAGACGGCACCTGCTGGTTGGGCTGCTTTCCGCAATTGTAAAATCCTTGCCACTGCTTCCTCCAATGGTGTGAGGAAAATACCGTTGCTGGGGCCACCACCTGTGGCTGTGAGATCCTCACTCATTTGCCCTAGCTTCTTTTTCATCCTGCATTTCAAATCCCTCCATATCTGCAATTTTAAACATATGTAATTGCACATATGACAATTAACTAAATTAATTACCTTCTTCCATTCATTCAAACTGCGAACGGGAGGCCCCTTGGAGTTCAAAAGTGTACGAACCCGCTCCCATTCCTCTTCATCCTTTATCCGGCTGGAACCAAAAACCGGTACACCTCTAGCCAAATCTGGCATATTCTCCATTTCTCGCACCAGTACCTCGAACTGTGTCGCTGTCGTAAACTGCACAGTATATCTTAAAGAATAAATAAAATATTAAAAAGAAAAAGTAATATAATTAGTTATTATTCACTTAAAAACTTTATTAGTTTACCTTTTCTTTGTTGTTTCTATTTGTGCATCCATGTTCATAATTTTGTATTTTTGTGTATTATAATTTTCAAAGATCACAAGAAAATAACGGGAAACAACGATTTTTTTTACCACAGTTGTTAAATAGAAAAGAAACAAAGAAAGGAAAAAATTTTTCTTCACGAAAATATTAACCCATTTCCCCGTGCAAACATATTTTTCTCCAGAAAAAAAAACATTTCAAAATATCATGATTAATATATGTTTATTTATTTTATTATTGTTTTATTTTATTGTTGTATTATAAATATAATAAAAAAAAAATCATAAAAGATAAATATAAAAAATAAGCAATAACTTGCAAAATATTTCATTTTTAAATATAATAAAAATAAATCATAACAGATAAATATAATTTGAAAAGTAACAATAACCTTACAAAATATTTCATTTTTAGCAAGAGACGACACCAAGACGACACCTAAGAGGCTGTCGTCATATTTGACAGCTCATGTCGGCATTTGTCGTCTCTGTGAATAGGTTTTTGCTCACCTCCAAACTACGTAAGACACGACACCATGCTTAGCTAAGACACCTCGTCGTCTCTGTGAATAGAAAAAGACGACAAACAGCTGTTTTAGACGACGACGACAGCTAAAAGTGACTCTCTGAATAAGGGGGTAAATGTGATTATGAGATAGTTTTCCTTATAACCAAATACTTCCTCTAGTTTCAGTTTGTATTTCATTCTATAATGCTACTGTCATGCAATGAGAATTCCAAATAAATTAAAAATTTAAATAAATAAATTTTAATAAGTAATTAATATAATCTATATATATAAAATCCGTGTACGTGTCTGTTAGCAAAATATGTCCGGGACTTTTTTTTGGACTTCCACATCTCTTAGAAACCTGAAATCACAGATCAACCTGGGCATCTAATGTTGATGAGCATATTTCAAAAACTCAAAAGGCTTCGTCATTTTTTTGCAAAAAATCGGATTCGGAGCAAATTTGTATTTTGTTCCTAGATTGTGCTGATTTATTTGTCAGATTTTATTTTATAATTTAAAAAATTAATAATTTTTTATAATAGTGTAATTCTTTAATAGTAAGGTGAGTCCAAAAAGCTTCGCAATTTTTTTTACGAAATAAATAAAAAATAATAACTTCCTGGCGAAGAAAGGCTTATATACTAGTTAATAATAAGATATTTTTTCAAAGCTATTAGGTGTAGGGTATCTAAGATTCAGCCAGCATATTCGGCCGAATATAGCACTCTTACTGGTTATTTTTAGGAATAGAGACGCATGCTGTTGATATTGAAGTGGTGACATGCGTGACTTAAGCATTTAAGTCCAGGATCTGTTATGCGGATATTACACTACGAACATTGTTCGAAATAACTGTAAAATTTTTTTTGCTTTCTGTACAAAGCTGTCAGGCTTACGCTCTCAAGTTTCAGAGTTGAGTTCATCCAGAGAGGATGAACTTTTGCGAAGCAAAACAAAATGTTTGTGGTCGACGACAACAAACTTCGATTAAAACGGTGTTCTAGTGTGTTGAAACAAAATAGTACTCGCGTTTAGGATTGAAATAACTGCACTTTTATAGTTAAAAGGTACTTTATAATAAGAAAAAATACACAAAGCAACTCCGTAACTTTGCTTTGTATTTGTAAATATTGATATTTGTTTGCTCCATGTGTAATTACAATTCTGAACAAAATTTTGGTAGAGAGCAGAAATGGTTCATCGACAACAAACAATGTTCATAGTGTAATATCCGCATTAGACGTATCTTATAGTATACTTCTTTCTTCTTCTCCTTCTTCGTTTCTTCGTTGTAGGATAAGAATTTGATGCGCGTATGAATTTTTGTGTTGCAGGATATTTTTTATCGGATTCAATTAGTTCATCAATTTGAATGTTTCTATGGATTAATGAAATTTCGATGATATGATTTTTGCTCTAATTTGTTCTTGCAATATATTTTTAATTAATTGTTTAAAATAATATTTCTTTAACGCTGATTATTATTGCTTTTAGGAGTAACGGATTTGTTTTATCCGGTTTAGATAGTTAATGAGCGATGAATATGTGTTTGAGAAAAGAGATATTGTTGTTGTTTTAAATATTGGGTATAAATTTTTTAAAAAATGTGTAAATTATTAAATTGTACGAAACAACGCCCGTTGTTGATATTAAAGTGTAGACATGAGAGGAAAACCTATGATGCCATTCTTACTCTTATTTTTTTTTCTTGTTCTTTTTTTATTACTATTATTGCTTCGTTTCTTTCTTTTCTTCTGCGTGTAGCCGAACTATCAAAATAGTCATAACAAAATTTAGCTTAAACTTAAATGTTTATCTAAGGAAGCCATATATCTATACTATGAACAATGTTTAGTCTGAATGGTAGCAACTTCTTATTTCAAGTATTAAATGCTAAGGAATCAAAGAAGCTTATTTTATTTATCTTGTAAAGAATAATATGAATCCAATAAAATAGCAGCTTGATTAAAAATTGACTACAACTTTTTATGTTTTTATGCTTTGGAATGGACAATAAGAATTTTCTTTGAGCGATAAAATCTGGCTTTTAGTTAGGGATCGTTATATAGTCTATAATATATAAACAAATAGCCAAAAAACGATATCTATATATTCGACCGCAGTGAAGCACTTCAATACCCTACAAGTTAAGACGTCTAACCAAAGACAATATAATACAAAGATGTCTCACTCAGTACGTTGAAAAATTTCAAAAAAATTTTGTGCTGATCTGATAGCTTTTGTGCTTTTGAGAAAGAGCTTTCAATTTTGTTGAGATGCGACGCACATTCTCTCTCGCCTTTTGCATGGGTACATAAAAATATAATTCGCGCTCAAAACACAGTGTACACAAACGATGCGAGAGAGAAGCGAATGTTTGTTTTTGTAAAATAAATTTTTAGAGTTTGTACGAATGTGCAAGAATACCGCTCGCTCGACAACAACACGTATATGAATGACGACAACAGCGTTCTTTACCGAACCAGAAACGAGATTTTTTGTGTTTTTATTTTTACTGATGTTTTAGCTCCTTTTTGTGACTTGATTGATTTCGACTTTGGCTACTATTTTAATATTGATTTTGGTTTTTTATTTGGATAATTTGGCAATTTATTTATTATTTATATTATAATCGGTAATTTGTAATTAATAATAATTAATTAATAATATATTATACAACAATGTATACATTGTACAAAACAAAGTCCAATGCGCATCGGTTTGAGGAAAATAATGAATGTTATTCTCACAGGTTTAGTGTTTTAGATCGTTTGATAACCATATTACACCGTAAGCATCGTTCTTGGTCATATTTTAAAAACAAACGATCCAAAAAATCCAAACTTCAAATACTGAATCATAAATAAATGTCATTTAATATTTGAAGATTTCATTTTTTATTGTTGTTTCTACTGATATAGGGCCTCTAAAAGTTGGTTATGCTACCACCCTTTGTTGTTATAATTAAAATAAGATGTTCTACATTCTGATGGCAACTGCTTTGATTCTTTACACTCATTTGTAGCAAACGCGCTCTCTTTTGTGCTCACTTTCTTGCAAGTTGCAGCTCTTACTCTCACAACTTGATCTATTACTCTCACAACTTGATCTCTCGCTCTCACAATATGTTCATTTTACTCTCCCAAAGCTTTAGATGGGATTTTCCGAAAATCCCAATTGAATTTTAGCTGCTCGGTTGTTTTGTTTGGAGTGAGACATCTTTGTATTATATTGTCCTTGGTCTAACTATAACTTTGAATAAAAAATGCTAAAGTAGCGTACCAACACATTAACAGCCTTATAATGTAAATAGTTTCAAGATGTAAACGAAAACGAAACATATGTTTTTCATGAGTTTTGTTTTATGCTTTTCGCCATTTTTCGTTTGTTTAACAACTGAGCATAACAAAACTCGAGTAAGGTCCGCTAAACGCAAAAAATGCTTCTTGGTATTTTTACATGCTTTGCAGATTTTATCAGCTACGTGTGGTATAATGGATCGGCAGTTTCCAGGAAAAAAGTCGAGAAACCACACGAAAGCAAGGAGGCTATCGTCTAGTGTAAAATTGTTTGTGTTTTGCAAGTTGTCGAATTGTATGTGTCGAATTTGTATGTTGTATGTACGTTGATTTGTACATACACAGAAATAGTGAAATCCTACATATTCATTCCAATACCTTAATCAGTTCTTCTGCAATCGTGATTTCATCGGACAGACAGATAGACAGACATACGGACAAGGCTAAATCTCAATCAATATACATAATTTGTACAATTAAATATTTCAGACCATACCTTTTAGGTCATAGATTTGAAATCATGATAGATAAGCAATTAACTCAAAACCCAACTCCAAATTAATAAGACGGTGCATAATTGAAACAATTCAGTGACAATTCGGTGGTAATAGAAACAATCTTTAGAAACCAACAACAAGGGCCTTTCAGCGTAAGGAGATCAGACTTCACTTAAGAAACTAATTACCCATCATATTTCAAGGAGTGTTAATGCGCAGATCTCTCCAACTCTCCAACAGGATTTCCGAGCCGGAAAATCTACAACTATAAATTTATTAAAATTCAACTATTACAAAATTTAAAATGGCAAAACAAATTGACGTTGTTTACACTGACTACTCATTATAAAACTTAAATTATTTGGTTTTTCGGAGATACTGGTACACTGGATTAATTCCTACCTTACTCATCGCACACAATCGGTATTATATAAGAACTCCAACGGCTTGAATGTTGTTCAATTTAATGCTAGCAGCTTAAATATTGATAAACTTGACTATATTCGAAATTTGTTTGCTGCTTCAAGCGCTTCAGCTTTCTCGCACTCCGTACAATCAGTCTTTTCGGTTTAGTTAAGCTCTCATTTAAGAAGCAGCTGGAGTCTGATTCAAGACCAAAGTCACGAAGAGACAAATCTCTTTTTTTCTCTTTGCGAAACACTGCAGCAGCACGTAACACAATGTCCCTCTCAAATTTGTTGTTAAATTATAGTATAATGGGAGACGGCGAAGTATTAGTGTTGCTCAGTACCTAAACTAATTCAGTGCCGACATGATTGATCACTAAAGAATAATTTAGTGATCCTCATATTTTCCAGTTTTACAATTTCATTTTTAAACGACTGCATTAGTGTATAAGCACAAGGAACAGCTGATTATTGATATGCTTGCAAACGAAAGTCACAATTCCGAACAAAAAGACACAACAATTTTCAACATCAAAAATTTTGCTGAAGAAAAAACACGAATAGCAGAAACGGCGGACATGATTTGAACAAATTTTGACGAGCGTCGATAAACCACAAAGCCGCTCATCAAGCGACTCCAGTGTGAGAGATTCAAAGTGCTGATTAGTTGTAGTGAGTGAGACAGCCTGAATTGGGGAGAGCGTTTTGATAGGAGTTGAGAGAGCCGACACAGTCATTGACCTTGTATTAATTGAATGTATGTATATGTAGACACACAGTTATGCCCGCGCTACTGCGGGACAAATCAAGAACACGTCTATTCACGCTAACACATTAAATTGAATCATCGATTATATAACCACTTCCAGAACAATTAAAAGTAAATAAAATAAGGGTATTTGATACATTTCCCTCATAATGATAACATCCATGTTAAACATCCATGCTCAGCGTGATTTGAACCACTTCCTCAAGACTGCAAGGCAAACACGTTACACACCTCCGACAGCGCGGACGTGTTCGCCTGACATAAAATCTCATGTTTTGAATAAAAATATGCATCTTATTTTTATATCTTTTCATTTCCAGCTGTATTCTAAGCAGCAAGAAAGATAGAGCTTGTGAGAGCTTCTCTGTGCATTCTGTGGAATTCGTAGAAGAATGTGAAGATTCGACTAGCATTTTCGTAATGCATTATGAAATCGATACTGACACTAAGGCATTCCGAAATGTTGAAAAATTTTGCTGGGAAGTTACACTATACACACATTGGGAAGCAGATTAAACGCTTCGTAGATTCTGATTAGGCCAGCGATGATTTAAACAGAAAATCTTACACAGGAAAGCTTGCAACGCTTCTTTGCGCATCTTTGCAAGCGTAATATACTCTGCTTCCATGCTGGTTAATGCTACTGTAGCCTGTCTCTTGGATTGCCACGACAACGCACACCCAGCCAAAAAAAATATATATCCAGTGTAAGATTTTCTGTTTAAATTATCGATTCCCCAATCAGCATATACGAAGCCTTCAATCTGCTTTCCAGCAAACAACGGCTTTTACATAAAATAAGATGTTACCCGAATGAATCACCAATGACACTAAACGAAGATAACATTAACTCACATCAACTTGCCAAAAACCCTAGTTTTCATTCACGTAGCAAACATACATTTATTTTACATCACTTTATTAAAGATTAAATAAATACAAAGAAAATTAAATAACAGTATGTAAATTCAAATGAATTAGTTGCAGCCATAAGAATGCCTCCTTGATTCCTCTTGCAATATGGCAATGGCTATTGTTTTTGGTCGAGGTCCAGCTTTTACGTGACTTCGTAATGCTTCTACCAATGGGCGTTGTTTTATTGCGGGGTCAGAGGCAACGATGTGTCGAATTTGTGGACCTAATGATCCGGCAAGAGTGCCGAATTGAGATACATATCTAGTTCTAATATGCCTCAGGCGTGGCATATTATTGGCGTAATAGTGGACTTAATTGTTCAGGCAAGGATGCTTAAGTTTGACCAGAGTCCAGACAACATAGTCAAGATTTTAACATCAAAATTCAATATGTATATGTATGTATTTCACATAATAATGGATATAATTTAGTTTTACAAAAAAAATGGTGGAGATTGCATCAAAGAAGTTTTCGATTCGAAACGATTTTGACTTCACATCCCTTTATATTATTTATACAAAAAGTAAGTAGATATAACATATTATATACCGTTTTAAAGGGAAAACACTAGGCTTCTACCACATGTAATTTGTGGAATACCTTCATGATCACATTTCAAAGAAAAACCCGACTTTGATGGGAAAAACTCCTCATTTATATAAAAGTACTCATACATTCTAAACTTTACGACTAATGCAAAATGATGTATGACTAAAATGAAGACAATGAAAGTACCTTTCCAACGACATCCGCCCGTAAATGCAACTTATCTTCTTTAGAAAATATTGACCTTTAATTGGGTGATCTTCTTCGACCTTCCACCGCTCATAATGCAAAATAACCTTAAATGCAAAATAACGTAACACCAGCTTACAGGAGGAGCATAAAATGATATAAAAATGAAAGTATGAATTTTACTTTTCAATTTTCACTTTTTTCGGAAATTACAAAACATAGATCCTTCGGGTTTGAAGCACTTCCTCTAGAATTGATAAATTCTCATGATCGCTTCATGATGCTTTTGACCTTCTTATTTTTTTCTCTTCGAAAGCAAAGCAAAATTTCTTCCAAAAACCATAAAATGCAAAATTGAAAACAAACGCAGACGGTCGGACGGCTGCACACGGTTTGTTATTGTAAGAGAAGCAAAAGAAGAATCGCACCGTTCTTCTCATCGCCTGCTGTACTCCATAAATGAATCGATTCTTTCTTTCACACTTTAGTTGATATACGATTGCTGGATCGATTATCTCTTCTTACGCATATTCGCATTTGCATTTGTTAGAATTGTTAGTGCAAAATAAAACAAACAAAGTCGATCTTCCGATCCCTTCATATTCATTAGAAAAGATCTTCGAACCCTTCACTCATTAGTAGATTATTCAATTCTATTCATGCCTTGAAAGCATGCATACATACTTACGTCCGCTCAAAGCAATGGTCACAGACTGTCAAAATAAAATTTGAGAGCATAAGCTTCGACGAAGTTCATGTCGGGAGCCAACGAAGACATACGAAGATAGAAAAACACGACTGGGAGCCAGCGTTCAGAAAATTTTACGAACCACTTTTTTGGCGATTTGAGCTATCTATCTGTTATGTGGTTAGTGATATTAATAAGCGGGTATTTGGCTTTGAAAATCACCAAGCAAACGTTATCTAGGTCTAACCATTATATTTTAATATTATTTTTTTCGATGTTAAGTCGGATTTTTATAAAATGACCCCTCCCACCTAAACCGGGGGAAATTGACCCCCCTCCCATACGATTTTTTTTCTTGTCTCGACCCAACCTACACGTCCTAATCTTCTGTCCCCTCTTATGCGAAACACCCTGTATATATTCTTGATCAGCGTCGCCTCCTGAGTCGGTTTAGCTGTGATTAAATATGATTGTTTATTTATTTATTTATTTATTTATTGGTGCTTAAACTAAGCCATGTAGCTCTATAGTTAGTTTATTATAAGGTAGATACCCTTATAATCAAATTTTTTCTTCTAGTTTCACTTTGTATTTCACTCTATAATGTCATTGTTCTGCAATGAAAAATTTAAATAAATTAAAAATTTTAATAAATAAAACTATTTCGTTCAATTAAATTTTTTTTAAAACTTTTAGGTGTAGGGTCTCTAAGACTCGGCCAGGCCGAATACAGCACTTTTACTGGTTTTGACTTAGGTTTTCTCACTTGTATTTTATTTTACTTTCAAAATGGAGTCCCATCCTACACGCCTTAGTCTTTTGAACACCCTTATGCGAAACACCCTGTATACATTCTTTAAATTCATTAATATAATTAATTTTCTTTATTATACCCTACACCTGAAGGGAAAAGGGTATATTAACTTTTCTCCTCCGTTTGGAACGCATTAAATGAGATTGGCAGGTACGGGAAAGTACATGTTTTTGAAATGTCAATACAGTACATTTTTAACCATAAATCGCTTCACACCGAAACAACGCGACGAAATACTGACACTGTACATTGAAAATAGTCGTATTAACTCAATCGTCAAAAATATTAAAAAACTAGTCCAAAGAAAATGTAAAGGCCAAATTAAATAAAAATACCTATGGAAATCGGCTGTGTTTTTTCGGCCGACATTGTAATATATATAGGTATACATATTGTGCTCTTTGATATCGAAAATGGAGAAAATCGAAGCATTCACACGCCTACTTTTAAATAAATATTAATGCATCCGATTTTAGAACTTAATTTCTTATCTAATAGTCCAGATCTAAAGTTGACATTCTATTCCTGGAATTAATGTATCAAAGCAATCGGCCCGCATAAAACTGGTGTGATTAGCACACTGAATTCAGCTCTAAATTTATCCTACGGCTGTGTGGTATGAGCTTCATTCAGTCCTAAGTTAACGTTCTTTTTGGTTTTTACTTTACTTTAGTTCATTAATACACTTCATTTAATACACATTATATTTCAGATGAACGAGACCTATCAACACCCTGGAAAGTGGCATGAATTTCATATTAAACCTATGGCAATAAGAATAGATAACACGCATTTTATAATGTCGTACGTTATTAATAATTTGGAACATAACGCTGTATACGAAGCTATTATTCAAGTTAAAAATCGATATGGATGGAATGAGGTAATACTTTAATGAGGACACCTTACTTTTTTACGTCAGTAACACATATTATTTAATTCACTAATAGTGTTTTCATCCAAGTAAAAAAAAAATAAATATTGCTCACTTTCAAAATAATTTCGATCTTTACAACATAAATATCACATGAAAAAATTCTCGTCGTCAAACATTTTAATCCGTCAAGTTGTAACCAGAAAGTGTATAAAATTTGGCCTGGCCGAAGCTCAGATAACCATAACTGTAGAATAAATTCATAGTTGAATTAGAGTACTAACAAATATGTAATATACATCATACTGTTTATTAAAAATAACGTTTCAAATACATTTGTATTTTGAATTCACTTTAAAATAATAAATAACATATTTTAATAAATTTAAATTACAACAAACACTAAAAATGGTTGCTAAACTCTCCGATAAACGTGATTTTGTCACCATAGGGCATCCATTTGTGTTGTAGTGCGACCAAGGATGGACTCGGGAATAAAATTCAGTTTAAAATTTACTCTACAAGCTGAGATATTTAACAAAAAGCACGAAAAAATTCATATTGGCTATAAAAAGTAGGCGTGGTACGGGTTGTTTCCCATTTCCAATTCAAAAGAGTTTATGGTAACAGAATATTCATGCCAAATTTCTTGACGACACCTCTCTTCGTTCTCCTGTAATCAAGATTTCCACAGACAGATGGACAGACAAACTATATGAATGGGTACATGTTTATAGTATGTACCATTATAGTATTTAAGTATTATACAATGTAATTCAACACTGTGACAAAGGGAAGAACTATAATTGTGGTACCTAAATAAGTGCGTCTTGCGTTGCGTTTATCACTGCACCTTAGAAACGACGCTGCTCTAAACCGAAATAACAGCGTCGCGTCAAAACAGGTTTTGATAAAAAGTTTGTAAACATTCACATTCACACGCACATTAACATTTTTTTGACATCCGCCGCCAACTTTACTTCAAAGCGCATGTCAAAATTGGAAATTCGAAGTGGTCTCCGTCAGTGGTCTTATTTCAGCCACTTCCATAAAGCGGCTTTCACACAGTAAAATTTGTTGTACAACTTGGTGATGCTTGACGACTTGAAGGTCAGCTGCCAACTTAGAATTCGAAGCATCGACATTTGGGTATCAGGTACTGAATGGAACAGACGTATGTATGCGTCCCATAGTGGAAAATTGTCATCGGCAAGTGGATACAAAAGGAAAAGCTGACGAGACGAGGACAAGGTACGACACAGGCACCATACGAAGAACTCGATATTTAGGGAAACCGTAGCCTAGATAGATCAGTTGGAAACTATACCAGCACAAACATTGTCGACTGTGCTGGTATAGTGAGGCTCCGGATCGGATACTAGCGGCTGCTCGGCGACACATATAGTGCGCGCCTAAAAATTCTCAAGACCAAAAGACTTTCAAGACGACCACATAGACACGGCTCGATGAAGCTGGCAGAGTAGTCAACCCTTGCACATCAGCAGCCCCGTACGCCCCGTGAATTAACAGAACATTCAAAGCGCTCTACTCCTCACTCATAGAGAATAAAATCACCAGAGCTGAAATAAGATTGTGTAAACCCATAATACACAAGTGTAAACCCGAATTATGTATAAAACACAATGCGGCTTCAGCTTCAGCTTCAAAAACGAACACAAGCAAAATCTTATGAGAACAAAAAAAAGCCTGAGGCGGCCTCAAAATAGATTTTCGTATGGCTTCAAAAATTTCCCCTCAAAAATGTTGTCTACGTTTTATCATAAAAATATGTTACCTTTCAAAAATTCCAACAAAAACAATATGATTTTGACAGCAATAAAAATTTTTTTACTTCAAACATTTTTATTATATTTCAGCAGGCAAAATAATGAACTTGAAAAAAAATTAATAAAAAATTCGTGAACCCATGTCCATTTTCAATTAAAACAAGCCCCATAATATGTTATGGGGCTCTAATTATAAGTAGTTTGTCAATCATTTTTAGATATTTTTATTTTTCTGTGCATAAAATTTCTAATTTATTTTGATTTTTTTAAACGTAAATAAGTAATAATAGCTGCTGATGCCTGAAGCTGAAGCTTTTGATTTTGTTCCGACTTCAAAAAAGCCGTCGAAAAAGCTGAAGCTGCGTTGTGTTTTATACATTAAGATGTAAAATAAAGATGAACATGAATTCTTTTATAAAGATGTAAATCCTGCTCAAGAATTCGAGGAAAATGCCAATATTTTAGGGTGAAATGTTTCACAGAGGCTCATTTATTTAAAATATGATGTTACATCCAAGGCGTAACAATCCATACTAATATATATAAATGCGAAAGTCTGTCTGTCTGTTACTTTTTCACGGCTAAACCGCTGTATCGATTCGGACGAAATTTTTATATGGAGATACTGTGAGCCATGGGCATAGGCTACCTATTTTATAAAAAGTCAACCTCTAAATGGTTGAAATGGGCGTGGCAATGATTTCAGTCGCCGTAATGAGGAAACTATAAGACTTTCACAGCTGAACTGCTGCACCGATTTTGACGAAATTTTATATGGAGATACTGGAGCAGGAAATTAAATTCGTGGAAAAAGGGAGCAGGTTTTTTTCGGAAGACTCACGAGTAAGTAACGAAAGTTACGAAAGGGATGAAGTTTTAGATAAAAAAGAAAATACAATTCCTAAAGCAGGGGACAGAATACAATTTTGGCAGGAATTTGAAGGCTTGTGTATAAATATTATAGAAAACTGCCGAGAACAGGTAGATTTACGAGAACTTAGTAACGAACACGCAGCAGAAATAGTAGCCTCATGGAAGCCTTAAAATTAGAAACCCAGAAAAGATTTTGACTGCCCAATGGACATGAAAATGATTTTTAGTGATAAAAAAGC
This sequence comes from Myopa tessellatipennis, assembly GCA_943737955.2. Taxonomy (NCBI): domain Eukaryota; kingdom Metazoa; phylum Arthropoda; class Insecta; order Diptera; family Conopidae; genus Myopa; species Myopa tessellatipennis. The sequence goes on from OX031317.1 coordinate 8,180,134, forward strand.
TGTAAGTCAGAACCCACGAAGAATTCCTTACGAGCATCAGCGTATTGTAGACAGGCAGATAACAGAGTGCTTAGAAAAGGGAATTATTCAGTAAGTACATCAGATTATTCATCGCCCAGAGTATTGGAAAATCAAAAGAACGGCGAAAAACGCCTTTTTGTGAGTATCGCAATCTAAACAAAAAAATTATAGTAGACAAATTTCCAATGGCTGTCATAGAAGACATGAAGTGCAGCATATAAACAATACAGCAACTCGCAGTGCAAAGCCGTCGCCTTTTTGTATTTTGACTAGTTGTAGATTTCTCAGATTTAAAAGAATTATTAAATAATGATACTAAGCCAACGCAACGCGTTAGCCAGAAGTATTACATAAAGAAAATTACTTAGTCGCAATTAAACTTACACCAACACCGTTACCGTATCGGTTTAAAATTAAGGGAGAATTACCTTGGCCGGTATAAGGTAACCAGAAAGTTAAATCATGACCGCTATAAAGTAATTAAAGTTGGAGAGCGAGGAAGAGGTGGAATGTTCCATTCGAGAAGAATGAAAAGTCAGGAGGTCCGAATGTAGAGGAGGAAGGTAGCAAGGCAGTCCGCACTGCCCGAAAGTATTAAGGGGCATGACAAGAAATGCAACGCTGAATGAACGACGCTTGGGCACTGTAGATTGAACGAAGGGAAAAGAAAGAAGTCAGTAACGAACAACGTCGTTTTGATAAACGCTGTAATTGATATTTCAAATATATAGAAAGAAACGATGTAATTATCGTTATATATATTATATTATACTATAATAATATATAATTATATTATTTATAAAAATTTTGTTAGACAGTTAAAATGAAGAAGATTTTTCCTTGAGAAGTGATGAAGATTACCAAACGGCTTACGAAGAACTATAGCTGTTTTATAACGTTTCTGATGATGATTTCGTGGAAGATGAAGAATCAAAGGATAACTTAGATTGTGATTCATTGTTCACGTCTAAAGATGGTATTGTTTGGAGTACACCTTTTTTATCAAAAAGCCGGAGCCAAGCATCAAATGTGTTGCGAAAGAGGCCTGTCATAACTACCACCGCTTCGTCTCAGGTAAAATGATTGGAATTATGCGAAGAAACAAGTTATCAATTCCTCCAAAATTATTAAAATGCAAAAAGTCAGCACTTTACAGTTCGTCTTTTGCTTTCAACCCAAACACTACCCAGATGTTGTATTGGCAGAAAAAATAAATGTACTGTCCTCCAAAGCACCTTAAATAATTCAGGAGGAATTCTCTGAGATGACAGTAAGAAATTACCTGAAATAATATAATTTTACGCCCAAACAAAGGGCGGAGTCGATACCGTCGACAAAACGGTTTCGGATTACAGGCTTCGGCAGTGGTGCAAGGAAGGGGGGGAAAAGTGGAAGCATTACAATGCTATGAGTTTCCTAAAAGCAGTTAATTGCAGGAGAAGGTAATTCTTCCTTCGCAGAACGCTTGAAAACACACCAACAGATACCATTCAAGAAAGCCGAAGCTCAACGAAGTAAGTGACAAAACATGGCAGTCTTTTGCAATATGCTTGATACATCAGCATTAAATGCTTATGCTATATACAACTAGTACATAAAGACACCAAAACATTCTGAAAAAATATTGTAAATATTTCTTCTCTATATACAATAGATCCCAATTGGCCCAAAAAACAGAGGGGAAAAAACACCTTCACAAGCACTTTTGACATCCGTTTCTAAACGTGTATCTGAAGTAGGCGAAGATGAACTAGCCCAAAAGGTTCAAAGACTAGATGCAATTCCGAAATTAAAAAAAAGGGGAAGATGTTTCCTGTGTACTTTAGGGAAAAACTTAAAAGTTAAATATAATCATGGATTAGCGTGCTGAATTTGCAAAAAAGTATATCCAAAGCAATGCACAAAAGAAACATATGCACAAACCGTGTATGTTTTCATTTTAAATAGTGTAATATTATTTTTGAATAATAAATTTTAAAAAAAACTGTAAACACAACAGAAGTTTCTTGGAGAGTAAAGGAAAACCTCTGCGTGTAGAAATTACACTTCAGGGTAGGATTATGAATATTTTTCTAGGGCAGCTCTACGGTTAATTTGTATTTAAAAAAAAGAATAAAGATTAATTAATTCTTCCGAATATACAAAATCCTTCCTAAAAACACACCAACGCACTTCGCAAGTAGATGTTATGTATAAATTGTTTACGTTCAAAATTGTGGCGTAAGTTTGTTTTGTACATAATATTGTATATATTGTATATATACTAAACTATCTAAGTAACAAATAATTAAATCAAATAATTACTTTAGTAAAGAAAAAGGATTATTAGAGGGCCAGCATAAACATATTTAAATAATAGTAGGCGTGGTCGTTACCTGTTTCTAAAACAAAATAACTAGCTTAGTAGTTTTATTATTGTATTCAAATTTAAACTTTATTTCCGTGGTAATAAATTTATTTTCATGTGCTATACTGTATAAGTAGTGCACTGTATAGGGCGGACTGCGCCCAGATTTGCTGTTATAATGTTTTATTGGAAAATAAGTTGTTATGTAAAGTTTTATTCAGGAAGTTTATATATTTAACAATATAACCATTTAACAATATAACCCTCTTTTGCCTGTGTAACCTAAAAGTGGGCGGATCACGTCCAAATTTGACAAATTAACAGATAATGCTGCTCTATACCCAGGAATGTTGTTGTCATAACTCAAAAACAAACGCTAATATCACTTTTCTAACAAAAAATAGGCGTGGTCGTTGACCGATTTCAATACCAATCTGCTCACCATAGCAAAGAATATTTCTGCAAAATCTTAAAAAAAATATCTTCATCGGTTCTCCAGAATATATATACTTTTTTATACCTATCATCTCTATTTCTATGCGTTACACATTTCGTCACAAAGTGAATAACCCTTAACCTTAAGATGTAGAGTATAAAAATATTTAGAGACATTTTTCAGTGTTTGAATTAATGAATTAAATGTCAGTTAGATAATAATACTGATAATACTACGATTCTTTTGAAAGGCTTACAGGTTGATTTGGGTTAATGTAACGCAGCGGAACAAATGCAGATCAGCTGCCAAGCTCAGATTTTTTTTCTTTTTTTTTACCGTTATTTGAGACCGTTATAACAGGAAGTGGCCATGTTTTTTCGGGGGCTGGTCAGCCATCTTGGATTTATGACCGTTTGAAGGTCAAATAAATGGTACTAATAAAAGAAACTACTAAAAAAAAAATATAATACTAATATAACTCCTTCACAGCCATGTTATGGATAAAAATGTGTATTACATAAATGAAACGCATTAAAAATACCTTTCCAACAGTACGTCGCTAGTTCCGCTAGCTCTCTTAGTTTATGAGATAAATGACTTTCATTAAACTATTAATTTGTCCTTCAAACGGTCATAAATCCAAGATGGCTGACCAGCCCCCGATACAAACCAGCCACTTCCGTTCCTGATGGCCCTATCTAACGGTAAAAAAAAGATGAGCAAAATCTGATCTTGGCAGCTATTCTGCATTTATGCCAAATTTTATAATTGAAACGTCTACAATATATTAAAAGTATGTACTTATGTAGAAAACAATTTACCCGTATTAATCGTTTTCCCTCATACCACACACCATTCCAATTTAATTTTTAATCATAAATTACCAAATGCAACAAAAACATTTCTTCAAAACATACACAAAACTTAATATCTGACCATTCAAGTGTGCCGTGGTAATAAGCAAACCTAAAAACCAACAAAAACCATCGCGAAAGATGGATTCTTTGTCTGGGCAGCCTTTTTTTCATCAGCGACGTTCTTTATCATACGATAGCCGACGTTTTTCCATCTTCTACGAACGCTATTCGTCAACAAACGTTTTTACAATTTGTGGGATCGAAATGTTTGAAAATAAGTATTTTTTTCATCCCGAAAGATATTATTTTTGTTGGAAAGATCGAAATTATTTTGAACGTGTGGGATTATTATTTTTTTGTGCTTAGATGTAAAATGAAATTCGTCAGTGAGAATGGAAGTATTATTATTCATTATGAGTTATTATGAATTGAGCAATATAAAAAAAACCTTTTTCCGAACCCTGCTATTAAGATTCAGGTGTGATTCTGATCGTACACGAAATTAATTTAAAATTAACTCATAAACATAACGAATCATGTAGCGGTGGTTGGTATTTGAAATGAGCACAATCGATTAAGAGCTTCGTAAAGTTATGCTTAAGTTTTTATTTTAGGTCACGAACGATTAGAATTCAGAACGAAGAAGATTTTTAGAACTAATATATTATATATTTATCTGATTCAGCTAAATTGAGAAGTAGATTTTAGTGAGTGCACTCATGCAGTTCTCTGGTTCCTAGCACTTCTGAGGGTTATATCTATAACATCTGGCCTAGCTTTATTTCCAAATGTCGGAGTATCTCTCCTATTACAAATTTCTCGATCATTATTAAGGATAAATTCAAAAATGGACTCACCCCTTCTGTTAATATCCCGGCTTCCCCACTGCGAGTGGTCCCGGCCCATTAGAATCGCATCCCATCACTAGCCTCAACTTATTCGTGTTGGCAAGTCTTGCTAGTGCGCGGAATTTATGCGACGGGGGTTCCTCTCCTTCGTAAGAGAAGTATGCGGACGAGAACAGGAGTGAACCCTTCTTCTTGGTCCCTTATTCTACCGTAGTGAGGTATGGGGAACTGTAAGGAAGGAGAAGAAATGCATTAATGTTTTTCCTTACCAGTATACAGGTTCTTACCTTCGAGGTTTCACCTGGTTCAACGATTCTATATTGGCATGATTTTTGTACTCCAACCCTACTCACCCTTCCTTCGTCAAGGTCGGAGGAGGTCAATTGACGGTGGCCAAGGTTTGTTTGAAAAACCCTCATTAGGCTTCAGTCACCGTAGAGGGATCCAGATTGGCCAGCTTGTAAAGAAAGTTCTTCGCCTACTTGTAGGCCCTTCTGGCCTACTTTTCCTCCTTGAAGTGCTTGAGAGAGAATCCGCTTCGATTAAGACTAAATCAACTAGGCGAGTGCTGCAATCGTCCTCATCGGATGACCCTATAACTACGGGTGGAATTCGATACTTGTTACTCTTAGTGACGCCACAGGGTACCCTACCATTAGTGTGGATAGTGTCAGATGAACAGTCACTGTCTGTCTCTACTTCAACGTCGTGGTTTTTGTGTTTGTCTAAATCTATTTTGAGTGCCGGACAAGGGGAGACTCCGCCTGCACAGAGGTCCGTATGTGCCGGTAGGGCTGGTTAGTACCACAGCTAATTCATCATCCAGAACCAGATGAGAGCTGGTTGCCAGGATTCAGTACGCTGCGTTACCGACTAAGCTATTGTTTTATTCTGGGGCCTCAGCCTAGTAAATCATCGGCACGAGTCGCATGACATCTTGATCCGATCCAGAAAGTTAATTGGAAAAGATAGAATAAACGTAGAAACAGCGGAAGGGTTTAAAGTTGGAAAAGAAGTAGTAGGGTGGTATACCCCCACTCCCCTGTCCGTTGCTAGAGCCTCGTCGGTAGAGAACAGGGTGAACATCGGGAAGGTGAGGATGGCAGTTGCAAGGGGAGAGGCTATGTCTTTTGCTTCTCTGGCCTTACCCCCCCTAATTTTTGATACAAAACATAAAGGATTCTTTTTTGAAGTAGCAGAACATCATATTTTCGAGCATACCGTATCAGTATTAACTATGTACTTCTAATATCCGCCAATTTTTACATTATATGCCGTAGTAAAATTATGCAAATCCTAACAAGTCTGTATCAGATTAACAGAAGATATCGAACATCCAATTTAAAAGTTACACAACTCAAAATTTTTCATATTCGTGTTTATGTATTAAAACTTATTGCAATGAACATATTTGTCAACAATCAAAAGCTCAATTTATTTTCTTGTTGTTAACTGGCGCCAAAAACGGTTCTAGTATGTTTTCATCCTATGACTTGAATTGGGTGTGCGATATATAATTCTATTGGAAGGGCGGCCGTGATCCGCCCAGCTTTTCATTCTAGATTTTCTTTCTAAATGAGATCCGCAGAATAATAATGAATATTCTGGGATCAGTATTATATACTCATTCAAAGGTATGCTCCAACCACTTTTCACTATGCTATTGTATTTGATTTTTGGCTAGGCACTCTTTCTGATTTACTGATAACGAGGGTTTCCAAAATGCTTTCATTCAAAAGGGTTGGTTATATCTATCCTTATACGACAATTTTACACGTACATATATTCAATATTATTTTAGTATATTACATGTTCTCGTATTTCTCTAAATAACATGATTTTAATGTTAGAGTAGTAATTACAGACATTTCGTTAAATTTAGTGAATAAATTAAAAGGAATATTAAAAAATAAAAAAAATATTTAAAAACTTATACTTTTAGATAAGCGACATACATCAATTTTATACGAGGAATCATGACTTACTCCTTGATATCGATATGGAATACAAAATGGGAATCTCGAAAGCTAATTTCAACAGCTTGCCTCTCAATATATTGTTATTACTACTAATTTCGTTCCAAATTAAGGGTGCTAATTTTTAATATCACCCAGGCTTATATAATTTCAATTTTCAGGGCTATACTCGTTGTCAGCTTTACAAGAATTCGTAAAGTCAAGTTATCAATCTTCTTGTATGTGCTTTTTAAATTGGTATTTCGGTAGTAAATTTGAACGGTAGTAAAATTTAACAGTGAAACATTTAACATAATGAAAGCTGAACGTTACAGAAACTGAAATGTCATTTTCGACATATAAAGGCTTTGGCTACATGTAGTTTCACGATGCGAACAACACTCGCGCTGATAAGTTAATTTCAGGAAATGGAACAGGTCGCGGCGATGAAGTGAAAGCATTTACAAACACACCCTCCACCCCTTCCACTAACGCGAATTTGACTCGAGCATAATTTTTTGTCGTGTAGCCGTGATTAACTTAAGAGCCTTTTTGATGCGTGCATCGCGGTTCTACGTGTGCCACCGGTCATTTATAATACTTGAGAATATTAAAGAACAGTGCTCCAAATATAAAAATTGAATTTCTTCAAGCAAATTATATAGGAATGGAATAATGCCAGTTTGCTCCATTTTATAATAAATTACGTGATTAGGTACGATATTGTTATTTATTTAATTATAAAAGACTTTATCTTTTATTTTTTTCTAATAAAATCTCGTTGTAACACCAGTTTCTCAATTTACAAAATTGTAAAGAAAAGAGCTTTAATTTGAGAACCAGAATACGAATATTTACAATTTGTAAAAAAGCAGCGTTATCAACTAAAAGCTGACAACGAGAATAGCCCTGTTAGTTTATACATAGTATAGTATATAAAACGTGCCTTAACTCAAAATATGTAAGAAGTTGCAAATTCTTAGCAGAGTATCTGTTTAAACGTATCTGTTTAAGTTTTCATTATTGACAATCTGCTACATAGTAAGTGTGACGATTTAATTTAATAAGAACTTTAGTGTTTTAAATATTGTATAAATACGAAATAGAGGCGAACGAATTGGTTGGCAGCAATTGTTTTTATTTTAAATGTCAGCAGCAATATTTAATAATTTGGCTAATAGTCTTAGGGCCGGAACATTAAAATCGGAAAATCGACTGCTAACCACACTACAAACAGTTTTCACAATGTCGTAAATTCGATGCCAAGATTTTAAGATCCCAATTAAGCTAACCGAAATTTGAAAAGACGGTCCTTAGTGAAATATATGGCATAAATTTACTTTATTTACGCAGCTCCAATTTTTTTGTTGTTGTTTGTTGTGGGACCTCCAACAAAAACATCAGTTGCCGTCGCTCTTGTGCGAAAATGTCAGGACAATATCTCCTAAAGTGTACAAGATACCAACATGTTGGTATTGTAGGAAAGGTATTCATTATCTTTTATTTATGCAAACAATATTTTATAGAAGGCCTTGTAGTTGTAGAGAAAAATTCAGTTAAAATTAATTTTGGCTTATATATACGACAGGCACGGATCTTCAATTTTATTATTGTTATAGTTGTTGTTGTAGTTTTAGGCGCTGACCCCAACCACAACAACAACAATATATCCCGGACTTCATTGGGCCCAGAGTTATAGCCCTTTCACATTTAACCGCCAATATATGTAAGAGATATCCGGATGATGTTAGTACCGTTGTACAAGTATTAATATCTTTCATTTTTGTAAAAAATAATTTGTCGAAAACCGAAGAGAAACACAATTTAACATTTTTAGTACAATTATTTTTTATTCATTAATGTTTTTCTTAGTAAAATGTATAATTAAGCCACATAACTATCTCAGTAAAGAGAGTAGAGATTCTTAGTTATTATACCCTACACACGAAGTGATGGGGGTATATTCACTTTGTGCTTCCGTTTGTAACGCATTAAAGGAGGCGTGACAGGTATACAAAATTATATACATTCTTGAGCATCACCTCCTGAGTCGATTTAGCCCTGTCCGTCCGTCTGTCTGTCTGTGGAAATCACGATTACAAGAGAACGAATAAAGATCAAACTTGGGGCGAATATTGTCTATCATTAGAAACTCATCGGTATTGAAAATGGGCAAAATCGGACCATTACCACGCTTACTTTTTATAGTGAATATAAATGAATCCATGCTTATAGCTCAATTTCTCAGCTTGTAGAAAGAATTTGAGATTGAAATTTTGTCCAGAAGTCCACTGTCTCGGACCAAAACAGACTACCACAAATGGGCGTGGTCCGCCCACTAATTAAATAAAACTCGATTATGGGAGAACGAATAGAGGTATTTTCATCAAATTTGGCACGAATATTCTCTGTTATCACAGGCTATATGAGATTGAATAGGGATAAAAGTAGACCATTGCCACGCCTAATTTTTAAGCAAACGTGTGTAGGGTATATAAACTTCGGCCAGGCAGAAGTTAACACCTATTTTTGGTTTGATATTGTATTTTATATTTAAATTAATTATTATTAAATATAAATTAAATTTTTCTTCAATAGCGATTCAATACTGACTAATTGTAAACTATTCCTTACCAACAAAAGGCAATTCAAAAGAAATAACGAAATAAAATGTGTTTCAATGATCGCATTCATAAATGGGCAAGTCACTATATTTCATTTGCTTCAAAAATTAGTATTTTTTCTATATCTTACACTTTAAGGTTAAGGGTATATTAACTTTTGTCACGAACGCATAGAAATAGAGAAGATAGGTAGAGAAAAGTATATATATTCTTGATCAGCGACACCTCCTGAGTCGATTTAGCCATGACTGTCCGTCTGTCTGTCTGTGGAAATCACAATCACAGGAGTAACGGTGAAGATATCGGAATGCAATTTCGCAGAAGTATCCTTTGTTGTTGCGTAAGGTTATTGAAAATGGGCCACATAGGTCAACGACCACACCCACTTTTTATTAAAAATGGAATATCAGCGTTAGTTTTAGAGTAATAACAAAATTACGTTTCTGGGTATAGAGTGAGTTTTTCCGTTAATGTGCCGTTCGTTAATATGGACGTGATCCGCCTTTAGTTTACAGCAAAAAATTTAATATGGGTTTAATTGATATCTATACAAGCTTTTTGAACCAAACTGAACATACCATCTTATGGTCCAACAATTTGTTGTTGTTCCAAAACTGGGCATGGTCCGCCCACTTTAAGGTGTAGAGTATTTAAGATAGGCCGAATTGTTTTCTTGTTATTTTACTGCTACTGTTTTTTTCGATTTCATTTCGTATATTTCGTTTACATAGTACAATAAGACTACATGATCGTTTTACAGTCCAAAGATAACCTCACTATCACAATGAAGTACAGTGAATTTAAACTAAAAATATAAAACTTTAAAATAATAACCATGAAGAAAGCACGTAATTTAATTTAATTTAATTATTTGTCTTATATATGAGCCGTTTATTTTTAAAGTGGCATAAGTCACTTTTTAAAAAAAATCGAGTTAATGGTAACACTAAATACAATTGAACGGTATCTTTTCATATTTAAAAAATTTGGTAAAAAAAAGTTGAGAACTATTGAGATTTCTTAAAGAGAAGTTTTGGTAATTAACGATATAACAAACATGTTTATTTTGAAAGTGGCGTAAGTCGCTGTACTCTGGAAATTAATTACGGGGGTTAGTGTGAAAGAAATAAAAACATGTTATAAGTGTGTGTGAAGTATTGTTTTGAATTATTTTCAGTATTTTTAAAAACGTTGTGATCATTGGACTTATTTTGATAAGTGCGAAAGAATAGTGCAGTTTTGTAAATCATATTATAGTGACATCTAATATAGTACACATAATTAGCATTATTATATCACAGATAGAGATGGATCCGTTATACGCTGGATCTCGTCCTGTTTCTTCAGCAAAATACTAAGACATGATGGACTTGCTTAATTATATACCCCCAATATACCACAGTCATTTTAAAAATTTGAAACAAAACACGATTTCCGAGGACTTAATCACTTCTATTATTGATGAAAATGAAATTGAACTGATGTATTTTCATATAAATTACTTAAATACATATGTTACAAAATGATGTGATAATGTGAAATGATACAATATGTTTCAAAATGAACTAATTATTTTTTTTATTTTATGAATATTAAAATAAAACATACTTATTTTAAATATGTTGATGGTATGAATTATTATTATTTCTATATATGTAATTTATTCAACAATTTTAGTAAATCACTTCCCTTTCAAAACATCACTTCAATAAAATACGTCGGACAAAATTAATATAAGTCAGTCATTTTCCAAACTATTTATTTTGAAAGTGGCTTAAGTCACTTCACGGTAATGAAAAGTGGTGATTTTTTAATGTTTATACGAAATTATTTATACTGAGTAAAATACCAGTATTATGAGATAACAAATTCAAGAAAATCTTCTCAAAAGTTAGCATCCATATTTCTAAACGTGTTAAAACGCAAACCCTTAAATATCTCGACTTGAAAACAAAGCGACTTATGCCACTTTCAAAATAAACGGCTCATATTTGTTGGTAGCGGTATAAAGTATAAATAGAATAGATCACCAGTGGTATAATTGAGAAAAAGGAGAAGTGAAAAAGGAGAACATATAAAAATATGTTGAAAATTAAACCAAGATTAGTTACTTTATTAACAACTTTTAATTTGCTACCTCCTCGGCATTTAACTATAGATTATTCCAAACTGCCACTGTCTAATATTATTTAGATCATCACTCATCATGTGAGCAAGATCTGTTATCCTGTATTTCGGCTTCGAGATATATGTAGAACTTAATATCATCGGCATATGCTTCGGCAATGTTTGCATATATTAAATATATCATTAATGAAAATGGTGAATAATAGGTTACTAAGATAGATCGCTGGGGAACCACAGAGATCACATCTCAAAATTTTGTAACTTTTATTAACTTTAACTCTCTGAATACTATTTGATAGAAAACTATAAAGTAGATTAGCAGCACTATCACAAAAACCGGATACCTATTTTAATTTGGAACAAATAATCTCATGGTTTTCATTGTCAAATGGTTTTGAAAAATCGAGGCCACCATTATCATAAGCAGGTCTTATTGTGGTACCTAAATTAGTGCATCGTTTCTGTTAAAATTAAATTAAACACGAAGTTTTATGGAAGTGGCTGAAATAAAATGCACTGACGACCATCATTCGAATTCTCAATTTTAGTATGCGCTAGTTGGCGGCAAATGTTAAAAAACGGTTTATGTCCGTGTCAATGTTAGAATGCATATTGGTATCTTGTGCAGTATAGTTTTATGGGCTTACAATTTTCAACCTTTAGGGGACTCGGAAGCTAGACGAGAGCGACGGCAACTGATGTTGTTGTTGGAGTCTCCACAACAAACAACAAAAACTTAGAACTGCGTAAATAAAGTAACGTTTTTATTGATTACGAAAAAATAAGAAAATCGTTACATACATAGTTTATCATCATCCTTACATAGCCATCATCATGACGTTTCCATAGTTGCTTTGATACTTAATTTTTTGTGCATTATTTTTATATTTTTTCAACCACGTATAGTACGAGATAGCTTTATAACGAGATATAATAGAGATATATACATAGATAGAAATGTGGAAAAATTAAGAAACGTCAAAAACAATATCCGAAAAATGCTCCAGGCTAATAATTTTTTCTGCATTTTCTTAATGATTTCACATCAATAGCTTATGCACTCACACACTCGGCTAAATCCTCTCCTACATTAGCCGAGCTCTTAAGCAACTTGAAAGAGAAACAATACAGAAAAAATTAAGAATCATAGCGGCTTTACTAGTTGCAAGTAACTACATATATCATACAACAACAATGATAAACAACAATGATAAAAAACTATATTGAGCAGATATACAAACAAAAGTGGTTTCGTTCTGTGCATGCACGTCACAGGGCTTATGATGCTAATGAGCTGATGCAATCAGTGTGTTGACGCTCAAAGAAAACTGTCGAATGAATAGACTGTGTCGTCATTCTCTTAGGAAAAAAGATAACGGAACTGCGCAATGCGTAATCTTGTTTACTATCATTCTTGTTATACAAGTAACTGCGGTACCTAAATAAGTGCGTCGTGCGTTGCGTTTCTGTCAAAATGCTTTTTGGAACACGTAGTCTTAAGCGTTGAACACAATCGGAGCAACAGGATACAAGATACATTTTTAGCTGTCAAATTTACATGGGCTCTTATGGAGATCGAAAAAAAAGTTTGCTTTCCAGTTTGTTGCTCTGATTTGCTCTGCATTTTGTATCTTGTCTCCGGGCTAATTCTAATTTTGACAGCAACAGAATCATTCTTGTTCTTCTTCGGTGTGTTCGTTTACATTCTGTCATGCAAAATTTGACAATTTTCATTGTGGGGGTGTCACATTAGGCATCTTAACGCCAATTTATTTAAGTTAATATTTAACGCAATTTTTATTATTATTATTACAAGCAATTTATTTCTGAAATATGAAAATATGCGGCACTCCTATTTAAGAAAAATTACTCAAAATATTTACCAATTCTTAAAAGAAATGGAAATTCCTCTAAAAAGGGATGCTGGCGAAAATATTAAAAACGGTTGAAGATTTTCTAAGGCGGCCTCAAGTGGCCTAGTGTTTCACCCACCATTAAGAATTTGGCTAATGAAATTTTTGTTGCTGAGCAACAGTTGCCCAGCCATTATAATTAACGCCATGGAATTTCTTGTTGCCTGGAAGTGTTGCTGTATCCTGTTGCTTCGATTGTGTTCAACGCTTTATGGAAGTGGCTGAAATAAGAAACGCACTGACGGAGTCCACTTCGAATTTCCAATTTTTTCATGCGCTTTCAAGTTGAAGTTAACGGCAGATGTCAAAAAAATGTTAATGTGCGTGTGAATATTTAAAAACTTTTTGTCAGAACATATGTTGAAGCAACGCTGTTATTTCGGTTTATCACAGCGTCGTTTTTAAGGCGTGATGATAAACGCAACGCAGGACGCACTTATTTAGGTACCACAGTAAAACAGTCTATTTAAGGACCCCTACATATCGCTTGTAGCTATCAGTTATAAACGAAATTTTTGTGGATGAAGATCAGTCATGAAGAGGCCAGTCAAACGTCCAAATCTATATTTTTAAAAACAGGAAGTATAAATACAGTTACCTCGTAATATTTTACAGATATTTTTAGTTATGTAAATATTAAAATTTAATTCTTTCATCCACTGTTGAAACGAAGTTACAGAATTCCCCAAAGTAGAATCTAGCTCGGGTTTGATATTGGTTGAAGTAAGTCCTTTCAAATAAAACTATTGGATCGATGAACATAACGATGAACAATATTTTCATGTTTACAAACTCACAGTGCGTTCACTATTAAAAACTCTCAAACGAATACTAAACGAAGTAGTATATTTAAACTTCAAACTTACAGCCTTATAATGGATAAATGCATTTACGATTTTCAAGCATTTTGTTGTATGCTTTTCGTACTTTGTTGGTATTTTGTTTGTTTGTAACGTCAAAAATATAAAAAACTAAGAAAATCACAAAACAACACGGGTGTAAAACGGAAAAACAGTTCATCGTTTATGGGCATTCATCTTTCTGATGTTTCTGGTACTATATCTACAACAGTCATTATATTTTAATATCTACCGCCATCTATTTGTAGGCCGATTAATTTTGGTATATGCGTAGAACGAAACCACTGTTACCTCAATGAGCGTAATTTGGGTTTCTATCATTCTTGCGAGTATATACATATATGATATACCTTTCTGTTGTCAAATTACTAGCATTTATATGTACAATTTAAATTAAAACATTTTATGTTTTTTATCAAGTTATAAATTGATGTAAATACTTAACTCATGTTGACCATGTAAAACTTATTCTAGGGAAACAGAATGTTTTCATATTTATGTATTATATTATATATATTTACATACATACACATTTACTTGTATTTTTCAAATTAAATATACGATTATGTACAACTATTTAATATAGCGATATGTTTTTGTGACATTTAAGGCCATATTTATATCTAATAATAAATTACTATATCCGGCACACATATGTACATACATAGTTCTATTGATAGGAGGAAATATATGTGTATACATACTCCTAATGTATGATTTACATACATACATATACATATGTACAGTTAATTTGAACCGAAAAAATTAATCTTTTTACAGCAGGTTGAGAGTATGATTGAGTCGTTTTCTCTTTCTCTTTTTGAACACAACTTAACCGGACCGCACACTACACAAAATTCAAATATGATAGAATACAAGATTACGCCGTACCGTTACCTATTTTGGCCGATTATTTCGTCACAAATCTGAAAAGATCAGTTTCTTCATGGTGCTTGTTTATATCACTTTTAACCGACATTTTTTTGGATGAAGATTTTTTTGGAGAGACAGTTAAATTCATATCCGAAAATATGTTTCGAAATAACGAAAGATAAATCAGTTATTTATATTTATTTTTAGTTATTAAAATATCAAAGTTTAATTTTTCTAAACCCTTAAAGATATCTCATATGACGTAGATGCGCAGAACGCGAGAAAGCCGATCAGCGTAATCTTGTATTCTATCATTCTTCGCGTAAACCGAGCAAATATCAATACGGCTTTAATTTTGCAATTCTGCAACATAGTTCGAAATGCCGGCACCGCGGCACTTGCACAACGCTTGTGTTGTGTTGTTTCGCTTGCACTGCACTAAAATGTGACACAGGCACATCCCTGTGTTTTTGATACAAACACTCAGCACAAAACGCGGTGTCATTAATGCCCCTGCAATGTGTCACACATATGCCTCTCCATTCAAATACACGAAATTCAGAATGAGAATGATCTCTTGAATTATTATGTGAAAAGTGATTACATTTTAGGGACTGCTTTGGGCGCAGGTAAACTGAGCTTACACTGAGGGAGCGAATATGAATATTGATGTCTATTGTATTTTTGTGGCTTGGATACCATATTATATGGAATGGAGTTAAAGAAGTATTTTTATACCCTACACACGAAGTGATGAGGGTATATTCACTTTGTGCTTCCGTTTGTAACGCGTTAAAGGAGGCGTGACAGGTAAACAAAAGTATATACATTAGGGTGGGTAAATTTTTTTTGTAAGTAGGCGTATAGTAAAAACGCAATCTACAATAAATTCTATAAAAACTTGACTAAGAAAGTATGGGTCTAAAATCAAAACCTAGCTCCCGACGAGAGACATAATGGAATCTTGAAAATTGGTTTCAAAAAATAATAGGTAATGAGAGCAAAATACTGTTTTATGCAAAAATTACACATTTTTAATGTTCAAAGAGTGAAAATGGATCCTTATTACTGAGACTTCTTTGTCCGTGCGTCCGTCCATCCGTCTGTCCGTCCGTCCGTTTCTTGCCCAATCTCCGGAACGGTGAAGAAACGGTAAGAGCTAAAATTTAGAACTTAAGTTTGATGTTATTGTTTAATGTTATTATATAACATTAATATATATAACATTATATAACATAACATAACATAATATTGTTATATTATGTTAATGGACAATAAGTAAGAACACGATTTTTTTTAATTAAAGTTTTATTTCGTAATTAAAACAACAGAACCCAAGTCTTTTTTACAATCCATTCGGGATATATGGGTTCGACTTTCTATAGTCACTGCCATAACACTATCACGATTTTTTGCAATTTCTCGTCGTGAGACATGCGTTAGAAACTGCACACACCGCTCGGTTTCCTGAATGTGCGACGGAATTCCTGGATCTGGCAGTGGTAAATCATCACATTTAATATACTCCAATAGGTGCTCGTGTGGGATGCTTGCAGTAAATGGAGGCTCAGATAATATGTTGTCATTATCCAAGTCGACTAAATCCATATAATCTGTGCAATTAAAATTAATTGGATGTTTTTTATAATTCCTGGGTTTAGTTGAGTCATACAATTGTTCACGACAATACAAAATTTTGTTAATGGCTCTTTCACGGACAAGTTTCCTTTCGTCGACAAGCAATTTTAAAAATATATTTTTGGGATGGGCGAAAAATGCATTGTTTTGTATAGTTTTGTTTACAATTTCTCGAAGATTTTGTGGTAAAAATTGCATGGACTTAATAAATTTATAAAAAA
The DNA here is from genome assembly GCA_943737955.2 of Myopa tessellatipennis. NCBI lineage: Eukaryota > Metazoa > Arthropoda > Insecta > Diptera > Conopidae > Myopa > Myopa tessellatipennis. The sequence goes on from OX031317.1 coordinate 8,196,854, forward strand.
GCGCACTGCCATGTACTACTGAATTATAAAATTTTACATTAAAATACATCGGTACATAAACTTAAATATTTTTAAATTTGTTGAAGGCAAACTAGTTGCAACATATAGTCGCAGCAGTCTGCTGGCTTTTGTTAACCAGCGAGAATGAACAATTTGTCCCGGTTTCATGCTAGCTATATCTTCTGGACACGAACCTTCCGATACAGCTTTGGCTATTCGGAAGAGGTATAGAACGTCAGTAGAAAGATTTTTTTCATCTTTAGCGTCCAAAGGTGGAGGCATATTTCCCAATGAGATCGGTTCAAAATCAGGTAAAGCCTAGAACGAAATGTTTGTTTTACTTTTAAGGGACTTACATAAAGCGTTGATAAAATAAATGTATGTTTACCGGAAGTTGTTCACAGGTCTGAATTAATTTCGTCAAAGCCCCACTAGCAGTTCGTGGTCCACTTGTAGTAGATTTTTCTAAAGCATTGAACAAATGGCGAAGCGGGAGTTCGTTAAAATGCAACAAACAAGCAAACCAATGTAATGGTTTATTCAACGAAACTTCAAACTTTCGTATAATTCCATTTTCAGTTCCAGTATAGGCGGGTTCCCCATCGCAGCAAACTCCTATCAAGTTGATAAGCGATAATTTTTTTTCTTTGAAGAACTCACATAATTGCAGTTGTTTAGTACTGGAGTCCTCAGCGTCAACTTTTATGTGACCCAACAACTTGCTACCCGGCTCTTTAACAATCACTATATGAGACTCCTTTTCCACTCTCGGATGGTATTTTCCACTAATTTCTTCCCGTGTCAGTGCATCATTTTTTCTGCCATCAAAAGAAAAAGCTAGTAAGGTTGAATCATTCTTTTGTATACGACGAACGGACTCCCTGCTTTTCATGTTTTCACGACCTACTTTGGATTTATCCACAATAATTGGTTCCCTATTTTCGTCAGTAAAGACAATGTCTTTAAATAAAGCTGTAGCTAAACATGAGGCAACTGTGTCTGAAACGCCGAATATATCACACATCTTAGCAAAATTAATTGCGTCGTATAGCTTAGCGTATGGTCCCCTTTTCTGCATAATCGGCTCTTTTGCAGCTGGCATTGCAAATTCGATTTCAGACGCGACATCCATTTGTAAAGAGTCGAACCTATATGAAGGATCTATGGTAGCTGGGAATTCGCTGGACAGTTGGTCTACTATATTTAATACGCATTCAGGAATTGTATTCTTTCTGCTGGTGTGTTGGTCAATAATGAATGCTTTGAGAGATTCAGGAATTAATCCACAAAATCTTGAATACGATTGTTGTTTTTTTGATTTTTCTTTTTCGCATTCACTTAAGAAAAAATAATACTTTAAAATATCACGATAACTTAGCAAATTTAATCCACTAAATTCGTTCTGATTAGTCAGAAAACTTGCTCCGTTAAAGTCAATCGACATCGCTGATGATTCCATAATTAAATGGTTAGTTTTTTAAAAAAGAAATTAACACACGCTTACTTTTTGAAAGTTAACTATCAAGTGCATAAGTCAATCAAAACAAATGTTCAACACCACTTTTTTATAAAATGCATTAACGGTAAATTTCTACAATGACTAGAACTATTGCTAAAATTGAAGTCTAATTACTCTTGTATGTTAAAGTAACGAAAGTAAGATCGTTACTCTGATCATTATCGTTAATTTAACGAAGTTACTTCGGGTCGTTAACGTTGAAGTTGTTCTTTAACTAGTTAAAAAAAACGAAGTAACTAAAAACTTTAAGGGCGTTAATTTAATGAATCTTCGTTACTTTTTAGATATCGATAGTAAAATTAACAAAACGAATTTTGGTCATTATCTGCGGGAGGTGAACACAATATTATATAATATTAAAATTTTACTATTTAATTAAAAAAATAATTATTTAATTTAATTGTACATTTAAGACTATGTATACATACGCGTATTTTAGAAAAATGGAAAACGAGCAAAAACGGTCTTTGATTCGAATCTTGTTTTTGGAAGGGAAAACGTGAAGGGAAATCAAAGAGCGCATGGATGCTGTGTGCAAGGATTTCCCATCCAAAAACAAGAATCAAATCATATTGCTTTAAGCAAGCCTTAATAAATTTATACATATATATATGTATTATAATAATCATAATAGAAAAAAGAATTCATATTAGGAGAAACAGTAGAAGAAGGTAAAGACAGATAAAGATAATAGATAGGATAGTAGAATAAGCTAATAGAAGAGTAGAGTGGTTAAAAATTAGTTCCGAAAATAGGAAATAATCGCCGATTTTAAGCTGGTCCTTTTTCTGATCACCCTAAGAATTGCCTTTTGGAAGTCAGGGGTTATACCTAGGCTGCAATAATGTAAGAGTTCTATTAGACCGGAGTAACTGCGACTCTTTGAACAGATATACCGGGTGACCTGAATAAATAATATTAGGAAAGATTATCAATGCACGTAATTAAAGCAGATTTTCTATTGAACAATCATATGTACGAGTATATATTTAAGACATAAGCTGAAATATGATCTCTTCCATTTAGTTTGTAAACAAAAAGCGTTATGCTATTAAATGTTCTATTGTAAGTAAGAAAAGAATTATAATCAAGGTCACAAAAAACTTCACTACTGTATAAAAGCTTAAAAACGAGCAGAGATTTAGCAACCATTAATGTTCTAGTAAGAGGTATAAAATTGCCCAGACTCAATAAAGATCGAAGACCACTATAAAACTTCCCAACAACCTGCCTAATATCGTTTTACAGCTTTCTGCAATTAGCCCGCGAGTGCACGTCATCAGCATACATGTGAATCGAACAATATTTAATTACAGAAGGCAGGTTAACACTGATAAGCGGAGCGGAGCTTATCAGCGCTTAGCTGACCTCAGTGCATTTTTGTTTGTTTAGATCAGCGCTGATAAGCTGCTGAAAATGAAAACAATATTCGATTTTCGTATTCTTGGTTGCGTGGTGCCAACAAGTTGATGCAATGGATTGCGGAATTTTAATAAGTGAAATTGCTTTGCATTCTGCACTATGGAATAAGAGAAATAAATATTATTCTAATAGGATAGTAACGTAAATAAGCTCACATCAGCTCCGCTTTCTGTCTGCGTACTGCTAAAAATGTCAAGTAGCTGATGGCCGCCGATAGGCTCAACTCAGTTCAGCCTAGCTCAGCTCCGCTTTCTGTCTGCACGAGGCCTAAGAAAAGAAAGAAAATGTAAGTTAGATGTTTTACATTAATTAAAATATTAAATGCGAATATTTCCCTCGATTAAGTCGGTCATCATTGTTCTCATCATACGATTCAGGCAACACAACAACATTTAATTCCTCAGACTTCGTAACCAAGAAACCATTACCATCAGCACAGCATTTCACATAACCAGCTTCGTAAAAGCTGCATACAATTGTCTTTTTCTCTTGAGGTTATCAGCACGATTGAGAAGATTTCGATTTCTCTTAGTCAAACTTTCGTTCACATAAAACCTAGCATCAGAAGGCAATCCTTCAAGTTGAAAGGCTGGCGAGATCACGTACGATCTCCAGCTCTTAAAAATTTATTACGCTCGTAGGCGCAAAAGAATTGAAGAAAAACTGGTTGAGTTACTATAACGGAATTTGCACCTTGCACCCTACGCTTGGTTCGATACACATTCTTTAAAAATATTGTGCCAGCGACAATGGTTAAACATAAGTGATGAAAGATTTGCGTTAAATTTTCATCAGCAACTTTTGTTAGATCGAACATAATAGCACCTGTGATAACAATATTATTTTAATATTATGTAATATTGTGTCCACCTCCCGCAGATAATGACCAAAATCCGTTTTGTTATAATAATTTTACTATTGACTAGCAAAATACAAATTCTTCTTGCACTGGAACCTCACTTTCTATACTTTACCGTTAAACACAACGAAGTAGCTTCCTTACTTTAACGATAATGATCAGAGTAACGATCTTACTTTCGTTACTTTAAGGTTAACGATTACAAAGAAACTTCGAAACTATTTAGTGCCCAACTCTGGTTAGTATGGGAGGGATCCTTGAGTTTACATATCAGTTCAGCACGTTCTCGGGCCAGCCCCTGTTGGGTAGGTCGGGTGTGGACCGCGTGTATGTTGATATGGTGCTCTTAATTAGCTTAATGAGACCAGATACCGGTCGCTCTGCCAACTGTGTCAGCCCCTCCACGAGCCCTCCCAACACTGTTGAGGCGGTGATTCGAGGTATAGTACTGTCTTAGAGTTTTTCCAGTTCAGTTCCAGCCATAGTGAGGAGAGGTAAGATTTGTTTTCCAGATGCGGTTGGTTAACTTCGACATTACGGTCTCAATTACCTTTTTCTGGTTAGAGATTGGTAATTTGACAGAGAAATCAACCTCTTCGACGCTAATTGAAGAACCTGTTCTCGCCAGGAGTTCCGCCCGCTCCAGCTTTTCTCTGCACTTCGAGATAATCTCTGATTTCCTCTCCTCCGTGCCCAGTGCTTTGATGGTAGCCTGACTGTCCACGAAGAAGTTTATTCGAAATTATTCTTGTTGGACCTCGGCTTGAAACGCACTCGTCTGGCATTCTGTACGATCGCTGCACTTGCAGCGTGTTGGAGTAGAAACCTGCACATGTGCCTTCGCCGGTTTTTGAGCCGTTTATGTAAACTGAAATACCTTTAGGTTGTATTTCCAACCTCTGCTGGGAAAGAGCATATTGGGTACACCATCAATGTCGATTCTCTGAAGAATGTAGTCAGTCTGGAAGGATAATCCAAGGTTTTGAGCTCCGCTGTTTTAGAATCTGCAACACATGGGCGTGTCCAAATTGAGTATATATGCAGAGGTTGAACCCTCGAAGTCCGCGGAAGCTTTTCCCTTCCGAGCTCCAGAAGAACAGATCCGGGGGTAGGAAGTGCAGCATCATTCCCAGTTCTACCTAATAGCTGAAACACAATCGTAGCAGAAAGATGTAACTTTATTTCTCAATTGTCAAAATTACATGGGCTCTTATGGAAAACCAGAAAAAAGAATTCTTTTTTTTTTTTTTTTGTGTTTTTTTGAGAATTTTGTGTTTGTTTAAATTTTTCTGTTGCTTTCAACGGCTTTTGTCTCCTTTTTCACGGTTTCTGCTATCATTTGCCGCTATGGATGTCTTTCACAGCCAGAGCTTGGGTACATTTGAGTTTATAGCTTGGTGCTATCGTTGTGTTTCAGTTATACGGTACACTCATGGCAGCTCCTGTGATGCCCATAGCAGCACATATTTGCACCTTGCACAGAGGCTAAGGGTGCAAGGAGGCCTGAACACCTTGCTGTCTAGAACGATGCCGAGGTATTTCACTTGACAAGACATATGTAAGTAGACTTTGGCTTTTCAGGGTCTTCCGAAATCTGGTATTTTGTACTTTCTGGTCAAGAAAACAATAGGCTCGTTCTTTGTTGCATTTGAGCTAAGAACATTCTTGTCAGCCCATCTAGAAATTATCACCAGTAAGTGCGACATTAGCTCGCTTAAGGAGTGAAGGAATTTCCCCGGTATTAAATAGCTTTGTTGTGGGCGTACGCAGTTGCGCTGACACCTGTACCATGAATTGGCTCAACAATTCGTCCACCACAATGAGCCACAAATAGGGGAGAGAACCTTCCTTTGGGAGTTCCGTGTGTGACATTTTTCCTGAGGTTGCTTGCACCCATGGCTGCATTGATGACTCGAATTTGTAGCATTTCCTCATTTCAGCCAATGATAGCGCGGGGCATATCGAGGTACTTCAGTTTTTTTTAGTTACTATTTATTTGCCCTTCATTGGTCAGAAACGTTGCCTTATTTGTGCTAAAAGTGCCTGTGGTTCGCAGTGCTTGTATTCTTTGTGAATCTCTTTGTGAAGTAGCTTTATTATGGTCATTATATGGAAGCAACAGTTTATGTTTGGCATCGCACGATAACTGTGAAGCCTTCAATCTTCCACCGACTCTCAAAATGCCCTTCTTATCCAAAAAGGGATGTAGAAAACATGGATAGATGAGTCACCGAACTGTTCTTGGTTACATCCTTGTTTTTCCTTAATCCTCCATTTCATTCGTATAGTCCTCGAACGATACTAATGAGTACTTCGTATATTTCGTTTGTTGTTAACGAGATATGAGGTTCTAGATTGATATCTCTGGTATGTCTTATAAAAAGCGCTACGCTTTTGATGTCCACTTGGAATAAAAGTGGAAATTGGAATAAAATTTGAAAGAATGACGACGACTTGTTTATCCATGATAGCACTATAGATGAGTCGGAGCAGAAGAATGTTGGGGAGTCTTGTATCATTAAATCTTTTCTCACTGTTGTTGCCAACTGCGCACTTTGAAGTGTTTGGCTTTTAGGGCCGCTACTCTAGACTTAGCACAGAGTAATCTCACTAGTACTTGTCCATTCTTGAGAGATGATGTATATCGCAGCACCATAAGCCTTTTCAGAAGTATCAGCAAAAGAGTGTAATTTTATTGATTTTGTTTCGTCTCCCGAGGACATAACACCTAGAGGTTGTTTATTTCTGGTAACACATCCAGGAACCTTGTCCACTTGATATGTTAGCTACAGGGAATTCCTCATTCCAAAATAATTTCAATTTCCACAGTTCTTGTATGAATATGTTTGCAGTACCGGGTCTGCAGAACGGGTCTAAGTGTGTTGATGAATTGATTATTGTTTTTTTTTTGATTACTCTGATTTTTGATTTTGATTACTTTTTGATAACTTGAACCATTTATGCAGGTTAAATCCGGCTGATTTCAAAATTTCCATGAGTTGTTTTTGCATTTCTATCGCCAGGCTGTCAGAACCACTCAAAACATCATGAACATAGAAATATTCCAGAAGAGCCTGTGATCCTAGGGGGTTCTTGATACTATTTTCCTTTGATAGTATTTGAAGGTGTCGCTAGATATGGCATTGATTTGGTTCCATATGTAACAGTATCGAGTTTATAGAACTCAATTGGTCTATTGGGTTCCCTTCGCCAAATGATAATCTGGTATCACCTGGATGTACGACAATTTGTCTATACATCTTTTCAATGTCTGTGGTGAAAACAAATCGTGGCAATCTAATACGTAGAAGTGTGGAAAAGAGTTCACTCTGATCTGTTGGACCATTGAATTGAAGATCAGTTAACGAATGTCCTGATGATGTCTTAGCTGAAACATTAATCACGTCACGCAATTTAGTAGTACTACTTCCAGGTTTCAGTACAAAATGGTGCGGTGATAGTACTGAATCGATCCAGTGCCCCGTCTTGTTCCATAAAAGCGAGATATTGCTGTTTAATTCCTTCATCTTTCGACAATTTACGCTCGAGGGCAAGTAATGGGTTCAAAACTACCTTGTTAGATTCTCCTGATGTTTCTGGGTTTTCAGCAAACGGCAATTTTACCATAAATCATACGCCTCTTGTAGTATTTCGTGCAAAATGTGATTCATACCCTGGCTCTGCTTGCGAAAGAATTCGTTTGAATGATTCGACGTCATCTAGTTTCCATAGATTCATTCAGTTCTATCAGCTGCAAGCGTCAGTGTTGTTGAATTATTTTTTTACTTCAAGACAGACCTTTCTGTCATGTTTTTCTTAATCTCTTCTTCAATATGAAGCAATGTATTGTGCCGTTTGTTACACCTTCCACAACTTCTCGAAACGCACTGCTCTGCCATATGTCCAAATTTCAGCCAATATCTGCAGATATTGCATAAAGTGTTGCATTTGTAAGAATCTCTTACATGTAAGTAATGGATGTGATCTTGATTTGCAACATTTGCATGTTAATGCAGCAGCACCAGTTCTTTGGGTTACGTTGCCACGAATGAATTAACGCTTGTTGATCCTCCTTGTTTGGGAACAGTATTACGACCAATTGTTTCATAATAGCGAAAACGACCTTCTAAAATGTTAAGGAATGATGTGATTATGGAATGAGTCTTGGATTTGACAACGATTTTTCAAACTTTTTCAAACGGATCCCACGGATGCTGTGTGTCTATGTTGATGCTTTATTTGCCTTCAACGACTCCTTAGTGACATCATGAAGCTGCTTGGTGCTGCTCCTTGATGGTGAATCAATATGCGACTGGTCTGGCGTCAATTAAGGTAGTTTCCATTAAATTTTGAAATGGATATGTATTTTGGATATGTTTCTCGTGCCCTTGCCTCGAAATTTATGATTTCCTCTTCGAATTCTCTTATTTATTTTTTAAGTAACTCAGATACATGACTGTAGTAATAAACATCAATATTCATATACGTTCACTCAGTGTGAGTTCACTTTATCTGCTCAAAGAAGAAGTCCCTAAAATGTGCAGCCTAACTGTACATCAAGCACGCACGTGACGTCACCTTTCACAGGACAATTCTAGAGATAATTTTCGTGCTAGATTTTGTGTATCTGTGCGGAGCAGCAAATATGTGACACAGTGCATGGGCTGATTTCAATGCAAAATGACTGCGTGCTTTGTGCTGAGCTGTGCCCGTGAATCTAGCCTTCGCACGGTGCTTGTGGCTGCTTATATTCTTTTCCGAACTCTGCTCTGCAACAACAAAAATTGCAACAGCAAATGTAGAAGTCGCACTGTTTTGTGCAAACATTTTGTGTCGTGTAGGGTCGGCTTTGTAGGAAACAATATCAACGACTGAGCGATTGTAAGTACAAATACTCGCAGTTGTTTGCTTTATTATCATTGCTTTACAAACTGATTCATTTCAAAAAGTTTAGTCTCCACTTTTACTTACAGGGATCAAATGTGTAAAATAACGGGATCTTTTTATTCATATACTTTGATAATTAATTATGAATGAATCATTATCATAACTAATATACAGTTAATAAGCGCACCAGTTAATTAACGTTTTTAAATATGATTCGGTTTTGTGCTTTTCGTCGTTTTTCGTTTGAATTGACGTTTTGGTATTTAATTTTCAACGAAAGAAAATCCAAAAACGCAAACGAACTATTGTTGTTGGTATTTACACATGCTTTGCAGACTTTGTTACGGAATTAATAAATCATGAATAGTCACCACCATGAATAGTGCGAAACATTATCAAATCGAAACGAAGAGGAAGAACTGAAATACTTCTCAAATTAAATGAATTATAAAATTATACTTTCACTAAAATGAGTCGCAACCACTGTGTAAAAAAACAGCATTTTTCTACTCGTTATCACATTTTTGATAAGGTCCTAAGTTCTTCGGTAACTTGAGTTCGGTATATTCATAATGCTTAACACTGTTCAATGCACTTTATTTGCTAGGTTTCACCATAAGCTTAATTAACTCACTTTCGGGTGATTACAGTAATAGATGAAATTGTTATATTTTTAACTATTATATTTATAAGCTTGGTTTTGAGAATCGATGTATACAGGATATAAACGTCTCGCCAGTAGACTGTATTACAAGCTTAGCAAGAGCTAATTTATGCAAAATGTAATCATAGTGATCTTTTCAGTACTCTCTGGTTGATGCCAATGTTAGCGCTAAATACTAGCATCAATATATATTTTGTAAACGGGTCGAGACGATCATATTATTAACGTAATCTTACATCGAACAATTACTTTCAGAACTCTGTCAACCACAGTAAAGTAGCGCGTAACAGCAAATTTCTAAATCAAATAAATGACTTTTAAATTTTAAATTTTAAATTATTTTTAACAGTCAACCGTCCACTAATTAGGGCTATATTTTGAAATTGAATATACTGAGAGTAAACTAAATGTAAAAAAAACCCTGCATGGATTCTATATATTTAAATTACCCCATTATGAAGTTCCTTTCCAATACATTCATTACTTTTGTTTTTTAAAAACTTAAAGAACAACTATCGTAACTTGAATAAATAGAATAGAAGAAATAAGGATTGAACTCATAATAAAAATGTTTTTAATAATACATTTGTATATTAAAATGAATACTTTGGATTGTAAATACTTTTGCATTTAATAAACAATTAACTTCAATAAACAATTAACTTTAAAATGTATTGCTCGCGGTTCGGTTTTATTATAAATCTTGAAATAGTACTGATAATGTTTATAACAATGTACATAAGACAAAGCGCTAATCTTTCCATTACAAAATACAAAATTATGAAGTAGAAAAAAGGAGACATCTACATATTTGCTAGTTTCCATGAATTTGTTTTCAAAAAGAGAATTGTGTAAAAGCCTCTCATACTCGTATCTTATCTTCCAATGGCCTTGGCTAGACGTATTTCCTTTTGAAACTGTTTCTTTTCGGCTTTCGTGAAACCTTTGTAGTCCCACGTTGTTTCTCGTTGGTGTCAGAAATCGTAAACATGTGATGCCTGAATTTGTGAGTGAAATTTACTGAATATCCGAATTTTGTCCTGAGTGAGGTTCGTTTGACTGCTTATTTGTGTGCGTGAAAAGAAACAGAGATAAAGTTTCGATTTATGCTTTAAGCATTCTCTAAAAAAAAAAAACTGAGTGAAACTGATTCAAAAGCAAATACGTGTAGCCAAGGCGATTGCCCTTACAATACTAAGGCCAACGGTGGGTGTCACACTTAACATCTTGAGGCCGCATCAAAAAAAGCTGTTTACGTTGCACCCTGTCACACTACAAAAAATTGTGCGCATCCTCAAACTCGTGTACGTGTAAGCGGTTGAGATGTGTTTGTAACCGCTTTCATTTCAACGAAAGCACGGTACGGAATGATTGATTTGACGTGTCAGTAGCAGCAGCAGCGTTGTCGTTTAGGGGAATTGTGCAGTAGTACAAATGCAAAAAAGTTGACAGTACTTTTTGCATATAGTAGTACGCAAAGAATATGAAATAAATATCTAATATTCATTTGTAAAAAACCCTTTATTCATTTGTACCACGTTAATTAAACAACTAAATAAAGTCAATTTAAAATAATAGTACTGCCTTTAAGAAAGTAGTATATGCTCTCTAATAATATTAAAATACTTCTATACCTACGGTATATTGGAAATATACCTACGGTATCTAAGAAATGACCTTCGCCTGTTTTTTACCTTTTCGCCAGCCACCTTTTTTACAGGAATTTCCTTGTTATAATAATGAACATGTTGAAAGGGTTGACAGAAAGAGAGCGAGAGGAATTGCAACCTTTACCTGCATCTTGTTTTTTATTTGTAATTCTAACAAATGTATCCTTTCTTTCCAAAATATTCTTTTGGGTATTGATAAATATTTTGAGTAATTTTTTAAAAATAAGAATGGGCAATATTTTCATATTTAAGAAATAAGTTGCTAGAGCTAATAATAATAATAAAAATTACATAATACAATAAAATTCTAAACGAAAACAGTAAGAAAAAACACAAAATCAGCAGGTTTTTCCATTCCATACATTTTTTGTTTTTACCGGCATGCATGTTGTCTTAAGCGATGCCTTTGCTGTGGCTGCTACTCATAACAAAACAGAAATGAGAAGTTTCTTTCAACAGATAAGAAAAATTTTTAGACCACGCTTCGACTTTGTATACATGTGTGAGTATTTGACGCTCGTGAGCTAGCCAAAATTTTAGCACTAACGTTGTGCCAAACGTGGATCGAATCTGTTTCATTTTTTGCAATCAACCAATCAGAGCGTGGAGTCTGGAGCGTGTGAGATGCCTAGTGTGACACCCACCAATAAGTGCATATTCGTGGGCATTGTTTACATATATTCTAGAATCTTGATCAGTGATGTTCAAAAGTACACTATCTCATTTTGAGTGTGTGTTCGGCATATTTTCTCTCATCACTGAAAAAATCGAAATTGAAAAACAATACATATATATGTATGTATTTCAAATGAGAAACCTTATCTTTAGTGAAGTAGTTCCAGATTATGAATTTGTTTTAAAATTTTTATAGAAAATAGCATTGTATTATATAACTTTGTTCGTATTTTTTGCATAGACTTACAACACATTATGATTTGTTTTACAAATATAAAAATAATAATCTAGTCATAATTACTATTTCATAAGTAAGAGTTAAAAAATTTAAAAAAATCAGGTATGTAAGAAGATAAAGACATTTCATATGTATGTATGATATATGTATGTATAACAAATCTTAGTATTAAAAACATTACATTTTAAAATTTATGAATTGGATTTATTTGAATTCTTAGATTTTGTCTCTTTATAGAATAAATTCAAACGTATCATAGAATTTAATACAAATAATCATATCAATGCAATGTCGGAAATATTTAATAAATTATCGAAAGGAATTTTAACAATTTACAGAAAAGATCAAATAATATGACTAGATCGAGAAAAAATCGTGAAATAAAATTTAAGCAGCTAACATTTCGTACACATATATACATAAATAAATATACATTGTGTAACCTAAGAAGTGTAAAAAGTTTAACATTAAAAACATAATACTTAAAAAATTATATAACATTATATTAATATATGTATATTTTGAAATTATGTCTCCTATCATCAATGAGATTGATTTCTATCATCATTTATTTTATTCTTCAGACATTAATTTGATATTGGAATTAGTTATGAATTATTGTAGAATAAATAGTTACATTCTTTAATTAGATGTAAAAATTCATATTACTTAAACGTTTTAAGTCTAATAAGGTGTTTACATAAAATGGTTTTTCCAGGTTTTTGGAATAAACTGTTTTAAGTCCCAAAACCACTCGTAAACTGTTTTAACTCCCGTGAAATTGTTGTTGCTATTCCAGCGCTAAACCAAAATGCGTTTGGTTTTTAGCCTCAGTTTTTAGTTTGCAAGTCTGTTTCGAAGTTCGGAATTGTAGATCTTTCTACTTTTCTAGTGCCAATAAATTAGAAAGAGATAACGAGAAAGTGCCACCAAACTATTCTGCCAAATGTCAAAACAAATTTAAGCGTTTCATGTCGTAAGTAATATGTTTATTTAAATAAGTAATAATAATAATATAATAAGTAATAAATGACAAAAAATTAACTATTTCAGATGCAGAAATCAACAAAGAGAACTTTGTGGTCGATGGGGGCGGAATTAATGCTACTGGACCTGTGGCAAGAAAATATTGACGGCCTGCGCGGACCACAATAAATTAATACTGTTGAATATTTACCACAATCCACAAGGTCCTATTTATAGACATCAGCGCTATTCGCAGAGCATGGCATACCATGGCATACCATGGCATACTTCTTATGTAAATGAAAATAAGTCTGATTTACGATGTACGACTTTTCACTTTCCAAATTCTGTAAACTTGCGAATTTCGTCACCATAGCAAAATACATTTCAACAATTTTGAATATTATTGTTATTTTATTCATTGTATTGTAAATTAAAGCGAGGCAAAATTTTAAAAATAGTTGCGTAAATAAACAAACACAAAACAACAGCTGTTTATTTCTTCTTTTCGGTTTCACAGCCCAGACCGGATTATGTATGTAAACACTAGATCAGCTGATCGATTTTCGAACACTTTAACCGGATTAAATATTTTTATGTAAACAGGCTATAAACTACAAAAAATTTGGCGCTTCCTCAAACTCGTGTACGTGCAAGCGGTTGGAATTGTGTTTGTGAACGCTTACATTTCAACGAAAACATTGCGCAGAGTGGTTGTGTCGGCAGTACGTTGTAATTTATTTGTATATTTGAATTGTATATTTCTTGTTCCTTTTAATGACCTTCATTAAAGGTATACTTACCTTTTCGCCAGCTTCCTTTTTACAGGAATAAGTTTTATTTTATGGTCTTTTATTTATAATTCTAAAAAATGTATCTCCTTTCATCTATATTTTCCAGAATATGCTTTGAGTATTAATAAATATTTAAAACAATTTTTTTTTAAATAGGCTATCGTTAAAATTTAAAACGTTTTTATTAGTTCACTTTCTTTAGGAGCAAATCTTCATCCACCCACTCCCCGAACAGCTAGAGATTTTGAGCATAGCTTAGAACTAGATGACAATGCATTAACTTTCAAGTAGTTTAAATGAAAACGAAGTGGGCAGGACGATGAGAAGCATAGCTGAGACAGAGCAGAAATTCTAGAAATAAAGACAACTATAAAAACAACTATCTGTGACAATAGCTGCGTTCCAGCTGTTCTGATCTATCCAACTGTTCCAGTTCCAGCTGTTCTGTTCTAATCCGATTATCGCGTGGAACGCTAAACGAAGTCACCGCCAGATGGCACATACATACATTTTTATTTTTATTTGAATAAATATTAAACATAATTTAATATCATGTTATACCGTGTTTACACGTGGGACACCATTTTTTCTTGTTTTCACAGCCAAACGGCAAGGAGAACTATGGATCAGAGATAACGAGATTGGAAACTTAGAACAAAACAGCTGTTCAAAAAAACAGCCGTGTGTTGTTTCTATAAATTTTCTATGCAAACTCACCCGCCAAAAGCATAAACAAAGGTTTGTTTATGCTCTTGACGGGTGAGTTTCGAAGACTCGACTGAAATAGGTGAGTTTCAATACAAATGTTACAAAAACAAATTTAATTGAACGGTTGCATGTCGAAAATGTAAAAATGTGCCATATAGTTGCTAGTAGAAAAGTGGTTAAAATCTCCGTTTCCCGTTTTTTAAGTTGTCATTCACAAATATTTATATTAATATTGTTTTAAAACGTCGTATTACAGAACTTATGCCTGCAGATGTAAAGCAATGGACATTTTTATGCTTTTGCAAATATAGTAAAATTTGATTTACTATAAGGTTTTTTAATAGAAATATTTTCGAACCTGATTTCAGAAATAAGATTTTGCGCATGTAAATATTTTGTCATTTGCTTCCACTTGCGACTTGCATTCTTCCCCTTTATCTATTTCTATAAAATCATTACCCGGTGGTCTGCATGAAGTAAGGTTTCTACAAAAATTTCTACAATCACATAAAAATACCCACAGAAATAAATTTATGCCCACATTTTTCACTTTGTCTACTTATGGTGGCAACCGCTTGCACAAAAATGTTGGTGAATAATATCGTCAAAAGATAAAGCGTCACTTGCTATCTCTTTCTGGCTGCAAAAGAAATGTAGCCGAATTCACCAGATCATAAAAAATCGATCTTTTTTTCATCTTTATCTGAAGATAAAAGATTTTCCAATCTCATTAATCCCTGCTATGGATTGTATGCAAATGAAGGTGTGCCATGGGGAAATAAATGTCCCTCGAAATTTCTGGGGACACCAGAAAACAGAGTTGCGTTTTAGTACAATAATATTCATAGTCTGAAATCAGTTATGCATTATAGCTGCTTGAAGTTTAAAGATTTATGAGCTAAATCTCCTGAGCGATTTTCAACAAAATGTTTTTTACACAAATGAAAGGCAATTGAAATACCTTTTTGATGACATGAATACCATGTAGGTATCTCGTATACTTTAGGAGGTATAGCTCATAAATCTTTGAACTTCAAGGTGCTATACCTCGGAAACCTGACGAGAGAAACAAAAACTGTTGTTGCTGGAGTTAGCATTAAAACAAAATTTGAGCTGTTCAGCAATTCGTATTTTTTTTGCTAAATCGACATGAAATATAACATCAACGCCAACTACTGCAAAACTATTCATGGTTTCAGCGAAACAATTTATATCGATTATAAAGTTTATTTTAAATTATTATTTTCAATTTCTTAAGTTTTTAATTGCACACTAAGTCTTTTATAGTGCACCACGAGATATAATACAAACATGAAAAAAAGGATTTAAATAATAAAGAACAAAAATAACACATAATCAAAACAATAATATACTTAAAACTAAGAATAACAATTAATATACATTAAACTCGGTAACATAAATAGTAATAGCATATAATAATCACATAAGAGCTAACATTTTTAGCGATTAAACTTAAAACCTCAATACATGATAGAGTCTAGGGGGGTTGAAAGAAAAAAAGAAAATTGAAAAAAGTTTAGCAAAATAGGTGTGGTTGAAAATTTATAAAAGAAGAAGAAGACACAAATATAGATTTGAACACATATTTAAATATTAGAAAAATACACAACAATTGCTTGTTTGAAACGGGCGGTCAAGGAAATCCGTCGCAAATGCAACGGTAGCGAATTCCAGAGTCTGATGGTGCTATTGAAAAAGAACCTGCTAATATTGAGAAAATCGAACCTCGAAACAATAAAACTTAAGGCTCTTGCAGACCGAAGATATCTAAGCTTCTCATATAAGTACTCGGGGTTCTGGGTACGGACCAGCTTATGTAAAAACATAATGTTTTGGATATTTTGATATTCCGCTAATCCACACCCTAGAATACCTTTGCTTACAAGCGAAATATGCTCGAAACGGCGGACAGCATAAACATACCTAGCAGCATTGTTAAAAGCAACAAGAAGATTATGCTGAGATTGTGAATCAAAATGGCTGTACACAATAGCCAGAAACGTTATATGAGGAATAATCGACTGTTTGGCGAGTCTGCGTCTGGTCTCAAGAGGAGTGTAGTTGGCAGACGACCGTAAGCACCGTAAGATACCATAAATTTTCCCAACTGTAGCATTAATATGGTCCGTACACGTAAATTTAGAGTTGAGTATGAATTTAAGATTTTTTACCTTGCTTACAAACTCCAACTGAGTAGTGCCAATGATCAAAGGCGGGATGTTATCAAAACAAGAATTCCTTCTTATAATAGGAAGTACTTTTGATTTGGAAGGATTAATGCGTAGCAGATTGGAAGCAGCCCAAGTGTTAAGTGAGGACAAATCACAATTGAGCATACAGCACAAATCTTTAACAAGACAAATAGGTCTGGATAATTATTGCTTAAAATACATACATAAGTAGGAGTGGGTAAGGTTGGGCTGAATTTTATTTTCTAACAATTATGTATAGTTTATAGAGAGTTTATTATTTGTATTTCCCCCAAACTTTCCTTTATTTTCTGGCTTACAATCACGGCGGTACCACGAAGTAAAGTGTAATAAAAAGGTTTGCAATATTTTAAAGTCAAAAACTAGTATGAATTCTTAAATAGTAGCTAAAGGTATGCAAATGGTAGCAAAAAGTATTAAAAAATCATGCAATAAAATCATCCATGTCACAACGATCCACAATCCAATCTGTCCCCCGTGGAGTTCGAATCATACCTTCGTTGTGAACAGTCGTCTTTTTTGTGTTCGGGCGCTCTTCACTAATTTACTAATTTATAACTGTTTTATCTCGAGTTTTCCGCCATCTTTGTTTTTGGTTTTTTGGAAAATCTTAATTTATTTGCTGTGCTGCGACGGGACTTAGCAGGTCAGAGCACTAGCATTATTTCTGTGAAATAGAGATTACAAGCACTATCGAACTACTGTAATTTGTTCACAATTTCTTCGTAAAAGTTCATCAGTTAGTTTAATCTACTTTTTCGATAACTAATTCGCTCGTATTCGATGGAGGTTGACGTCCAAGTAGCCGGAAACGTCTCAAAGTCCTGAATAAAACGAACATGCAGTAACAGTTCAGCTGATATCGCTGATTCGTTAGGCGATAATAGATTTAAGCTCCTTTCTATCCAACCGAGCAACAGATTGAAACCAACCCTGACAGATAAGGGCATGGCCACCAGCAAACAGAATCTGATCTCCAGCAGCGCTTCAGTCTCTGCCACCACGGACTCTCGCCAGAAAGGCATCAATCAAACGGAACAGCAGAAATCAAGGCATAACTTCTCGGGTATAAAATTCTGCCCACCTATTATTCTCTACAAGACAAATATCAAACCACTAATTGAAGGTTTAAAGGAAAAAGCTCCAGAATTAGTTTTTAAAGTTAAGTATATTAATAAATATAAGTGCAAACTTTTTGTTAATAATCACAAGTCTCACTCCGAACTTATCGAAATGCTAAAAGCAAGTGATGACATTGAAGCTCATACTTTCACAGCTAGTGAGGATAAATCACACTCGTTAATTCTTCGAGGTCTCACATCAGACTATAGTGGGGACGAGATCAGGCGGGAGCTCAACGTAATTTTCCAGATCTGGTCTCCAAGGTTTCTCCATTTCTAACTGAAAAACAAAAAAGAAACAACGAGAGTACTGATCTCTTTCTGGTCCAACTTCTCCCTGGTAAGATCCCTGATGAAAATCTTAAACTCAGATAACTTTTTGACTCCCGTATCACTTGGGAAAAACCCAAGAAGAATAACAACACTATGCAGTGCAAGCGATGCCAAAGCTTCGGTCACTTGGCAAAAAATTGTGACAGAAAGTATAACTGCGTCAAGTGCAGCGTGAGACACAATCCGGGTGAGTGCTTATTGCATCAATTGTTAAGATTTTGGGCACCCCGCAAACTTCCGTGGCTGTCCACAATACAAAATGTACCTTCTGAGAAGGAGGGAGTTAATAACTAAAAATAAAGAGAAAATAACTCAGAAAAATCAAGAATGCCAAATTTTCAATAATAGTAGCGTAGGGCACACTCGAGTATCCTATGCAGACATTGTCAAGAATAAGCAATCCGCATCACGCATTGACCTAACTCCCTCCACTGTTGCAGGTGCATCTAAGGGATTATTTTCAGATTTTCTCGATCTTTCCACTACACTTTTTGGTACGTGTCGCGACTCGCTATGCTAACGGCAGCACTTTTTCTACCTTGGACTGGGTCATCGACTGCGAGCATGGCTCAGTGTCGTTGACTGCACTCATATTACGCTGGCGGTCGCTGACCGAAATCAAAATTAAGTTAGCTTGAGAATTTGCTGACGCTCACTAATATAGCGTTTTTAATTATTTTGTCTTCTGTTTAATTTAAATTGTTTCACAATACTTCTTTGTCAATTAGGCAATATTTCTTATTTTATTTTATTTTCTTATTGTTATTTATGCTTAGCTTAAGTGTTTTTTATCTATAAATGAAATCGATTTAATAAAGAAATGGGTAGTATTCAACTAAAAATCAGAGAGTATTCATTTAACCCCAATTATAATACTATCACTCAAAGAATAAAGTGTGGATTCGGTTCAAGTTCCGAATTGCACTTATAAAATAATAAAAGGTATTGGAATTGGTTCAAGTTCCAAATTCAATTACCTATTAAACAACAAAACATTTGGTGACCCCGACGTGATCCTTTAAAGGATCACATAAACGACACACATCAGTCAGCACAGAGTCTACCAGAAGAGTCTACAAGGATAACCCGACATGGAAGGGTTTACTAAATTGATAAAAGATCAACAAGAGGCTGGAAATCAAATCCAGACTATAATCCGAAACTACAAAAAGGATTCGGCTTCGCGCAAACAAAATGAGAAATATTTCACCGATCGTCTGCAGTGTCTGAGGGATATTTGGGACGGTTTCGTGACGAGAGACAAGATAATTCGAGAGGAC
Source organism: Myopa tessellatipennis (assembly GCA_943737955.2). Lineage (NCBI taxonomy): Eukaryota > Metazoa > Arthropoda > Insecta > Diptera > Conopidae > Myopa > Myopa tessellatipennis. The sequence continues at coordinate 8,216,221 of OX031317.1, forward strand.
GAAGATGTGAACCAGGAGGACGCCTATTTCACATCGGACTTCTTCGAGCAAATTAAGCAGTTAACCGCAACGTACATCCAAATCTTCGAAGAAGAAAAGAAACAGGTGCCGCCAACAAAGGACCAATTAAAAGATGTCGCCAGTCAGTCAATGGGTTCAGAAACAGGCATCAAAAATCATAGTGGATTGGTACGAAAGCTTGTCGCAAGAAGCAATGCACTAGAACGATTGTTGTCAAACGTAAATAGCAACAGGCAGCCTCAGCCACAGCTATACTACGACATCAAAATAAAAACCATCAAACAAGCATGGGAACAAATTGAACAAATAAACGATGAGATCTGGACTCAATTTGAAAGTCCCGAATCCGTCGGTTATAACATACAGCCATATGTCGATATGGAAGACCAAGTGCAGCAGACTTTAGTCAATTTAGCGGTCATTGCAGAACAACAGAAAATAAGTAGCGAGTCATCAACAACTTCAACTACGAATAATTCAACATTACAAACCAACGTACATCTACCTAAGCTAACAATTCCTAAATTTGATGGAAGTTATCTTCATTGGCGTCAGTTCTTCGATCTCTTTTCGCAAATGGTGGACCGGCAACCCATCTCCAAGGTTCAAAAAATGTTTTACTTGAAATCGAACCTTCGAGAAGCGGAAAGATTAGTCAGTCACTTAGCACCCACTGAGGAAAATTATGATGTTGCTCGGACAATGCTGCGACAACGCTACAACAATAAAAGGGTATTGGTATCAACTCTAATCCAAAAAATCGTCGAGCAGCCATCAGTATCTGGATCAGTAATGGCGTTAAAGGGATTAAACGATACAACTCAGGAATGTCTGCTGGCCCTAAACAATTTGGAAATTGCCACGGTCCAGTGGGATCCCTTATTATTAAATTTACTTACGAAAAAGCTGGACAGACAGTCATTGATTCGATATGAGCAAACAATTTCGAATCCCAGAGAAGTGCAAACAATTCCCGACTTTCTTACCTTTTTGGAAGGACAATTCTTATCACTGGAAATGATAGGACAAAGGGATAAGGTTCCAGCAGCTCAGAAAACGGCACATGTCCATGCAACATTCGTCTCGAAACCTCAGGGCAATAACACATGTCGATCATGCAAATGTGGCACGCATCCCTTATTTGCGTGTCCACACTTTCTTCAGCTTGGAGCATCAGACCGATTAAATTTTGTGCGCAAGCAAAATCTTTGTGTGAACTGCTTGAAGGCAGGTCATCTGGCTGGTCAGTGTCCTTCGCGAAGTTGCAGTCGATGTAATAAAAAACACAACACGTTATTACATTTGGAGCATACTCAAACCTTCAGTACAGGGCAGAACAATCAGCAAGTTAAGGACAGCACTCGGCCAACAAACTCTACACCTATTAAGACAGATAACGCGCCAACTACAGTAGCATCAGCCAATCAACAAGGCAACAGGCAGGCGTATGTTATACTAGCCACCGCTGTAGTTTCAATATCTGCAGCCAATGGCAAGTCATTCAATTTTAAGGCTGTTTTAGATTCCGGTTCGCAAGTTAATCTGGTAACTCAGAGGCTCATCAAGAAGATATCCCTATCGCCCCGAACTTCATCACTTCAAATCGAAGGCACCGGACGCAAGACTCGCAACTCTAGCAACAGGGTCAATGTGGGACTTCAATCACAAGATGGGACCTTCTACACCAGGCTCGAGACATATGTATTACCGCAAATTGTGGCACCACAGCCGACACAAACATTGGACATTTGAAAATGGTCCATACCAAGTAACGTGAAATTAGCGGACCCAACTTTCGACAAACCGGGCAAAATCGATGTACTCTTAGAGCAGAGTTTTTCTACGATTTAATGCAATTCGAACAGTTAAAACTTGGCAAAGATATGCCCATCCTACAAAATACAAAATTAGGATGGATAGTATCGGGAAAAATCAACTCAACAATTCATCAACCTGTTACGTGTGGAGTCTTTCCGGACAGCAACGAGACCACAGACGAGTTAATCGAAAGATTTTGGCTATTAGAGAACACTGAAGACGAGAAAAAACAATTGACGGTGGCAGAGCAGTTGTGTGAAAGCAGCTTTACGCAAACAGTATCGAGATCCGAAACTGGGCGTTTTATAGTCCGGTTACCATTAGCAGAAAAGGGTGAAGCATTGGGAGAATCATTTTCAATGGCTCTTAGCCGTTTTTATGCGCTAGATAGACGATAACAAAAGGAGCAAAATCTGAACACAGCCTTCTGCAACTTTATGGAAGAGTATTCTCAACTTGGACACATGGAAGAGATCGCACCCAAAGATGTACCAAAGGAACACTACTTTATTCCTGATCATTGCGTTCTTAAGCCGGATAGTAGTACCACTAAATTACGGGTCGTCTTCGATGCTTCAGCAAAGTCGTCGTCAGGACTCTCCCTAAATAATATACTACATGTCGGACCAACGATTCAAGAGGAACTCTTCTCCATTTTAATTCGCTTCCGTCTCCACAAATATGCATTCTCCGCTGATATCGAAAAAATGTATCGGCAAATCTTAATACATCGTGAGGATCAGAGATATCAGCTGATAATTTCGCGAAACAATAGCAAACAAGAATTAAGGTATTATCGTCTACAAACAGTAACATATGGGACGTCGGCCGCACCATACTTAGCTACAAAATGCCTTCAAACGCTAGCAAGGCAGAACAAGTTGGATCATCCAATGGGATCTCAAGTTCTACAAGATGACTTTTATATGGATGATTGCTTGAGCGGTGCAACCAGTATTGCCGCAACATTAGAAATTCAAGCACAACTGAGGCACATCTTAGATAACGCAGGGTTTAAGCTGCGCAAGTGGTGCGCTAATAATGCAAAATTGCTCGAGAACAATTCATCTCATGATCAAGAAGTTGATCTTGATCTCCACTCTGCACAGTCTCCTTACATAAAGACACTAGGTGTAATGTGGCTACCAAGGGATGATCAATTCTCAGTTCGGGTGAAAATGACTCCCACACAATGTTCAACAAAGCGATCAGTTACTTCGGACTTGGCTCGTATTTTCGATCCTCTGGGAATCATCGCACCTGTAGTGGTAATTGCCAAAATATTCATCCAGCAGCTTTGGCAATTAAAGCTGGCATGGGATGACGTCTTACCAGCGCAACTACAAAGGGAATGGCACAGCTTTCAAGAAATGTCGGCTTCTCTAAATAAAATTAGAATTGATAGACATGTCTTCAAAAGGGAAATACCAATTTCAGTGCAAATCCACACATTTGCAGATGCCTCAGAAAAGGCTTACGGGGCAGCGGTATATCTAAGATCTACATTCAGAAACGGACAGGTTATACTGCGATTGCTGTGTGCGAGATCTAGAGTTGCCCCACTTAAAAAGCAAACTATACCACGCCTAGAACTATGTGCAGCTATTTTAGGTGCCGAACTTACAATCAGGGTAAAAACCGATCTAAGATTGCAAGACGCCAAGGCCTTCTTATAGTCGGACTCTCAGGTGGTACTATGCTGGATACACTCAACAGCGTCATCCTTTCACACCTTTGTGGTCACTAGGATCGCAAAAATTCAATAAAGAACAACACCTACGCAGTGGCGGTATGTCAATACGAAGGAAAATCCCGCAGACGTCCTATCAAGAGGCCTGACAGCGGATAAATTACCAAATTGCGATATGTGGTTCTACGGTCCCTTCTTCTTGCACGGCAATGAATCTCACTGGCCTGCAGCATTTTCAAAACCCTCAAGCCAGGAACCCGAATTAGAAAGGAAATCAATCGCAGCAACCTCGTTAATAAGTACGGCGGGAAGAGAAGAACTTATATATGGTATTAATCACAGAAATTCTTTTCGCACACTGCAACGCATTGTTGCCTATGTGTTGCGGTTCATCAGCAACGTACGACATACTGCACCACGGTTACAGGAGAAGGAATTATCACCACAAGAATTACAAAAGGGCCTACAACTAATAGTACAAACAATAGAGCAATCAGACTTCGCAACAGAAATCAAATTCAACAAGCCAAATTCAATAAATAGTTTATCACCATTTATGGATGAACACAATTTTCTTCGAGTGGGAGGTCGTCTACAAGCAGCTAATCTATCATACGATGCAAAACATCCACTACTCTTACCATATAATGATTCATTGGTAAGGTTACTGCTCCAGGGTCTGCATGAAGACAACAAACATTGCGGAGCCCAGGCACTTCTGGCTATATCCAGACAGCAATTCTGGATCATAAAAGGCAAATATATGACGAGAGGTGTTATTCAAAATTGTGTTCGATGTAATCGAGCAAAACCTCACCTATTTAAGCAAATAATGGGAAATCTACCAGCAGAAAGAATATCGCCAGCGCGACCGTTTATTACATCAGGAGTAGATTATTGGGGCCCATTCTGGGTACACTATAAAATTCGAGGTAAAAAACCACATAAGATTTATCTCGCAATCTTTTGCTGTTTCGCGACTAAAGCTGTCCACCTGGAATTGGTCAGCGATCTAACTACTGAAGCATTCATTGGCGCAATAAAAAGATTTATTAGCAGACGCGGAAGATGTCAAACATTATACTCTGATAATGCAACAAATTTCGTTGGAGCCAAGAACATGTTGACGGAGTTAAATGAGACGATTTTTTTCGGATAAGGCGCAAAACAGCATTAAGGGCGCATGTGGCGCTAAGGGAATCGAGTTCAAATTTATTCCTCCTAGAGCACCACATTTCGGAGGCCTTTGAGAAGCGGCGGTGAAATCTGCAAAGCATCTGTTGCTGAGAAGCGTATCAACAGCATCTCTGACATATGAAGAAATGGAAACAGTCATAGTAGAAGTCGAAGCCATTTTGAATTCACGCCCTTTAACTCCGATGTCCAACGATCCTAATGACCTCACAGCATTAACACCTGGTCATTTTTTAATCGGCGAACCCCTGTCTGCTCAAGTGGATGCGTGTGCACCTAAACTGAAGACAACTTTTAGTACAAGATGGAAATTAGTATCCGAACTAAAGCATGAATTTTGGAAAAGATGGAACGTGGAGTATTTAAATCAATTACAACACAGACAAAAATGGACGAAGCAGATCGCTAATATTAAGGAAGACACTCTGGTAATCGTTAAAACTGACAACGTTCCAGCACTCAACTGGCCTCTGGGAAGAGTGACCAAAATATACCGCGGTCCTGATGGAGCAGTACGAGTTGTGGATCTAAAAACCGCGTCTGGTATGCTTCGTCGACCAATCGATAATTTAGCCCCATTAATGAAGGAAGATTCTATCCCAGCTGCAACTCCAGATGAAGGATCGACTAGCTCAGTGGCTCAGAAACATTCACACGAAGGAGCTGAAATCCCACCGAAGCCTCAGAAGGAGCGCGACGAAGAATCTTCTACACCGTCAAAAAGAAAACGAATAGCTCACACTCCAATGGTGATCAACTGCATAGTTGCTCTTTTCTTGCTGCCACTTATATGCGCTGGTTCTATAAATATAACGAATTTCAGCAACGGACTTGGAATATATTTCGATGGAATAGGATTCACTGAGATTTCGCCTACAGCCTGGACGTTAATTGTATATTACGACCTTCTACCACTTCAAAACGAACTAGAGGCCTTTGAGAACGGCACAAATGCATTAGACCACATATGTCGGAAACTAAAGGATAATAAACCTTGCCTCGCCTTAACAGCGCACTTTAGAACATTAAGGAACGAAATGCAAGTTGACAGCGATATCCTACATAGTACTCGCAAAAAACGAGCAGCATTAGACATTGTTGGAAATGTCGCCCGTTCCCTTTTAAGTATTGGAGTATTAGAGTATTCCCTTTGGAGTATTAGATAGTGAATATGCCAAAGAAATGTCCACCACCATCAACAAAGTCCGAAACAATGAAGAATTCCTCTTAGAGTTAATGAAAAACCAAACCTCCATAATAGATTCAACAATAAATATTGTCAAAAGAAAGGAATTGGAATCACAAGCTAATCTGAAACACATAAATGATCAACTTGCTGAACTAATGGATGAAATCGACCATTACAAAATCTTCCAATGGTATATATCGTTTTCCACACAACTCTCAGCAATGGCCGTAAATCTAAGAAGAGTTCAATCCGCAATCTTGGATGTAATGACTGCTGTACATCATGAGCGCGTCAGTCCACTACTGCTGACGCCGAAACAACTACAAGAGCAATTAAAGGAAATTAAAAACCATATATCGCCAGGACTGTTACTTCCCAACGGCGATAACAACCTTCTACAATTGTACAAAACAATGGACATCAAGGGCACATTGACAGACCAACATGCCATATTCAAAATAATGATCCCATTAGTAGGCCTGGAATCTTATCATCTATTTAATCTGGTGCCCATTCCCGCAGTTCGCAATGGAACACTCATGAGAATTCACCCTAGCATTGAGATAATGGCCATCAATGCTCATCGGGATAAATATTTCCCAATGACGTGGGAGGAATTAAGGGCTTGCAATCGATTGGATGACGATATGTACATATGCTCAAATAGACAACTCACCTACGGAGTTAACGCACTGGCTCACAGGTGCGAAGTGCTGCTTTTAACCAATAAACCAACAGCAGATTGCAATTATATTCCCACTAATAACAACGATGAATGGCTCCCTATTAGCAAGGGCAATCAATGGATTTTTTCGGTTCATACTAAAACTGAATTAACAGCTGTATGTGGAAATGAGTTACAACAGCTCTCGCTGGTTAACACAGGAATGTTGACATTAAACAGCAATTGCACAATACGAAACGCAATGCTGAGCCTCAAGGGACATTTCACAATAGCTACCGTAATGCACACGTCCTACACACAGTTTGAAGCCGCGGTTGAAGCACCATCCCTAATAATCAACAAAACTTCAAACGGCAGCAACAATAGCAACAAAATTAGCGAGGGCACCTCAGATCTTGACGCTGTTTTGGAATCCAACAAGCACGTGAAGAATATACACTTTCCACAAGCTATTGAAAATAGTACAATCCATCATCATATCATCAGCTACTCTGCATTGGTGTTGACCCTGTTATTATTGGCACACACCAGCTATAAAATTTGGCATAAAAATCCACGATCTACAGGACCACCTAAACCACCCCGCTTGAGACCAAGCAGCGTATATTCGATCAACGTATAGGCTTGAATACTATTCAACGGGCGGGAGGATGTCGCGACTCGCTATGCTAACGGCAGCACTTTTTCTACTTTGGACTGGGTCATCGACTGCGAGCATGGCTCAGTGTCGTTGACTGCACTCATATTACGCTGGCGGTCGCTGACCGAAATCAAAATTAAGTTAGCTTGCGAATTTGCTGACGCTCACTAATATAGCGTTTTTAATTATTTTGTCTTCTGTTTAATTTAAATTGTTTCGCAATACTTCTTTGTCAATTAGGCAATATTTCTTTTTTTTTTATTTTCTTATTGTTATTTATGCTTAGCTTAAGTGTTTTTTATCTATAAATGAAATCGATTTAATAAAGAAATGGGTAGTATTCAACTAAAAATCAGAGAGTATTCATTGAACCCCAATTATAATACTATCACTCAAAGAATAAAGTGTGGATTCGGTCCAAGTTCCGAATTGCACTTATAAAATAATAAAAGGTATTGGAATTGGTTCAAGTTCCAAATTCAATTACCTATTAAACAACAAAACAGTACGGATATAACTTCCTTGGTAGCAAGGGTCAAAATGTTCATGAAGAACATTAACAGCGATATTTCTATCGAAATGAAGAGACCGGCATACTTGGAATTGTTAGACCAAGTAATCCTGAATATCAACAATAAATCTGTTGGGTAAACATTTTATCTCCCTAATCACCGGTTCCTTGGTGGACAATAGTAGACGCATCGATTGGTTTAAACTATTAAAAAGACACAATGTTTTCGTTGCGTTTCTTCAGTAAACGCACCTGAAAAGCAATCATAAAGTTCATTTAGATTCATATAACTTCTTCCGTAACAATTCTAAACAGGGAGTTGCAATAGCCTTAAAAAAAGATCTTCATTTTAATTTAATTGACACGACTAAGTTCGATTTCCCTTGTATCTTATTGTCGATTTCTTTTAAAAAGAATGATTCGGTGAAAGCGCGCTTGCTGGGATCAATATATCTTCCGACTAATTATTATTTGGAGCAAACCGGTGGAGCAATCAATACCGAGTTAGACAAAATCAGCTCAATCGCAGCTAACTATGATGGAGCAATCATAGGCGGAGACTTGAACGCTAAAAGCCCTTCCTGGGGTGATGCTCTTAGGAACATGAATGGTATTGCCTTAGAAGCGTGGTTGTCACAATCTTACCATATATTTTCTCTTCTTTCGCATAATAGTCCCTCGTATCCCTTTATAGTCTGTTGTATCTAATTTTCGTGGTCTTCTTCCTTTTCGTTGTCCTTTGTGCAACGAATAAAACGCCCTGGTTAAGTTATTGATTTTTATTGACACTAAACACTAATTTTGGTATCTACACTGATACTTGTACATTAATTAAAACTAACTCGCGACTTGATACGCGATTTAAGATAGACGACCGCGTCGTTTGGATATATTTACAAGACTCTCGTTGGAATTTGTTTCTTGTTTCCACTTTGGCTTGGTCGACGCACCCGTCGACCGAACAAAGTGGGTCGCTGTTGGCGCGTGTCGCAATTTCCATTATTTCGCAATATAAAAATTGTAATATTCGCAGAATCAATACGCGGAAGAAAATCGTTCTCAATTTAATTCTTCCGCGTGTGGATTCTGATCGTTGGTTATTTCAAACCAAGCGATTTAATGGTTTGGAAGCTTGCTAATGAAAGCTAGCTTCCACAATCCACTACAATCGCCACGCGCTATGGATTCTAGGGTTTGGAAGCTCGCTACTAAATGCCAGCTTCCACAATCCATTCCATGCGAAGTGTTCTGGTTGCTACCTTAGCTTTCGAAGTTCATTAAACCAAAGCTTGACTAAAAACAAATTAAACTAAAGCTTCGGGCTTGCCAAGCAAAGCGCTGTGGTTGCATTAATGTGAACTTGGCCTTGACTCACTCGCGGAGCAGTATTATGAAATAATAATAATACTGGCCTTGAAAGTTCATCTTACCCGGAACTAGAAATTGCGATCGCGACATACAACATCCCTCCACCCTGGGGGAAGAAAAATTTAGTATCGTGCAAAACGATATTAAATTTTTCTTGTACATTTATTGTTTGTTGAATTTGGTGGTCGTGTCTTTCGGTTGATTTTGCTTATTGTCTACTTATGTATGGTTGTGTTTTTCCTTTTCTCTCTAATGAATATCTTATGTGTTATGTCAATTGGTTGAGGTGAGATTAGTTAATACAACAATACAATTAATTAGTAGTAACAATTACAATAATTACAATAATAATAATTAATTACAATAAAACCAATTGTAATAATAATACAATAATACGATGGTATAGCAAGTCTCATACAAGCGGTAACTGCACTCCTTCCGTGTCATCTGTGTGTATGTAATATGCATGAACTAACTCTTCAGGCATATTTTTACATGTGCATTTATTAACATGTAAAACATCGAACATCGGTCGACGTCTGTGTGTATGTTGATGATGATTTGGTGTGGATATTGATCTTGAAGTTGATGTACACCCCGTTGTCTCGATGTCTTCTTTTCGATGTGTAGTGGGAGTGTTGCTGCGGGGTAGCTGACGTGGTAGGTGCTAGGCTTGATGATCAGATGCAAATGTTCGTTGTCGGTGGTATCGTTCTCCCGCAATTGGGGTCAATTGTCTTTCCTTCCACTGTAGTCGATGGTTGAGATGTTACCAAGATCATCATTTGTAACATCTTGCTAAACATCCTCAAAATTTTTCTTGTCGATAGTGGTGATACGTTTTAAATCGTCATCTCTTGAGGTAATGTTGTGGAGTGTGATTTGTGCCACGGGATAATGTATCATAAATTTAACTGGCGAACTGTGGATGACCGCATTAGTAGTTGTCTACTAGTTGCTTCATCGCCGCGACGTTGTGATGCTATCTCTTACGCTTAACATAACTTTCGCTTGAAGTTAAGCTGCACCATGATTCCTGAGGATTTCGCATTTGCGCAGCCACTGGTTTGTAGCTAGCTGCTGCAGATGGATAAGGTCTCTATTTTGTTGATTTTGGTCTCCACGTGACCTCAAGGTACTGTGTATTTGTCACCGCCTCGATCGCATTGATGTTCAACTGCTGTTGTTGTCGGATCTCTTTGAAGGTAGTTTCGCGTTTTTGTCTGACTGTTGTTGCATCGTTGCGTTTGATTTTTGCGACTATTCCAGTCGCTACGCTGATCAGCTGTTCCAGCTACCTTTCCCCCTTCTAGTTGGCTGGGCGCTAATTGTCGCCCTGTTGTCAAGTGTTGATAGGATATGAGTGTCTTCTGCTGCTCTCGTGGGTGTACATCAGCATTCAGTTCCGGTTCTCTGCATGCTGGATTCTTATTTAATATACAGTGACACGTATTCGTATAAACGCACTCTTAATTTTCATTTTGCTACCTTCTCTCTCTTTTATCAATGCATTACTCAAAACAAATTTCAACTCATATTGTTTACTAAACTAATAGAAATTGGTATTGAGTGCAAAAAACTATTTTCGTTGTTGTTGTTATATATAAATCATTGAAGTTTAAATATTTTACTAAAAACAAGTACATATTCGTTTAAACGCATCAACTTAATTTTCAATAGGAACATATTAATTTAACATTCACTAATTAATTGGTCCACCATTTTTATTTATGGCTTCAAAAATACGATTTGGCATTGACTTCACTAATTTTTGGAGCAACTGACGATCCAAATCTTCCCAACTTCCTTAATGGCCAACTTGAGCTCTAGCACAGTTTTGTACAGGTGTCCTTGGCCCTTTTTTCCATAGATTTTTCGTGACATGCACCCCCAAAGGTTCTCCACCGGATTCAAATCGGGACTGCATGCAGGCCATTTCATAAGTGGGATGTTGTGCTCTTCAAACCATTTCAATGACTCTTTAGAAACGTGAATGGCAGCGTTATCCTGCTGAAAAATGCTGTCTTCTTCCATTTTATCATCCATAAATGAAATGAGAGCATCATCCAACAATTCCGTGTATATTTTTGAATTCATTTTGGGCGGCACAAAGCAAATATTTGCTTTACCTCTCGATGAAAATGCCGCCCACACCATAACACTGCCACCACCAAAGTTTCTTTTTGACATACGTACGTCTTTGTTATTCAAATCATGCCAATAACAACTGTAAGAGTCTGGGCCATCTAAGTTGAATTTCTATTCGTCGGAAAACACAACATTGGTCCACTCAGTTGACCACTGCATGTGTTTTTGGGCGAAGTCTAGGCGCGCTTTTTTGTGATGCGGCTTCAACACAGGCTTGCTCTCCGGTTTTTTCCATTTAACATTATCTGAGTTACGTAAAATGTGTGCAATGTGCCTCGTTATCACTGGAAGATCTAATTTTTCTTTTATTTGAGTTGAGTTCAAAAAACTTGTGTTGGCTTCCTTTCTAATCTGATTTATTTGGCGAATACTCAGTTTTCGATTGCCTTTCGTGGGTTTTTTTACACCATAATTTTCATCTTTTTTTAAAAAAGAGCGCATAAGTGCTTCTGATCTTTCAATTCTCCGCCCAATATCCCGATTTGAATAACCCTCTTTATGGTACAGGTTGATTTCGACTTTTTCTGTGTCATTGAGGTATTTTCCCTTTGGCATTTTGATAAAATCTTAAAAACATATCGTTAAAAAAATAATTTTACATTTAAATTAAAGAAAACTTACCAATTGTCAATTAAATGCAAGCAAATACTTTTTTCTTTAAACCACTAATATGTTTTCGACCTCCTTGTTCAGGTGCGCTTAAACGAATATGTACTTGTTTTTAGTAAAATATTTAAACTTCAATGATTTATATATAACAACAACAACGAAAATAGTTTTTTGCACTCAATACCAATTTCTATTAGTTTAGTAAACAATATGAGTTGGAATTTTTTTTGAGTAATGCATTGATAAAAGAGAGAGAAGGTAGAAAATGAAAATTCAGAGTGCGTTTATACGAATATGTGTCACTGTACGTTATTACTATGAATTTTTATATTTTTTGTTCTTACAATATTTTTATGGTATGTATAATTTGGTTTTTGATTAGGAATTGATATTATTATTGTGTAGTCATTCTATGCAATTGTAGTTTCCATTGCGTTTATTTCAATTCAATTTTAAACATTTCATCTCTATCCTAATTCCATATAAAATTTCATTACACAATTCCTAATATTTATGCAATCAGTTGAATAATTGTAATTCATATAATATTTCTTTCGAATATTCGAGCTAAATATTATTTCTTATGCTATTACATATAAAATCCAAGACCAAGTTTGACTTCCAAAGTCAAAATTCCTACAAGTATTGTAATATGTAACGTTTTATGTGAAATTTTATGTACATTTCTTTTTCTATTTTTATAAAAATTTTATTAAAATTTATTATTATTTATTTATTAAATATTTATTTTTTTTTTCTTCAATTTTTTTATTTTGGTAATTTGGTAAATATTTTGTTCTAAATTACAATTTAACTACCTTTTAAATTACTTTTATATATGTGTAAATATTGTATATGTTTATAACAATGTTTTATTATTTGTGTCTTTTATTTTTCCTTTTATTTTGGTTGTTTTAATGTTAATCACCTCTGGTGTCTTATTCTTTTTCTTTCTCTTTTGGCTTGTGTTAAAATTTTTCATTTACTGTGCTTGTTGTTTTTTTTTTCATTAAATGTTTTAACTGACACTGCGTTCTGCTCGTGTTCAGTTGCTATGCACCTGCTTTGTTGCAGTGCTTGCGTTAATCGCTACATTTTATTATTACTCTTATTTTGACATATGTTTGTCAATGCCCTACATTTAGCAGTAATATACTTAATTAGTAATCGAACAGAAATTATCAATAATGGAAACAAAATATTTTTATTTTTATATTTTTCTCTATTTTAAATTAGTATTTATACTAATTCTAATTTATGTCTTTATCTCAATTTCTAAATATTGTTCTCTATGACATATAGACATGGGTGCGAATTTGTATGTAATATGCATGAACGTACTCTTCAGGCATATTTTACATGTGCAATTATTCTTCTAATCATTGCAAATGTAAGGTTATATTGGCTGTGTATTTAACGGAACAGCTACTTTTCATATACCGTATATTATCAATTAAAATGAATACAAACTAAAAAGTTCAATCCAAAAATAAAAAAAATTGTTAAATTCTCTTGAGTTTTCTTTTCTTATATTTTCACGCTTAAATAAACAAGTTCTTGCTTATTGAAACGCTATTCTGATTTCTTTTTTATTTCTTTGTTGAATTTCTCATAATGAATTTGATGACTTTCATTCGTTGTTCAAACGTAAGACGTTAAATTAAAATTATTAGTAATAAACTTAAAAACGTTAGTTTCATACTATCCTATAATATATGCTATCTGACCATTCTGATTAACTTAATGTTCTCCTAACTCTATTTTATTAGTTTAAGTTATTCTGATGGGTTCCTATGTATTTATCTAGTTAGCCCTATTTTCCTATTTAGTTGCTATTATATAACTTAAGTAAATTATTGTGGAAAGATTTTTCTCTTCCCTTAATATTTAGAACTGTCGTAATTGTACTCTTAATCCTTACTACCTTATATGGTCCTATCCATATTGGTGAAAACTTATTTTTCCTAGTTTGATTCTTAATTAGTACACTATCTCCTACTTTAAATTCTACTGAATTTAACTTATTATCATATTGATTTTTGGCTACTTGTTTAGCCATTTCCTGATTTTTCCTCACTATTTCGTGAGCTCTCTGAATTTGGAATCTTAGAACCTTATTTGGGTCTTCGGCATTATATACCGGACTACACTTTCTTTTTAAATTGGTCGGCATTTCTATGTCGAACCCGAATAAAGTGCGAAACGGTATTTGCTTTGTCGTAATGTGGGGTGTGTGGTTGTGAACGTGCATGGCTGCAGTTAACCATTGGTCCCAATTTGACCCATCTTCTTTAGCAAAACTCCGCAAATATTCCGCTAATGGTCTGTGGCTTCTTTCTAGTGAGCCATTAGCTTGCGGATGATATGGCGTTATATGCAATTTTTTAATGCCTAACAACTTGCATGTGTCCGAGAACAATTTTGAAATAAAATTAGTTCCGTTATCGGTAATTAGAATCTTCGGAATTCCGTAACGCGTAATTACTTCGTCATAAAAGGCTCTGGCGACAGTACTTGCTTCCGCGTCTGGGATAGCTGTACATGCCATAAATTTCGAAAAGTCATCTTGAAACGTTAAGATGTACTTATTGCCAGACACAGTTTCTGGTAGAATACCTACTATGTCCATATAAACTTTGTCAAACGGCAGCATTGGTGTATCTGTTAGTACCATGGGCATTTTTTTAATCTCGAACTTTTGTTCGCTTGACATTTAGGACAATTTTTTACATAATCTTTTATTTGCCTTTGCATACCTGGCCACCTATATTGTTGCCTGCTTCTTAGGTACGTTTTTACTGCTCCCTGGTAACCTCCTAATGGTGTATTATGAAAATCTTTGATCACTGTCTCTATTTGGTGTGGATTTCCTAGTAAAATTGTGTTTTCGTTTTGTGTTATTCCTGGAGTGTCAGGTTCTACAGGCGTCGGAATTGTCCTTGAATTTTCGCTATTTCCTTGGTTCTTCATTTCTATTTCTTTGGTTCTAGAGCGGGTCTGGACTGCTGTTACTACATTACGATTTTGAGGAATTCTACTCAATGCATCCGCGTTCAAATTTTTCTTGCCTGGCTTATATGTATATGATTTCGAAATCATACTCTGACAACTTGTGTCTGAATCTTGCCAGTCTAGAAGTTTGATCCTTTAAATTGGCTATTCCCTTTAATGGCTGGTGATCAGTAAAAATTTTAAAATGTCTGCCTAAGAGGTATGCTCTGAAATTTTTTGTAGTCCATACTATTGCTAAGAATTCCTTTTCTATCGTTGAATATCTTTGCTCTGTGTCGCTTAGCGCTCGGCTTGCGAAAGCTATTGGCCTATCCTCGCCTACGTTACCTTGAGAAAGAACCGCGCCTAAAGCTTCATTGCTTGCGTCGGTAGTTAAAAGAAATTCCTTTGAAAAATCTGGATATGCCAACACATGATGGTGACATGACTGATTCTTTTAACTGCTCAAATGCTCTCTGGCAGTCTCCTGTCCAGACGAACTTAGCGTCTTTTCTTAACAATTTGTTAATTGGAAGTGCTAATTTTGCCGTTCCCGGTATAAATTTCCTGTAATAATTCACAAGGCCTAAAAAGGCTTGTACTTCTTTTTTATTTTTAGGAGGTGGAATGTTTTTGACGCACTCCACCTTGCCAGGGTCTGGAAGTGCTCCATGTTCTGAATACTTGTGCCCTAAATATACGACTTCTCGTCGTAGAAATTGGCACTTGCTAATGTTTAACTTTAAGTTATTTTCCCTAATGACCTCGAAAACCTTAGTTAACCTTTCTTCATGCTGTCCCAGGTTTGTTGCATATACGACTACGTCGTCTAAATAGACAAAACAATCTATACCCTGAAGTCCTGTCAGAATATGATTCATAAGACGTTGGAACGTCGCTGGGGCGCCGGTTAACCCGAAAGGCATCCGATTGAACTCAAAATGTCCTAACGCTGAACTAAATGCGGTCTTTTCCTTGTCCGCTTTGTCCATTAGGACTTGGTGGTACCCACTTGCCAAGTCTAACGTCGAGAAATATCTACTACTTCCTAACTGGTCCAATATCTCATCTATCCTAGGAAGTGGGAAGACTTGTTTAATTGTCACCTCGTTTACTTTCCTATAATCTATCAATAGGCGCCATTTCTTTTCTCCATCTTTTCCACTCTTCTTTGGAACTAGAAGTAGTGGTGAGTTCCAGGGAGAGACACTTGGGGATATTAAATCCTCTTCTAGTAATTTATGAATTTGTTTATTCATTTCTTCCCTATGTGTTTGAGGAATTCGGTACTGTTTTTGGTTAATTGGTGGCTGATCCACCTTTATTGGAATTTTATGCGTTAGTACCGGGGTGTATGTCAATGGGTCACCCTCTAAAAGAAAAATATCATGGTATTTCTCACATAGTTTCGTTATGGATTCTTTTTCCTCTCTGTTTAAGGAAGGATCCAAATCTAAATCTTTCATTAAACTATTAATGCGTTGCGCTATGTCTGCATTATTTATACTGTTGATGGTAGTCCATTGATTGCCCGAAACATCACTTAGCTTGTATTTGTGGAAATCGCTAAATTTCGGTACAAAGTTGTCACTAAGAATGAAATCTTTTGCCGTTGAATTTAGGATTGGTACCTTGACCTCTTTGTTTTCCACATTTGCTAGTGTTTCTCCCAGGTACACTCCTGGTGCAATCTCTTGTTTATGAACTACCACAGTCATAACTTTAGTTTTAATTTTTAACGGCGTTATTCTAACCGTTCTTGCTTCAATTGTTATGTTATTTTGGTTTCTTTGTTCTTTTATATTTTGGATGCCTTTCAGTGGCAATTTAACTATAAATTCTTTATTTTCATTAAATAGGGTTAACTTTTTATTGAGCGCGTTTATAATGGATCTGTTCCACATGTTGTCTCTACCCAGTATGCCGTCCGCCGGTACCCCTTGTTTAAGTGACACTACGTGCAGCGTTAAACGTAAGGGCTGTACCTCATCATGGCATATGCTGGTGGACCCTATTGTGGTTATACAGCCTCCAAATGCTCCACTTAATTCCTTTTTAACCTTTGTTGTATGTCGCGATCGCAATTTCCACTTCCGTTTGACAAGAACTTTCAAGCCCAGTATTATTGTTTTTATAATACTACTCCGCGAGTGAGTCAAGGCCAAATTCGCATTAATGCAACCACAGCACTTTGCTTGGTAAGCCCGAAGCTTTAGTTTAATTTGGTTTAGTCAAGCTTTGGTTTAATTAACTTCCAAAGCTAAGGTAGCAACCAGAAAACTTCGCATGGAATGGATTGTGGAAGCTGGCATTTAGTAGCGAGTTTCCAAACCCTAAAATCCATAGCGCGTGGCGACTGGAGTGGATTGTGGAAGCTAGCTTTCATTAGCAAGCTTCCAAACCATTAAATCGCTTGGTTTGAAATAACCAATGATCAGAATCCACACGCGAAAGAATTAAATTGAGAACGATTTTCTTCCGCGTATTGATTCTGCGAATTTAACAATTTTAATATTGTGAAATAATGGAAATTGTGAACCACGACATACTGACCCACTTCAGTTCGGTCGACGTCTGTGTCGACCGAGCTAACGTGGAATCTAGAAAAGATTCCAACGGGAGTGTTGTAGAAAAGTCTAAACGACGTGGTCGTCTTTCTTAAATCGCGTATCAAGTCGCGATTAAGTAACCTGTAAATAAAAGTTAAGTTAGTTTAAAATAAGTGTTAAAATTAAAGTTAGCGTTCGCACGGAAAGTGAGTGAAAAATAATAAAAGAAGATATAGTAAAAATCCTAACGCAAGGAGTTTTTTTTATTTCAACTGAACCAGAAAGAAGACCACCCAGAACTAAATACAACATATTGGCGCAGCCGGAATTTTCGAGCCGAGGATCGCGAGAAGTAAGTAGAATGAGATATTTAAATAATCAATATCTGAATAGTTTAGGGAAGACAGCAAGTGAAAAAAGTGAAATAATAAGTTCAGGAAAAATTAAAACAGTGAAAGTAAAAAATTGAAAAATAAAAGTAGAATCAAATAATAGGAAAAAGTGAAAAAGATAGTAATAGAATTAAAAGAATTTAATTCTATTATTATATCAAATATATTATTTTATATATATTATATAAAACATAAAATAACTTTCAGGACCCAAAATCATCGGTTACATCAAAAGGATGGTAGCTTAATTGCACGGCAAACTTATCTGTCCAATAGCATTAGCTGGACAAAAACTTTACTGAGGTCGACCCTTTTCACTCGGGAAGCTATGTCATAGGTTTAAAATTTATTTTGTAGAGTTAAGAAGACTCATGTTTATATATAATGAAAACAATTTTAAACAAATAAGATAATGAATTTTAAATTAACTAGAAATTCACCTTAAATTAAGAATGTATTAAAAATTTAATCGAAAGAGGCAATTTAAAGTTAATCAGTTAAAAAGTTCTAGTTTTGAACGACTTTAAATTAACTTAAAATTGGATGGAGATTAAACAGAATGAAATTCAATTTAAATGAGAATATTGAAACACATATTATATAAAACAAAAACTTTAAAGCGAAAGTAACCTTAGAATACCGTAAATCGGACTCGACTAAAATTTACGTTGTTGGTCAATGTGAGTAGCAATTTTATTAAATTAGCTTATTAAATTAGCGAAAATCAGGAGTACTTTATTAACTTAAATAAATTCCATTTAACGTGATAAAGAATACTCGATAAACGCAATTAGTTGAAAGCAGAAATCCATTAAAACAAAAACAAAACGCGTAGAGTTTAAGTTTAAGTTTCGAATGTGTCTTAGATATTTGACTTCAACTTACACATGTTAAATAAAATTTAACATTTAAGTAATTTGATTTCAAAGTCGCACATTTCAGTTAACTCATTCAAAAGTAGAACATTTTAAAAAACAGATTAAAATTTCATTACTAATAAAAATGGAAATTTCGAAAATTAACAGGGAAAGGAAAATATCTGGGAAAATTCATCAAAGAAATGGAGTACATTCCACAAAGCGTGACGGACACTAAAGTGCAACCTCCGAAGTACGTCCCATCGGAGATAAAGAGGCAGGGACCAGCCAGACTAACAATCGAGGAATACCGAAAGCGGCAGCAAATTCGAAAGGGAAAGGACGCTACAGTAATACCGCAGCCAGAGGGAAGAACGGACCCGAAGCAGCGGCGAGGAGGTAAACTGGTAAAGGATAAGAGGCGACTAGCTTATTTGAAGGCACTTGTAACAGACGAAGTACACCCAATTCCGTGGAACAGGACACACCAAGTTTGGGAGGAAATAAAAAAACTAAAGCAAAGTTTCAAGGAACGCAAACTGAAAGGAGCTAAACCCAGAAAATACAACAAATTTACAAAAAATCCTAAGAAAGAAGACCATAATTGTTATTAAATTATATATATATCTAAAATTACAGACCTTAAATTTCGGAAACAATAATTGGAATTATACAAATAAATTTAAAAGTATGACTTTGAAACAAATTTAATATGATAGAAAACAAAAAATTTATTTGGAGTTATACTAAAACAAAGAACTTTAGAATACAAATAATTAAACTATGTTATATTAAGTTTTGGAAATAAAAGGAAGTCACAAAACATATTCGTTAGTTTTATTAATTCATAGCGACCAGGCTAACAGCAATAGCTGCAAAAATTAAACGAAATCGGTTCTGCTGTAGTTGCAAAAAGAAGTAGGTCATAAACTTGAACTTGAACTTCAAGCAAGGCCAGAATTGTCAAACTACAAGCAGCAGCTGATAGCAACAATAAACACAAAAGCGCGTCAGGCACCAGGCGAGTATAATTAAGCGACGAGCTTAATTAAAATTTTAATTGATTCCAAAAATATCCAAAACACATGCTCAGAAAAATAAGTATAGGATAATTAATGGCCGAATCGCTACAGGAACAAACATATTTAGCCTTAGAAAAGAACCATAAGGATTTGAAAAGGCAAATAGAAGACTTTGCATCAAAACTGTGGAGCATCCTGAAAAGCACTGTTTCCAATAAGGAAAATTT
This sequence comes from Myopa tessellatipennis, assembly GCA_943737955.2. Classification (NCBI taxonomy): domain Eukaryota; kingdom Metazoa; phylum Arthropoda; class Insecta; order Diptera; family Conopidae; genus Myopa; species Myopa tessellatipennis. Next base: position 8,236,132 of record OX031317.1, read on the forward strand.
AGAGTTAATAAAGACTAGAATACAAGCCCTAGGAGAAACATCAACTTTAGAAAAAGCAGACGCAGTCATAGAGGAATTGCTAACATTTTTTAAAAATATAATAGAAAGAAAAAACCAAAGCATAAGGGACTATTCGTAAGAATTTAACGCGTTAAAAAAGAAATACGATACTTACCTAAACGAAAAACATTTTCAAGAAAAGATAATAAAGTCTCTGGAAGACGAGAACGAACACCTAAGAAAATTACTGAATGACGAAGGATTAACAGAAGAAACCTTAAATAAAACGTTAGAACTGGAATCAGCACAAAAGTCAAGAGAAGACTCTGCATCTTTAGAAAAGGCGCATTCCAGAATCCAAGAATTAAAAGAGGAAAACAGACGGCTAAAACAGGAAATAGAGCTAGCGCACGACCAATCACTATACCATAAGGAACCAACCCCCGCCGCACCCAGTCCAAAGGAATATAATTCAATTTCATTCCCTACATATAAGCAACCAGCGGCAGATCACAGCAAGATGGGTATAGCGGAAATAGCCAAAATAACAAGCAGTATTGTTCCACTGTTTGCAGGAACGCAGTCACCAGATTTGAGAGGTGAAGTGTATAAGTTCATACAGGCGTGCGAGTTAGCTACAAATGAAGCAACTGAAGCAAATACACCACTTTACATAGAATGCATCAAACAAAGATTATATGGAGACGCTTATGATCTTGTAGGCACACAACATGTCAAAACTCTAGAGGAATTATACCTAGCGATACGAAGAGTCTACCTACCAACAGCTGCATTAGACGTAACGTTGTCAGAACTCCAGAATTGCAGCCAATTGTACAATGAGGACGTCCGGCAGTTCGCAAGACGCCTCAACATGAAAAAAACACAGGCATTGCAAATAGTAAAAGACACATATAAGGGAGTAGGTGACAGCGCACTTGTATCCATGGTAACGACATCGGCAAATAAGGCGTTTAGAACAGGGTCAACAGATGCAACGTTACGAACGCACATGTTAAATGTGAAAGGGAAAAGTATTGAGGAAATGACTGAAATAGCAGTAAACACGCTGGTGGAAATACAAAGAAGTAACTCCATTCATCAACCATAACTCCAACCATGAAGTAACTCCATTCATGAACCATATATGACACCTGCAGTAAATAATCACGTGAATTACAAAAGACCAGAAATAAGGCAGAACATCTCGAGAGCGCCACAAGATAAAATAATTTGTTCATTTTGTAATAAACGCGGGCATACGAGAGAAAAATGTTTAACTAGAGAAAACACACCGAATTGTCTAATATGTCTAACATATGGTCACGACACAAACTGGAGGTGCAATACCAATGACTACAACAGAAGTGGAGCGAACAACAAAAATCAAGGGCCGAATAATCGGAACCAAAGTCAAGGAAATCAGCAGTGGAACCAACCTCATCAAACTTGGAAATCAAATCAAACACAGAGAACCTGGAACCCAATTCAAGTGCAGCAAACCTGGCAACCCAAACAACCGGATCACAATAGGCAACAAAAACAAGTACAATCAAACTGGAAACAACAACAGAAGAATCTCGTGAACCCAAAACCGAATCCATTTAAGGGGGTTCAAGGGAATCAGAATACTGTGAATACGCCGAAGGGCACGAATCAAACAATATGTCATTGGTGTAACAGACCAGGACATATAGTAGCGAACTGTACAGCTAAAAAAATTTGGGAAACTCTGCAAAACAATAAGCAGGGAAACCGGCAAGGGCCCAGACAAGGCCAGTAATCTGGGAACCCAACGAGAATAGAAATTTAGGGCCAAAAGAAGTAGTAACCGTACGTCCAACATCGGAACAGATCGTGGATACGTTACAGACTTCAGAAATATTAGAAGCTAATAAAGCTAAAAATAGTGGGTACAAATTTACTAGCACAATAAAAATTATCAAACAGAATGATAAAGTAAATGCTTTAAATGAAACATTCAGTAAAATAAATAAAATAATAAAACAAAGCGAAGAAAATAATAGCGAATAATAAAAGCGAATGCTAATTATACAATTAGCATGTACATCGATTGTAAAAACTATGTTTCTCAGTATTCACCAATACAAAGCACGGAGCACTAGTCTTAATATAGTAGAATATATTACAGATATAAAAGCACTTGCAAATAAAATAAAATTAAAAGTACTAGAAAAGTTTGAAATTTTTATGTCACAATTACAGCACAAGAAAACAATACGTTCGTGGTTAACGAATAATTTTAATAATAATTATAAAAATACTATAAAGGAAGTATCCAACTGGGATTCAGCCACGTTAAGTGATGTGTTCATTGAACTGCCTTGTGTAGAGGCGAGAAATGGAAAACTCATTTTACTGGTGAATACAGGAGCGGATACAAGCCTAGTAAAAGAATGTGCATTAAAGGAAGATGCCATTATAAATAGAAAGATTACAAAGGAATTAAGTGGAGCATTTGGAGGCTGTATAACCACAATAGGGTCCACCAGCATATGCCATGATGAGGTACAGCCCTTACGTTTAACGCTACACGTTGTGTCACTTAAATAAGGGGTACCGGCGGACGGCATACTGGGTAGAGACAACATGTGGAACAGATCCCTTATAAACACGCTCAGTAAAAACTTAACCTTATTTAATAATAATAAAGAATTTGTAATTAAATTGCCACTACTAGGCATCAAAAATACAGAAGATCAAAGTAACAAAAATAGTATAACAATTGAAGCAAGAACGGTTAGAATAACACCGTTAAGAATTAAAACTAAAGTTATGACTGTGGTAGTTCATAAACAAGAGATTGCACCAGGAGTGTAGCTGGGGGAAACACTAGCAAATGTGGAAAATAAAGAGGTCAAAGTACCAATCCTAAACTCGACGGCAAAAGATTTCATTCTTAGTGACAACTTTGAACCGAGATTTAGTGATTTCCACAAATATAAGCTAAGTGAGGTTTCGGACAATCAATGGACTACCATCAATAGTATACGTAATGCGGACATGGCGCAGCGAATGGATGTTTTAATGAACAATTTAGAATTGGATCCTTCCTTAAACCAAGAGGAAAAGGAATCCATAACAAAGCTATGTGCGAAGTATAATTTTATTTTTCTTTTAGAGGGTGACAAATTGACATACACCCCAGTACTAGCACATAAAATTCCAATAAAGGTGGATCAGCCACCAATTAATCAAAAACAATACAGAATTCCTCAGACACATAGAGAAGAGATGAATAGGCAAAATCACAAATTACTAGAGGAGGATTTAATATCACCAATTTGATGGGTCAAATTGGGACCAATGGTTAACTGCAGCCATGCACGTTCACAACCACACACCCCACATTACGACAAAGCAAACACCGTTTCGCACTTTCGGATTCGACATAGAAATGCCGAACAATTTAAAAAGAAAGTGTAGTCCGGTATATAATGCCGAAGACCCAAATAAGGTTCTAAGATTCCAAATTCAGAGAGCTCACGAAATAGTGAGGAAAAATCAGGAAATGGCTAAACAAGTAGCCAAAAATCAATATGATAATAAGTTAAATTCAGTAGAATTTAAAGTAGGAGATAGTGTACTAATTAAGAATCAAACTAGGAAAAATAAGTTTTCACCAATATGGATAGGACCATATAAGGTAGTAAGGATTAAGAGTACAATTACGACAGTTCTAAATATTAAGGGAAGAGAAAAATCTTTCCACAATAATTTACTTAAGTTATATAATAGCAACTAAATAGGAAAATAGGACTAACTAGATAAATACATAGGAACCCATCAGAATAACTTAAAATACTAAAATAGAGTTAGGAGAACATTAAGTTAATCAGAATGGTCACCTTATTAGGAGTAGGATACAAAAAATTAGTATAGAATAGTATTGATGGCATATATTATAGGATGGTATGAAATTAACATTTTTAAATTTATTACTAATAATTTTAACAATCATCAAATTCATAATGAAAAATTCAACAAAGAAATAAAAAAGAAATCAGAATAGCGTTTCAATAAGCAAGAACTTGTTTATTTAAGCGTGAAAATATAAGAAAAGAAAACTCATAAGAAAATTTGAGTAATTTTTTTTAATTTTGGGTTGAACTTTTTAGTTTGTATTCATTTTAATTGATAATATACGGTATATGTAAACTAGCTGTTCCGTTAAATAGACAGCCATAACTTTGCATTTGCAATTATGTTAATAAATGCACATGTAAGAATATGCCTGAAGAGTTAGTTCAGGCATATGACATTTACACATACTATACATATGTAAACACTCGCACCAAATGCAATATATCATAAGAAGAAAAGAATTCAGAGAAAAAAAAGAAAAATGAAAATTTTTTCTATTTTTTAAATAATGAAGTGTAGTAGTAAAAGTTAGCACATGAATATGCAATGTAAAACATTAACGAATAACTTTAATAACAAGCAAGACAAAGGCTAAGAATTGAGCGATTAACGCAAGCGCTGCAACAAAGCAGGTGCAAAAGTAGAGCAAATGAACACGAGCAGAATGCAGTGTCAGTAAAAAAATTAATGAAAAAACCAACAACTAAAACAGTAAACCAAAATTTTAACACAAGCCAAATGAAGAAAACAAAAACACCAAAGGTGAACAACTTCAAAATAGGCGGAAAAATTAAGAAACTAATAATAAAAATAATAGTAAAACAAAGACATAATGTAACCGTTGTTATACACATAAATATAGAGACAATAGTTAAAGTACATTTACAAATGTACACATATACACATATGAAAATAATTTAAAACTTAACTTACTTGTAATTCAGAATAAGATATGAAATTAAGAACATTGAAAGAAATAGGAAAGAATATATTATTATTAAGGAAAAGGAAAAAGAATTGCACTTAACTTTTACAAAATAACATAATAAGGTATTGATTAAAAAGAAGAATAAAATCGTACATTAAAATAAGAAAGAAATTACATAAATATTGTAATTGCGTAAAAAAATAACGTTATTAAAATACATTCATAAAATTTTAATTGAAAGTCAACACATTCTAAATTTATAAGAAACACATTATATTCAACGAAATATAAATAAATATATTGTAAAAACAGAAATAAACATCAACAATATGTAGAAATTGAATGTAATGTACAATATACAAGAATAATCCAGCATGCAGGGAAGCTGACCTCAGTGCCGATGTACACCCATCACAACAGCAAAAGTGCAACAACACACACCAGCACTTTGACAACAGGGCGACAATTAGCGCCCAGCCAACTCGAAGGGAGAAGGGTAGCTGGATCAGCGTAGCGACCACAACCAAAGATGGAATTGTTGCGACAAACACGCATTTCAATCCACAATTCAACCACAAAACAATTCAACCACAAAACACGAAGATACTTTCAAATAGGTCTAACAGCAGCAGTTTGAACCTGAAAATTACCGAATGATAATGGCACCAGATACACAGTACCTTAAGATCACGTTGAGATCAGAAACACCGCAGTGAGAAACGCAACAGAATAGAGACCTAACCCATCTGCAGCAGCTAATTTCCAGTGTCTGCGCAAATGCGAAATCCTCATGAATCATGATGGCAGCCTAGCGGCTTAACTTGCAACGAAAGTTACGTTAAGCTAAGGGATAGCATCACGACGTCGCGGCGATGAAACAGCTAGCAGACAACTACTAATGCGGTCATTCACAGTTCGCCAGATAAATTTATGGTACATCATCCCGTGGCACAAATCACACTCTACAACAGTACCTCAAGAGATAACGATTTAAAACACATCATCACTGTCGACAAGGAAAATGTTGAAGATGTTTAGCAAGATGTTACACATGATGATCTTGGTAACATCTCAACCATCAACTACCGTGAAGCGAAAGACAACTGGTCCCAATTGCGGGACAACGATACTACCGACACCAAACAACTACATCTGATCATCAAGCATAACACACAACACGTCAGCTACCCAGCAGCAACATTCCCACAATACATCGAGAAGGAGACATCGAGACAACGGGGTGTACATCAACATCAAAAGCAACATCTACATCAAACCCATCATCAACAACAACAAGAACATCAACATCATCCATCAACCATCCGCAACCTACACGAAGAATGACACCGAAGAAGGTCACCGGTCATATTATTGTATTATTATTGTAATAAGTTTTTATTGCAATTCTTATTAATAATTAATTAATATTGACATCGCACATATTCAGAAGATGAAATACACTAATATACATAAGTAGACGATAAGTACAACCATACTAAACATACGACCACCCACAATTCAACAAGTCATAAATGTACAAGAAAAATTTAATATCGTCTCGTACGATACTAAATTTTTCTTCCCCCAGGGTGGAGGGATGTTGTATGTCGCGATCGCAATTTTCACTTCCGTTTGACAAGAACTTTCAAGGCCAGTATTATTGTTTTTATAATACTACTCCGCGAGTGAGTCAAGGCCAAGTTCGCATTAATGCAACCACAGCACTTTGCTTGGTAAGCCCGAAGCTTTAGTTTAATTTGGTTTAGTCAAGCTTTGGTTTAATTAACTTCCAAACGATCCAACAATCAAAATCCACAGGCGGAAGAATTAAATTGAGAACGATTTTCTTCCGCGTATTGATTCTGCGAATTTAACAATTTTAATATTGTGAAATAATGGAAATTGTGAACCACGACATACTGACCCACTTCAGTTCGGTCGACGTCTGTGTCGACCGAGCTAACGTGGAATCTAGAAAAGATTCCAACGGGAGTGTTGTAGAAAAGTCTAAACGACGTGGTCGTCTTTCTTAAATCGCGTATCAAGTCGCGATTAAGTAACCTGTAAATAAAAGTTAAGTTAGTTTAAAATAAGTGTTAAAATTAAAGTTAGCGTTAGCACGGAAAGTGAGTGAAAAATAATAAAAGAAGATATGGTAAAAATCCTAACGAAAGGAGTTTTTATTATTTCAACTGAACCAGAAAGAAGACCACCCAGAACTAAATACAACACCTTTCTATTTATTATGGCATCTTCCTTTAATGCACATTCTTTTACTAGGCTTGTATCCGCTCCTGTATCCACCAGTAAAATGAGTTTTCCATTTCTCGCCTCTACACAAGGCAGTTCAATGAACACATCACTTAACGTGGCTGAATCCCAGTTGGATACTTTCTTTATAGTATTTTTATAATTATTATTCAAATTATTCGTTAACCACGAACGTATTGTTTTCTTGTGCTGTAATTGTGACATAAAAATTTCAAACTTTTCTAGTACTTTTAATTTTATTTTATTTGCAAGTGCTTTTATATCTGTAATATATTCTACTATATTAAGACTAGTGCTACTTGCTTTGTATTGGTGAATACTGAGAAACATAGTTTTTACAATCGATGTACATGCTAATTGTATAATTAGCAAGATGATTATTAAAAACTCTGCTCCAATTTCTATTATTTTCTTCGCTTTGTTTTATTATTTTATTTATTTTACTGAATGTTTCATTTAAAGCATTTACTTTATCATTCTGTTTGATAATTTTTATTGTGCTAGTAAATTTGTACCCACTATTTGTACCCAAATTTGGTATTGCACCTCCAGTTTGTCTCGTGACCATATGTTAGACATATTAGACAATTCGGTGTGTTTTCTCTAGTTAAACATTTTTCTCTCGTATGCCCGCGTTTATTACAAAATGAACAAATTATTTTATCTTGTGGCGCTCTCGAGATGTTCTGCCTTATTTCTGGTCTTTTGTAATTCACGTGATTATTTACTGCAGGTGTCATATATGGTTCAATCGAATTCATATTATATATTGGTGTAATATTGGGTAGATGAATGGAGTTACTTCTTTGTATTTCCACCAGCGTGTTTACTGCTATTTCAGTCATTTCCTCAATACTTTTCCCTTTCACATTTAACATGTGCGTTCGTAACGTTGCATCTGTTGACCCTGTTCTAAACGCCTTATTTGCCGATGTCGTTACCATTGATACAAGTGCGCTGTCACCTACTCCCTTATATGTGTCTTTTACTATTTGCAATGCCTGTGTTTTTTTCATGTTGAGGCGTCTTGCGAACTGCCGGACGTCCTCATTGTACAATTGGCTGCAATTCTGGAGTTCTGACAACGTTACGTCTAATGCAGCTGTTGGTAGGTAGACTCTTCGTATCGCTAGGTATAATTCCTCTAGAGTTTTGACATGTTGTGTGCCTACAAGATCATAAGCGTCTCCATATAATCTTTGTTTGATGCATTCTATGTAAAGTGGTGTATTTGCTTCAGTTGCTTCATTTGTAGCTAACTCGCACGCCTGTATGAACTTATACACTTCACCTCTCAAATCTGGTGACTGCGTTCCTGCAAACAGTGGAACAATACTGCTTGTTATTTTGGCTATTTCCGCTATACCCATCTTGCTGTGATCTGCCGCTGGTTGCTTATATGTAGGGAATGAAATTGAATTATATTCCTTTGGACTGGGTGCGGCGGGGGTTGGTTCCTTATGGTATAGTGATTGGTCGTGCGCTAGCTCTATTTCCTGTTTTAGCCGTCTGTTTTCCTCTTTTAATTCTTGGATTCTGGAATGCGCCTTTTCTAAAGATGCAGAGTCTTCTCTTGACTTTTGTGCTGATTCCAGTTCTAACGTTTTATTTAAGGTTTCTTCTGTTAATCCTTCGTCATTCAGTAATTTTCTTAGGTGTTCGTTCTCGTCTTCCAGAGACTTTATTATCTTTTCTTGAAAATGTTTTTCGTTTAGGTAAGTATCGTATTTCTTTTTTAACGCGTTAAATTCTTACGAATAGTCCCTTATGCTTTGGTTTTTTCTTTCTATTATATTTTTAAAAAATGTTAGCAATTCCTCTATGACTGCGTCTGCTTTTTCTAAAGTTGATGTTTCTCCTAGGGCTTGTATTCTAGTCTTTATTAACTCTAAATTTTCCTTATTGGAAACAGTGCTTTTCAGGATGCTCCAAAGTTTTGATGCAAAGTCTTCTATTTGCCTTTTCAAATCCTTATGGTTCTTTTCTAAGGCTAAATATGTTTGTTCCTGTAGCGATTCGGCCATTAATTATCCTATACTTAGTTTTCTAAGTATGTATTTTGGATATTTTTGGAATCAATTAAAACTTTAATTGATTCTCTAGAAGCAATTAACTTTTGCTTACTCAGCTTTAATGCGGCTCATTGACACCCTTTTTTTTCAATCGCGTTGTCAACATTCGCTATACATTCGTACGCTTGTTGTTTTATTTCTCTTATTAAAAATTTTTTTTTGTTTTGTAATCCGAGCTTGTCGCTTAATTAAGCTCGCCTGGTGCCTGACGTGCTTTTGTGTTTATTGTCTTTTATTCTTGTATTGTTTTTGCTATCAGCTGCTGCTTGTAGTTTAACAATTCTGGCCTTGCTTGAAGTTCAAGTTCAAGTTTATGACCTACTTCTTTTTGCAACTACAGCAGAACCGATTTCGTTCAATTTTTGCAGCTATTGCTGTTAGCCTGGTCGCTATGAATTAATAAAACTAACGAATATGTTTTGTGACTTCTTTTTATTTCCAAAACTTAATATAACATAGTTTAATTATATGTATTCTAAAGTTGTTTGTTTTAGTATAACTCCAAGTAAATTTTTTTTTTCTATCATATTAAATTTGTTTCAAAGTCATACTTTTAAATTTATTTGTATAATTCCAATTATTGTTTCCGAAATTTAAGGTCTGTAATTTTAGATATATATATAATTTAATAACAATTATGGTCTTCTTTCTTAGGATTTTTTGTAAATTTGTTGTATTTTCTGGGTTTAGCTCCTTTCAGTTTGCGTTCCTTGAAATTTTGCTTTAGTTTATTTAATTCCTCCCAAACTTGGTGTGTCCTGTTCCACGGAATTGGGTGTACTTCGTCTGTTACAAGTGCCTTCAAATAAGCTAGTCGCCTCTTATCCTTTACCAGTTTACCTCCTCGCCGCTGCTCCGGTTCCGTTCTTCCCTCTGGCTGCGGTATTACTGTAGCGTCCTTTTCCTTTCGAATTTGCTGCCGCTTTCGGTATTCCTCGATTGTTAGTCTGGCTGGTCCCTGCCTCTTTATCTCCGATGGGACGTACTTCGGAGGTTGCACTTTAGTGTCCGTCACGCTTTGTGGAATGTACTCCATTTCTTTGATGAATTTTCCCAGATATTTTCCTTTCCCTGTTAATTTTCGAAATTTCCATTTTTATTAGTAATGAAATTTTAATCTGTTTTTAAAATGTTCTACTTTTGAATGAGATAATTGAAATGTGCGACTTTGAAATCAAATTACTTAAATGTTAAAATTTATTTAACATGTGTCATTTGGAATCAAACGTCTAAGACACATACCCGAAAATGATACAACGAAAACTGTTTTTAACAATTTGCTTTTATCATCCGAACTTTACCACGTTAAATAAAATTTATTTAAGTTAATCAAGTCACTCTGATTTTCGCCAATTTGCTAATCACAGTAACTAATTCTGTAAATTTGTAATTTTTGAATTTGGATTCCAAACATTCTCCTTGAATTAAATATTATACGTTTCCTGCACATCTGCTTTTCACTTATTGGACTTTTGTTGACTTTCTAACATGCTAAATCACTTGTTTTAATTTCAATTAAATTGTTAGTTCATGTACAACATTGTTATTACATTTATTCGAAATATATATACTATTATATATATACTATATTCGAAATATATATATAAAAAAAAATCCTATTTTCTCTAATAAGTTTGCCGTGCAATTAAGTTAGCATCCTTTTGATGTAACCGATGATTTTGGGACCTGAAAGTTATTTTATGTTTTATATAATATATATAAAATAATATATTTGATATAATAATAGAATTAAATTCTTTTAATTCTATTACTATCCTTTTCACTTTTTCTTATTATTTGATTCTACTTTTATTTTTCAATTTTTTACTTTCACTGTTTTAATTTTTCTTGAACTCACTTTTTGCCAATTTTCCTTTTTTTTTCTTAAACTTGTTTTTCGCATCTACGATCACTTGCTCTTAATTTTTAATTTTAACTAGCTTATAATTTATAACTTTTCCTTTTCAATTTATTCTTTTTTGTTTTTTTAAAATGCTACAATACGTCTTTTTTAAATTTCATTTAAAGGTATGTCGCGTTCTAATTTATTTTATGCTAAAGATACTTTCCACTTAAATTTTTCACACACATTCAAGGTAATTTAAAGTTGTATTTTAATTTTATTTGGTCACTCTTATACTTTCGATTTCAATTTAATCCTAACATTATTATTTCACTTTTTGAAATTTCCTGGCAACTTTATTTCTAAATTATTGTTTCACTTCCTGTCTTCCCTAAACTATTCAGATATTGATTATTTAAATATCTCATTCTACTTACTTTTTTCCTTATCGAGCGATCCTCGGCTCGAAAATTCCGGCTGCGCCAATATGTTGTATCTTATTTTCGTGGTCTTCTTCCTTTTCGTTGTCCTTTGTGCAACGAATAAAACGCCCTGGTTAAGTTATTGATTTTTATTGACACTAAACACTAATTTTGGTATCTACACTGATACTTGTACATTAATTAAAACTAACTCGCGACTTGATACGCGATTTAAGATAGACGACCGCGTCGTTTGGATATATTTACAAGACTCTCGTTGGAATTTGTTTCTTGTTTCCACTTTGGCTTGGTCGACGCACCCGTCGACCGAACCAAAGTGGGTCGCTGTTGGCGCGTGTCGCAATTTCCATTATTTCGCAATATAAAATTTGTAATATTCGCAGAATGAATACGCGGAAGAAAATAGTTCTCAATTTAATTCTTCCGCGTGTGGATTCTGATCGTTGGTTCGCTACTAAATGCTAGCTTACACAATCCATTCCATGCGAAGTGTTCTGGTTGCTACCTTAGCTTTCGAAGTTCATTAAACCAAAGCTTGACTAAACACAAATTTAACTAAAGCTTCGGGCTTGCCAAGCAAAGCGCTGTGGTCGCATTAATGTGAACTTGGCCTTGACTCACTCGCGGAGCAGTATTATGAAATAATAATAATACTGGCCTTGAAAGTTCATCTTACCCGGAACTAGAAATGCGATCGCGACATACAACAAGTCTTAAACTGTCTTATTGACCAGTTGAACCCAAACTATAATATATCTACGCTGCCATCATTCTCTGACCATTACGAAATTCTTTTAAACTTAAACTTGAGTGAAATTGTGTACATTCTTAAGCAACCAGAAATCTTTATTTCATATCAAAAAACCAACTGGAAGAAATTCCAAGATGACCTAGACGAAAAGTTAGCTAATCGCCTCCCTCCAGAGTTTTCAAACCTTTCTAATGAAGAGATCGATTCCTATATTCTTAGTCTCAACTCAACTATACAGAGTGTTGCTCGAAATAACTCTGAACTAATCAGTCCATCATTTAATAAATATAAAAACCTTCCTCAAGATATTTCTAACCTATTCAAAATAAAACATAAGTGGCAAAAAAAATTAAAACGAATTTTCCATGCTACTTATAATAGGATAAACCAATCTTATAAAGAGCTTTCAGCCAAAATATCACTCCTAAAAATAATAATTAAAGAGAAAGTAAAAATTTGGCTTGATCAACAACTTCAACAGATACTCTCTAAAATTAAACCAGGCCCTTCCGCCTTCAAGGAAATTAAAAATCTCATAGGGAAAAAGAGCTCCTCTTGTAAGTCGCCTAAAATCAATAATACCATTTATTCCATTGAACCACTGAATTATTTCCTCACTTCCTGCGTGTGCCAGACTTTCCATGAAACTCAGTTGCACTTTTGTATGCTGACGATACCATAGTATATGCTCACGCGAGATATCCCAACGATGCTTTGGCAGCCGTTTCTGCTCATATTCAGGTAATTAACAAATACTATAAAAAATGGGGTTTAAACCTTAACATCGGTAAAACTGAATGTATCTGCTTCCGGAATGCTTCAGGGAAAGGACCTCCAGGAGTGGTGAGGGACAGTAAAAATCTTTATCTTGCCATTGAGGGCGCTAGGAGCCCATTCAAAACTCACATTAAATACTTAGGTATAAATTTCAATAACCTTTTCAAATTTAATAATCATGCAAGGTCTACACTGACTAAAGCCAAACGTGTTGCAGGATCGCTAGCGCCGCACAGTGGCCGGTTTTTCAACTTAGCGGTCAAAAATCCATATCTTTTGACTCTCTTGGAATTTTTTATTCCGGTTTTTTTTGTTAATCTTTAATGTGAGACTAAAATCATAAAAATCGATTGTTGAAAACCAGAGATATGAGAGTTTCAATCAGGGTACCTATTAAAATTTTCTTAAAAGCCTAAAAAAGAGATTATAAAAATAATACGGTTATTTTTATTTAATGATTAAAGACTTTTTATTATCAATAACGAACATTCTAATAAAATAGATTAATAAAAATAAGGTAATAAGTAAGGAACTAATGCAAATTAAACAATTTTTTCAAAACATTCATTGATAGAATTCCGCTCATCTAGTAGTAAATTTTGTGCATCACTATCTAACTCGATTGAGCTAGATTTCCATTTTTGGCGGAATTTGAAATATATGGATCCGATGTGCACAGCAAAACTGCAAGCAGATCCTCATTGGTACAATATCTTGAAATTTTCCTTGTGTTGTGTTCACGAAAGAATCTGTAATCCTTGTTTCTTTTTTCTTGTGCTTCTTCAGACAGATCACCAAGTGAAAGTAGACTATTTTCAATAATTTGATCGCCATGATAAAGAATTTTATGAATTGTTGATGGCATATTCCTCCAGGGATATTTTTCGTTGTAAATTTCTGCGGTTTTCTTTGCATATTCACCAAATTTTTTGGCATCAATCATCCTGCTGCATGCTATAACTTCTATTATAATTTTGAATCGCTTAATTAATTCAACGTCCACTCCTGTAATGAAAGCTGCCGTCTCAGGATCTGAGAAAAATCTTCTAGCGGTGTTTCCATCATTCGTATTTCCCTTTCCTTGTTTTGGCTGGTCAATTATTAGCCCTATTTCACGATATTGTTCGTGTATTTGGCTTTTTTTCAGCTTCCGTTTCTCCATATTCACTGCATTTTGTCTAACCGTTCCTGTTGCTCCGAATTCTAAATCATAGCCCAATTTGAGTATATGTTCCATGAAACGAATTTTTATGTGAAGAGGCGACAATCCGAATTCGTATGCCTCTTCAGAATAATTGGCATCTGCTGGTGCTTGACTTAGTGTACTCGCGGTTTGATGGCATATAATACAGCTAGAAGATGCCTTAGTATCAGTTAAGGCTTGTCCGACTTTTCCATCAATCATGGTCAGCAGAAGTTTGAAATCTATTTCAATAATATGGCCATGATACTCAAATAGCAGCGGCTGAAGTTCATCAATTTGCCTCCTAATTTTATTAACTTCTTCGGTTATCACATCTTTAGTCTCCTTTTTGAATGCAAATTTAATTGGTCTACAATATTTTGTCGATGAAGGTGTCCCATTCTTCCATATATCAATCGACACATATTTTTCGATTGACGGTTCAGCCTCAGTGCTATTCCTCCTTAATCGCAAAGGAACGAATGATATCATGAACAAATTGGTGTCTGCTGAACTATCTGCATTAAATTGTTTATACTGCTTCTGGCCAGATGATCCGTCACATCCCCACTTACAAAGGAGGTTAAGGTTGCAATCACCAAGACTTTTCACATAAGTCTCTTCCAATGAAAGCAATAATCTGTTCGCTGTTTGAACTTGCAGTAATTTCAATTGCTTTTTTTGAGGGTAGACACTCCGTTTTAATTGAAATTATCTCGTCATAACTTGGAAACACGTTGCATTTCTTTGCATTAGTTCGTTTGCGTAATTCTTTGTATTGGTTTTTTGTTAATTTCAAATCCAAAAATAGTGCAAATGCTTCCTCAGGAGTAAACTTCTTTTCATCAGTCGGAGTTGGAACACTGCTCAGTACCCTTTTGACGCGTCTGGGGCTCGCTTTCATCATTTTCTCAATTACTCCTATCTTGTCCTTTTTATTTCTTGATGGACCTACTTGATGAAGGAATGCATTTTGTATATTCTCATGAGATATTTCGTCATTGATGTCGCCAAGTTTACGCCTTCTAGATCGTTCACTGCATTCGTCCATCGATTTCCTTGGTCGACCCTTTCCTTCGCTGCCATTATCAGTCATGGTTTCTTTTTCAAAAACGAGCTCAGTTTTCATCCATTCTGTGTTGCGTTGGTACAGTTTTTCCTTATTTCGATTCACATCTGTGTAACGTTTTTTTAAATGCGATAAAAAGTTAGATATTTTCTTTTTATATGTCTCTTCTTGATCGCATGAGTCAAAAAAAGGATCACTTAGAGTATGCGAAGTAACATCTTTGTCGTCTTTTCGTAAGAAGTAAATATCTGCCAAATTTTTATATGTGAACTTAGCCATGTTTTTGCCAAGAATATGGAAACTCGATGAACGCAACTCTTTAAATACTCTTTCCGTCACGGATTTTTTACCTATGCACATGTAATACTTACCTGATACCCATTTATGAGAAATTTTTATGTGCCTAAATTTTCCATTTTACAGGTAAAATATATTAGGACAGGTACATTTACAGTACATATGTAATAAGAGCTAATTACCTGATAATTAGAAAAACCTAATTAGTGCAAATATACATATAATTTGAAAGAAAAGTATAACACTAACAAAAAAAAAATAACGGAAAACATGTTAAAAACGTTCGAAGTGTGTGACTTTGACTCATATAATGGGCTCTAGCGCCCGATGGGGCAAACCGATGCAAAAAAAATTGGTATGGGCTTTTAGAGGAAACTTTCAGCTTTACAATGGTGTAAAATTTGTTTTGGAGCACTTTGGAGCGCAAAAGTCCTGCTCCAAAATACGACGAAATTTAACCAAATTTGGAGCATTCCTGGAATTCTTGTTACGTAATAACTATACCACAGTTTTACTCAATTGTAACAACATTTGACAATGAATATATCCAAGAATTTAATAAAAAAAACCGGAACTTAATATCTGAAATATTGACAGAGATATGGATATCTAAATCTGTGAAAAGTTGAAAAAATGTATTTATTTTAGTTGAAAATAAAAAGTGCTGTTTTTTATTGTATAGTTACTAATGAAATAATCAAGATAAAGCTGTAATTTTTTGGCTCCCTAGGTTCTCAGGTTTCTGCTTTCATATGACCTAACCCATTTTGAAATCGGTGACATTGAAAAAAGTGACTTTTGGCTGCTAAGTTGAAAAACCGGCCACTGTGCGTCGGTGGCGAGGGAGCTTGAAGTGTTTGAAAGACAAATTCTGCGCTTAAGTATTAACAAACATTTCCAATCTTTTAACAAAAAATATGCGAACTGCTACATCTACGATAAGTCCGGAGTTGAACCCCTAATTAGATACTCCTTAAGAGCTATGAAAAAATCCGTAACAAATTTACGCTATATAGATAATGATCTTATATGTAGTGCGTTTTTTTCTTTATCCAGAGAGCCTTGGAATTCTGCCAATTATTTATCTCCTTTGTGTATAGACTCAATGGATTTAGATTCTATCATATATTAGGAGGTAATGACCAATCTGCTTTAGTTCCTTTGTTTTACCAAAATAGTTCATCTTGCCAAAATATAGGATAAATTTCCTATCACTGTACTGTAATTCGATTTTATATAATATAATAAATGTTGTAGACTTTAAGTGCCTTATCAAAATCAAAATAACTTGATTTAATATTACGAAACTCATATAGCTCTGTAATATTCTAATTTCAAGTATATTACCTGATGTACCTTATTTTTATACCCTACACCTTAAGGTAAGGGTATATTCACTTTGTAACGAAATGTGTAACGCATAGAACTAGAGACGATAGGTATAGAAAAGTATATATATTCTTGATCAGCGTGACCTCCTGAGTCGATTTAGCCATGTCCGTCTGTCTGTCTGTCTGTCTGTCTGTTGAAATCACGATCACAGGAGAACCGGTGAAGATATCGTGATGAAATTTTACATAAACATTGTTCCTTGTGGTGGGCAGGTTGGTATTGAAAATGGGCCACGACCACGCCTATTTTTTATTAAAAATGTGATATCAGCGTTCGTTTTTGAACTATTACAACAAAATTTTATTCCTGAGTATAGAGTAGCATTATCCGTTAATATGCCAAATATGGGCGTGATCCGCCCACTTTTAGGTTACATAGGCAAAATATGGTTATATTGTTAAATATATAAACTTCCTGAATAACACTTTAGATAACATCTTGTTTCACAAAAAAACATTATTACATCAAAACTGGGTGCGGTCCGCCCACTTTTACACTATTTATACGGTATAGCAGTATGATAGCAAATTTATTACCACGTAAATAAAGTTTAAATTTGTTTTGAAAAAGGTAATGACCACGCCTACTATTTATACAGAGGCGTAGCTAGGTCTCATGGAGCTCGGGACGGTTAATCAACTGTAGCCCCAAAAATGCCTAGAGTCCAATAAGTCCCTACTTGATTTCCACAACTGCCGCCCCCGACATTGTCCCGCCCAGGGTGGACCGCCACCCCCGCCCCACTCTAGCTTCGGCACTCTTTTCAAAACTTTTAGGTGTAGGGTATCTAAGATTCGGCTAGGCCGAATATAGCTTTCTTACTGGTTATTTTATAAGTCAAGCTTCCAATAATTATAAGAACTTTTAGCATAGCTCCGGGAGCAAGAGCTTTGTATAAAACTCAAAGAGAAGATCTCATATATTAATAAACAAATTCGTAAAATTGTACTTTTGGTTAAAATACTACGAAATATCATGCACAAGGCAAAACTTTACAGCCCTGGGAGTTGCCAAACTTGTAAACATACATAGTTTAAGTTGTATATATATATTGTATAAGTAATGCCTTAAACACAATCAAAGACGCAAGACGCAAGATTCAAGGCAGCGAAGCAGAAATGGCTCGGATTTAAACCAAATCATTTACGGGAAGCAGCATTTAAGCGAATTGTGTTCCATGGCATGCAAATATGCTCTGCAAGCCATGGAACACAATTCGCTTAAATGCAAAAATGCGTCGGAGGTGGTGGTTTCGCCCACTTAACCTATCGAGAGATGTCGCTGGCTTTTACGAAGTTGGTACGAAACCGCTTTTGCTAAGCGACGAAGAACATTTCTTCAAGGCAACAAGGCTGGATCGTTCCAATTTCAAATGCTTGCTAGTGCTTCTCAAAGAGAAGCTCGTTCGGAACTCGCAACGCAAAGCAATTTCACCCGAATTCAGGCTGTCCATAACTCTGCTGTATGCCGTCACAATCAACAACGATTAAGTAAATTTTAAATGAGTTTTAAATTTTCAGATACCTGGCGCAAGGGTGCAATGTTCAAGTCCTTGCCTGGACTCATAAACTGGGCATTTCAACGGTCCGTAGAATCATCTACGAAACGTGTGATGCACTATGGACTGAGTTGCACGGAGTTTATGTAGCGCCTCCAAATTTGAGTGATTGGGCGAAAAATGCAGAAGTGTTTTAAATAAGCACTGGATTGCCCAACTGCCTAGGAGCGATCGATGGAAAGCACATCAGCATTAGATGTCCCAGAAGAAGCAGCTCGCTCTATTATAACTATAAGCGGTTCTACAGCATAGTTTTAATGGCAGCCTGTGATGCCAATTACTGCTTTACATTTGTTGACGTTGGGTCTTTGGGAAGCCAGAGCGATGGAGGCGTTTTCCTGCGCAGTGCATTTGGGAAAAGAATTTTAAATGCCACGCTACCAGTTCCACCGAATCGTACGCTGCCAGGCACCTCGGAACCATTTCCGTTTTTCTTTGTCGCGGACAGCGCATTTCCTTTAAAAGAAAACATAATGCGGCCATATCCTGGAATTCGTTTGTCGGCAGACAAACAACATTTTAACAAAATTTTATCCGGTGCGCGTGTTCGTATAGAAAATACGTTCGGCATTCTTTCAAGCCGTTGCCTAGTTCTTCGGTCACCCATACATGCCAACCCGGCCAGTGTCGACAAAATTGTTTTAGCCACAATAGTACTGCATAATTTTCTGATGCTGAAAAAAGACACGAATTATTTTAATGTCGAGGATCCAGAATGGTTTGTGGACGAATATCGTCTGCGTCCAGTTCGTTTGGCAACGTCAAACCGATCGACATCGAATGCTTTCCATAAGCGAGACACGCTCAAAAATTATTTATATGAAAACAGAGACATTTAACTCCTTATACATTTCATTCAACTGCTTTAAATTCTTATATATGTATTCTGTTAATATTTCACGTCACCGTACATTACATAACATAATAAACAACACATAATAATTATTTTCAAGTGTTTTTATTAATTATCAATTCATTAATTATATTATTATTATTAATTATATTCATTAATTATCATTAATTATCATTTAAATCATAATTCACATAAATCACAAAATCATAAAACAAAAAAAAATTCAAACACATAAATAAAGGAATAATTAAATAAATAATAATAATTCTATTGAAAGAAAATAATTTAAAAATGTTGCAATTTTTTTTAATTGCCTGTAATATTGCGCTCATTCCATTCTTGAACCAAACGGAAAAGTACCGTTTGGGTCTCATGGATCACGCGCCGCTCCCAACTCTCCGACATATTCGCAGCACTAATATTTTTCGCCATCCCGGCGAACGCAATATCGACGCGCGACTCGTTAACCTGCCCGAAACTCTGCGCAATTTGGATCGCAGAAGTACAAATCTGCGCCATGGTAGCCCCAAAATCAGCCTGTATTTGGCGCTAAATTGTGGAGAAATGTTTGTTTATGAATATGAATTTTTAAATATACTATACATACATATCGTGGCAGAAATGTCGTGCTCGGTGTCGGCGTTGTTGAAGGCGTTGTTGAAGGCCGATCGCTGACCTGAGGGACCTCGTACGGCAAAGCGCAGTCGCCGTGCTGCTCCAGGTTTCCTATGGTACTGCAAACAAAATAACCAAAACATTAACTATTTTGTTAAATCAGATTAATAAGATTAATCCACTTACCGCCTGCTTGTCTGCGTTCCACTCAGGAAGCTCATGGCCGATAAATGCCGCCACTTCCTTCTTCGACCTGGCGGCGCAGCGCTGCCCGAGTCCAACAAATCTGCCTGCTGGACACGCCGATATGTGCCACGAAGTACCTTCCACTTCTTGCGGCAAGTATCCCCTGAAATGGAATTAAATATTTTAAAATGCAACACATTTATATGGTGATAACTTACCATTTGAGTTCAGGCTCTTAGCAATTTCCTCCCAAACTGCGTCTTTCTTCCCAACATTCTTATAGAATGGCGACGCCAGGTCGAATAGGCAGCTGTGGCTCCTGACTGCTTCGATTAATTTTTCCTCGAAGTCCATTCTTCCAATCGATATTATAACATATTAATAATACATTTAAATAATATATAATAATAAATAAACAATAATAATAATAAAGAAAAGCAACATAAAAATACTCACATAATTTTACAGCAGCTTAAATAGAAACAAGAATGAAATGTAAACAAACACAAACAAATAAGAAGAACAAGAACGCTTTTGCATCCGTCAAAATTAGAATTAGATCGAATGCGAGATGCGTAATTTCGCAGCTAAGTAGGGAAGCAAAATGGAAAGCAAACTTTTTTCTCGATCTCCATAAGAGCCCGTGTAATTTTGACAGTTAAAAATGAATCTTGCGTCTTGCGTCTTTGATTGTGTTTAAGGCATAAGTTGTCATCGTCTCAATAAAGTTGAATTGAATTGAATTCTGTCCCCCGTCTAAACACGGTATTAAAAAACACTAAACACAGTTCAGTGAATGTGTGTCACTTTTCCACACGATACAGTTCATTCGCAGTTTCACCAACATAAATGGAAATACTTGCTATAGTGACATCTATACGGCAATATTTTTGCCATCTACAACGTAAGTTTTAAAGCTACTAGTAGGATTGAAACAATAGTTGGATTGCTGTTGTTTTGCATGTAAAAATTTTCAATTGCAGGGTCAGAAGAAATATGCTGCAATATCAGCTGCGTTCCTTTTTCCTAGTCTAATCTCGATTTAAAATGGAACAGCAAGGGAAGTCACATGGAGATGTACCCACAAAATCACATAAAAACAGGTTGTGTCATGAAATATCAACTGTTTGACTGTTAAGAATTAAATCCAATTTTTGCGCTAGGAAATAAAATCTTTGAATTCAAAATGGTAACGATAGCGATGCAATCATGGTCTTCACTGGTTTTTCAGAATCGTCTTTATTAGTCAAATAAGATACACTGGGTAACACCATCAATTAAAAAGAAAAAAATGTCATCAGCGCCATCTATGGTTCCATATCGAAGTAAAGTTTTTACATCAGCGCCTTCTATTTATCATATAACGAGAAGAGCAATTCGATTAGAATTTCTAATCCTAGTCGAGAGTACGATTAGGAAATTTGTATGAAAACTGGTATAATTCGAAGAAAAAGGAACGCAGCTAATAACTTCTTGAACTTCAACAATATTTTCAAATAAATGTGTCAAAAAATGCAGATAACTGTGTAAAAAATTCCAAAATAATTTTTCGACCGAAAAATTCGAACAATGACCAAGGAAACAGCTATCCAACGAAAGCGACGAAGGGAGAAGCACAAGCGAGACGTTTAACGCAGACAGGAATCGGAGCATAACGCAGCAGGTAAGCAAATCTCTCGACTACAACGTCTAGATGAGGCAGCTTTAGGCCACTTATTCACACGTTCTGAAATAACTGCTGCGATATTAGCCAAAAAAATGCTATCCTAATCAGGTAGTCATATAATATGAGTTCACCAAAGCCATATTTACCACCGGAGCTTTCCACGAAGCATGATTTACTCGTCGGTTATCGTTGCAACACGCATTTAAAGAGCACAAAAAATCATGCTCCATCCAAAGCTGTGGAATAATTAGCTTCCGCGTGACACTCCCGGCGAACTTTCCATGGTAACTGAACCAGAACGACGAATGCTTCAGCGAATAATACCATATGTCAAAGTTATAAAATTTCTGGGCATGTTTGGTCAGTATGATTTCAAAGGACATGCAACGTTCTATATTTTTGATATATGTACATATTTGAAGTCAGCGAAAAGTTGACTAAAATGCTTCCCCGATCGAGCGCTAATTTAGGAACCGTTTTAGTGACTGAAACACTTACGAATTTTAATGTAGTTCAAAACTATAACATTTCACCGGATCGTGTATACAAGGCTCTTAATTGCATTATTGCAAATAACCCACTTTATAAGGATGTGACCACAAATATAATAGATTTGCCAGTTTGTATATTCAGGATTTCACACGAGTTATCCCAGCTCAGCCAAAGGGACCAAACCGAAATAAGTACTATGCTACTGATGATCAAACTAACAGTATAAATAAATGATTCATCACGAAACATACGTGCTTCCTGGTATGAAGGACATGAGGTATTTCCAGCTGGATACCAGCGAATTTCTTGCGAAACTAGAAATAAACCGTGTGCCTTTCGAATTGATAATCGTGGCAATTTGAATTTAGAGATATTAATGTAGTAAAACACGGCAACCTGATGTGTGATAATGCTTTTGCTGTTGAATATGCATTTAAGCATTTAAATGGTTCTTTTAATGGCAGTGTATGTGACAGGAAAAACGATGGAATTAATTTCTTAAATCTGTGTACTTCGATAGATTTATTATTTGCTGAATATAAAATGTTGGAATTTTAATTGGTGTCGGCAGTGCATATGATCTCATACATTATGAAGAGAAGTCTTATTTCACTGATTCCCATTCATGCGGACCCAAGGATTGCGTATATAAAGTCATTTCATGCTACTTATTAAAGAAAAATTCCATCTTAAGATCACTAGTCAAACCCAACCAAATTCATCGTCATACTCATACATGCCACAAAAATTCACCTGATACATGTCGATTTACTATTCCTCGCCCACAATGTCTAAAAACTAGAACTATTCCGCCGTGTTTAGACGAATTCATTCGAAATAGAGGACGATTTTGCATTTCAAAATGATCAACGAATGAAAAACAATGAATAAATAATTATAATCGGAAAATCCTCGAGTTTTAGGATGGCATTGAACCATGTGGATCAAATTAATTTATTGCCCACTATATGGCCAAGTTTTTTATATTTAAAAAATGGAACCAGCAGATGTGAAACTTCGGTATATGCTATGCCTTTTGCGTTATAAACTTTTGGATGGTCGAATCTGTTACTTGGATCCTGCGTTTGGTGGGCAAAGAATGCTGGTTTTAGCCGTTCTGTGGAGTTTGTTTTGGGAGTCCCTCCGACCTTTACCTTGAAGACTCTGTCTGATATGCATTGTATAATTTCAATCGCACCCTTAAAGTTTTGTGTGCGAAGGCTTTTCTTTTGTTGTGCTGCGCTAATGGTGCTGATCTAACCTTCCGCATTTGTTCTCTAAACGTTTCAAAGAAATATCTTGGCTATGATGTTATGCGAAGCTTGTAAAACCATGCGAAGCCATAAACCAATTCTGCTGCCATAGCATTTATGTCATATTTATGACAAATTCGAAGACCCAGCAATATCGACGGTAGTACTTCCAACTAGTTTGGTGTGTTGTGGCACATGATGGCTACTTTTATCGAACGATGCCAGCTCTCAATCATGCCATTAGCAGCTGGATGATACGTTCTCATCCGTGTTCTCTTGCTGCCGATGAGTTTTGCCAGTGCGTCGAAAAGTTGTGATCCTCTGTCTGATGTTATTGTTGCTGTTGCTCAAAACATGACACCCATCCAGCGTAAAAACCTACTGTTGCCTTCATTGTGATGTCGCGTAAAGGCACTGCTTCCAGCCAACGCGTGAACCTGTGAATTAAAGTTAAGACACTATGTACATGACGAAAACGCTCATTAGACATCGGAATATGTTGTGGATCGTTTTTTACGTGGCGGCCAACTCTGTTGCTCTGACAATGTAAACATGAACGGGCCCAACTGGTTACATCACGATTCATGTTAGGATAAATAAAAGTTCTGCCTATTAAAGGCTTTGTGGCACGACCACTCGAGTGCGATAAGCTATGGCAAGCATCGAAGAATCGTCGTCGTAATTCCTTCGGCGCATACGGTCTCGGCTGCGGCCCCGATATGACACAATATATCATTGTTTCGTTGTCATCAATCTGAAGTTTATGTAGCTGATGGGATATATTATCAGAATTACTAAGCAGTTTCTTTAACTCCTCATCCTTTTCTTGGAACTCTGCAAGCTCTTGCGGACTGACCCAGACTGGAAAACTGATCTATTCGATCCTAGAAAGTGCGTCAAGTACTACATTTTTCACACTTGAAATGTGCACTATATTCGTAGTGTACTGACCTATCTCTTCTAACTTGCTACTCGATCGCATGCATGGTTAGATTTCTGCGCAAATGCATATATGAGCGGTTTATGATCAGTAATGATCGTCCACTCGCGACCATCGATAGTCTCTTTGAAATGTCTCTCTTTTTCTCTTTATTCCTGAGTATAGAGTAGCATTATCCGTTAATATGCCAAATATGGGCGTGATCCGCCCACTTTTAGGTTACATAGGCAAAATATGGTTATATTGTTAAATATATAAACTTCCTGAATAACACTTTAGATAACATCTTGTTTCACAAAAAAACATTATTACATCAAAACTGGGTGCGGTCCGCCCACTTTTACACTATTTATACGGTATAGCAGTATGATAGCAAATTTATTACCACGTAAATAAAGTTTAAATTTGTTTTGAAAAAGGTAATGACCACGCCTACTATTTATACAGAGGCGTAGCTAGGTCTCATGGAGCTCGGGACGGTTAATCAACTGTAGCCCCAAAAATGCCTAGAGTCCAATAAGTCCCTACTTGATTTCCACAACTGCCGCCCCCGACATTGTCCCGCCCAGGGTGGACCGCCACCCCCGCCCCACTCTAGCTTCGGCACTCTTTTCAAAACTTTTAGGTGTAGGGTATCTAAGATTCGGCTAGGCCGAATATAGCTTTCTTACTGGTTATTTTATAAGTCAAGCTTCCAATAATTATAAGAACTTTTAGCATAGCTCCGGGAGCAAGAGCTTTGTATAAAACTCAAAGAGAAGATCTCATATATTAATAAACAAATTCGTAAAATTGTACTTTTGGTTAAAATACTACGAAATATCATGCACAAGGCAAAACTTTACAGCCCTGGGAGTTGCCAAACTTGTAAACATACATAGTTTAAGTTGTATATATATATTGTATAAGTAATGCCTTAAACACAATCAAAGACGCAAGACGCAAGATTCAAGGCAGCGAAGCAGAAATGGCTCGGATTTAAACCAAATCATTTACGGGAAGCAGCATTTAAGCGAATTGTGTTCCATGGCATGCAAATATGCTCTGCAAGCCATGGAACACAATTCGCTTAAATGCAAAAATGCGTCGGAGGTGGTGGTTTCGCCCACTTAACCTATCGAGAGATGTCGCTGGCTTTTACGAAGTTGGTACGAAACCGCTTTTGCTAAGCGACGAAGAACATTTCTTCAAGGCAACAAGGCTGGATCGTTCCAATTTCAAATGCTTGCTAGTGCTTCTCAAAGAGAAGCTCGTTCGGAACTCGCAACGCAAAGCAATTTCACCCGAATTCAGGCTGTCCATAACTCTGCTGTATGCCGTCACAATCAACAACGATTAAGTAAATTTTAAATGAGTTTTAAATTTTCAGATACCTGGCGCAAGGGTGCAATGTTCAAGTCCTTGCCTGGACTCATAAACTGGGCATTTCAACGGTCCGTAGAATCATCTACGAAACGTGTGATGCACTATGGACTGAGTTGCACGGAGTTTAT
This sequence comes from Myopa tessellatipennis, assembly GCA_943737955.2. NCBI lineage: Eukaryota > Metazoa > Arthropoda > Insecta > Diptera > Conopidae > Myopa > Myopa tessellatipennis. The sequence goes on from OX031317.1 coordinate 8,262,099, forward strand.
GTAGCGCCTCCAAATTTGAGTGATTGGGCGAAAAATGCAGAAGTGTTTTAAATAAGCACTGGATTGCCCAACTGCCTAGGAGCGATCGATGGAAAGCACATCAGCATTAGATGTCCCAGAAGAAGCAGCTCGCTCTATTATAACTATAAGCGGTTCTACAGCATAGTTTTAATGGCAGCCTGTGATGCCAATTACTGCTTTACATTTGTTGACGTTGGGTCTTTGGGAAGCCAGAGCGATGGAGGCGTTTTCCTGCGCAGTGCATTTGGGAAAAGAATTTTAAATGCCACGCTACCAGTTCCACCGAATCGTACGCTGCCAGGCACCTCGGAACCATTTCCGTTTTTCTTTGTCGCGGACAGCGCATTTCCTTTAAAAGAAAACATAATGCGGCCATATCCTGGAATTCGTTTGTCGGCAGACAAACAACATTTTAACAAAATTTTATCCGGTGCGCGTGTTCGTATAGAAAATACGTTCGGCATTCTTTCAAGCCGTTGCCTAGTTCTTCGGTCACCCATACATGCCAACCCGGCCAGTGTCGACAAAATTGTTTTAGCCACAATAGTACTGCATAATTTTCTGATGCTGAAAAAAGACACGAATTATTTTAATGTCGAGGATCCAGAATGGTTTGTGGACGAATATCGTCTGCGTCCAGTTCGTTTGGCAACGTCAAACCGATCGACATCGAATGCTTTCCATAAGCGAGACACGCTCAAAAATTATTTATATGAAAACAGAGACATTTAACTCCTTATACATTTCATTCAACTGCTTTAAATTCTTATATATGTATTCTGTTAATATTTCACGTCACCGTACATTACATAACATAATAAACAACACATAATAATTATTTTCAAGTGTTTTTATTAATTATCAATTCATTAATTATATTATTATTATTAATTATATTCATTAATTATCATTAATTATCATTTAAATCATAATTCACATAAATCACAAAATCATAAAACAAAAAAAAATTCAAACACATAAATAAAGGAATAATTAAATAAATAATAATAATTCTATTGAAAGAAAATAATTTAAAAATGTTGCAATTTTTTTTAATTGCCTGTAATATTGCGCTCATTCCATTCTTGAACCAAACGGAAAAGTACCGTTTGGGTCTCATGGATCACGCGCCGCTCCCAACTCTCCGACATATTCGCAGCACTAATATTTTTCGCCATCCCGGCGAACGCAATATCGACGCGCGACTCGTTAACCTGCCCGAAACTCTGCGCAATTTGGATCGCAGAAGTACAAATCTGCGCCATGGTAGCCCCAAAATCAGCCTGTATTTGGCGCTAAATTGTGGAGAAATGTTTGTTTATGAATATGAATTTTTAAATATACTATACATACATATCGTGGCAGAAATGTCGTGCTCGGTGTCGGCGTTGTTGAAGGCGTTGTTGAAGGCCGATCGCTGACCTGAGGGACCTCGTACGGCAAAGCGCAGTCGCCGTGCTGCTCCAGGTTTCCTATGGTACTGCAAACAAAATAACCAAAACATTAACTATTTTGTTAAATCAGATTAATAAGATTAATCCACTTACCGCCTGCTTGTCTGCGTTCCACTCAGGAAGCTCATGGCCGATAAATGCCGCCACTTCCTTCTTCGACCTGGCGGCGCAGCGCTGCCCGAGTCCAACAAATCTGCCTGCTGGACACGCCGATATGTGCCACGAAGTACCTTCCACTTCTTGCGGCAAGTATCCCCTGAAATGGAATTAAATATTTTAAAATGCAACACATTTATATGGTGATAACTTACCATTTGAGTTCAGGCTCTTAGCAATTTCCTCCCAAACTGCGTCTTTCTTCCCAACATTCTTATAGAATGGCGACGCCAGGTCGAATAGGCAGCTGTGGCTCCTGACTGCTTCGATTAATTTTTCCTCGAAGTCCATTCTTCCAATCGATATTATAACATATTAATAATACATTTAAATAATATATAATAATAAATAAACAATAATAATAATAAAGAAAAGCAACATAAAAATACTCACATAATTTTACAGCAGCTTAAATAGAAACAAGAATGAAATGTAAACAAACACAAACAAATAAGAAGAACAAGAACGCTTTTGCATCCGTCAAAATTAGAATTAGATCGAATGCGAGATGCGTAATTTCGCAGCTAAGTAGGGAAGCAAAATGGAAAGCAAACTTTTTTCTCGATCTCCATAAGAGCCCGTGTAATTTTGACAGTTAAAAATGAATCTTGCGTCTTGCGTCTTTGATTGTGTTTAAGGCATAAGTTGTCATCGTCTCAATAAAGTTGAATTGAATTGAATTCTGTCCCCCGTCTAAACACGGTATTAAAAAACACTAAACACAGTTCAGTGAATGTGTGTCACTTTTCCACACGATACAGTTCATTCGCAGTTTCACCAACATAAATGGAAATACTTGCTATAGTGACATCTATACGGCAATATTTTTGCCATCTACAACGTAAGTTTTAAAGCTACTAGTAGGATTGAAACAATAGTTGGATTGCTGTTGTTTTGCATGTAAAAATTTTCAATTGCAGGGTCAGAAGAAATATGCTGCAATATCAGCTGCGTTCCTTTTTCCTAGTCTAATCTCGATTTAAAATGGAACAGCAAGGGAAGTCACATGGAGATGTACCCACAAAATCACATAAAAACAGGTTGTGTCATGAAATATCAACTGTTTGACTGTTAAGAATTAAATCCAATTTTTGCGCTAGGAAATAAAATCTTTGAATTCAAAATGGTAACGATAGCGATGCAATCATGGTCTTCACTGGTTTTTCAGAATCGTCTTTATTAGTCAAATAAGATACACTGGGTAACACCATCAATTAAAAAGAAAAAAATGTCATCAGCGCCATCTATGGTTCCATATCGAAGTAAAGTTTTTACATCAGCGCCTTCTATTTATCATATAACGAGAAGAGCAATTCGATTAGAATTTCTAATCCTAGTCGAGAGTACGATTAGGAAATTTGTATGAAAACTGGTATAATTCGAAGAAAAAGGAACGCAGCTAATAACTTCTTGAACTTCAACAATATTTTCAAATAAATGTGTCAAAAAATGCAGATAACTGTGTAAAAAATTCCAAAATAATTTTTCGACCGAAAAATTCGAACAATGACCAAGGAAACAGCTATCCAACGAAAGCGACGAAGGGAGAAGCACAAGCGAGACGTTTAACGCAGACAGGAATCGGAGCATAACGCAGCAGGTAAGCAAATCTCTCGACTACAACGTCTAGATGAGGCAGCTTTAGGCCACTTATTCACACGTTCTGAAATAACTGCTGCGATATTAGCCAAAAAAATGCTATCCTAATCAGGTAGTCATATAATATGAGTTCACCAAAGCCATATTTACCACCGGAGCTTTCCACGAAGCATGATTTACTCGTCGGTTATCGTTGCAACACGCATTTAAAGAGCACAAAAAATCATGCTCCATCCAAAGCTGTGGAATAATTAGCTTCCGCGTGACACTCCCGGCGAACTTTCCATGGTAACTGAACCAGAACGACGAATGCTTCAGCGAATAATACCATATGTCAAAGTTATAAAATTTCTGGGCATGTTTGGTCAGTATGATTTCAAAGGACATGCAACGTTCTATATTTTTGATATATGTACATATTTGAAGTCAGCGAAAAGTTGACTAAAATGCTTCCCCGATCGAGCGCTAATTTAGGAACCGTTTTAGTGACTGAAACACTTACGAATTTTAATGTAGTTCAAAACTATAACATTTCACCGGATCGTGTATACAAGGCTCTTAATTGCATTATTGCAAATAACCCACTTTATAAGGATGTGACCACAAATATAATAGATTTGCCAGTTTGTATATTCAGGATTTCACACGAGTTATCCCAGCTCAGCCAAAGGGACCAAACCGAAATAAGTACTATGCTACTGATGATCAAACTAACAGTATAAATAAATGATTCATCACGAAACATACGTGCTTCCTGGTATGAAGGACATGAGGTATTTCCAGCTGGATACCAGCGAATTTCTTGCGAAACTAGAAATAAACCGTGTGCCTTTCGAATTGATAATCGTGGCAATTTGAATTTAGAGATATTAATGTAGTAAAACACGGCAACCTGATGTGTGATAATGCTTTTGCTGTTGAATATGCATTTAAGCATTTAAATGGTTCTTTTAATGGCAGTGTATGTGACAGGAAAAACGATGGAATTAATTTCTTAAATCTGTGTACTTCGATAGATTTATTATTTGCTGAATATAAAATGTTGGAATTTTAATTGGTGTCGGCAGTGCATATGATCTCATACATTATGAAGAGAAGTCTTATTTCACTGATTCCCATTCATGCGGACCCAAGGATTGCGTATATAAAGTCATTTCATGCTACTTATTAAAGAAAAATTCCATCTTAAGATCACTAGTCAAACCCAACCAAATTCATCGTCATACTCATACATGCCACAAAAATTCACCTGATACATGTCGATTTACTATTCCTCGCCCACAATGTCTAAAAACTAGAACTATTCCGCCGTGTTTAGACGAATTCATTCGAAATAGAGGACGATTTTGCATTTCAAAATGATCAACGAATGAAAAACAATGAATAAATAATTATAATCGGAAAATCCTCGAGTTTTAGGATGGCATTGAACCATGTGGATCAAATTAATTTATTGCCCACTATATGGCCAAGTTTTTTATATTTAAAAAATGGAACCAGCAGATGTGAAACTTCGGTATATGCTATGCCTTTTGCGTTATAAACTTTTGGATGGTCGAATCTGTTACTTGGATCCTGCGTTTGGTGGGCAAAGAATGCTGGTTTTAGCCGTTCTGTGGAGTTTGTTTTGGGAGTCCCTCCGACCTTTACCTTGAAGACTCTGTCTGATATGCATTGTATAATTTCAATCGCACCCTTAAAGTTTTGTGTGCGAAGGCTTTTCTTTTGTTGTGCTGCGCTAATGGTGCTGATCTAACCTTCCGCATTTGTTCTCTAAACGTTTCAAAGAAATATCTTGGCTATGATGTGATGCGAAGCTTGTAAAACCATGCGAAGCCATAAACCAATTCTGCTGCCATAGCATTTATGTCATATTTATGACAAATTCGAAGACCCAGCAATATCGACGGTAGTACTTCCAACTAGTTTGGTGTGTTGTGGCACATGATGGCTACTTTTATCGAACGATGCCAGCTCTCAATCATGCCATTAGCAGCTGGATGATACGTTCTCATCCGTGTTCTCTTGCTGCCGATGAGTTTTGCCAGTGCGTCGAAAAGTTGTGATCCTCTGTCTGATGTTATTGTTGCTGTTGCTCAAAACATGACACCCATCCAGCGTAAAAACCTACTGTTGCCTTCATTGTGATGTCGCGTAAAGGCACTGCTTCCAGCCAACGCGTGAACCTGTGAATTAAAGTTAAGACACTATGTACATGACGAAAACGCTCATTAGACATCGGAATATGTTGTGGATCGTTTTTTACGTGGCGGCCAACTCTGTTGCTCTGACAATGTAAACATGAACGGGCCCAACTGGTTACATCACGATTCATGTTAGGATAAATAAAAGTTCTGCCTATTAAAGGCTTTGTGGCACGACCACTCGAGTGCGATAAGCTATGGCAAGCATCGAAGAATCGTCGTCGTAATTCCTTCGGCGCATACGGTCTCGGCTGCGGCCCCGATATGACACAATATATCATTGTTTCGTTGTCATCAATCTGAAGTTTATGTAGCTGATGGGATATATTATCAGAATTACTAAGCAGTTTCTTTAACTCCTCATCCTTTTCTTGGAACTCTGCAAGCTCTTGCGGACTGACCCAGACTGGAAAACTGATCTATTCGATCCTAGAAAGTGCGTCAAGTACTACATTTTTCACACTTGAAATGTGCACTATATTCGTAGTGTACTGACCTATCTCTTCTAACTTGCTACTCGATCGCATGCATGGTTAGATTTCTGCGCAAATGCATATATGAGCGGTTTATGATCAGTAATGATCGTCCACTCGCGACCATCGATAGTCTCTTTGAAATGCCGAACTGCTCTATGTGTAGCCAAGAGCTCTCTATGATACCTTGTATCGCCTCCAGTTAACTCAACTTTTGTGAGAAGAAAGGTTGTGGTCCGTCTCTGGTATTTTGGTCTAAGGCCGCACCAATTGAGATATCTGAAGCGTCACATCTTAAAACCAAAGGTAGCTCTGCATGTGGATGTGCTAGCTGTGCCGATCCTGCCAAAGCCAGTTTACATTTATTGAATGCTTTTTCAGCATCCTCAGTCCATTTCACAGGCCTTTTATCACGTTTCTTTCCGCCCACTATGATGTCATTTAAGGGAGATTGTATTCCTGCTGCATTTGATATGCAATTGCAGTACATTCCAGACGTCTATAAACTTTCGAGACCGATCTATTGTTGTCGGCTTGGGGTAATTTTTAATAGCCTCAATATGCTCTTCAGGCGCGCGAATACCATTTTTACCTCTTTTTTTCCAAAATGACACTTTGCAACGTTAAGCACAAGTCCAAATTCTTCCAATCGTCGTAGGACTTCAGACAATTGTTCTCGATGCTCTTCCTCCTTCCGTAACGTGATCAATATATCATATTGATTTATATATATATAATATATTATATTATATTTGCCATATAACAATGGCAAAATGTTAATCCTTGAAGTACCTAGTCCATGAAACGTTGCATAGACTCTGCGGCGTTGCACAAACCAAAGGTCATCACCATGTATTCGAATAAACCGAAAGGTGTAATAAGAGCGTTTTGGCGCAGTCTTCTTTGTCTATCGGGATTTGATGATGTGCCCTTTTGAGGTCGAGCGTTGAAAGATGTTACACCTGCGAGTTGATGAACGAAATCGTGTAAATGTGGAATTGGATATCTATCAGGAACTATGATAGAATTGAGGCGAGGATAATCACCGCATGGCCTCCACTACCTTAACTTTTGTTCACCAGCTTCATCATTATCCGTTACTCTCCTTAGCGGCTGCAAGGTTTTCGTCCGCTAAACAGCGTGCGTGTTCCACGACGGGATGGCCTTTTGCGACAATGTGGTGTTGAACCGTATGACAGGCGACGTCGCGGTTGCTGTTTTTAAAAATTAAGGAAATTTTTGTAAAATGTTTGCATAAGGAGAACTTTTATCAATTGAATAAATTGTTGGCTGCTTACGACCTTCAAACCACTGCAGGAGATCCACCTGTAGATGAGTGGTAGAATCTTCAATGCATAAGATCGATCACTAGGCCGAAATGGTGGATGAAGTCTGAGTCTATTATGGGTTGTGACACGTTCGCCACAATGAAAGGCCACACCATTTCACGGCGCTGGGCGGAGTTTAGGCTTTTGACAGTGGTCCCGTAAGCTTCAATCGAGGAGCCGTTTGCAGCATAGAGCTTGTTTGTTGACGTATACCCGTGACCGTGAGTGTATACCGTGAGTGTATACCCGCTTTCTTTTGGCATCACAGATACATCAGCGCCTGTGTCTATCAGAAACCAGAAACCTAATTTGCTGTCTTGGATTTTGAGGCGTTTTGATGTCAATTTAGCGTCGACGGTCGCAAAGAACTCCATGAGCACAGAAAATTTTCGTGCGTTGGAGCCAAACCGTTTGTGAGAAAACTTCCGACCGACTTTGACGTTCAGTCGATAGCTTTGCCACTTCCTTGCTTAGAGCAGACATCATTGTTATTACTTGATTCATTTCATTAGTATGCCACGCGCAGCTGCGCCTACCTCAACTGGCACTATTTGAACACTGCAAATTTACGGTTGAATTGCCTCTACGATCCGATCGGCTTGGTCGCCGAGCTTTGTTAAATACTGTGATTCACTTATAGCAAATATGCTGCGGACGCTCTCTGGCATCTGCTCCAAAAAAAGGCTGCGTAGTACGCTTTCGTTGCACTGCCCTCCTGACAGGTTTCTAAAGCGTTGGAGAAGGACTGATGGCCTTTCTTCTCCAAGCGGATAACCACGTAGCATTCTTTACCTCCTGAGATTGAGAAAGGCTGGTTACACTAGCCTACAAATTAACATTTTTTTTTGTAACGGGCTGTTTGACACCATATTCTAAAGGATTTTGGTCCGCTGATTCCAAAAATGATAAAATAAAAAAAATTAAACGAGCCGTTTTCGAGATAATCGTTTTTGAAATTTTTGGCGACTTTACGTTAAGGCCCATCCACTTGAAGAGCTACTACAGCTGACATATGTAACCGATTCGATTACAACTAAGATTAAATTAAAGAGGAAGGATGCACGCATATTTTTTGCTAACAATAGTTTGAAATCCGAAAAATAGTTTAAAAGCTTTTGCTGAAATCGTAACTTCAAAAGAGGAATTTTTTAAGAAAAAAAACAAAAAGCTGCTATATATCTGTATGTAAAAATATGTTCCCGAAACTTTTTTAATCTTCTTATTTTTTATATCGATAGGTTGGACATTTGCGCGAATTTTAAGCCTAAAAATCTGCACAGAAATGGTTTCTTGGTGCGCGTTAAAGTGAGTTTAGTGCTTTTCACAAATATCTTGGCAATTGATCGTTATTCACGAAACAGTGTACTTGATACAGTGTGCATTTGTTTGTGAACAATGTTTTTGGACTTTCCGCGATTGTCATTTCCTGAAAACCCATTTACTTGGATCCTATTCCCGATGCATGTACTTCATCCTTTTACCGCAGGTTCAGATGCAGGTAGTTCCACCGTACGTTTTTTTACTTTTTCGCAGGTTTTTCTTTTTTGCATCAGCCGAAGTTTTAAATTGAAGTCGTGTTGTGTTTTTCAACTGATTTGTCGAGTTGAGACCGTAGATTCCACTTCCCGAATTACGGGAGTTGATTTAAATCTAATAATCAACTTCAAAACAATTTTACAAGTGATAAGCAGTAATCGAGAAATAAATGCTTTGAAGTTTGGGAAATACACAAAAAAAACTACGAATTTATACAACACGTTGTATCCATGGAGAACTATGTCACCGACAGTTCATAAGGTTTTAATGCATGGGGAGGACATAATTAACCATCATATATTACCCATTGGAGATTTATCGGAAGAAGCACAAGAAAAACGGAACAAAGACTATAGATACTATAGAGAGCACAACAAAGGAAAGTGTTCACGTCAGGGTACCAATGAGGATCTATTTAGAATGCTCTTCATTTCTTCTGATCCTTACATTTCGTCTTTGAGAAAAAAGTTTATTAAGACAACAATACCTCTAGATAGAGAAGCTGGAGAACTTCTAATGAAACCTACAGACGAATATTTTTTTGAAAATAAATAAGTATGTATTATTGTAAATTGTATTTGTGATTTAGAGTATGTAATAATTTATGTAAAACTGTTCCTATATTTAAATTTTTTAAATAAATAAATGATCTTAACAATGAAAAAATACCTGGTGTTCTTATTTTAGCAATGTTTACATGCGACTATGTTTCTTTTTCATACTAAAGGCACACAATTTTAAGTATTGTGAAATTTTTTTTGTCGAAATTGAGTATCCCAAATATTTAAATTGTTATACTGAAACAATAAACTTCTAATATTGCTTAATAATACTTAAAATAAAAAAAAACAAATAAGATAGAAAGGTTATTTTTTTGACGCGACTTTGATTGAACGCGACTGACGTGTCGAAATTGTTTAAAAATATAAAAAAATATCTAGATATTTCGTACTTAGATTAGCGTAAAGATACATGTTTATTCTTTCATTTGCAAAAAACCGCATTCAAATATCTTAATCTGATCAAAAGTTACAGAATTTTGACCGCTAAGTCGAAAACGGCAATTCTAGTCCACTGTGCGACGTAGCAGAGGGCTACGATAATTAGCGCGATAATTGTGTAGCGATACATGTTGTCCGTTACATTGTCATCGACGCGGCCGCGATGGCATATTTATACTTACTCCGCTTTCTGCCAGCGTCGGCAGAAAGGAAAGCAGCGCCAAATACAGCACCGGCGAACGTCCACGACAATCGCATGTTTATTCGACGCCGGCAGCGGGTAACTAATCCGTCTAGCCGGCGGAATGTAAACAGTGGCGACGGCAAAGTGCACGCTCAGCATTGCTGTATCGTTTACAGCAATGAAGCGGTTGTTTGTTTGCTTTGGCTCGTCGGTCGTTCGACCAGCCAAGTAGCGTAAACTCACTTCGAAGTGGAGTGCAACAAAGTGTCGCGTCGTTAAGGATCCGATATCCGAACGACTCCACCTAATTAAAGTTTAATGCTCGGACGTGTGTGGTATGTATGATCGCTCGTCAGCGAACACACACACGCACACGTGCACGCCACACTCACTTTAACGCGCACCAAGAAACCATTTCTGTGAATATTTTTTTGATATTAGGCTTAAAATTCGCGCAAATGTCCAAAAGGGTAAAAAAGTTTCGGGAACATATTTTTACATACAGATATCTAGCAGTTTTTTGTCTTTTTTCTTAAAAAAATTCCTCTTTTGAAGTTACGATTTCAGCAAAAGCTTTTAAACTATTTTTCGGATTTCAAAGTAATGTTAGCAAACAATATTCGTGCATCCTTCCTCTCTAATTTAATCGTAGTTGTAATCGAATCGGTTACATATGTCAGCTGTAGTAGCTCTTTAAGTGGATGGGCCTTAACGTAAAGTCGCCAAAAATTTCAAAAACGATTATCTCGAAAACGGCTCGTTTCATTTTTTTATCAGTTTTGGAATCAGCGGACCAAAATCCTTTAGAATATGTGGTCAAACAGCCCGTTAAAAAATGGCTGTCGGCCAGTGTTATTAGCGCGTCTTTAGCGCTTCGTGTTTTCCGGTGTCCGGTGGGTTGTCGATGATGTCACCCACGATATCAAGGAGGTTTCCTTCCAAATGTGTAGCGATATGCCGATATTTGAATTCGTCGGAGGTTACCCGGTGTATGTCGAGCATCATCTCCGCGACCGTGAAATATCGATTAGGATTGTCGCGCCATAATGGAGAAGGCAGTTTCTCCTGGTGCAAGTTGCGACTCCGTGTGACTGGTCGACTGTTCTTCGGAACTCATGATGCTCTCTCTTTTGATGGGTGTGTGCTCTGCTCTGATGGAGAGCTATGTTGCGCTTCGCGGCGCCCTCTGCTTTACGACGATTACATCGGGGTCACCAATGGGGGAGGCTTCTTGAAGCGGAATATTTATTTACAGTGTATAACTCAAATTCTCTATTTATTAGTATATTGTTTCTATATTTGTACATTATAGTTATGATGTAAATTAAGTTATAAATTCAATTTAATATGTATATAAATGAGTCGTATCGCAGTCAAAGATGGAAAAAGGAAGAGAGACATGAAGTTGGCTCTTCTTTTAAAGTTAAAGTGTGGTCTACTCTGATGGGGAGCTATGTTGCGCTTCGCGGCGCCCTCTCCAGCGACAAAATTTGAAAACTTCAAATATTATATTTTACGGCCACTAACAATCGGAATAAAATATCGAAAACCGGATTCAAATCGGTTAAGCCGTTCTTGAGATCATTCGTTTTAAACAAACTGACATTTTTATATACATGATATGTAGATAATAAGAGAAGATAACCGATCCGACTTTTAACCCTTCCGTCAACATAGGGTCTGGCCTGACCCATTTCGAATTTGAACGCTTTTTTCTTAAGATGTAATTGCAGTACCTGTATGAAATTTCATTAATTCCTCAATCTGCTTGTTTTGTATGATATTGGAAAAAAATCCAAAAAAAGGGGTTTCAATAGGGTTTAAAAGGATATTACTACCTATATTATAAGTAATGTAAACGAAAGGAGTCTGGCTAGAGCCCAAGTATTTTTTACCGGTATCAAGAAGCTGGTTTTTAGTAATTAATTAATTTTTTTAGCTATAAGGAACGGTCTTCCATACAAGCAATAAAATGTAGAAAATAATAGGTTTGGCGATAAGTTTGAGGCAATAAATTGAAGATTATCTGCCTGTATGTAAAATTTCAACCTGTTCCCAAACTGCAAGATTTCTGCGTTTACGGTAAAAATTTTCAGCCTCATTTTCCTATAAATTTATTATTTCTATTATGATGTTTGGATAACTTTATCTCATTCAGAATCATATTGGTCCAGGAGTTGAAAATAAAGTGATATAGCACTTTCTGGGAAAGATGAAGACAATGATATACGATATATACCGATATATATATACGATATATATGAAGACGATGATATACGATGATATACCGGCTGGTATGCTTCTGATGAGGGAATAGAAATAATTTTGGAACCTGCAAGCATTAGTGCTTGACGATGAGCGAGATGAAGACATTTTGGCCGAATTGAACGATGAAATGCATTTCTGCAAACACATGCTTTTGATGAATGCAATATCAACAATGCAATAGCCAAAAGGAAATGAAGATTTAAAAAAGTGACAGTAAAATAAGAACACATCAATATCTTGGAAACCTTTAACGAAACATGTTGAATGTTGTAATTGTTGAAGCTAAAAAACCGGAGGCTGTGATATTTTACAATAAAAATAAAGGAGGCGTAGACGTCATGGACTAGTTGTTTGGAGAATATACCTGTAAGCGTCAAACTAACAGGTGGCCATTAGTGTTTCTCCACAACATCTTGGATGTGGCGGCATTTGCATCCTTCATCATTATAAAATAGTAAATGGCACTAGAGTGTCTCATTGTCTGAAACGAGAGTACAATGGCGCATAGGAAAACTTTTGTAGCCCTCAACATGACTCTCAATGATTTCCGTCAAACTCTACCTGAAGTACTAAGAGGAACAAGAAACAACTAATTGAAAAGATTTATCCAAATATCGGCGAGATTGCTAATATTATATTTTTACGGAACGTTCGATCTTCACTCCAAAAATCTAAAGGGCTGTTATTATTAACGATATGTGGCTCATATCGTTTCAATCAACGGAAATAGAATATAAGTCCCTGGATTCCGTATGGAAAACCGACACTGTGGATTTTTTAAATCCTCCAAGTCTACCGACCCACGAACTTCTTCTCTAATCCACCGAAAATTTGCAAGGGCACAAACTACGAATTAAAGCACTTCACAAAAATATAATTGAAGCCATGTGTTCACTGGTTCTGCACGGGGAGAGGCAATATTTATTCCGAGGATACCTTTTATACCTTCCGACTATCCATTTAAATTTAAGCGACTTCAATGTCCGCTCAAAGTTTGTTTCGCGATGACTATTAATAAATCTCAATTTATTGTCTCTTAACAGGCTCAATTTTATGTTGCATGCTCCAGAGTAAGCTCACCTATCAATCTGATAATATATGCGGCTGATGGAACGACTACTAATGTGGTGTACAAAGAAGTACTTTGCTAAAAGTGAGTTTCTTTAATAAATAATTTGTTTATGTGCGGAAATATAGATACTCATACCACCACTGAAAAACATCTGTTTATACCCTACACCTTAAGGTAAGGGTATATTCACTTTGTAACGAAATGTGTAACGCATAGAAATAGAGACGATAGGTATAGAAAAGTATATATATTCTTGATCAGCGTGACCTCCTGAGTCGATTTAGCCATGTCCGTCCGTCTGTCTGTCTGTCTGTCTGTCTGTCTGTTGAAATCACGATCACAGGAGAACCGGTGAAGATATCGTGATGAAATTTTACATAAACATTTAAACATAAACATTGTTCCTTGTGGTGGGCAGGTTGGTATTGAAAATGGGTAAAATCAGTCCACGACCACGCCTATTTTTTATTAAAAATGTGATATATTCCTGAGTATAGAGTAGCATTATCCGTTAATATGCCAAATATGGGCGTGATCCGCCCACTTTTAGGTTATATAGGCAAAATATGGTTATATTGTTAAATATATAAACTTCCTGAATAAAACTTTAGATAACATCTTGTTTTACAAAAACACATTATTACATCAAAGCTGGGTGCGGTCCGCCCACTTTTACACTATTTATACGGTATAGCAGTATGAAAACAAATTTATTACCACGTAAATAAAGTTTAAATTTGAACACAATAATAAAACCACTAAGATAGTTATTTTGTTTTGAAAAAGGTAATTTTTCTAAATAGACTTCGTTCCGTTTTAGTAACTAATTTTCAGTTTTAAGAGTTATAAAAACCATTTGGAAATCGAAATGCAAACGTAAAACGACCATCAACGCATCAATTCAACCATATTCACAAGTTCTTAAAAAAAAACAAAGATTAAAAAATTACTAAATTCTAAATTTTGCTATGTATGCAATTGAAAAGGTGGGTGGGACTTTTAAGTCCATTTACCAAGAATTTGTTATCTAAAATTTAAATGCTAGAAAATAAAAAATGTTCTTTTATTGAAAGTTTGGACATATGCTTTAAAATCTTTCACTTGTTTAATCTTAAATATCCCAAGATCTGCGAAATGCCATGGTTGTTTATCCAAAAGTATTTTTATGAATTAGATTCAAAATTTTATTTAAAAAGTTCAAATCTTACTTCATTGTTAACATGAATGAAAAAAATTAAATTTTGTAAATTTATCGATTGTCATAATGTATAAATGTTTCAGATGTTTTCAGTTATTTAATAATGTTCACGTGCTAATAAGACATTTAAAACACATGCATTTATTGTCAAATAGAGATATACTTCAATGCGAACAAAATATGTAAATGTAAGCAAATTTTTTAAAACTTTAGTTCTCTAAAGCGACATTTATTAACACATAGGAATATTAATTACACTTTACAAACACCAGCAGAGTTACCCGCCACATTCTCCGGAATTAAGTTCGATGAACCCATTTTATGAGATGAACCTATCATAGTAACAATGCCAGACACAATTTCACAATTTCATATAAATAGAGAACAGAGCATAGGAGATTTAAAAAATAAGTCTTTAGCTTTATGTCTGCAACTATATTCAAAAAGTACCATGCCAAGAAAAGATGTTTTAAATATACAAAGCATGGTATCAGATTTACTAGGCACAGTTTCTGCTACAATCAGAAATATAATTTCAAATTCAAACAGTAATTTATTTACCGGACTACAAAACGATATTGACTGTATTCTTAACTTTTGTAATGATCCATTCATGGAAATAAAATATGAACATCGAATAATTACAGTTTTGAAGGCGATGAATTTATATGAAAGTCTTTTGTAATTCTTAATGAAATAGCTGACACAGTTGTTCGGGGAACCCTACACTCGATACTAAAATGCTTAGCATTCAAATAATGCCATTAAAATTGCAATTTAAAGCACTTTTTGAGTTACCTAATGTTTTACAAATGACTCCCTACTATGCCACAATATATACTCTCAAAACTTGATTTTATCTTTAATGCTGCTTTTATATCTACAAAAGATTTGAAATGTTATGGAAACAGAACGTCCTTCTTCCATTTACTTGAAGAGCTCAAATCATTGGAGGAAGGGATATTAATTCAATCATTTGATCAGACTTTCAAAGTACATTTCGTTCTAGGCCTTGTAGTGGGAGATAATTTAGGTGTAAATAGTATTTTGGGGTTTGTGCAATCTTTTAATGCGAAGCGTTACTGTCGAGCATGTACAACTACTAAAGATCAAAATAAAATTGATGTTTCAGAAAACTCGGAAAAAACAGAAAAAAACTTTAATGTTTATCAAATTAACAATGGAAAGATATATGCAAGATTAAAAAAGATATGATAACATAATGATAAGTTATTATAATGATATTATTATAAATAACTTATTTCATAAATATAAAATAAATTTAAATTTAAATATGTTTGAATAAAAAAAATGTGAATTAAAAACAATTAAAATAATTGTTTCCTTTAAAGTTTATAGTGAACACTTTTAAATTGCATTTGAAAGTGTTCGCTCTTAAAATAAAAGCCAACACTTTTAATTTGAAATTGAATGTGTTAACTTTTAATTTAAATACAAATATTTTTAAATTGGGTTAAAAGTGTGAACTTTAAAATCAAAAGTGTTTAAATTGTATTCGAGAAAGCGCATATTAAAATGTAAAGTTTTCACTTTAATATTCAAAGTGCTAACATTAATAATTACCATTTTAAAGTGTAAACTTTAAAATTAAATATTTTTCAATACGGCTGGTTTTCATACATGAAAATTTTTAATTTTAAAGTCCCTTATACTGGATTTAAAGTGTGTTTAAAGTGTGTCTTTTCTGAGTGTAGTTACATTATTCCCATCTTTCTCATTCAAACATACTGAAAACATTGTCATCGATTTATTAAATGAAAACGATCAAATGGAGACAGTCACTAACCAACATAATGGAGCACATCGTTCCGCGAACGAAAACATAACCTAGATTCTTGACAGTTATGTCTTTCCCAATTTGAGAAGAAAGTTATTTCCCTTTGGTAGGGAATTGCAAGATTTCAAAAAAGTCTCTCATGGCTTGTGGTGTGTAGACATGAATTTCCTTGAGATTGATTGTGTTTATGTGGGGGGTGTGTGCACAGGTAAGTGCAACACACCGATATAGAATATATAAGATAATATGATAATAAGAGTGCCTAAGAATTGAAAGACTTACCGGTGGTCGTGGTTGACGCGGTGTCGGTGAAGTCGATGTAATGTAATGATGTGGTGGATGGTGGAGATAAGGTTGGTGTTGATGAGGATCGTGTGGATGATGATCGTGGTGGTGATGTTTGTGGTGATGATGGTGATAATAGTGGTGATGGAGATCGTGGTGATGTTGGTTGTGATGGGGTGATTGTGCACTCGCGTCGAGGTTGTACAGTGGAAAAAAACTCGTCGTCAAAAAACACGTCACGATCGTACTTGTACTTAGAGTTAAGTAAAGGTTAAGTTGGGGCGGAAGTCAGGAAAAACTCATTGACCTGTCAAGAGTTGACAATGCATTTGCAATGCATTTGCATCTACAGGGGAGTAGATGGCGCTGCTTTCTCTGGGAGGGCGAAAGACTAGCGCTGGGGTATGCAGTCGAGTCAGAATGAGTGTTTGGCGTAAACATACCGCCCGCCTTGCAGTACTGCAACTTTGCTCAGAGGAGAGCGGGTGACAAGGGGGTGCGTCGCTCGCAATCACCACGGTGGTGTTGGGGTTAAACGGCGAGACTTGTGGTCCTTGGTGGGGTTGCTGCTCAGTGAGGTGCAGCAAGGTGTGATGGTGCTTCTGACACTTTTGGCATCGCATCAAGCTGGTGCATTGCTCCGTGCGGTGCGAAAATGCCAGACAGTTGGTGCAGAATTGCAACCGGAGCACGGTCGCACGGCGTGAGGGGGGAGATTGCTCCAAGAAGGTTGCGCAGCGGCGTAGGGGGTGACGGCCGGCGCAGTAGTGGCACGTCTTTGCATCCACCGGCGTTGGAACGATCGGAGAGACTTCTCCGCGACGGATCTGTCGTGTGGCGCGCTGCTTTCCAATGGTGTTCGTGGTGGGGCATTGGTAAGAGGGGACGCATTCCGCCGCAGGGAAAGATTTCCACCCGGGTGGCACACGGCCTGGTGCCTCGATTTGACGCCTTGGGGAAATACGTCGTGGAGGATTCTGGTTGTGGATGGGATCGCATCCAGCCGAGCTTCCTCTTGATGAAGGTTCATGGCTAGAGTGCCAAGACGTTGGTGGGGAACTTCTTTCAAGTCCCAGAGACGTGCAGGATGATGATCAGGAGAAACCTCATTGAAAAACGACAATTGGGTGGTAGTATTTGGAGCCGGGGGGGCCTGAGAAAGTGGGCCGGTGATGATCCATCCGAATACGGTCTCCTGGGCGATGAGAGAGCCCACGATATTCCGTCGGATACCGTCCAGCAAGATATGGGGGTAGATGTCCGCTCCAATCAAGACATCTATCTGATCGTTTTGGTAGAAGCGATCATCAGGTAGTGGTAGGTTGGGAAGAGGATAGAACAGTGTCCCGTCAAGGGAGCAGACCGGTAGGTTGCCGGATAGTTTTTGAAGCACAAGAGCCGTGGCTTCAATGCACAGTCCGGCCGATCGGGGGGAGCCGATGCTAACATTACAAAGTTTGTTCACCACGGCTGTAACGGTTTCATTAACGCTGGCGACTTGAGCTTGAACCGTAGTCATCGGAAGTCGCAAGCGTTTTTGTACGCGCTCTGACAGAAAGGTGGCTTCCGAGCCAGGGTCGATGAGAGCACGAGCGAGGTAGGATTCGTTACGATGACAGATGTGAACCATTGCGGTAGCGAGTAGAACTTGCTTGCTTCGGGAGGTGAAGCAAGTAAACACATTTGAAGTTGAGGGGGCTTCAGTGGACTGTATAGTAGGGGTAGAGGGGTTCGCTCGAGAGTGCGAAGGGGGGTTCGACGGCAAACTTTGCTGATCAGCACTTAGACCGCGATGAGATGGGGAGTTAGGGCGCGAGGTTGTATGGGTAGAGTTCGAACGAGAGTTCGATTGGGGGGCCGAAGCCAACTCGCGATGTAATAGTGTATGATGTCGTTGATTGCACGACCTACGTGTGAACACACTTTTACAATTTTTCACTTGATGTGAGTGTGCCAAACAGTTCGTACAGAATTGGATCCGTTGAACTGTCGCCCAACGTGTGTCTACATGCATAGCCAGAAAACGTGGGCATTGGCGAAGCGGGTGTTGCCGTTCAGTGCATACTTTGCAGCTGGTCGGAACCATAGTAATCTGGAACGTATTCACAGGTTTCGGAACTGAGGACTGGCGCGTGGGGGAATTCGACCCTTTCTGAGGAGGTTGAACCGACTTCCGAATAGCGTCCACGGTTTCCAGCGTTTGGAAATGTGAAGTTAGGAACGCGTCCATTTCACACCATCTTGGGATTTCGCGTTTATGGGTAAGGGATTGTTCCCATAAAGAGAGAGTGGTTTCGGGGAGGCGAGTAGAGCAGAGATGGACAACAACTGCGTCCCAGCTGCCCACGTCGACATCGTACAACGTGAGAGCCGAGAGGCAGTTGTTGATCTCTCGTTGGAGGCGTTTGATCGCAGCTCCAGACTCTTTATGGATTGGGGTAAGGGAGAATAACGTTCGGAGTTGAACGTTAACAAGTATACGTTTATTCTCGAACCGATCGGTAAGATTCCTCCATGCTTGTTCGAATCCGCTATCTATAAGGGGGGACTTTTGGACTATCTCCTTTGCTTCACCTTGGGTCTTTTGGTTGAGGTGAAACAGCTTTTCGACAGGATATAGTCGATTGTTCCGGATATAGAGCGCGGAAAACATATCGCGAAATGTCGGCCATGATTCGTAGTCGCCCTTGAATACATCAGTGTCACACGGTGGCAAGCTGATGTTGTGACCCGAGAGATTCGTCTGAGTCATGGGAGATGACGCCGACATCAACAGCGAAGAGGAACTGGGGGCAACGAGATGCTGCTGTTCACTCACTTTCGCGGAGACACGCACGTAAACCTGGTAACACCGCCGGTACTTGGTCTTAACCACGGTGATATCGGCGCTTCGCGCATCTGGGTCCTCATCGGCCGTGCCGTTGAGGTATTCCAAGCATGAGGCATATGCTAATTTAAGGTTTGACCAGACGGCTTTGAATTCTTCCTGGTGAATGGCCAGCGAGAAACCGGAGTGGTCGCGTTCCGGAATGTGGTTATATTCGTCTTCGAATTCTTCCAAAGCGTCGAAAGCGTTTATGAATTTAGTTAGGGGGTCCATTGGAGTAATTTACCGAAACGAGGAGTGGAGAATTTGTGGATCTTGAGTTAAACTCACGAATAGGGGGTGAAACGAGTTTAAGAAGCTGGAATTCGCCGTGGAACGTACAGCGAAGACCTATTAATTAAAGTCAAGTCAAACGTAGCACAAATGCTTCACCTTGCGGTCAGAATAATGACGCGAAAGTTAATTTAATTCGAATTTAATTAAATTTTGGAAAAAGCACTTTACATTGAAAACGACGAGCAACTATTTAATTTATTTTGCGTTGAATTAACCTTGGAGAAAAGTAATGCTTTCCGTCGCGTTTGAAATAAATCGGAGAATTTAATTTAATTCGCGTAAATTAAAGTTTGGAAGAAACACCTTAAATCGCGGCTGAAATCAAATCGGAAAAATATTAATTTAATTCGAGTGAATTAAGGTTTGGTAAAAGCACTTTAAATCACGGCGGAAATAAATCGAAAAATATTAATTTAATTCGCTCGAGTCAAAGTTTGATTCGCGTTGAATCAAACTTGGGAAAAACTTGAAATAAAACTCAAGCAATTGTGAAAATTACGTATTGATATTTTATTTGTGTCACACAGTGTAAATTACCATGTGTATTTACAATGCAAGAAACGCTACTGGGGGGGAGAGGGGAAGCTTCACTTGCGCTGAGAGAGCGATTTATTGTGTGTAGTCGTGACGTCACGGAACGTGTTTTGTACTTCGAGTACAGAAAACACGTGACGTCACTGAACGTGTTTCTGCTTGGTGTACAGAAACACACGAAAGGGAGGACACGGGGGAAATATTCACTATGTGTAATATTTAAAAACACGAACTAAGCCGAACCGATCGACAATTTTTGACGAATATTACGCGAACGTAATTTGGTGTTTGATAAACGGGGGAATGGGAGGTATCACTTTTTATTCACTTTTTATAAATTATATATTATATACAGGGGGATCGAGTGGTCGGAAGGGAATCCGGCTCGAAGGACCAAATGTTTATGTGGGGGATGTGTGCACAGGTAAGTGCAACACACCGTTATAGAATATATAAGATAATATGATAATAAGAGTGACTGGGGAATTGAAAGACTTACCGGTGGTCGTGGTTGACGCGGTGTCGGTGAAGTCGATGTAATGTGTGATGTGGTGGATGGTGGAGATAAGGTTGGTGTTGATGAGGATCGTGTGGATGATGATCGTGGTGGTGATGTTTGTGGTGATGATGGTGATAATAGTGGTGATGGAGATCGTGGTGATGTTGGTTGTGATGGGGTGATTGTGCACTCGCGTCGAGGTTGTACAGTGGAAAAAAACTCGTCGTCAAAAAACACGTCACGATCGTACTTGTACTTAGAGTTAAGTAAAGGTTAAGTTGGGGCGGAAGTCAGGAAAAACTCATTGACCTGTCAAGAGTTGACAGGTCGCAGTCCGGAAGGTTGGCTGCGCTGACCGACGTGCAATGCATTTGCATCTACAGGGGAGTAGATGGCGCTGCTTTCTCTGGGAGGGCGAAAGACTAGCGCTGGGGTATGCAGTCGAGTCAGAATGAGTGTTTGGCGTAAACAGATTGTCTTTCTTTTTGTTTTAATATTTAAAGAATTCCCGATCGTAAATGTTCTTATTGTTTTAACAGTGTTCGATTTGTCTAATTGTCTAATATTATTCGATATTTTTAACTATTCTATAATAACTCAATAAAACTGAAATAGTATACAATGGCTAGCAACGTTGATAACAAATCAAGCGCCGAAAATGTGAATTCGGCTCGGTCAAACGTGTTACTCGATACAACAACAACCTCATAAGTACGAGGGAGTAGTGTGTATATGTACCTTCTGGGGCAACGTAGCGACTGCTCTGCCGTGTGGTGCGCTATGTGTAGGAGTGAGAAAAGGCTATACGGATATGTTAGAGTGAGTGAGAAGGAGATAGCTTCTGCCTGTAGACTGAAGCGCTGCTTTTAGCGAGCCATGTCACACTTTTAATCATAATGTGTGCATCACTCTCGTTGATTGTTTAATTCAGGGGGATGTGTGATATGGATCATTTGGGCAAAAAGTTGGTGGTAGGAAATGGGCTTGTCAAAATGGACGTAGGAGGAAGGGGCGTCGCAAAACGAACATACAGACGGACATACAGTTGTCACACAATTTATTCGTACACCCTGCATTGCATACAAAATATGCAGTTTTTTACTTTAAGTACATATTTGCAATTAGTCCATTATTTCTCTTGGATCAATGTAAGAATGTTGTTTTCTTTATGATCTGCCACAAAAAACCACCGTTATGTCTGCTCACACAGAAGAGTTTCATGAAAAACAAACAGAGATGGAAAAATATTGCAAAAAAATTATTCATACACTCTCTTCTTATGATCCTGTTTATTTATGTTTCAGTTTCGTTTAATAGTTCGTTTGATGGTGGCAAAATGGGACGCAGTGCTGATTTACCTATTGAAATACGTAAACTTATTATTAAATTATACTTGGAAAACAAGTCACTTCGCGAAATTGGCAACACGATTGACAGGTCTCATTCAACCGTGCAAAGTGTTATAAATAACTATTTAAATACTGGACAATTGGCAGCAAATCAGCAACAAGCCGGAAGACCAAAAATATTAACTCCGTGTGAGGAGCGTAAAATAATAACCCGAAACAAAACCCGAAAATAACCGCCACGATACTATGTCGTGATAAAAAAAAAATAAGCACACAAACAATTCGTAATTGCCTGTATAATGCTGGTTATCACAGCAGAGTGGCACGCCGTAAGCCATACATATCTAATATTAACAAAAAGAAGAGATAAGAATTTGCCAAATGAATTTCAGCGATGAATCAAAATTCAATGCTTTCGGACCAGACGGACCTCCAAAAGTTACATACAACAACTTCAAGATAAAAACTGCATTCAGCATAATCCTTCGGTCAGCTAGTGAGGATAGATTTATCAGCTTAAGTCGGGACTCGTATGGTGGCAAACGTAAAGATGCATCCCAGCGAAGATTGCGTAGACAAAAAAGTAGGAACTGCTTTTGCACTGATTCTATTTCCGAGATATAGCAGCTGAAGCGAGGACTCCAAACTGGCGAGGCATACTCCAAAATGGGACGAACAAGCGATTACTATAAAATTGTTGTGATATAGGGATCTTTGAACTCTTTGGCCCAGCGCTTTATGAAGCCTAGTACACTGCTTGCCCTGTTGGTTATGTGGCTGATATGAGTATGAAAACGAAGTTTCTGATCACACCAAGATCATTTACAGTTTCCAATCGATCGAGATTTTAATTGGCAATATTATAACTAAATAAAACTGGGCTTGAATGAGAAAACGTCATCAGTTTGCAGTTATTTAGGTTTAGTTTCATGCAATTTACATCACACCATTTTGTTAAAGAGTCAAGGTCGATTTGAAGAAGTTTGGCTTCAGATTAATTTTTAAAAGATGAAAACAGTTTAACATCATCCGCAAACATCAGTATATTTCCATATTTTACAACTGTTGGGAAATCATTAATGAATAGTAAAATTAGTAGCGGCACTAAGTGGCTGCCTTGTGGAACTCAAGCTGTAACCTGGAATCCATTAGATTTCATACCTTTAAGCAACACCATTTGTGCACGGTGGGTAAGATAAGAGCCAATTGATTTTATCAGATTACCGCGAAATCCGAATAACTTGAGCTTCAATATTAGTAGCTTATGATTAACTATATCGAAAGCCTTGC
This sequence comes from Myopa tessellatipennis, assembly GCA_943737955.2. Taxonomy (NCBI): domain Eukaryota; kingdom Metazoa; phylum Arthropoda; class Insecta; order Diptera; family Conopidae; genus Myopa; species Myopa tessellatipennis. The sequence goes on from OX031317.1 coordinate 8,285,511, forward strand.
TGAAATCAGTATATATTACATCTGTTTGTTGAGCAACAGAAAAATTTTTCATAGTTTTTGAGACGAACTCTAACAAATTCGTAGTAGTAGACTTTCCAGTACAGAATCTGTTACAATTAATGTTTAGAATAAGTACAATTTATGCAACCCTGCAGAATCTAAAATAAAATCTATAATGTATTCGATAATAAAGTCAGTTGGAATTGTTAAAGCGTACGTATCGGTTGCTTCTTTACTTGCTTAGTCAAAACAATTGGCGACGAGTATAAAATAAAACGAGAATGGCTACCGAAAGTGAATTGATGAAAAAACTGCTAAGTGAACAACAAGAATTTGCAAAGAGTTTGCTCCAGCAGCAGAATAAGTGGATGGAAAAACTTCAAATGTTCAATTGCACGAACAAACATACACACAGTTAACGGGAAAGTTAACTGAACATTTCCAGTCCAAACGCCACATTGTCGCAGCACGTTATGAGTTTTTTAAACCTGAAATGACCCCGAATCAATCATATAGAGATTATGTAGCCAATCTTCGCGGACTTGCAAGAGAGTGTAAGTTCGAGTGCTCTGCAGAGAATTGCTCTTACAATTTCGTGGATGAGATGATTCGAGATCAAATAATCACACACACGCCACATGATGCCGTACGCTCTGCTTCGCTACAAAAAGTACAACCAACTCTTGCCGACGTCATGCTAATTGCTGAGTCGTTTGAAGCAACAACAAAAACAGTTGCAGCTATTAAAGAACAGAAGCCCGAAAAAGAAATTCCAGTGAACGCAGTACATGAAAAGAAGTTCAAAGCAAAGAGCAATAACAATAATACAATTTCGCCTAAATTTAAGTCATGTTCAGGCTGTGGTACGACACACGAACGACAAAACTGCAAATTCAGAAACGCAGTATGTAACAAATGTGAAAAAAACGGCCATATTTCTCATGTGTGCATGGCAAAACAAAATAAACGCCATGATCAAAACAAAAACGATGAGAATAAAGCAAAAGCAGGTCGACGTGTCAATACTATTAATACAGTGAACAGCGTGACCGGGAGTGTTGAACACGAAAACAATAAAAGTTACATTAAGTTGCAAATTTTTGATCAAATTGTAAAATTTCAAATGGATTCAGGTGCTAGCATTTCAATAATAAATCTAGACACGTATAAAAGACTTAATAGCCCGAAACTGCGCGCAACTTCGAGGATATTATATGGCTTTGGGAATAAGTTAATTCCAGTGCTGGGCGAAATTTGGACAAACGTGAAATGTGGTAGGAAAGTAGAACAAGTGCAAATTGTAGTGGCTGATGTCGAACAAAGTGACAATCTCTTCGTTTCGGACTTATTTGTGCAATTTGGAGTCGAAATTAAGCAAATTTCAAATGTAACGGAAATATCAATGAAGCGAGTAGATGCACTTTGTAGGAAATATAATGAGGTATTTGAGCCTGCACTTGGTACAATTAAAAACTTTAAAGCTTCAATTCATCTAAAAACAAATGCGGTGCCAAAATTTTATAAAAGCCGTCAAATTCCGTTTTCACAAATGCCAATCTTCAAAAAAGAAGCCGAACGACTAACAAATGCGGGTATTTGGAAACCAGTCAAGTTTTCGCAATGGGCATCACCCATAGTATTAGCACAAAAGTCAGATGGTTCAATACGAATCTGTGGCGATTTTAAGCAAGCCGTTAATTCGCAAATTAACATCGAGCAGTATTCGCTTCCAACTCGTGAAAGTTTATGCTATACAATACGTTCTGGTCAGCATTTTTCAAAAATTGATCTGAAGGATGCGTATCTACAGATGGAGTTGGACGACAACGCCAAAGCCATTATGGTAGTAAACACACCACTTGGTTTGTATCAGCGTCTCGCATATGGTGTCGCCAGTGCTCCAGCGATATTTCAAAAATATCTTGAGCAATTACTTCAAAACGTCGAAGGTTGCGGCAACTATCTGGATGACATCATTATCACAGCGCCAACAGTCGACGAACATCTACAGCGTCTAGAAAAAGTGCTCAGTCTTTTGGAAAGCAACGGAATCAAGTGCATGCAGCGGAAGTGTTCTTTTTTACAACCAAAAATAGAGTTGGGCGACAAATCAGTGCCAACGGTATGCTACCAGACGAATCCGGACTCAAAGCGGTAAGAGACTTACAACCCCCCAAAGATCTTAAGCAAGTGGAAGCGTTTATGGGCAAAGTCAACTATTATCACTCATTTATTCTAAATTATTCTCAAATTTCTGCTCCAATCAACAGGCTGCGTCATAAAAGCGTCAGTTTTTCATGGGGTCCAGATCAGCAGCATGCGTTTAATGCTCTTAAAGCCCATATTCTTAACGCTACACAGAAAAAACGTCAATGCTGCTCCAGCTAGACAATATGAAGGCTGGCCTCAGCCAAATAAACCATGGAAAAGAGTCCACATAGACTTTGCTGGTCCATTTTTTAACTCCATGTGGCTCATATGTGTGGATGCTTTTTCAAGGTTTCCTTTCATAGCCCAAATGTCCACAACAACTACAGCTGATACAATTTATGCATTACCATCCATTTTTGCCATTGAAGGATTGCCGAGCACGCTCGTAAGTGACAACGGTCCGCAACTCACGTCAGAAGAATTCCAAATTTTCTGCTCACAACTGGGGATAAAATACATTACAAGTGCGCCGTTTCACCCTGCATCAAACGGCCTCGCCGAACGTTTCGTTAGGACATTTAAGGCAGCAGTTAAGAAGAGTATCGATGATGGGTTACGTTTAAACGCAGCTGTAACGAAATTCCTATCAACCTACCGTTTTATGCCAAATGCGAATGGGAAATCTCCTGCCGATCTCCTCCATGGTAGACAGGTTCGCACTTTATTAACCCAAATTTTCGAACCACAAAAAGGAAATTCACAAGCTTCTAAATGTAAACCAAAGTTCTACGACAAACAACTAGTTTACGCTCGAAACTATGCTAGAGGGGAAAAGTGGCTAAAAGCTGTTATTGTACGACAACTTGGTAAAATGGTATATGTCGTCAACACACCTTGCGGTTATTTCAAACGACATGTCAACCAACTAAAATCCAGACAAAGTCCTGATTTTAATACAACAGAAATTCAACCGAATATTGCAACGTGGATGCCGACATCGCAGGATCTTCCGTCATCGTCGGATGAGCAACCTGATCAACCATCACACTCGTCTGCAGAAGATATTATAACAGCACAGTCAACATCTACCTTACAATCGAAGACACCAGAAAACCACATCACACCTATGAGCAGTGTGCCAATTCGTCCAAGCTCACGTATTCGATATGGAATCGATCGCTATAAAGCCCAGGATTTTCGGAAATAAAATTTTTAACATATTTTTAAATTCAGGGTGAAGTAGTGTTACAATTAATGTTTAGAATAAGTACAATTTATGCAACCCTGCAGAATCTAAAATAAAATCTATAATGTATTCGATAATAGTCAGTTGGAATTGTCAAAGCGTACGTGTCGGTTGCTTCTTTACTTGCTTAGTCAAAACAGAATCCATGTTGATACGGCAAAATTGAGGAATTAACACTCCATGAGATATGGGAAACGATTATCTTCTGCAATACCGCGTTAATTACTTATATTGCACCTATTTCCAGACTTATGCAATGGAATAATATAGGAGGACTTCCATGCCTTCGGAAAATAGCCCGTCGTAGCGAATGTACAAAGAGTGCAGATATAGGCGATGCCAATTCAGTTGCACAAAATTTTAGAATACAAATTCATAGACGGTATTCCATCCGGTCCAGGTTTATAACAGCATTTGATAGCCTTCAGATCTTGTAAGACTGTGTGTATATCATTTGTATCAAATATTTCCCAGAATAAAAAGTCGTAAATTAGCATCATAATGAGAATAATCGGCTGGAGAATATGGGGATACTAAAAATGTTTTTAATAGGAGAATTGTTTATGTTCAGTTCAGATGGGTGGTGGATGCAAACGCAGATGGCTGGGTAGTAGTTTTGCTATGTCGTTGCTGTTTTTTTCCTTTCCTAACGGACTTTTAGAAATTTTGGTTTTTGCGCAGAATCATAATGTAAACAAACGCAACTGGTCATTTAGAATATGGACGAATTTGTTTGTATTATATATTGAACTTTGAATGGATGCAGATGGCTGGGTAGTAGTTTTGTTATGTCGTTATTGTTGTTCTTTTTCTTCATCTCAACGGACTTTTAGAAATTTTTATATTTATACAGATTTATACTGTAAACAAACATCCATGAACATAAAATTAGCTCCAGCGAGTATAAAGAATTGTAAAAGTGTCGCCCACGAGTAAAGAAATAATTTGTAATAAAAGAAAATTGTTCTAAAAGTTGAAGTTGTGAAAAGTTATAAAATAAAAGAAAACTTTCTACATTTTCTGAAAAAAGTAAAGTACAACCAGTAAGAAAGCTATATTCGGCCTGGCCGAATCTTAGATACCCTACACCTAAAAGTTTTAAAAAAAGTGCCGAAGCTAGGATGGGGCGGGGGTGGCGGTCCACTCTGGGCGGCACAATGTCGGGGGCGGCAGTTGTGGAAATCAAGTATTTACTTATTGCATTCTAGGCATTTTTGGGGCTACAAGTTGATTAACCGTCCCGGGGTCCATGAGACCTAGCTACGCCTCTGTATAAATAGTAGGCGTGGTCATTACCTTTTTCAAAACAAAATAACTAGCTTAGTTGTTTTATAACAACAGATCAGCTCCAAAATGGGTGAGTTCCAGGAAAGGGACAGTGGATGGTCCTTACTTAGAATATGTCACGTAGAGGTGAATATTAATAGGTATCGACCGTTGAAGGGAATGTCATACATCGCACTACCCAATCCCTACAGGAAAAGCGCGTCTGCATTAATGTTCAAAATGATGATCCCTACTGTTTCAAATGGGGAATTATCTCAGCTCTGAGACCCACTGAGAACCATCCACATAGGACAATAAATTATAATGTGGAGAACATTGGAGCTGATCTCATAGTACTGGATAATGGAGCTAAAGTTAATTTTAAAGGCGTTAATTTTATTAGCGTTCCCCATGTCAATAAATAACATTGACCAATTTGAGAAGCAGAATCCAACGATGAGTGTCAACGTCTTCGGATTCGATGAAGCTTCGAAAAATATCGAGGGACCCTATCACTGCACACAACATGAAAAGGAGCAACATATAAACCTGTTGCTGCTGCAGGAAGGATAGCGGTTCCATTATGTGTGGATTAAAAATATTTCAAGGTAGTTATAATTATATCACAATTTCATTTTTTTTATATTAAGTATAAATTTTTCCAACTAATTTTATTTTTTTTCTTTTGTTACAGATTGATAAAATATCAAGAAACTTCCCATCGCTGAAAAATATTTTTATGCAACAGCTGCCTGCAGTACTCTCTCAATGAGAGTACACTGCAACAACACAAACTGGTATGCGGGAGGACTGTTGCAGAGATGCCGTCAATAGAAAACGCCATAATTAGTTTTAAAACTTTTGAACGTAGTTTAGACGTACCATTCGTTGTCTATGCGTCTGCATAGACTCGAACATCGAATGTGTACTAAGTAGCGTAGATTTAGATTTAGCGAGTAATACTCGTAATATAAATAAGCATATCCCTTTCCCTCCACGGGCTCACAATTGTGAGCTTCAGAAATATTCTCTGGAAATATGCATGTATAATAATGTCTGCTTCAAAATTTACTACGTGTAAGTGAATTCAACATATTTTCATTTGTCGTCATACACAACACGTTGACGCTGTTACTGTGTGTGTTATTCTTAAAAGTGGTGTGCGCGCTCGGTACGGCTTGTAGTGTTTAAAAAATATAAACTAAATCATTTCAAAATTTTTCTTAAATTTTTTTTGGTGGATCATTAACGCTAAAGGTAAGGTATTCTATTTACAATGCAATTAGGATAAATTTATGCAAAAAACAACTGTATTTGGCGCTCTCAAACTTAATGCTCACAATTATGAGATGAGGTTGTAAACAGTGCTAAACTATACATTCGTTTCAACTGTAAAATTTTTTTAGGTGTTGGATTTTGTATTGGTGTTAAACTTAAATTGTTCTTTGGAACAGAATGTCTCGTAAAGGTCTCACAGGAGAAGACATTTTTAAAAGGCTGATGAGTGGTGACGATCTTGAAGATTAGACGATGAAGATAATGATGAAACTTTTGAGGTACCAGCAGAAGAAATCTCTGATTCAGATAATTTCGATTCCGAAGATGAGATACCACTTAGTCAACATCCTCAGCTTACTGATAGAGAAAATGTATCTTTGACTTCAAGTCTAAGTTCAAGCAAGAGACTGTTTCAGGGGTAAAAAAACCTTTTCAGGGAAATAATCCATTTCCAATTCATGTTCTGGATGAGATACCGGTAATTCTGAAAAGCAATTTCTTAGTAGATATCAATGAAATGTAAACTTAGGTTTTTATTTCTATTTTTTAATCTTTGTTGTACACAACTTGTACATGGCATACTCCTAAAGCTCACAAATGTGAGCGTCCTTGCACAAGGAGAAGGACAACTATTACGTAACAATTCACCTGAAGCATAAGAAAGGATAAAAAAATTATATTCGGAGACAAAATTTGTTTCTTAATGTCTCAGGAGCGAAAGGGATATACCCATAGCCTTTAGTTATTATATTAGTTGTAAGCATGATAGTAGGTTAAATAAAATTAAAATTTATTCGGGGGAAGATGCCCCCACAAAATTTATAGAATATTTAGTTAGTGATGTAAGAGATATCTATAATAATTATTTAAGTGTAGTTAGGCCAATGAACTCCTTGTCTAATGAAGAGGTAAAACTCCAAAAAGACTCCAATTCTTGTCGTATTTGCGAACAAGAATTGTGGGCTGATAGAGTGGCAGATCATTGTAATTTAACTGGAAAATACATTTGCAATTTGATAATTTAATACGAATGCAATTTCAAATTTCAAATTGCAAAGTTTGTGCCTGCATTTCTCCAATATTTTTCTGGCTACGACTGCCACCTCTTTATTAAAAAATTGAATTTATTCGAGGGGGATATTAATGTTATACCCTTGAATAAAGAGTTATACGTATCACTCTCAAAACGTATCAAAGTGGACGAAAGGAAAACATTTGAAATTAGATTTTTGGATTCTTTTCGTTTCATGGCATCGAGTTTGGATGCATTAGCGCAAAATTTGTCATCAAGTGATTTCCAAATAGTGCGCCAAAAGTATCCGAACAATGATGAGTTTCAGCTCTTAAGACGAAAGGGGGTATTCCCATATGAATACCTGAATTCAATTGATCCTTTAAGAGAAACCAGTCTTTCCAGTCATGAAAGATAAACCTGGAGCTCTTCACTGATATTGACATGCACCTTTTCGTGCAAAAAAGTATTCGAGGCGGCATTGTCCAATGTAGCACTAGGCATTCCAAGGCAAATAATAAGTACATGACGGGGTACGATGAAAGTAAACCGTCAAAATACCTAACTTATTTGGATGCCAATAATCTGTATGTATGGGCAATGTCGCAATATTTACCTTATGGGGGTAAATCCATTCGAATGAATGGAAAATATTGAACAATTCAACGTTTATGAAATTCCATTCGATTCTCCCATCGGATACATACTCGAAGTAGATTTGGATTACCGACAGGCTCTACATGATGCGCATAATGATTTACCATTTTGTGCTGAGAATAAAGCTGTGGGTAATTCAAAATCTAAAAAGTTGATTACTGTCTTAACCAACAAAACTCGCTATGTTATTCATTATAGAAATCTTATAATGTCTTATAAAATCTTCATTATAGAAACACTAGATGTTTGATTTTGTGAGGTAGTCAATGGAGTTATCTCACTGAATAATGGCTTTATGATGTTGGTGTATTTGAAGGCTCTACTTCCCTTTGCTCGTTCATTGCTGTTAAAATTAAGTTTGTGAGCACTAGTATTTACTAAAATACTTTTGTACGCATGTAGATCTTTATCATCATAATTTAATGGTTCTTTGCTGAATAATAATTGAAGCAATCCAGGTGTAAAGTTCGCGTAATGCGAAAGGGCTATTACCGATTCGCCATTTACCATCAGATACCTTGTATGAGCCATCTGTGGTATCCAACTGATTCTGCTGTTCTAATTCGGAATAGACCATTGATTCAGTAGATTTTGGATCGTCGCTTGTAGTATCGAGTCACTATATCTTCTGCATATTCTATTTGAGAGAAAAGGTCGTCGTCTTCATCGTCATTACTATTGATAAGAGTTTCGTTTGAAAAATGGACTTTTCGTGCTAGCTGGAGTACTTGTTTTTACTTTTAGTGGTATCTTATTGTTTTTATTAATGTTATGCTTATCCTTATTATAATTTGTATTAGAATGCTTGACTATTTCTTTTAGAAGTTTTGTGATGTGGCTAAATGTCTTTTCGAATTCTTTCGAAGATTTGATCAGGTCTTTTAATATTTTCTCATCCGTTATAGCAACAACATACAATATATCAGATAAGCTTTTGAACAGCTCTGAACACCAATGAACAGTTTAGTTATATCAATGTTATCAGTTGAGAGCTAAGTAGCTATACTAATATGAATATAATTGTAACCAACCATATTATAGGTGAATATATGTATCAAATCCCTTTCTATAACGGCCACCATCAATTGGATCGTCTTTGCTTATTACAATAAATCCATATTTATCTTTCCAACATTCTCCGCATATATTAATAAATTTTTTATAAGCCATATCTGTTCCTACATGATCATTGTATAAGTGCTTCATATTCATATCATCCGGAATTGGGAATTCACCTTGCTTGGGAATTCTTACTGGATTGTCTGGAGTGTCTGGATTTAGCGACATTATTAGTAACAAGGTCCATATTTTTCACAATAATATTTTTGTCTTGCTTGACGAACCGCATTTTAGCTTATGATATAAATACGTAATAATCACACATTGATATTCATTTATATAGAAACAGTTCAATTGGAGAGTTATATAAAATGGTCATCCTTTATAAAAATAATTTTAGTCTATATCAACTAGTAATTAGAACAGGTCTTTTAAATAAAGCTATAAATTCTCTACCAGTTGAACTTCATTTACCAGGCTATCAATTTTGTGGCCCAGAAACTAAACTAAAAGAACGCTTATAAAGAGGTGATAAAGGAATCAATCCACTGGACGCTGCATGTAGAGAGCACGACATTGCTTATAGTAATACACAGAACTTGGATCAGCGTCACGAAGCAGATAAAATAATAGATGAAAAGGCGTGGCAAAAAGCAAAATCAAACGATAGTAAATATAGTAAGCGAATAACCGCATGGTTAGTAGCCAAAGCAATGAAAGCTAAGTCAAATTCGCTATGGGAAACAAGCTAAATAAGAACCTTAAGAAAAAAAAGAAAAAGGTGAAAAGATTTCATTTTAATTTCATTTATTTGTTTATTTTACACAAAAGTACACTAAGACTAGGGTCTTTTATAGTACATACAGGAACAATGAGCATGATAATTAACAAATTTTATAATTATTATTGATACATAACAACTTAAGAACTAGGTGAGCATAGAATGTGAGAATAGAAAAGAGAAAAGAAATAGGGAGAAGAAAGGAGTCAGAACTGAACACTATGCTTTAGGTAGTAGAAAAGTAATACAAAATTGCTTTTTTGAATCCGCCCCCCCTCGATAGACGTCTTAAGGTCAACGGTAAGGAATTCCAAAGTCGAATGGTGCTAATGAAGAAGTGTCGACTGCTGTTGAGGAAATTGCACCTAGGCACAATGAAAGTTAAAGACCTATCCGAATGAGTAAGATGTAGTTTCTCGTAAAGGTAAACGGGAGTCTTGGTATGAACCAGCTTATCCAGAAAAAGAATATTTACGTATTCCATTATACCGCAGCCTAGAATACTCAACGTTGAGATATGGTCAAAACGCGAGACTGCATACACATATTTAGCAGCGCTGTTGAAAGCAACAAGAATCTTATGTTGAGAAAGAGAGTCTAAACGGACAAAAACTATAGCAATAGAGCACAAGTACGGCATAATCAGCTGTTTAACAAGTTGACGCCTGATCACAAATGGAGTAAATAGTGCGGAGGATCGCAAGCACCTTAGCAAGCCATATACCTTACCCACAGTACAATTAACATGGTCAGTACAAGTAAACTTAGAGTTAATTATAAGACCAAGGTTCTTAACTTTGCACACAAATTCCAACTGCGCAGCACCAATAAACAGTGGGGGATAATCATCTTGAACACAGGGTTGCCTCATAATAGGCAAAACCTTTGATTTGGCGGGATTTATGCGAAGTAAGTTTTTGTCAGCCCAAGCATTAAGAGCAGGGAGGTCCGAGTTCAGTTTATAACTCAGATCTTCAGCAAGACTGTGAGGTCCAAACAAATAGATCTGAATATCATCAGCATAGGCATGCATGAAGGAATACTCACAAACTGAAAAAACGTCATTAATGAAGATGGAGAATAGTAACGGGCCAAGAATTGATCCCTGAGGAACGCCGTTGGTGACTGCCTCTAAGGAAGACAATCGGCTCCTAACTCTAAGACACTGGGTTCTACCCCCCAAGTAACTAGCAAAAACCTCAAAGCACTACAACTAAAATTAAAATATTTACTGAGCTTATCACAGAGTAAGGTGTGATTAACCGAGTCAAAGGCTTTCGAGAGATCAATAACGCAAAGAAATGTTAGAAAATCATGGTCATAATGAACTCTAATGTCATCAGTAATTTTCAGCAAAGCCGTCGAACAACTGTGGCCACAACGGAAGCCTGACTGCAGAGGGGATAATAAATTGCGAGAGTTCAAATAAGTAGACATTTGCAGACACATGATCCTTTCCAGAACGTTTCCTAATGCTGGTAAAATACTAATCGGCCTGAAGTCAATAGCAACAGCTGCAGAACTCGATTTTGCAATGGGAATTATCATGGCTGTTTTCCATAGGCTCGGAAACCTAGAGCTAGTCAGGCAATGATTGACAATGTGCGTCAGGGAAGCTAAAATAAACGGAGAAACAATCTTAATGAATCTAATTGACAGTCCATCAACCCCCACTGCATTGGAACTCAACTTAGCCAAAATGCTGCCCACCTCGGCCTCACTAAAACAGGTAAACACGAAGGAGGGGAAAGAGAGGGAGGATGAGGGGGGGATTGATGGTAAATCAACAACAGTCAAGTCACTGGATGGGCTATAAAGACCATTAGTCACAAACGTATGATTCAGTTCATCCGGATCAAGTTGGTTCAAGAGTTCACAAAAATATATCTAATATAGACTTGTTTCATCCCATTCAAACTCCTAGCATTGAAATGTACTACATTAAATCCACCCCATCGCAAGCAAAAAACATTCAATAGTGCCCTATAACAGCCCACCGCACCATTCGACCTGTCATCAACACCAGACAATAGACAGTCGACAGAGGGCAACTTCGAGCAATACCAGACATAATACAAAAAATAATACAAAAATTTTACCAAGTGTTCGCAACGACATAGACGAAGAGTAAAAAGACTGAGATAAGAAGGAATAGGGAGTAAAAATGAAAGAAAAGAAAGAGCAAGGCAGAAACAACTTAAGTAATTACAAACTAACATTAAGATTAAAATTACAATAAAAATAATAAATATATAAAATAAAATTATAATAAAAATAATAAATACTAAATAAAAATAATAAATAATAAATAAATATAATAAATAATATAATAAAAATAATAAATAATAAATATTGAGATACAGAAACAAATTAAGTAATAACAAACTAACATTACGATTAAAATTACAATAAAAATAATAAATATTAAGAAACGGCAATGGCGTGTTGACGCCTGTGAACAACTATTAGCCTCTCCATCAGCTGTTGCTTTGACGTAGACTCTACCACGCAGCGAAAACACGGTGTGCAGCAACTTCTCTCTTCTCTTCCCGTTGGCATAATGCAACAACTCACGATTTACTTTAGTAAGACCTTCATGCACAAAAATTACTTGCTCACCGTCATGGCCACCATCACTGAGCTGCAGCCGACGATTATTCGCTCTGCGAAAAGCAGCAACAGCTTTGCAAAAGTTATTGCGCTCATTCGCTGAAGATAATTTAGCAATAATCGCAGAGTTTTTTTTCCCGTTGTAGGTCTCACACGAAATATATTTTGAATACACGGAGCGCCCAATTTCAACGAAGAGCAGATCTTACCAAAAATATCAGCGAGATTTTCTCCCGGTAAAAACGGAATACCGTTTATTACAACATCGGATGAAACAGAGTTACTCTCCAAACTTTCCAATTTTGCTTTCAAATCAGTAACCTCAGAACTCAGCTTCGACGCAAGAGAGCTTCCACCGGCGCTTTCAGGCACGACCAAACTCTTAATCTCTTTGAACTGCTTTTTCAAAACATCAAATTCAGCACAGGCAGCTTCAACAACAGTGACTGTCGCAATAATCTTTTTAATTGAAGATTTGATGTTCGCCACCTCAGCTGATACCTCAGATGCCGTTAGCGCTGCCGTCAACTTCTCAACAATTGTCTCCTCAAGACTATTCAGCTTAGTGTTTAGGTTAGATGCTGAGAGTAAAGCAGTTGGAGCAGGGGATATCCCATCGGAGCGCAGCACTTCGGCGCCAAAAGTGGATGATGCAGAATTTCCACGAGAGGCCGAAACATTTCTTGTATTCTTCGCTGGACAAGACATTTTAAACACGGTGATGATTAAAAAACAATGCAAAAAAAAAACAATGTCACTTAAAACGACAAAAAACAGCGGCAGCGTTTAAACACAAGAAATCCAGGCAGAGTAAACAAAACACTAAATAGAGCTTAACAGCGAACGCCAAAAACACAACTGCTCACAGTGACATTCTCGACTCGACTCGAAAAGATGCTGTGCAAAGAAAAATTTTACAAAAACGGTTAAAAATGCATTGAAATTATCAAGCAACAAAAACCAGAAGATATCCCCAATGTTATTAAAATAGCACAAGGTGTAGTCAAAAAGTCTTTTGGGCGTAAAAAATCGACGATAGATATTCCACGTGTTATACCTAGTCCCAAAGTAGGAGGTTTTCTACCACTAGTACCCATTTTAACAGCTCTTGGAGCCGTTGGTGGTTTAGCATCTGGTGGTGCCGCAATCGCGAAAGCAATTAATGAAGCCAACTCTGCAAGAAAACAATTGAAAGAAGAAATCAACATAATCAACCTATGGAACCAAATGCTATTGGTAAAGGCTTGTATCTTAAACCCTACAAAAAAGGATTGGGATTATATTATAGTCCTCAACCAAAAAACGTTTAAAGAATCTAATCAACAGAGCTCTTACAAACCTAGATTTGATGAAATATACAAAGAATGTACAACACTTTCGAGGTATTTTTATGCGAGATAGCTTACCAAAACATCGTCATCTGGAATCTGGAATCGTTAATCTTGATACATCTGAGTGTCCTGGGTAGCATATTATAAAATAAGAATCAAAAGGAATATTTTGATAGTTTTGGAAACTTGCAACCACCGTATGAAGTAATCCAATACTTGGGTGATGGAATACGTTACAACTACACTCAACATCAGGATTATAATTCATTTAACTGCAGTCATTTATGTCTACAATTCCTGTATAATTTGGAAGAACTACTGTAATAACTCAAGAGATATTATATAGTATATTATATATACTTTGATTTAAATAAAAACAAATTTATTTAAAAAAGAATTTATTAACAAAAAAAAAAGTATTACATTATTCTATTTTAACATTTCTTTTACATATTACATAATCTGGTATATAATGCCATTAATTTATTAATTCTGCTAATCGTTAATTCGAGTTCGAGTAATTCTGCAGACGCGGGATTCTGGACCATCAATGGAGTTCTTTAAAGACCAACAACAAATTGAGTAATGATCTCCATGCTCCGATTTTATTAAAAAGGCGTATTGATACTGACTTAGTTTCACGTAGCTCGCTAAAATTTCTTCAAAATGTTGCTCAAGCAGTCTTTCTCTCTGAGTCCGTAAAACTCACGAACACGTATTAAAAATATAGAAACATTAATGGTGTTCATGTTGTACTCTTTTCGTTGGTCAATTAAGTACTGAATTGTGATTTGGAAAAAAAATAAAAGAGTTAATTTAAAATTTTATTTTATTTAAATTATTTATTTAATTTTAATATATTCATTAATTAATATATTTGAATGTTATATTTGAAAATACATTCCAGCTTGGTTTTGAGAAAAATCCACTTGCACTTTCAGATTATATTTCTTCATTATCCCTTATAAGTTTTACTAGATTGTAGTTTCCATTTTTGAATTCCATTGAATTTTCCGGTAGAAAAATTATATTCTCCTCCAGATCCATTAATATACGCTCGCCGTATCTACTTGTCGTTTTGCATACGTTTTTAATATGATACGACTGATTTGGTATCATGTCTTTAATACTTAAAATATTTTTTTTAAAGCCGTTCCTCTGCTTGAAGTCCTCCATAGCAGTCAGAGAAAAAGTTAATTTTTGATATCGTTGGCTAATTTTTGTATTTTTATTTTGTAATTATTAATTTCAAAGTTGACAACGTCACTTTAAGGCAACATTTTTAGAACTGACAAGTATAAACTGTGATAAATGGCGAAAATTTATTAGAATATTTAGTTTTGTTTTATAATTTAATTGAGGTAGGCACTTATAATTGTACATATCCATATTTGTACATATAGAAAGTGGTAGCATTAGTAAGAAGTCGCCTAAGTCGCACCGCACGACAGTTGCATATTCGGGGTGAGAGTTAAACTGCAAGAGCAACAATGTGGTTGTATTTTATTGTTGCTGCTGATTGCTTATGAGGTGAGAAAATTGTAATGTGTAAGTTCTGGAAATTTGGAGAGATTGACTAACCTTGGACCGGTTTTTTTTTCTCTCTATATTATTAAAGTAAGAGTACATTAATCGAACATTTGCGGTATTATTCCAACATAAAAATGTAGCGTAGACCAAGCAACCAATAATATTGGAAAAGAGAGCGACGGAACCGTTACACTTTTATCACGCCACCTAACACCTAAGAGGGAAGGCAGTTGTGCAAAAGACGATAAACGCCGAGTGGTAATTTGGATCTCGAGAAGAACAGACGGGTACTAAAAATAAAAAGTTTTTTTTTCGAGAAGGTGGAAGTGGAAGTACAGTCACCAGGGATTAGAAATCCAAGAAAGTGAAAAAGCAGAACTCCTAACACTTGATGAAATCTATTGAACCGTTACCGAAAAGTTCTCAAATACAATCTCCGCATTCAAATTACTCAATTTTTATAGACTGGTTTAAGTGCAAGAATTGTGTGTGGTTCTTTTATATGTTTAAAAATTTAATACTTTACGTAATCACTGGCGCATAATTACATTTAACAAATATAACAGTGAAAACCACCACAACAACAGCAAACATACCAAATAATACAACAAAGGTTCCGCTCAACGAGAAATAAACTGAAAGAAAAAAAAAACAAACCCGAACCCATTTACCGAAACGCCAATTACAACAACCACAACCAGCACCAACAACACTCAATAATCACCGAAAGGACAACCATAGCAACAACTACCCGCACCAACGACAATAAAAGTCACAGCATTTAGTGCCTGCCGTCTTGCTTATGTACTTTTGTAACGGCTACGATTTCTATTAAGTTAGAATTAAATACTATTGAATTTAATAATTTAATAATACGAGTATTGTTTAATGATGATACGTTATACGAGTACCTACATTAGTATTCCATAAAGCAACTACGCATCATTGCAAAATATTGGCTCGAGTAAAATGTTACACGATTCGGAAGTAGTAGATATAGACTTCAAGTACTACGCGAAATAGATACCTAAGCCAATTCAAAAGTCAATTGAATAACTATGTCCTCGCATTAGTATATAAAGTGCCGTTGATGTTTCATAATATTTTACATTATACATAAGTCCATTGTGTACACACGCTCAATCATGATAATTGCATACATATGTACTATTTTTCATATGTGGTTACTCATCTGGGAAGCAGAGATTAAAATTTTGAATTTGTAAACCTAACATGCACTATAATTACACTATACACTAAATGGTTCGCTCTAAAACTACCATTATAGGGAATATAATAAGGTTATATATAATATGATATAATAATTATTGTTTACGCCAAACGCACGGCTTCGGCAGATCAGGAGAGGCAGCCTGACGAGCGGTGTGTTTGGCGTAAACATCCCGCCCGCCTTGCAGGACTGCAAAGCTACCTGACCCTCAGCCTGGGGTGGATCAGGCGACTAGCCGTGAAGCGTCGAGTGGTGGGCGTCGCTACAGGTGCAGCTACGTGTGCTGGTGCAGCGTTGGGTGGTGTGGGAGCACGCCAGGAAGTTTATGCGGCGTCCTGCCACGATTCGGGGAAAGCTCGCCGTTCGTGCCTTCAAAAGCCCTGCAGGTCGCGGTGGTGGACTCCGAACTGGGCCGGCGATCGCCGGTGGAGACGATCGTCCAGGAGCCTCCTCTGGACGAGGCTCTGGTGAGCTCGGTTGAGCAGCGCCGTCTTCTTCTGACGTGTAAGAGGCACTCAGATGGAGCACGTCGTCCTCGTGCGGCTGCTGCTCGTAATGCGGCATCTCGCTGGCGGGACGCGGATTTGGGGGCGCCGATGGTACGGCGGGTGGCGGAGCCAGCATGCGGGCTTGTCGATAACGGGCGCCTTGGCGGCGGGTGCGTTTCATCTCAGATCTGTGGAGAAAAAAGGCGTTAATAACAACTCGAGACAAGCACGATAAAGATACTAATTTAGAAATTGAACGCGTGAGTTGGCCGTTAGCCGTTCGGACATCGGCCACGCGGACTCGTGCGTCCTGGCCCTTATACACCTTGATGATGCGGCCCAGCCGCCAGGACGTGGAAGGAAGGTTGTCTTCACGGACGACGACCAGGTCGTTGGGCTGTAGGTTGAGTTGCGGAGTCTTCCACTTGGTGCGACGCGCAAGCTCGTGCAAATATTCCGTTTTCCACCGGTGACAGAAATGCTGGGCAAGGGCCTGGACACGTCTCCATCAGTTGAGAATGGAGAGCGGATTGTCGAGGGTTTCGGGCTCGGCAGGAGCGAGCAGAGGGCCGCCGACTAGGAAGTGGCCAGGAGTTATTGCCTCCATAACGTTGGGATCCTCAGATTGAGGATGAAGCGGGCGAGGATGAGGCACGCTTCAATTTTGCTCAAGAGAGTTGAGAACTCTTCGAATGTAAACTTGGACGTTGGGGCGACTTTGCGCAGGTGCGTTTTCAGGCTTTTGACACCGGCCTCCCAGAGCCCTCCCATGTGAGGAGCACCAGGGGGGATGAAGTGCCATTCAACATTCTGGTGCGAATATTTCGTTTCGATGAGATCGCGGGTTCGAACAAGGAATTGCTTAAATTCTTGTTTGAGCTCTTTTGATACGCCGACGAAGTTTGTGCCGTTATCCGAATACACCTTTGCGGGGCAGCCTCGGCGCGCTGCAAAACGTGAGAAGGCCGCAAGGAAAGCGGCCGTGGTCAGATCACTGACAGCCTCTAAATGAATTGCTTTGGTCGCAAAACAGACAAAGATGCACGTGTAGCCTTTCGTTATTAAGCACGCCCGGCCGGTGTAATTCTTTATGTCGAAAGGGCCCGCAAAGTCGACACCGGTGTTAGCAAAGGGGCGGGAGAAAGTCGTGCGTTCCTCTGGCAATGCCGCCATAATCTGCGTTCTTTGTTGCTTCCGATGCAAGATGCACGGCTTACAGCGGTGGATCGTTGTCTTGATGAGGTTTTTTACCCGAGGAATCCAGTGTTGGGTCCGGAGCAATCGGAGCATCAGCTGGTTACCACCGTGAAGCGAGATCTGATGGATAAAAAGAACAAGTAACCGAGACAACTGACAGTCGTACGGCATAATTATTGGGTGGCGTTCATCAAATGCCAAATTCGGGCATGAAGACAGCCGCCCGCCAAGGCGCATTGTTTTGTCTTCGTGGATAAAGGGATTGAGTGAGAGTAAACGACTTTTCGAACTCACTGGTTGCTTGCTTTCGAGCGCGTAATATTCGTCGGGAAAATATGTCTTTTGACAGATGATTGTGAGACGGCGTTTGGTGTCTCGAATCTCTGTTGCTGAGAGTCGCAAAGTGGCATATCGAGGGTTCCGTTTACAGCGTGTGTTATCTATAAAGCGTTGTACGTATGAGTATACGCGTAGGGCTCTCGGGAGAGAGGAAAACCTGTCAAGTGGGTCTTCGTCTGGTCGGAAGTAAATGTGAAGAGCCTTTACTGGCTTTTCTTCCAGTGCGGTAGCAAACTCCGAAGCTGTTCGGAGCTCGGGCCAACGATTCTTGTCGCGGATGAGCCAAGGTGGGCCATTCCACCAAAGGGTGTTCTCAGCTAATTCTTGGGGCGTGGCACCGCGGCTAGCTAAATCTGTTGGATTGTCGTGCGAGTCCACGTGAAACCATTGAGTGTGTGGTGCTCTTTCAATGATTTTGGCAACGCGGTTCGCCACGAAAGTGGCCCAGACGCAAGGAGGCTTCTTAAGCCACGCAAGTACAATCGTCGAGTCTGTCCAACAGAAGACATTCTCGGGACCATAGTGCAGATTGGGTACGAGAGCGTCGAGCATGTCTGCGACGAGTGTAGCTCCGCAGAGTTCGAGTCTAGGCAGCGATATAGTTTTAATGGGCGCTACTCGTGTCTTGGAGTACAGTAGCGATACATGAACTGTGTCGCCGATTTGGACACGGGCGTAGATGACTCCGGCGTAAGCTTTCTCGGAAGCGTCCGAAAAGGCGTGAAGATTCACTGTGCAGTCGGGGGTGAATCGAATCCACCTGGGAATTCGAATCGTGGCGATCTGGTGGTAATTTCGAAGGAAACTCAACTATGTTTGCTGCGTCAGTGCGGGAAGTTGGTCATCCCAGTCAATCTTGTCCAACCAGACTTGTTGGATCAGCATTTTCGCGGCCACGATGATAGGTGCCAGCCAAACGGCTGTATCGAACAGCTTCGCGATGAGAGACAGCACTTGCCTTTTGGTGTACGTTGGCTGTATGTCGATCGCCTGTGTGTCGAAGTAAAAGTAATCGCTGGCGGCATTCCACCGAATACCGAGCATCTTTGCGGTGCTGTTGTCCTCGAACTTCAAGAACTCAGCGTTGGACAAATGGGATCCAGGCAAGTCGTTCAAAATGTGTCTGTCGTTGGCTGTCCATTTCCGAAGAGAGAAGCCTGCCGTATTTAACGCCTCTGACAGTTCATCGCGCATTTGAGTGGCCATGGCAAGGTTGTGAGAACCAGCCATCACGTCATCGACGTACATTGAATGTCGCAGGATGTGGGCCGCAAGCGGAAACTGTTGTTGTGTATCGTCTGCTAGTTGAAGAAGCGTACGGATCGCTAAAAAGGGGGCGCAATTCACGCCAAATGTTACCGTTTGTAACGCATAGTCCCTAACTTGGGAGCTATTCGAATCTCGGAATAGAATTCGTTGGTAGGGGGTATGTTTCGGGTCGACGAGGATCTGGCGGTACATTTTCTGAATGTCACCGCTAAAAACATACCGAAAAAAGCGCCATCTTAGCATTAAAATGTTAAGTCGGCTTGTAGAACAGGGCCTGCGTGTAAAACATCGTTGAGACTGAGCCCACTTGTGGTGGGGCAGGATGCATTGAACACGACTCTGACCTTGGTAGACGTGCTATCCGGTTTTATAACCGCATGATGTGGCAAATAATAGTGCTCAACATCGGGTTGTGGGGGCGCTACGGCCGTCATATGACCTAAATCCAGATATTCTTGAATTACATCGTCATATTGCCTTTTGAGGTCATTATTTTTGAGTAACCTTGCTTCTGAGCGAAGGTATTGCTGGTGGGCGATGTGCCGTGAATATCCTAGCGAGTGTTGGTTTACGGCTTCGCTTTTGAATGGCAACGTCACGATGTAGCGGCCGTCAGGGCTCCTACGAGTTGTTTTTACGAAATTCTCTTCGCAAAACTTTTCGGAGGGGGATAAGTTACGAGTTTTGGGAAGTTCCGCCACCACCCAAAAACGTTCGAACTGTTGTTCGATGGTGACTTCATTGAAGAAGGCCACCCTTATGTCGGGGCTATCTGATTGTAGCAGGGGGACTGGTCCGGTGATTATCCAGCCGAACACAGTCTGTTGTGCTAGAAGTGAACCTAGCACATTGCGGCGAATACCGTCAAGTATGATCGCCGGGAAGAGATCGGCTCCAATGAGAACGTCAACTTGCTGACTTTTGACAAAGTTGACGTATGCGAGCTCGATGTTACGAGGGAGGCTGCGAAGCAGCTCACTATCGAATGAGTGGGCAGGAAGTCTGCCCGTGGTTTGCGACAGCACTAGCGCTGTGGCATGGATCTGAAACGAGGGGTCGCGTGGCGACTTGAGCATAAACTCACAAGATTTCGACACCTTTGCGGAAATAGTTTCGTTGAGGCCAGAAACCGTTGCTTTCACTGGCCGCATGGGGATTTTGAGCATCTTCTGAACGTGGTCAGAGATGAAGGATACTTCGGATCCTGGATCGATGAGGGCACGCGCGGCATAGCAAGTACCGGCGTGGAATATGGTGACCGTAGCGGTTCCTAACAGAACTGGCTTCGGTGCGTCAGCGAAACAAACTTGATGGTTATCGGGCTGATTTCGATCAGTGGACTGTATTTGTTGTAGACTGATTTGGGCGGCGATAGCCGACGTGGAGGGCCCAGTAAAGGGGGGTGCTCGCGCGTTAAGTGGGTTGATACGGGGCTGATTGGGTTGCAATGCAGCGTTTCTACTTGGCTTAGTGGACGGACGCCACGCTGAATTCGTCAAGGGTCGGTTCTGCGCTTGATCGCGATGCAGCAAGGTATGGTGTCGCGCCTGACATGTCGCGCAGTTGTATTTGCTGGGGCACCGTTGTATCTGGTGCGCTTGCGCGAGACAATTCAGACAAAGGCGCCACTTTTTCACTACCTCTAGACGTTTACCGGAATTCATTTCCAAAAACTGCGGACAGACTCGAATTTTGTGTTGCTCTGAGCACAACTGACATACGGTCGATGCCACATTCAATTGGAATGTGTTGACGCGTTTTGTCGAAGGGGCCACCTGTGGAGCGGGTGACGCGCGATTCTTGCCTGCGGGTGCGCCTTTTATATCGTGCACCGATTCCAGCGTTTCAAACCGATGTGTCAAGAATGCGTCGAGATCGGACCACTTTTCACGTTTATTCGGTATGGATTGTTCCCAAAGCGCCAGGGTGGCTTCCGGAAGACGAGTAGAGCACAAAAAATCTGTAATCGCGTCCCAATGTGAGGTGTTAACGCCTTGGAGCGCCAACGCGGCGAGAATATTGTTAATTTCGCGCTGTAGATTTTTAATTTCATGACCGGTTTCCCTAGTAATCGGCGCGAGACCAAAGAGACTGTGTTAACGAGGACGCGTTTATTTTCGTATCGATCCGATAGATTTTGCCATGCTTGCTCGAATCCTTCATTCGTCAAAGGAGATTTCTGTACGATTTCCTTGGCTTCTCCTTTGGTTTTTTGGTTCAAGTGGAAAAGTTTTTTCGAGTTTTTTACTTCATAACTATGCGAGTATGCACCTGTATAATTACCTTTACAAAAAGGAAAAGTTTTTTCCACTTGAACGTTTTCCACCACCCAACGCTGCACCAGCGCACGTAGCTGCACCTGTAGCGACGCCCACCACTCGACGCTTCACGGCTAGTCGCCTGATCCACCCCAGGCTGAGGGTCAGGTAGCTTTGCAGTCCTGCAAGGCGGGTGGGATGTTTACGCCAAACACACCGCTCGTCAGGCCTCTCCTGATCTGCCGAAGCCGTGCTCTTTCACGGCGCAGACTTCGGCCTTTCAGGAAAGGCAAGCTAAAAGCTTGACTGCGAGCTCCTTGGCTCCAGCCTTGGCGATCGGATATGTTCGTTGTCACTTGGCTGCCAATCGTGAACCACGCCGGACGCAACTCACAAGCTACACCACATATGTATTAATAAGCTTTAAAATTATCAAGTAATTAAAGTCTAATTTTAAACAAAGTAAAAAGAAATCTAGTGCCTTTGATTCGCCCCAAACAATTATATTACATTGTTATAGTGATGTAATTATAATTTGTATTAATTATATCAATTATACTCTTATCTGATTTTATGTATTATTATGATATATAATAATCATATATGGTATTATATTAAATTATTAAAAATAATACCATTCTATATATAAGATTATCATTTCTTTCCTTTGTATTATCTAAATATATATGGATTTTACTTACCTTACATAATTACCTAAGTTATTGATACCTACCTTCATTTAACTTCATAACTATGCGAGTATGCACCTGTATAATTACCTTTACAAAAAGGAAAGTTTGAATTTTGTAGATTTTGTCAATTTCAACAGAAACATATCGGAGGAGGACGATGAGCTCAGCGGCCCCCCTGGTATATTCGCGACGAGAATAAACAGGTATGTGAGCATAGTATATATTGCTTGGTTTAACACTTTGAAAACACTTATAAGTTACCTTAAAATATATGCATACTAGTGTAAGGCTTGAAGGAAGCAACAAACGATTCTTTTACGTCCTCATAAACTCGAATTGTGAATAATAATTTCTGAATAAACTTGAATATTATAGATTTTTTTGGATAAATAACTTAAAGATAATTATCTCCGATTAAAGGAAAATTTGTGGAATTTATCGTTTGATAATAAACTTTGTTAACACTATTAGTAACGTGTATTTGAAATATTTTTATTATGGAATTAATAATAAATAAGAAAAGTTAGAAACTCAAAAATGATGTAAATTAATTATATATTAAGGCAGGGTAAGCAATGAACCCGATTGTTCAGGGCTAAAAGAAAACCTGTCTCCGCCCCTATCACTCCGTTTGGATGTAATTTCCAAGGCTCTGATATTTTTTTTGGTTCTTCTTTTTTTTCGGTGATTTTTTCAAAACCTCTGCTTATATTTTTTCTGTGCAACGACCTCTTGAATTCGCAAGGAGACAGCCCACCTCCAATTTCTCTGAGCCCAGTCGGCAGCAAGAAGCAGAGTACGCTCCTCAAGCGATGCGAATGGTCGGTCGGTTCATCACAAAACTGAGGAAACTGACGAAGAATACTTTCTATGAGCAAATAAAATTAAACTCTACTCAAAATGAGATTTACTTAAATCCCAAATTCAATGAGCTCAAAATTCTTATAAACATTAAAATTAAATAACCCATATTAGTAATATCCTATGAAGCCGCAAACCATAGCAAAACTACTACCCAGCTATCTGCATTTGCATCCACCACCCATCTGTACTGAACATTAACAATACTCCTATTAAAAACATTTTGAGTATCCCCATATTCTTCAGCCGATTATTTCCATTATGATGCTAATTTACGACTTTTTATTCTGAGAAATATTTGTAAACAGAAAGTACCGAAAATGTCAACTCCAATTCCGAGACTGAAATAATTGTATATACAATATGTGTGGTCGCGGGGCAATCGAACACTTGAAATGCCCATAACTCATGTACTAAATCTACAACAACCACATAGCAAAATGACGAAAAGCAATTAAATGAGAGCAATAAAAACTATTTTCCAACATCAACGCTCCGCATATTCAGAACAACAACAACAATCTCAAGTATCACAAACGATACACAGGCGAGCAGAGATCAAGGCAGAGGGGTACACCACACTCCACTCAGCCCCACCCACTTTCCAGAGAGCCCTCGATAAAGTGATTGGCATGGACTTGGAGCCTTGTGCATTTGCATACCTTGACGACATCATCGTCACAGGGCGTACCAAAGAAGAACACCTAGCCAATCTCAGCAAAGTTCTCGAGAAACTTCGCAGGGCAAATCTGAAATTAAATCTGGAAAAATGTAAACTCTTCAAGGAAGAGGTGAAGTATTTGAATCATGTCGTGTGTTGACAAGTAATCCACACCGACTCAGATAAGATCGCGGCCATTAAAGTATTGAAACCCCCTAACAACGTCAAGCAATTACGCCGATGTGTAGGTATCGCCTCTTGGTATCGAATATTTGTGCCGGAGTTTGCAACAATAGTAAATCCGCTCACTAATCTATTAAAGAAAAGGAAGCATTGGAAATGGGCTGAGGCGCAGCAGGAAGCATTCGACGCTCTAAAAAGGAAACTGACCGAAGCACCCATACTCGCTTGTCCAGACTTCTTGAGGAAGTTTACACTGCAAACGGACGCCAGCGATCTTAGACTTGGGGCCATTCCAACACAGGAATACGAAGGTCAGAAGCGGGTAATAGCATATGCCAGTCGTCATCTAAATGGAGCCAAGAAAAACTACAGAGCAACAGAAAAGGAATGCTTAGCTATCGAATGGGGAATTCGTAAAATACGTCACTACCTAGAAGGATACGAATTCACCGTCATAACAGACCACCTCGCTCTTAAGTGGCTTAACAACATTGAAAATCCAACGGGAAGGATCGCTAGGTGGGCGTTGGAACTACAGCAGTATCGATTCGACATTCAATATCGCCGAGAAAAGAGCAACGTAGTCGCCGATGCCCTTTCACACCAACCACTCGAAACCTTGGCAGGAGCCAATGTTGAACACCCCGATGAACAAACTTGCAGTTGGTTGGACGGTAAAAGGATGCAACTACGTAATAAACCGCAAGAACTACCAGACAATACAGAAGAAAATGGGCAGATATACAGTTACATTCCAGCACAGACAGATGACGAGGAGTATCCGTAACCCCACTTGTTGGACGAAGAGTGATCAATGAGTGTCATGACCTTCCTAGTGCAGGCCATCTGGGAATACGCAAAACAATTGCTAGAGCCGCAAGTCGCTACTATTGGCCTGGTATGACACGAGGTATCCGTAAGTACGTGAGTCAATGTGACCTATGTCAAAAATACAAAGTTTTCTAGCAAGCACCAGCGGGCATGATGTTGACACAGATCGCCTATGACCCTTGGTCAATCGTTTACGCCGATTTCATGGGCCCTTTCCACCAACAAAGCATGGGTAAATCGGACACTAAAAACAATGATAGCACAGTTCACAGGTGAGAATCAACGCACATGGGACGAGGTTCTACTAGAGTTGTCATTAGCAATCAATACGGCCAAGTCGGACAGTACGGGTTATAGCCCAGCTTATTTAACCCAAGGTCCAGAGCTGCGGCTACCCAGCACACTGTTTGACGAACTAACGTTTCGATCCGGAAAATAGCAACTCACACCAGTGGAACGTGAGACACGATTGAAGGAAGTATACCAAGTGGCCAGAAAACGTATGGAACTAGCGGCACAAACTCAGGCGAAACATTACAACTTGCGACGACGAAGTTGGCAACCACAAGTTGGACAAAACGTGTGGGTAACATCCATTGTCGAAAGCCGCAGACAACTTCGCGTCTAAACTAGCTCCAAAATACAATGGTCCATTCCGAGTCGTTACATTTAAATCACCGGTAATAACCGAAGTATAAAAACAAAATTCTAGGAAAAAATAACGAACGCACATTCGAGATGTTAAGCCATACCAAGAAGTGAATAATAACAATGTACATTTGCGCCCAGTATCCCTCAACCACGGTTATCGAAACGTTCAGAGCTCATTCGATCGCAAGCAACAGACCAGTACTCATCAGCGTAAGGACTATCAAGATAAAGATAGTCCTTAATAGTCCTTAATTAGTCCCAAGATAAAGATAAAGATAAAAATAATAAAGACATTTCAATGGCAGTGGCAGACAAGCGAGAGACGCAGGAAGACCTAACCAGTGCTGAGTCGAGTGATAGCAGAGGATGAGGATGCTTGCCAAAACACTTCAATGAAGCATGGCATAGGAAGTTTGGACAATGATAACAGGTCAACTTTGATGATATATCCACCACGCCCAGGCGGCATAAGGATCAGAATCGAGGATTACCAATGCCTGACCGAGGGTCGTTTTATTAACGATGTCATAATCGATTTTTATTTAAGCTGGCTAGTACAACATTCGGCGGAGCTGATGTCAGTGAAGACATCAACACACGTGTTCAGCACTCATTTTTATGAACAACTAGTGGTCAGGACAGGCGCATCGACTCCAGAGAAAAGGTATAATCGAGTCCAAAGGTGGACGAGGAAGCTTCGCTTATAGGAAAAAAAATACATTCTCGTACCAGTAAATGAAGACGCCCATTGGTACCTGGTTGCTACCCACCTGGAACACAACGAGAACCTGAAGATAATTACAACCTCATAACAACTGCGAACAGACGCCGGACATTTTATACGGCAGTATCTACGCTGTGAGGCGGCAGCCAGATATCCAGACGTCAACCTCGAAGTCTTCGCACGAGACCGATTCCCAGTATGGAATGTCAACGTACCTCAACAACCAAATTACTACGACTGTGGCATTTTCACCATGCATTTCAGTGAAAAGTTTTTGCAATCACCAGATCTAGACTACCGCGGCGACTTTCGGTATTGGTTTTGCAGCGAGGAGACAATGTTCAAAAGAGTCCTCCTGTCCGAATTAATAGGACTCCTAGCCGGTGACAAAGCCAAATTTTTGCCAGAATTCGCAATACAACGACCCAAAGAACAAAAGATCGTTGATATTCCATGCCAGCCTACTACCGTAGTTCCAGCATCTACAGCATTGCTTAGCACAATAGGCGAACCCGAAACCGCACAGAACTGTGCACCCAAGGAAGAGACACCCTACTGCGCATCCATAAATACCACTCATAACGATGTTACCACCACAGAAGTGTACTGTGACAGTCTTTACGACTGGCTAAATATGGATGTTGATGCATATCTTTTCTATTCATGCCATTCCATGAGTCCTGTCCTGAATTGTAGTCCACTCAGTAACACTGATGAAGCCCAAGCTATCCAGCCACTACGAGAGCCTAGTCCAGAAAATATTGAAGCCATGACCGAGGGCACCCCGACGCACGAGATAGCAAAAACCAATATATCCGATGACCAGCTGCCTGAGGAATTGCAGATTCGAATATCAGATTGCCTGCGCAAGCGGAGATGCGGATCAAAGGTTCGATTCGCCAGCATAATAAGAGGTTCACACTACCAGGTCAATATCAAGAAATCAGGAGCTCTGAGTGTCTCAGTTCGCCCGGCGAAGTAAGGGGAGGTGTAAGGACACAAATATGATACTCTTATTTTATACTGTTATAGAATTGAAATTATCTTTTGTTTAACATATTATTAAGTATTTACATTAAATTATTACATTGAACTGAATTATATAAATTTAATTATCGTTACTTTTAAAAATTAAATTTTCGTTCATCCGTTATAACCGGTCTAGAATTATTTTGTATGTACCTATATTTAAGTGAAAATTCAAGTGTAAGGGACGCAATCCGCTCACACACACGCCATGCGAAAGGGGAAAAACAGAGACAGCAAAGAGAAACGAGAAGACGCGAACAAAGTAGAATATTCCAGAAGACGACAAGGCGAGAGAATTGAAGCATATAAAAGTAGCCCTGGAGTGTTAACAGAAAGTCAGTGAATATCCAACGTTCAAAGTGTGCGGACGCATAACAGGTATAGTTAGTGGTGGTTAGTCTCGTTGTCTAAAAAAATCCTGCCTGATGCTTCCCCGATATTTCGATCAATTAGTTTTTTTTTCCGTCTTAAGGAAAGATTAGGACAGTCGTCGTCAAAGTAGAACCTTGTATAGTAAGTTGCTTCCGAGGCAATATCTAGTTTTCCGCTTCTAGGGTCGCGCTCAAATATTGGTGGTCAAGTGATGCTTCCCCGATATTTTGATTCAACTCATCTCGATACACTTGGACAAGCGCAGGTAGAATATGCAGCCTACCGAGAACGTAAAACTGACCCTCACACTGAACGTTCCCCGAACGCCACATTAACCGCGAATGTGTGAGTGGATCTAGTGATCCCCAACCTACTGTCGTTAGTTTAAGTGAATACCCAACGATTAAACATTAATAAAGTAGTTGATTCAAACAAGAACTAGAGGGTTCTAATTTAAAAGTTTTCTGCAACGACCCTGGATTGACTGAGAGTATCCCAGCCTGTTAGAGGACAAGAAAAGTTCGTTACAGTATCATTTCTTTAAAATATATAATTTGCATTTAATTGTATTTGTAATAATTGTATCAGTTCTTAATTTTTGCTGTACATTATTTTTTATTTCTACTCTTATCTTTTTCTCTTTCTCTCAATTATTCTCCTTCTTTTTTCTTCTCCCATTCTCATGGCGTATCGGGTGTTGCAGTGCATCAATTCTTCCTGTTGCTTTTTTATTTTGTGTTCCTATCTGCTGGGCTTTGTTCGCGTGTCTTATCTTTCACCATACCCAAGTACGCAACAATTATTCCCAAATTTCTCATTCTCGGCAAGAGCTGCTAAGCTTATTAAGAGCTATTTGACCGATCGCGTTCAAAGAGTTAAAGTTCGAAGCCTCTGATTTCAAGAGTGTTAGTACTGGTGTCCCGGAGGGATCCGTCCTGGGTCCTCTTTTATTTTCTTTATTTACTAACGACATTTTCTCTGTAGTCAATCACATATCCATCCATGCCTATGCTGACGACATTGAATTGTATTTCTCCCAGCCTCTGGGATGTCTTGGTATCTTATGTTGTCGGATGAATGATGATTGTTGAGCGGGCTGCCAAGAATTTGCTCAAATTAAATGCTTCTAAGTCTTTTGTCCTCCCGGTTTATTTTTCCATAATTTCGCCTTTATTTTTAGGTAGCTTTCAGCTTGAGTACGTCTCAAAAGGAGTTAAGATATTTGTTTGTATTGATTCGACCTTAACCTGCACGGATAATGTGAACTCCATTTTACAGAAAACTTACAGCATTCTGTGCAATCGCAGCTGCGTCGGTCCCACTGTCAACTCGCCGTCAAAGTTTACTCAAGCTGGTTATGCCCATCGCAACTTATTCGGAACTAATCTACTGTAAGCTAGACTAGATATCGCTACAAAAAATGAATATTTAACTTAATAACCTTACTCGATTTGTGGTCGGTTTAATGAGGTTTGAGCATTTGGCTAAGGTAAGATATTCCCTACTAGAGTGTGATATTAGCACATACTATAACTACCGCAATTGTGTCTTTCTGCGTAGACAGAAAGATCGATAATCGATATCGATTAATGTCTGTGAACTTGGCACCTCATTTTTTCAAAGTTCTGAGTGCACCCCAAATAGTTCTAGAGTTCTCTACCAGTTTCGGAAATAGTTCTGGCGAATTAAGCAAAAAAAATAATTTCAAAATTTGGGGTGCTAACTTCACAAATTGAAATATGAAAATCGGCCATAAATCTTAAACTCTTATTGATAGATATATGGTGTAGTACAATTTTCTATAGAACTATGGGGGTGCTATCCAGAACTCTAAAAAAAATTACGGAATTGTAAAATTTTTTTTTTTTTAAATTTAAAACATTTTTTAAAAAATTTCTACAAAACAGTTCTACAAAAAAAGACTGAAAAACATGAATTTGAAAAAAAAAATATTAAAAACGGCCAGAACTATTTAAATACTGGAGATAGGGCATAAAGTCACTAGACCAAATCTTCAGCACTCTGGGGGTGCTATTCAGAACTCCAACAAAATATTTGTATTTCCGAGAAAAAAAAAATTTTTGGAGCTTAGACCGGATGTAGGGTACCAAGTTACTTCTGCAAATCTTCAGAACTCTTGCAGCACTGCCCAGAACTATAATACAATTTATGGATTTTTAGTCATTGTTTCTGGACATAGCGATTTTCTCAAAAAAAATATCAAAAACGGCGATAACTATTTAAATACTGGAGATAGGGCATAAAGTCACTAGAACAAATCTTCAGAACTCTGGGGGTGCTATTCAGAATTTTGGAGCGTAGACCGGATGTAGGGTGCCAAGTTACATCTGCAAATCTTCAGAACTCTTGCAGTACTGCCCAGAACTGTAATAAAATTTATGGATTTTTAGTCATTGTTTCTGGACATACCAATTTTCTCAAAAAAAATATCAAAAACGGCCAGAACTATTTAAATACTGGAGATAGGGCATAAAGTCACTAGAACAAATCTTCAGAACTCTGGGGGTGCTATTCAGGATTTTGGAGCGTAGACCGGATGTAGGGTGCCAAGTTACATCTGCAAATCTTTAGAACTCTTGCAATACTGCCCAGAACTGTAATAAAATTTATGGATTTTTAGTCATTGTTTCTGGACATAGCAATTTTCTCAAAAAAAATATCAAAAACGGCCAGAACTATTTAAATACTGGAGATAGGGCATAAAGTCACTAGACCAAATCTTCAGAACTCTGGGGGTGCTATTCAGAACTCCAACAAAATATTTGAATTTCCGAGAAAAAAATATTTTTGGAGCGTAGACCGGATGTAGGGTACCAAGATACTTCTGCAAATCTTCAGAACTCTTGCAGCACTGCCCAGAACTGTAATAAAATTTATGGATTTTTAGTCATTGTTTCTGGACATAGCGATTTTCTCAAAAAAAATATCAAAAACGGCCAGAACTATTTAAATACTGGAGATAGGGCATAAAGTCACTAGACCAAATTTTCAGAACTCTAGGGGTGCTATTCAGAACTCCAACAAAATATTTGAATTTCCAAGAAGAAAATATTTTTGGAGCGTAGACCGGATATAGGGTACCAAGTTACTTCTGCAAATCTTCAGAACTCTTGCAGTACTGCCCAGAACTGTAATAAAATTTATGGATTTTTAGACATTGTTTCTGGACATAGCAATTTTCTCCAAAAAAATATCAAAAACGGCCAGAACTATTTAAATTCTGGAGATAGGGCATAAAGTCACTAGACCAAATCTTCGGAACTCTGGGGGTGCTATTCAGAACTCCAACAAAATATTTGGATTTCCGAGAAAAAAATTATTTTGGAGCGTAGACCGGATGTAGGGTACCAAGTTACTTTTGCAAATCTTCAGAACTCTTGCAATACGGCCCAGAACTGTTATAAAATTTATGGATTTTTAGACATTGTTTCTGGACATAGCAATTTTCTCAATAAAAATATCAAAAACGGCCAGAACTATTTAAATACTGGATATAGGGCATAAAGTCACTAGACCAAATCTTCGGAACTCTGGGGGTGCTATTCAGAACTCCAACAAAATATTTGGATTTCCGAAAAAAAATAAATTTTGGAGCGTAGACCGGATGTAGGGTACCAAGTTACTTCTGCAAATCTTCAGAACTCTTGCAGTACTGCCCAGAACTGTAATAAAATTTATGGATTTTTAGTCATTGTTTCTGGACATAGCAATTTTCTCAAAAAAAATATCAAAAACGGCGATAACTATTTAAATACTGGAGATAGGGCATAAAGTCACTAGACCAAATCTTCAGAACTCTGGGGGTGCTATTCAGAACTCCAATAAAATATATGAATTTCCGAGAAAAAAATAATTTTAGATCGTAGACCATGTTGTATTTCGCGATCCCAATTTCCACTTCCGTTTGACAAGAACTTTCAAGGCCAGTATTATTGTTTTTATAATACTACTCCGCGAGTGAGTCAAGGCGAAGTTCACATTAATGCAACCACAGCACTTTGCTGGGTAAGCCCGAAGCTTTAGTTTAATTGGTTTTAGTCAAGCTTTGGTTTAATGAACTTCGAAAGCTAAGGTAGCAACCAGAACCCTTGGCATGAAATGGATTGTGGAGGCTGGCATATAGTAGTGAGCTTCCAAACCCTAGAATCCATAGCGCGAGGCGATTGTAGTGGATTGTGGAAGCTAGCTTTCATTAGCAAGCTTCCAAACCATTAAATCGCTTGGTTTGAAATAATCAACGATCAGAGTCCACAACCGGAAGAATTAAATTGGTAACGATTTTCTTCCGCGTATTGATTCTGCGAATATTACAATTTTAATATTGCGAAATAATGGAAATTGCGAAACACGGCATACCGACCCACTTCAGTCCGGTCGACGTCTGTGTCGAAAAAAAACAAAGAAAAAAAAAAGGGAAGTTTAGCAATAAATAAAACACAAAAGTGAAAAATAATTTGGTAATGAATTTGGCATGAAATTTAAAGGAAGAAAAAAAAAAAAGAAAGCAGTGAAATATAATTGAAATGCTACAGTTAGGAAGTTATAATTGAAAAATAAAATTAAAATTCATTAATAGAAATAAAAAATGGAATCATAAAGTTAGAAAAATAAAATAATTTAGAACAGTGAAAAATAAAACTAAAATTAAAGAAAAAATAGAAAAAGCGAAAAGGGTAATGATAGAAT
The DNA here is from genome assembly GCA_943737955.2 of Myopa tessellatipennis. Classification (NCBI taxonomy): domain Eukaryota; kingdom Metazoa; phylum Arthropoda; class Insecta; order Diptera; family Conopidae; genus Myopa; species Myopa tessellatipennis. The sequence goes on from OX031317.1 coordinate 8,317,925, forward strand.
TAAATTCTTCTCGAAGAATTCTAGAAAAGAATTCTCGTTTCGAAGGGTTCAATTATACTTATTTTTAACTTCATTTATTTTTATTATTATATGTTAAATTTTTATAAAATTTTGGAGAATTTCTGATTTTTTTTTAGGGATATATTTAATGTCCTATGGTAATTATTTTAAGGTTATGAAGTTGTGCTTTAATATGTACAGCGAGAGGAAAAATTTATAAAACTAATTAATTATATTAGAATACATTATATTACATTTTTATATAAATCATAAAATAACTTTCAGCTAAAAATTCATCGGTTCATCAAAAGGATGCCAGCTTAATTGCACGGCAAACTTATCTGTCCAATAGCATTAGCTGGACAAAATCTTTGCTGAGGTCGACCCATTTCACTCGGGAAGTCATTCTTATATTTTTATAATTATAGGATAAAGTATTAGAGGAAATAGGATTTTTTGTTTTTTTTTAAAAAAAGGAAAATTGACATTTATCAAAAAACAAAAGGTGAACAAAACGCAAGGAAACGTTAGTACGGAAACTGTGGAATTAGTGAAAAGTACAGTACGTTCACTAATAAAAATAACTACAGATTTAAAATAATCAAATTATACATTTATTTAACAGCATTTTAATTTTCAGCGTTGACAGTCGGTTCAAGTTCCGAATGCCAACAAATCAGCAGATATCCTGGTGAAAGATACTGGTTTATCTGCTAGTTATCTTTCGTTAATGCCAGTAGTCAACAGCAACGACTTAAACGTCGCCAACATTAACAAATACAAATTTTTGAAATTTTTTTTTAATTAACGATATTGGTTTGTGAGACAAATTGGCGAAAATCATAATAATTTTGCTAACTTAAATAGATTCTATTTAAAGTGGAAAAGGTCAAATGATAAATTTCCCCAAATTATTAAAACAGGAAACCAATCCAATACTAAAATAAAACGCGTAAAGTATACGGTTACGTTGTATAGTTTCGGGTGTGTCTTAGATGTTTGACTTCAAAGTACATTGTTAAATAAATTTTAACACTCAATGTAGTTGATTTCAAAGTCGCACATTTTAAGTTGATTGGTTGATAATTAATTTTATAATTTTATTCGTCCGTATTTCGTATTTTTAAATAATACGTCCTACATTCGCAAATGTATGAGATTTCAAAAAAAAAGGTAATAATCGGGATTACAATAAATTAAAACATTAGATAGAATTATTTTTTGGTTATTTTTAAAACAAAAACCAAAATTAACAGTTAAACATTTAAGGTAATGCGCTTGGAGACTTCATATTGGTTGAAGAATCAAAGAAAAATTATAATCATTGTTTCACTAACAAGCAATTAAAATTGCTTGCTGATAAAAACAATCAAAGATAGAAAGCACTTAACTGAGAAAGAACTCAAACGAGCTCACTAGGTTAATCGTCCGAATTCGAAATTGCAAACGTTGCATTTTCGTTGGCCGCTGAAAAATAGAGGCAGGTCGTTCGTCCCATTCTGTGAGGTCTTAAATTACCTTAGCGCAGTCACGAAAATTTTGACGCTTCGTCTCTGCTTGAAAGAAAGCAGAATAGCGCAGTCACGAAAATTTTGACGCTTCGTCTCCGCTTGAAAGAAAGCAGAATAACGCACTCACGAAAATTTTGACACTTTGGCTCTGCTTGAAACAAAGCAGCAGGGGACGTCAGCGTACAGACGAATAAACAGATGTACAGCGAATGTTTACTGCACGCTCGGTAAACGAAGCGAACATGAAATCTAAACAGGTTAAGGAAGTTGAAACTTCATATTAAGAATTTTAATGGTTTCTCTATATGTCGTTCGTTTAATTAATGGCCGAGTCATTACAGGAGCAAGGTTACTTAGAATTAGATAGGACTCATAAAGAACTGAAACGCCAGTTGGGGGAGTTTATATCTAAATATTGGGCAATTTTAAAAGGGACTGTAGGCAACAAAGAGAACTTAGAGTTGATAAAGTCTAGAGTAGGGGAGCTAGGAGAGCTTACAAGTGTAGAAAGAGCAGACGCAGTAGTAGAGGAATTGCTTACATTCCTAAACCAGATAATACAGAATAAGAAGATTCCAAGACATGGGAATCAGAGTTTAATGCACTGAAGAATAGGTATGATAATTACTTAGTAGATAAAGTATTTCAGGAGGATATACTAAGGAACGTAGAGGGTGAGAACATAAAACTAAGGGAACTATTAGAGAAAAAGTGAATAACTGAGGAAACGTTGAATAGAACGCTAGAACAGGGATTTTCACAGAAATCTAGAGAAGACTGTAGTTCTTTAGAAGAAGCGCACAAAAGAATCCAAGAATTGAAAGAGGAAAACAGACGGCTACAACAAGAAATAGAATTAGCTAACGATCAGACGCTTTATCAAAAGGAAGCTACTCCGTCCGCAGTTATTGCGGAAGATTACAACGGAAGGTCATTTAAACAAATTAAGACGACATATAACATACATAAAATGGGTATAGGTGAGATAGCCAAGATTACGAATAGGCTGGTACCGCTCTTTTCGGGCACACAGTCACCAGACTTACGCGGCGAAGTCTACAAATTTATACAAGGGTGCGAATTAGCCACAAGGGAAGTAGGTACAAACAATAGTCAGGACTACATAGACTGCATTAAGCAGAGGTTGCATGGGGATGCCTATGACTTGGTGAGGTCAGAACGCTTCAATAGCCTCGAGGAATTCTACCTCACAATAAAAAGGGCGTATTTACCTAAAATCACCTTAGATACAGTCATACAGAGTATCCAAAATTGTAGCCAACTGCTTAATGAAGATATAAGACAGTTTGCAAGACGCCTAAACGCGCTAAGAACACAGGCTATAGAGATAATTCGAACGGATTACAACGGAGATGGAGATAGGGCACTATTAAGTATGCTGGAAGGGGTCGTAGAAAAATCATTTAAACCAGGATTAAAGGACGCAGCATTGAGAATCTATATGCTCAATGTGACGAAGAAAACCATTGAACAAATGGTAGAATTGGCCGTAGAGGCACTCGGCACCATACACAGTAGCTCCCTCCAAACAGACCCCTTGAACATTAATATGAATTCGCAGTTTCGTGCCACCATGCATAACCAGCAAGAGCAGATTCAACAGGGAAGCCAGGGCAGAGCTACAGGAGATAGAATGGTTCGGCAACCAACTAGGACACAAAATCCTCCACAAGGAGCTACAGAGAGAATAATCTGCTCATTTTGCAATAAGCGAGGGCATACCAGAGAGGATTGTTTAACGCGCAAAAACACGCCATATTGCCAGAAGTGTTCAAAATATGGACACGAGGCAAACTGGAGGTGCGACCAAAAAGGAAGCCAGAAGAATGTGGCAAGGAACACATATCAAGGGCCCAATTATCAAACTCAAGGAAACCAGCAATGAAATCCACCACAGCAAAATTGACTACCGAATCAATCACAACCAAACTGGCAACCTAAACAACCCCAACAAAATGGGAATCAAAACCAATTTCAACAGAACGGGAACCAAAGAAGGGCAATAAACATTAATCCGAATACAGTCAACGGTTTGCAAAGGAATCAGACTCCTATGAACGCGCCAAACAGAGTGAGCCAAACGATATGTCATTGGTGCAATAGACCAGGTCATATGATAAAAAATTGCGAATCAAAAAGAAATTGGGAAACGTTGCAAAGTAATTGTCCGGGAAACTATCAAGGGCCCAGAACAGGCCAATAATCCGGGAACCCAAAAATATTAGTAACTTAAGGCCAAATGAAGGAGTAGCAGTAATTCATACATCCGAACCGGTTGTGGATACGTTACCAACTTTAAAAAATAAAGTGGTAACCGTAAGTCCGACATCGGAAGTGATAGTTGAAACGTTACCAACTTCAAAAGACTTAAAAATTAATATCAAGTTGAAGAAGACTGATAATAATAAAAGCAATGTCACAGAGAGAAATCATACAACTTAAGCGAAGCATTTGGAGGTTGTGTGACCACAGAAGGATCGACTACTATATGTTATAATGAGGTACAGTCCTTACGTTTAACGCTACACGTGGTGTCACTTAAACAAGGAGTACCGGCGGAGGGCATATTAGGAAGAGATAATTTGTGGAACAACACCATTATAAATACAATGGAAAAGAGTTTAACACTCTTCGATAAAAGGAAAGAGCTTATTTTAGAATTACCGATAGCAGATAGAGCAGATTGAAGAGAAAAGAAAACAATACTACCAACCAGTTAACGCAAGAACGATTACGATAGTACCATTAAAACTACGTACAAAATTTAAGAATGTTTTAATTCAGAAAGAAGAAATAGATCCAGGAATCTATATAGCAGACACATTAGTAAATGTGAAAAATAATACGGTTTATGCTCCGATATTAAATAAAACAGAGTATGACTACGAGATAAACAGCGAATTTAAACCAAAATTCACAAATTCCGACGAGTACACAATACAAGGTACGACGTCAATTAATAGTATAGGCAGAATAGATGCCAAAAGAAGAATAAATGAATTGCTGAAGGAAATTGAGCTAGATAAACATTTAAATATAGAGGAAAAGAATTCCATAGAAGAAGTAATAAAATCATTTCATGATGTCTTCTTATTAGAAGGAGACGAACTTTCGTTTACACGCGTTAAAACACGAAATTCCAACAGGCGCAGATCAGCCGCCCATAAGCAGAAAACAGTACAGATTACCTCAAATACATAGGGAGGAAATAAATAAGCAAGTAAACAAACTTCTAGATGATGGCATAATCACGCATAGCACATCACCATGGAACTCGCCGTTACTTTTAGTGCCCAAGAAGAATGGCAAGGACGGAGAGAAAAAATGGAGACTTGTAATAGATTACAGGAAGCTCAATGAAGCAACGATTAAACAAGTGTTTCCCATTCCTCGTATTGACGAAATCTTAGAGCAATTAGGCCATAGCAGATATTTTACGACGCTAGATTTGGCAAGTGGATATCACCAAGTCTTAGTCGATGACAGGGATAAGGAGAAAACAGCATTCAATACAGGACTAGGGCATTTCGAATTCAATCGAATGCCATTTGGGCTCACAGGTGCCCCAGGCACATTTCAAAGGATAATGAATCATATCCTAACAGGTCTACAAGGCATAGACTGTTTTGTTTATTTAGATGACATAGTTATCTACGGCAGAATTTTGAAACAACACGAACAAAGGTTATGTTCAGTATTACAGAAATTACGTGAACATAATCTGAAACTTAATACAGGGAAATGCAGATTTCTAAGAAGAGAAATTGTTTATTTAGGACATAAATGCACAGATCAGGGCGCACTCCCTGACCCCAGCAAAGTGGAATGCGTTAAGAGCACAAGAATGCCAGAAAGCGTTTGAATCACTGAAAAAGGCAATAATTACACCACCGGTTTTGGCATATCCGGATTTTGAAAAAGAATTCATATGCAAGTAACGAAGCGTTAGGCGCAGTACTTTCTCAGGGTAAAATAGGCGAAGATAGGTCGATAGCCTTCGCTAGCAGAGCCTTGAATGACGCAGAAAAGCGTTACTCAACTATAGAAAAGGAGTTCTTAGCCATTGTCTGGGCAACAAAAAATTTTAGAGCGTATCTGTTAGGAAGACCATTCAAAATAGTGACAGACCATCAACCGTTAAAAGGAATAGCAAACATAAAGGACCAGACGTCAAGACTGGCAAGGTTTAGACACAAGTTGTCAGAATACAATTTCGAAATCTTATATAAGCCAGGAAAGAAAAACTTAAATGCAGACGCGTTAAGCAGAATTCCACAGGAAAAACACAAAACAATAGCAGCCGTACAAACACGGTCAAAAGCAAAAACAGCTAACCAAGATCAAAATCAAGGAACAGCCGTTGAAATCGATAAAGATGATGAGGAACCGGGAAACGGAACAAATAACACAGCAGCATTGCTATCCGACCCGAAACAAATAGAAACAGTAATCAAAGACTTTCACAATTCACCACTGGAAGGACATCAGGGTGCAGTGAAAACATATTTAAGAATACGGAAACAATTTAGATGGCCCGGAATTCAAAAGCAAGTAAAGGAATTCATAAAAAACTGTCCGAAATGCCAGGCTAACAAAAGCTCGAAATTAACAAAAATGCCCATGGTGCTAACAGATACACCAACGCGGCCTTTCGACAAAGTTTACATGGACATCGTAGGTATTCTACCAGAAACTGTGTCCGGAAACAAATATATTTTAACGTTCCAAGACGATTTTTCAAAGTTTATGGCATGTACAGCTATCCCAGACGCGGAAGCAAGTACTGTTGCCAGGGCTTTTTACGACGAAGTAATCACGCGTTACGGAATTCCCAGAATTCTAATTACTGATAACGGAACAAATTTCATTTCGAAGTTGTTCTCAGATACATGCAAGTTGTTAGGTATTAAAAAACTGCATATAACGCCATATCATCCGCAGGCCAATGGCTCATTAGAGAGAAGCCACAGACCTTTAGCGGAATATTTACGTAGTTTTGCTAAAGAAGACGGGTCGAATTGGGATCAGTGGTTAACTGCAGCTATGCATGTTCATAACCACACACCCCACATTACGACTAAGCAAACACCGTTCCGCACTTTATTTGGATTCGATACAGAAATGCCGACTAACTTAAAGAGAAGGTGTAGTCCGGTATATAATGCCGAAGATCCAAATAAAGTTCTAAAATTCCAAATACAAAGGGCTCACGAAATCGTGAGAAAGAATCAGGATTTAGCAAAAGAGATAGCTAAAAGGCAGTACGATAGCAAACTAAATTTAGTAGAATTTAAAGTAGGAGATAGTGTATTAATTAAGAATCAAACTAGGAAAAATAAGTTTTCTCCCATATGGATAGGGCCATATAGAGTAGTAAATATTAAAAGTCCAATTACTACAGTTTTAAATATTAAGGGAAGGGAAAAATCCTTCCACAATAACTTACTTAAAGTATATAATAGCAAATAAGAAAATAGTTTTAGGAAAACGTTAAATTAAGTTATTTACAATAGTCACGTTATTAGGAGTAGGACAAAATCAATTAATATATAATATGATAGAATAAAAAGATATGAATGGGTTATAAACTATAAACAAGATAGAGATACAATATGACAGTAACAACAGAATGCAATAAAACTAATAGATAATTTTTCCAAAAATAGAATAAATACAGAGTTTTACTAATCACCTTGCTAATTACACAGTTAGCATTCACTTCGATTATCAAAACAATGTGTATCAATTTTCCACGATACAAAGCAGGGAGCATTAGTCTTAATATAGCAGGATATATTACAGATATAAAAGCACTTGCAAGGAACGTAAAATCACAAGTAGTAGCGAAATTTAAAATTTTTATTTCAGATTTAGGACAGGAAATTAAGAAAAATTCAACAAGAAAATAAAAAGAAAATCAGAATAGCGTTTAAATAAGCAACAACTTGTTTACTTACGCGTGAAACTATAAGAAAAGAAAACTCATGATAAAGTTGGTTGTTAATATTTGAATAATTTTTTTTTAATTGAACTTTTTAGTTTGTATTAATTTTGAATGATATATTGAACGGTATATGAAAAGTAGCTGTGCCGTTTTAAATACACAGCCAATATAATTTTGCATTTGCAATTATATTAATAAATGCACATGTAAAAATATGCCTGAAGAGTTAGTTCATGCATATAACATACACACACACAATATATTAATATATATTCGCACCAAACGCTTTATATCATAAGAAGACAAGAATTAGAAAAGGATAAGAATACAAACAGTAGTATTAATATAAATACTTTTTCTATTTTCATAATAATAATGTGTAGTACTAAAATGTAGTACATAAATATGCAATGTAAAATATTAACGAATAACGTTAATAACAAGCAAAACAAAAAGCTAAAAATTGAGCGATTAACGCAAGCACTGCAACAAAGCAGGTGCAAAAGTAGAGCAACTGAACACGAGCAGAATGCAGTGTCAGTCAAACAATTAATGAAAAAAAAAACAACATCAAAAACAAAAGTAAATCACTTTTAACAAAAGCCAAAAATAAAACAAAGAAATAATGAAAGCGAAAGTGAAATAAATAATGTTATACACGTACATATATGCAAGATTTAAACTTCATTTACAAATAATAATGTACACAATATAAAAATAATTTAAAAATTAATTAAATTGTAATTTAGAATAAAATATGGACATTCAATACGAAATTAAGAAAATTAAAAGGAAATACGAATGAACATATAATTATTAGAAAAAAAAAAGAAATGCACTTTTTACAAACTTTTACAAAATAACATAATTAGATATTGATTGAAAAGAAAAGTAAAGAAATATAATAATAAAATTGCACCAAAAGAACGCTATCTTATCAGCATTAAAATACAATAATTAAAATTTAATTGAAATTCAATTCATTTTAAAGTTGTAATAAACAAATTATATTAAAACGAAATATACATGGTAAAAATAAAAATAAAGAATTAAAATATGTAAAATGTGAGGCGTAAGCATCAGTGCAAAATATAAGATACATAATAAGAACCCATCACGCAGAGAAACCAACAGCCATCCCGATGTACACCCATCACAACAACAGAAGTGCAGCAACACTACACAACAGTTACGAACATATACAACAGGGCGACGATTAGCACCCAACCAACTCGAAGGGTAGCTGGAACAGCTGATCAGCGTAGCGACAACAACCATCGCAACCAAAGATGGAATAATTGCAACAATCAAACGCATCAATGCAACGATGCAACAACATTCGACAAAAGCACGAAACTACCTTCAAAGAGATCCGACAACAGCAACAGTTGAACATCAATATTATCGAGTGATAGTGGTGACAAATACACAGTACCTTGAGGTCACGTGGAAACCGAAATCACCGCAATGAAACACGGAAAAAAATAGGGACCTAACCCATCTGCAGCAGCTAATTTCCAGTGTCTGCGCAAAAGCGAAATCCTCATGAATCATGATGGCAGCCTAGCAGCTTAACTTCAAGCGAAAGTTACGTTAAGCGTAAGGGATAGCATCACAACGTCGCGGCGATGGAGCAGCTAGTAGACAACGACTAATGCGGTCACAATTAAATTTACAACAGTCATTCACAGTTCGCCAGTTAAATTTATGGTACATTACTCCGTGGCACAAATCACACTCGACAACATTACCTCAAGAGATAACGATTTAAACGCATCACCAACCAACGCATGATCTTGGTAACATCTCAACCATCAACTACCGTGAAGCGAAAAATAATTGATCCCAATTGCGGGACAACGATACTACCGGTAACGAACATCTGCATCTGATCATCAAGCCTAGCACCTACCACGTCAGCTACACCGCAGCAACATTCCCACAACACATCGAGAAGAAGACATCGAGACAACGGGGTGTACATTAACAGCCAAACCATCATCAACAACAACAGGTACATCAACTTCAAGATCAATATCCACACCAAATCATCATCCACCTACACACAGATGACACCGAAGAAAGGCAGCTACCGGTCATATTATTGTATTATTATTGTAATCAGTTTTTATTACAATTTTATTAATAAAAAGTGTATTGAAGTTGTTGTAATTATTACTAATAACTAATGAGTATTGACGTAGCACATAAGATCTTCATGAAATGAAATACACTAACATACATAAGTAGACAATAAGCAAAATCAACCTAAACACACGACCACCCCCAATTCAACAAACAATAGATGTACAAGAAAATTTTAATATCGTTTTGCACGATACTAAATTTTTCTTCCCCCAGGGTGGAGGGATGTTGTATGTCGCGATCGCAATTTCCACTTCCGTTTGACAAGAACTTTCAAGGCCAGTATTATTGTTTTTATAATACTACTCCGCGAGTGAGTCAAGACGAAGTTCACATTAATGCAACCACAGCACTTTGCTTGGTAAGCCCGAAGCTTTAGTTTAATTGGTTTTAGTCAAGCTTTGGTTTAATGAACTTCGAAAGCTAAGGTAGCAACCAGAACACTTCGCATGAAATGGATTGTGGAGGCTGGCGTTTAGTAGCGAGCTTCCAAACCCTAGAATCCATAGCGCGTGGCGATTGCAGTGGAAGCTAGCTTTCATTAGCAAGCTTCCAAACCATTAAATCGGTTGGTTTGAAATAACCAACGATCAGAGTCCACACGCGGAAGAATTAAATTGAGAACGATTTTCTTCCGCGTATTGATTCTACGAATATTACAATTTTAATATTGCGAAATAATGGAAATTGCGAAACACGGCATACTGACCCACTTCAGTCCGGTCGACGTCTGTGTCGACCGAGCTAACGTGGAATCTAGAAAAGATTCCAAAGTGAGTCTTGTGTAAATATCGAAACGAAGAAGTCGTTTATCGTCGCGTATAAAGTCGCAAGTTAGTTTAATAAATAATAATAAGTGTTAATAATAATAAGTGTTAAGGTTAAATAATAATAATAAGTATCAGTGTAGATACCAAAATTAGTGTTTAGTGTCAATAAAAATCAATAACTTAACCAGGGCGTTTTATTCGTTGCACAAAGGACAACGAAAAGGAAGAAGACCAAGACCACACTCGAAAGTTAGATACAACAACCGGATGTAGGGTACCAAGTTACTTCTGCAAATCTTTAGAACTCTTGCAGTACTGCCCAGAACTGTAATAAAATGTATTGATTTTTAGTCATTGTTTCTGGACATAGCAATTTTCTCAAAAAAAATATCAAAAACGGCGATAACTATTTAAATACTGGAGATAGGGGATAAAGTCACTAGACCAAATCTTCAGAACTCTGGGTGTGCTATTCAGAACTCCAACAAAATATTTGGATTTCCGAGAAAAAAAAAATTTTGGAGCGTAGACCGGATGTAGGGTGCCAAGTTACTTCTGCAAATCTTCAGAACTCTTGCAATACTGCCCAGGCCTGTAATAAAATTTATGGATTTTTAGACATTGTTTCTGGACATAGCAATTTTCTCAAAAAAAATATCAAAAACGACCAGAACTATTTAAATACTGGAGAAAGGGCATAAAGTCACTAGACCAAATCTTCGGAACTCTAGGGGTGCTATTCAGAACTCCAACAAAATATTTGGATTTGCGAGAAAAAAATAAATTTGGAGCGTAGACCGGATGTAGGGTACCAAGTTACTTCTGCAAATCTTCAGAACTCTTGCAATACTGCCCAGAACTGTACTAAAATTTATGGATTTTTAGACATTGTTTCTGGACATAGCAATTTTCTCAAAAAAAATATCAAAAACGGCCAGAACTATTTAAATACTGGAGATAGGGGATAAAGTCACTAGACCAAATCTTCAGAACTCTGGGGGTGCTATTCAGAACTCCAACAAAATATTTGGATTTCCGAAAAAAAAATAATTTTGGAGTGTAGACCGGATGTAGGGTGCCAAGTTACTTCTGCAAATCTTCAGAACTCTTGCAGTACTGCCCAGAACTGTAATAAAATTTATGGATTTTTAAACATTGTTTCTGGACATAGCAATTTTCTCAAAAAAAATATCAAAAACGGCCAGAACTATTTAAATACTGGAGATAGGGCATAAAGTCACTAGACCAAATCTTCAGAACTCTGGGGGTGCTATTCAGAACTCCAACAAAATATTTGGATTTCCGAGAAAAAAATATTTTTGGACCGTAGACCGGATATAGGGTACCAAGTTACTTCTGCAAATCTTCAGAACTCTTGCAGTACTGCCCAGAACTGTAATAAAATTTATGGATTTTTAGTCATTGTTTCATGACATAGCAATTTTCTCAAAAAAAATATCAAAAACGGCCAGAACTATTTAAATACTGGAGATAGGGCATAAAGTCACTAAACCAAATCTTCGGAACTCTGGGGATGCTATTCAGAACTCCAACAAAATATTTGGATTTCCGAGAAAAAAATAAATTTGAAACGTAGACCGGATGTAGGGTACCAAGTTACTTCTGCAAATCTTCAGAACTCTTGCAGTACTGCCCAGAACTGTAATAAAATTTATGGATTTTTAGTCATTGTTTCTGGACATAGCAATTTTCTCAAAAAAAATAACAAAAACGGCCAGAACTATTTAAATACTGTAGATAGGGCATAAAGTCACTAGACCAAATCTTCAGAACTCTGAGGGGTGCTATTCAGAACTCCAACAAAATATATGAATTTCCGAGAAAAAAATAATTTTGGAGCGTAGACCGGATGTAGGGTACCAAGTTACTTCTGCAAATCTTCAGAACTCTTGCAGTACTGCCCAGAACTGTAATAAAATGTATTGATTTTTAGTCATTGTTTCTGGACATAGCAATTTTCTCAAAAAAAATATCAAAAACGGCCAGAACTATTTAAATACTGGAGAAAGGGCATAAAGTCACTAGACCAAATCTTAGGAACTCTGGGGTGCTATTCAGAACTACAACAAAATATTTGGATTTTCGAGAAAAAAATAATTTTGGACCGTAGACCAGATGTAGGGTGCCAAGTTACTTCTGCAAATCTTAAGAACTCTTGCAGTACTGCCCAGAACTGTGATAAAATTTATGGATTTTTAGACATTGTTTCTGGACATAGCAATTTTCTCAAAAAAAATATCAAAAACGGCCAGAACTATTTAAATACTGGAGATAGGGCATAAAGTCACTAGACCAAATCTTCAGAACTCTGGGGGTGCTATTCAGAACTTCAACAAAATATTTGGATTTCCGAGAAAAAAATTATTTTGTAGCGTAGACCGGATGTAGGGTGCCAAGTTACTTCTGCAAATCTTCAGAACTCTTGCAATACTGCCCAGAACTGTAATAAAATTTATGGATTTTTAGACATTGTTTCTGGACATAGCAATTTTCTCAAAAAAAATATCAAAAACGGCCAGAACTATTTAAATACTGGAGATAGGGCATAAAGTCACCAGACCAAATCTTCAGAACTCTGGGGGTGCTATTCAGAACTCCAACAAAATATTTGGATTTCCGAGAAAAAAATATTTTTGGAGCGTAGACCGGATGTAGGGTGCCAAGTTACTTCTGCAAATCTTCAGAACTCTTGCAATACTGCCCAGAACTGTAATAAAATTTATGGATTTTTAGTCATTGTTTCTGGACATAGCAATTTTCTCAAAAAAAATATCAAAAACGGCCAGAACTATTTAAATACTGGAGTTAGGGCATAAAGTCACTAGACCAAATCTTCAGAACTCTGGGGGTGCTATTCAGAACTCCAACAAAATATTTGGATTTCCGAGAAAAAAATAATTTTGGATCTTAGACCGGATGTAGGGTACCAAGTTACTTCTGCAAATCTTCAGAACTCTTGCAGTACTGCCAAGAACTGTAATAAAATTTATGGATTTTTAGTCATTGTTTCTGGACATAGCAATTTTCTCAAAAAAAATATCAAAAACGGCCAGAACTATTTAAATACTGGAGATAGGGCATAAAGTCACTAAACCAAATCTTCGGAACTCTGGGGGTGCTATTCAGAACTCCAACAAAATATTTGGATTTCCGAGAAAAAAATAAATTTGAAACGTAAACCGGATGTAGGGTACCAAGTTACTTCTGCAAATCTTCAGAACTCTTGCAGTACTGCCCAGAACTGTAATAAAATTTATGGATTTTTAGTCATTGTTTCTGGACATAGCAATTTTCTCAAAAAAAATATCAAAAACGGCCAGAACTATTTAAATACTGGAGAAAGGGCATAAAGTCACTAGACCAAATCTTAGGAACTCTGGGGTGCTATTCAGAACTCCAACAAAATATTTGGATTTCCGAGAAAAAAATAATTTTGGAGCGTAGACCGGATGTAGGGTACCAAGTTACTTCTGCAAATCTTCAGAACTCTTGCAGTACTGCCCAGAACTGTAATAAAATGTATTGATTTTTAGTCATTGTTTCTGGACATACCAATTTTCTCAAAAAAAATATCAAAAACGGCCAGAACTATTTAAATACTGGAGAAAGGGCATAAAGTCACTAAACAAAATCTTCGGAACTCTGGGGGTGCTATTCAGAACTCCAACAAAATATTTGGATTTCCGAGAAAAAAATAATTTTGTAGCGTAGACCGGATGTAGGGTGCCAAGTTACTTCTGCAAATCTTCAGAACTCTTGCAATACTGCCCAGAACTGTAATAAAATTTATGGATTTTTAGACATTGTTTCTGGACATAGCAATTTTCTAAAAAAAAATATCAAAAACGGCCAGAACTATTTAAATACTGGAGATAGGGCATAAAGTCACTAGACCAAATCTTCAGAACTCTGGGGGTGCTATTCAGAACTCCAACAAAATATTTGGATTTCCGAGAAAAAAATATTTTTGGACCGTAGACCGGATATAGGGTACCAAGTTACTTCTGCAAATCTTCAGAACTCTTGCAGTACTGCCCAGAACTGTAATAAAATTTATGGATTTTTAGTCATTGTTTCTGGACATAGCAATTTTCTCAAAAAAAATATCAAAAACGGCCAGAACTATTTAAATACTGGAGATAGGGCATAAAGTCACTAAACCAAATCTTCGGAACTCTGGGGATGCTATTCAGAACTCCAACAAAATATTTGGATTTCCGAGAAAAAAATAAATTTGAAACGTAGACCGGATGTAGGGTACCAAGTTACTTCTGCAAATCTTCAGAACTCTTGCAGTACTGCCCAGAACTGTAATAAAATTTATGGATTTTTAGTCATTGTTTCTGGACATAGCAATTTTCTCAAAAAAAATATCAAAAACGGCCAGAACTATTTAAATACTGGAGATAGGGCATAAAGTCACTAGACCAAATCTTCAGAACTCTGAGGGGTGCTATTCAGAACTCCAACAAAATATATGAATTTCCGAGAAAAAAATAATTTTGGAGCGTAGACCGGATGTAGGGTACCAAGTTACTTCTGCAAATCTTCAGAACTCTTGCAGTACTGCCCAGAACTGTAATAAAATGTATTGATTTTTAGTCATTGTTTCTGGACATAGCAATTTTCTAAAAAAAAATATCAAAAACGGCCAGAACTATTTAAATACTGGAGAAAGGGCATAAAGTCACTAGACCAAATCTTAGGAACTCTGGGGTGCTATTCAGAACTACAACAAAATATTTGGATTTTCGAGAAAAAAATAATTTTGGACCGTAGACCAGATGTAGGGTGCCAAGTTACTTCTGCAAATCTTAAGAACTCTTGCAGTACTGCCCAGAACTGTGATAAAATTTATGGATTTTTAGACATTGTTTCTGGACATAGCAATTTTCTCAAAAAAAATATCAAAAACGGCCAGAACTATTTAAATACTGGAGATAGGGCATAAAGTCACTAGACCAAATCTTCAGAACTCTGGGGGTGCTATTCAGAACTTCAACAAAATATTTGGATTTCCGAGAAAAAAATATTTTTGGAGCGTAGACCGGATGTAGGGTGCCAAGTTACTTCTGCAAATCTTCAGAACTCTTGCAATACTGCCCAGAATTGTAATAAAATTTATGGATTTTTAGACATTGTTTCTGGACATAGCAATTTTCTCAAAAAAAATATCAAAAACGGCCAGAAGTATTTAAATACTGGAGATAGGGCATAAAGTCACCAGACCAAATCTTCAGAACTCTGGGGGTGCTATTCAGAACTCCAACAAAATATTTGGATTTCCGAGAAAAAAATATTTTTGGAGCGTAGACCGGATGTAGGGTGCCAAGTTACTTCTGCAAATCTTCAGAACTCTTGCAATACTGCCCAGAACTGTAATAAAATTTATGGATTTTTAGTCATTGTTTCTGGACATAGCAATTTTCTCAAAAAAAATATCAAAAACGGCCAGAACTATTTAAATACTGGAGTTAGGGCATAAAGTCACTAGACCAAATCTTCAGAACTCTGGGGGTGCTATTCAGAACTCCAACAAAATATTTGGATTTCCGAGAAAAAAATAATTTTGGATCTTAGACCGGATGTAGGGTACCAAGTTACTTCTGCAAATCTTCAGAACTCTTGCAGTACTGCCAAGAACTGTAATAAAATTTATGGATTTTTAGTCATTGTTTCTGGACATAGCAATTTTCTCAAAAAAAATATCAAAAACGGCCAGAACTATTTAAATACTGGAGATAGGGCATAAAGTCACTAAACCAAATCTTCGGAACTCTGGGGATGCTATTCAGAACTCCAACAAAATATTTGGATTTCCGAGAAAAAAATAAATTTGAAACGTAGACCGGATGTAGGGTACCAAGTTACTTCTGCAAATCTTCAGAACTCTTGCAGTACTGCCCAGAACTGTAATAAAATTTATGGATTTTTAGACATTGTTTCTGGACATAGCAATTTTCTCAAAAAAAATATCAAAAACGGCCAGAACTATTTAAATACTGGAGATAGGGCATAAAGTCACTAGACCAAATCTTCAGAACTCTGAGGGGTGCTATTCAGAACTCCAACAAAATATATGAATTTCCGAGAAAAAAATAATTTTGGAGCGTAGACCGGATGTAGGGTACCAAGTTACTTCTGCAAATCTTCAGAACTCTTGCAGTACTGCCCAGAACTGTAATAAAATGTATTGATTTTTAGTCATTGTTTCTGGACATAGCAATTTTCTCAAAAAAAATATCAAAAACGGCCAGAACTATTTAAATACTGGAAAAAGGGCATAAAGTCACTAGACCAAATCTTAGGAACTCTGGGGTGCTATTCAGAACTACAACAAAATATTTGGATTTTCGAGAAAAAAATAATTTTGGACCGTAGACCAGATGTAGGGTGCCAAGTTACTTCTGCAAATCTTAAGAACTCTTGCAGTACTGCCCAGAACTGTGATAAAATTTATGGATTTTTAGACATTGTTTCTGGACATAGCAATTTTCTCAAAAAAAATATCAAAAACGGCCAGAACTATTTAAATACTGGAGATAGGGCATAAAGTCACTAGACCAAATCTTCAGAACTCTGGGGGTGCTATTCAGAACTTCAACAAAATATTTGGATTTCCGAGAAAAAAATAATTTTGTAGCGTAGACCGGATGTAGGGTGCCAAGTTACTTCTGCAAATCTTCAGAACTCTTGCAATACTGCCCAGAACTGTAATAAAATTTATGGATTTTTAGACATTGTTTCTGGACATAGCAATTTTCTCAAAAAAAATATCAAAAACGGCCAGAACTATTTAAATACTGGAGATAGGGCATAAAGTCACCAGACCAAATCTTCAGAACTCTGGGGGTGCTATTCAGAACTCCAACAAAATATTTGGATTTCCGAGAAAAAAATATTTTTGGAACGTAGACCGGATGTAGGGTGCCAAGTTACTTCTGCAAATCTTCAGAACTCTTGCAATACTGCCCAGAACTGTAATAAAATTTATGGATTTTTAGTCATTGTTTCTGGACATAGCAATTTTCTCAAAAAAAATATCAAAAACGGCCAGAACTATTTAAATACTGGAGTTAGGGCATAAAGTCACTAGACCAAATCTTCAGAACTCTGGGGGTGCTATTCAGAACTCCAACAAAATATTTGGATTTCCGAGAAAAAAATAATTTTGGATCTTAGACCGGATGTAGGGTACCAAGTTACTTCTGCAAATCTTCAGAACTCTTGCAGTACTGCCAAGAACTGTTATAAAATTTATGGATTTTTAGTCATTGTTTCTGGACATAGCAATTTTCTCAAAAAAAATATCAAAAACGGCCAGAACTATTTAAATACTGGAGATAGGGCATAAAGTCACTAAACCAAATCTTCGGAACTCTGGGGGTGCTATTCAGAACTCCAACAAAATATTTGGATTTCCGAGAAAAAAATAATTTTGAAACGTAGACCGGATGTAGGGTACCAAGTTACTTCTGCAAATCTTCAGAACTCTTGCAGTACTGCCCAGAACTGTAATAAAATTTATGGATTTTTAGTCATTGTTTATGGACATAGCAATTTTCTCAAAAAAAATATCAAAAACGGCCAGAACTATTTAAATACTGGAGAAAGGGCATAAAGTCACTAGACCAAATCTTAGGAACTCTGGGGTGCTATTCAGAACTCCAACAAAATATTTGGATTTCCGAGAAAAAAATAATTTTGGAGCGTAGACCGGATGTAGGGTACCAAGTTACTTCTGCAAATCTTCAGAACTCTTGCAGTACTGCCCAGAACTGTAATAAAATGTATTGATTTTTAGTCATTGTTTCTGGACATACCAATTTTCTCAAAAAAAATATCAAAAACGGCCAGAACTATTTAAATACTGGAGAAAGGGCATAAAGTCACTAAACAAAATCTTCGGAACTCTGGGGGTGCTATTCAGAACTCCAACAAAATATTTGGATTTCCGAGAAAAAAATAATTTTGTAGCGTAGACCGGATGTAGGGTGCCAAGTTACTTCTGCAAATCTTCAGAACTCTTGCAATACTGCCCAGAACTGTAATAAAATTTATGGATTTTTAGACATTGTTTCTGGACATAGCAA
Organism: Myopa tessellatipennis; assembly: GCA_943737955.2. Taxonomy (NCBI): domain Eukaryota; kingdom Metazoa; phylum Arthropoda; class Insecta; order Diptera; family Conopidae; genus Myopa; species Myopa tessellatipennis. Next base: position 8,336,430 of record OX031317.1, read on the forward strand.
TTTTCTAAAAAAAAATATCAAAAACGGCCAGAACTATTTAAATACTGGAGATAGGGCATAAAGTCACTAGACCAAATCTTCAGAACTCTGGGGGTGCTATTCAGAACTCCAACAAAATATTTGGATTTCCGAGAAAAAAATATTTTTGGACCGTAGACCGGATATAGGGTACCAAGTTACTTCTGCAAATCTTCAGAACTCTTGCAGTACTGCCCAGAACTGTAATAAAATTTATGGATTTTTAGTCATTGTTTCTGGACATAGCAATTTTCTCAAAAAAAATATCAAAAACGGCCAGAACTATTTAAATACTGGAGATAGGGCATAAAGTCACTAAACCAAATCTTCGGAACTCTGGGGATGCTATTCAGAACTCCAACAAAATATTTGGATTTCCGAGAAAAAAATAAATTTGAAACGTAGACCGGATGTAGGGTACCAAGTTACTTCTGCAAATCTTCAGAACTCTTGCAGTACTGCCCAGAACTGTAATAAAATTTATGGATTTTTAGTCATTGTTTCTGGACATAGCAATTTTCTCAAAAAAAATATCAAAAACGGCCAGAACTATTTAAATACTGGAGATAGGGCATAAAGTCACTAGACCAAATCTTCAGAACTCTGAGGGGTGCTATTCAGAACTCCAACAAAATATATGAATTTCCGAGAAAAAAATAATTTTGGAGCGTAGACCGGATGTAGGGTACCAAGTTACTTCTGCAAATCTTCAGAACTCTTGCAGTACTGCCCAGAACTGTAATAAAATGTATTGATTTTTAGTCATTGTTTCTGGACATAGCAATTTTCTCAAAAAAAATATCAAAAACGGCCAGAACTATTTAAATACTGGAGAAAGGGCATAAAGTCACTATACCAAATCTTAGGAACTCTGGGGTGCTATTCAGAACTACAACAAAATATTTGGATTTTCGAGAAAAAAATAATTTTAGACCGTAGACCAGATGTAGGGTGCCAAGTTACTTCTGCAAATCTTAAGAACTCTTGCAGTACTGCCCAGAACTGTGATAAAATTTATGGATTTTTAGACATTGTTTCTGGACATAGCAATTTTCTCAAAAAAAATATCAAAAACGGCCAGAACTATTTAAATACTGGAGATAGGGCATAAAGTCACTAGACCAAATCTTCAGAACTCTGGGGGTGCTATTCAGAACTTCAACAAAATATTTGGATTTCCGAGAAAAAAATAATTTTGTAGCGTAGACCGGATGTAGGGTGCCAAGTTACTTCTGCAAATCTTCAGAACTCTTGCAATACTGCCCAGAACTGTAATAAAATTTATGGATTTTTAGACATTGTTTCTGGACATAGCAATTTTCTCAAAAAAAATATCAAAAACGGCCAGAACTATTTAAATACTGGAGATAGGGCATAAAGTCACTAAACCAAATCTTCGGAACTCTGGGGATGCTATTCAGAACTCCAACAAAATATTTGGATTTCCGAGAAAAAAATAAATTTGAAACGTAGACCGGATGTAGGGTACCAAGTTACTTCTGCAAATCTTCAGAACTCTTGCAGTACTGCCCAGAACTGTAATAAAATTTATGGATTTTTAGACATTGTTTCTGGACATAGCAATTTTCTCAAAAAAAATATCAAAAACGGCCAGAACTATTTAAATACTGGAGATAGGGCATAAAGTCACTAGACCAAATCTTCAGAACTCTGAGGGGTGCTATTCAGAACTCCAACAAAATATATGAATTTCCGAGAAAAAAATAATTTTGGAGCGTAGACCGGATGTAGGGTACCAAGTTACTTCTGCAAATCTTCAGAACTCTTGCAGTACTGCCCAGAACTGTAATAAAATGTATTGATTTTTAGTCATTGTTTCTGGACATAGCAATTTTCTCAAAAAAAATATCAAAAACGGCCAGAACTATTTAAATACTGGAGAAAGGGCATAAAGTCACTATACCAAATCTTAGGAACTCTGGGGTGCTATTCAGAACTACAACAAAATATTTGGATTTTCGAGAAAAAAATAATTTTAGACCGTAGACCAGATGTAGGGTGCCAAGTTACTTCTGCAAATCTTAAGAACTCTTGCAGTACTGCCCAGAACTGTGATAAAATTTATGGATTTTTAGACATTGTTTCTGGACATAGCAATTTTCTCAAAAAAAATATCAAAAACGGCCAGAACTATTTAAATACTGGAGATAGGGCATAAAGTCACTAGACCAAATCTTCAGAACTCTGGGGGTGCTATTCAGAACTTCAACAAAATATTTGGATTTCCGAGAAAAAAATAATTTTGTAGCGTAGACCGGATGTAGGGTGCCAAGTTACTTCTGCAAATCTTCAGAACTCTTGCAATACTGCCCAGAACTGTAATAAAATTTATGGATTTTTAGACATTGTTTCTGGACATAGCAATTTTCTCAAAAAAAATATCAAAAACGGCCAGAACTATTTAAATACTGGAGATAGGGCATAAAGTCACCAGACCAAATCTTCAGAACTCTGGGGGTGCTATTCAGAACTCCAACAAAATATTTGGATTTCCGAGAAAAAAATAATTTTGAAACGTAGACCGGATGTAGGGTACCAAGTTACTTCTGCAAATCTTCAGAACTCTTGCAGTACTGCCCAGAACTGTAATAAAATTTATGGATTTTTAGTCATTGTTTCTGGACATAGCAATTTTCTCAAAAAAAATATCAAAAACGGCCAGAACTATTTAAATACTGGAGAAAGGGCATAAAGTCACTAGACCAAATCTTAGGAACTCTGGGGTGCTATTCAGAACTCCAACAAAATATTTGGATTTCCGAGAAAAAAATTATTTTGGAGCGTAGACCGGATGTAGGGTACCAAGTTACTTCTGCAAATCTTCAGAACTCTTGCAGTACTGCCCAGAACTGTAATAAAATGTATTGATTTTTAGTCATTGTTTCTGGACATACCAATTTTCTCAAAAAAAATATCAAAAACGGCCAGAACTATTTAAATACTGGAGAAAGGACATAAAGTCACTAAACAAAATCTTCGGAACTCTGGGGGTGCTATTCAGAACTCCAACAAAATATTTGGATTTCCGAGAAAAAAATAATTTTGTAGCGTAGACCGAATGTAGGGTGCCAAGTTACTTCTGCAAATCTTCAGAACTCTTGCAATACTGCCCAGAACTGTAATAAAATTTATGGATTTTTAGACATTGTTTCTGGACATAGCAATTTTCTAAAAAAAAATATCAAAAACGGCCAGAACTATTTAAATACTGGAGATAGGGCATAAAGTCACTAAACCAAATCTTCGGAACTCTGGGGGTGCTATTCAGAACTCCAACAAAATATTTGGATTTCCGAGAAAAAAATAAATTTGAAACGTAGACCGGATGTAGGGTGCCAAGTTACTTCTGCAAATCTTCAGAACTCTTGCAATACTGCCCAGAACTGTAATAAAATTTATGGATTTTTAGACATTGTTTCTGGACATAGCAATTTTCTAAAAAAAAATATCAAAATCGGCCAGAACTATTTAAATACTGGAGATAGGGCATAAAGTCACCAGACCAAATCTTCAGAACTCTGGGGGTGCTATTCAGAACTCCAACAAAATATTTGGATTTCCGAGAAAAAAATAAATTTGAAACGTAGACCGGATGTAGGGTGCCAAGTTACTTCTGCAAATCTTCAGAACTCTTGCAATACTGCCCAGAACTGTAATAAAATTTATGGATTTTTAGACATTGTTTCTGGACATAGCAATTTTCTAAAAAAAAATATCAAAATCGGCCAGAACTATTTAAATACTGGAGATAGGGCATAAAGTCACCAGACCAAATCTTCAGAACTCTGGGGGTGCTATTCAGAACTCCAACAAAATATTTGGATTTCCGAGAAAAAAATATTTTTGGAGTGTAGACCGGATGTAGGGTGCCAAGTTACTTCTGCAAATCTTCAGAACTCTTGCAATACTGCCCAGAACTGTAATAAAATTTATGGATTTTTAGTCATTGTTTCTGGACATAGCAATTTTCTCAAAAAAAATATCAAAAACGGCCAGAACTATTTAAATACTGGAGTTAGGGCATAAAGTCACCAGACCAAATCTTCAGAACTCTGGGGGTGCTATTCAGAACTCCAACAAAATATTTGGATTTCCGAGAAAAAAATAATTTTGGAGCGTAGACCGGATGTAGGGTACCAAGTTACTTCTGCAAATCTTCAGAACTCTTGCAATACTGCCCAGAACTGTAATAAAATTTATGTATTTTTAAACATTGTTTCTGGACATAGCAATTTTCTCAAAAAAAATATCAAAAACGGCCAGAATTATTTAAATACTGGAGATAGGGCATAAAGTCACTAAACCAAATCTTCGGAACTCTGGGGGTGCTATTCAGAACTCCAACAAAATATTTGGATTTCCGAGAAAAAAATAAATTTGAAACGTAGACCGGATGTAGGGTGCCAAGTTACTTCTGCAAATCTTCAGAACTCTTGCAATACTGCCCAGAACTGTAATAAAATTTATGGATTTTTAGACATTGTTTCTGGACATAGCAATTTTCTAAAAAAAAATATCAAAATCGGCCAGAACTATTTAAATACTGGAGATAGGGCATAAAGTCACCAGACCAAATCTTCAGAACTCTGGGGGTGCTATTCAGAACTCCAACAAAATATTTGGATTTCCGAGAAACAAATATTTTTGGAGCGTAGACCGGATGTAGGGTGCCAAGTTACTTCTGCAAATCTTCAGAACTCTTGCAATACTGCCCAGAACTGTAATAAAATTTATGGATTTTTAGTCATTGTTTCTGGACATAGCAATTTTCTCAAAAAAAATATCAAAAACGGCCAGAACTATTTAAATACTGGAGTTAGGGCATAAAGTCACTAGACCAAATCTTCAGAACTCTGGGGGTGCTATTCAGAACTCCAACAAAATATTTGGATTTCCGAGAAAAATATAATTTTGGATCTTAGACCGGATGTAGGGTGCCAAGTTACTTCTGCAAATCTTCAGAACTCTGGGGGTGCTATTCAGAACTCCAACAAAATATTTGGATTTCCGAGAAAAAAATAATTTTGGAGCTTAGACCGGATGTAGGGTGCCAAGTTACTTCTGCAAATCTTAAGAACTCTTGCAGTACTGCCCAGAACTGTGATAAAATTTATGGATTTTTAGACATTGTTTCTGGACATAGCAATTTTCTCAAAAAAAATATCAAAAACGGCCAGAACTATTTAAATACTGGAGATAGGGCATAAAGTCACTAGACCAAGTCTTCAGAACTCTGGGGGTGCTATTCAGAACTCCAACAAAATATATGGATTTCCGAGAAAAAAATAATTTTGGAGCGTAGACCGGATGTAGGGTGCCAAGTTACTTCTGCAAATCTTCAGAACTCTTGCAATACTGCCCAGAACTGTAATAAAATTTATGTATTTTTAAACATTGTTTCTGGACATAGCAATTTTCTCAAAAAAAATATCAAAAACGGCCAGAACTACTTAAATACTGGAGATAGGGCATAAAATCACTAGACCAAATCTTCAGAACTCTGGGGGTGCTATTCAGAACTCCAACAAAATATTTGGATTTCCGAGAAAAAAATATTTTTGGAGTGTAGACCGGATGTAGGGTGCCAAGTTACTTCTGCAAATCTTCAGAACTCTTGCAGTACTGCCCAGAACTGTAATAAAATTTATGGATTTTTAAACATTGTTTCTGGACATAGCAATTTTCTCAAAAAAAATATCAAAAACGGCCAGAACTATTTAAATACTGGAGATAGGGCATAAAGTCACTAGACCAAATCTTCAGAACTCTGGGGGTGCTATTCAGAACTCCAACAAAATATTTGGATTTCCGAGAAAAAAATATTTTTGGACCGTAGACCGGATATAGGGTACCAAATTACTTCTGCAAATCTTCAGAACTCTTGCAGTACTGCCCAGAACTGTAATAAAATTTATGAATTTTTAGTCAGTGTTTCTGGACATAGCAATTTTCTCAAAAAAAATATCAAAAACGGCCAGAACTATTTAAATACTGGAGATAGGGCATAAAGTCACTAGACCAAATCTTCGGAACTCTGGGGGTGCTATTCAGAACTCCAACAAAATATTTGGATTTCCGAGAAAAATATATTTTTGGACCGTAGACCGGATATAGGGTACCAAGTTACTTCTGCAAATCTTCAGAACTCTTGCAGTACTGCCCAGAACTGTAATAAAATGTATTGATTTTTAGTAATTGTTTCTGGACATACCAATTTTCTCAAAAAAAATATCAAAAACGGCCAGAACTATTTAAATACTGGAGATAGGGCATAAAGTCACTAGACCAAATCTTCAGAACTCTGGGGGTGCTATTCAGAACTCCAACAAAATATATGAATTTCCGAGAAAAAAATAATTTTGGAGCGTAGACCGGATGTAGGGTACCAAGTTACTTCTGCAAATCTTCAGAACTCTTGCAGTACTGCCCAGAACTGTAATAAAATGTATTGATTTTTAGTCATTGTGTCTGGACATACCAATTTTCTCAAAAAAAATATCAAAAACGGCCAGAACTATTTAAATACTGGAGATAGGGCATAAAGTCACTAGACCAAATCTTCAGAACTCTGGGGGTGCTATTCAGAACTCCAACAAAATATTTGGATTTCCGAGAAAAAAATAATTTTGGAGCGTACACCGGATGTAGGGTGCCAAGTTACTTCTGCAAATCTTCAGAACTCTTGCAATACTGCCCAGAACTGTAATAAAATGTATTGATTTTTAGTCATTGTGTCTGGACATACCAATTTTCTCAAAAAAAATATCAAAAACGGCCAGAACTATTTAAATACTGGAGATAGGGCATAAAGTCACTCGACCAAATCTTCAGAACTATGGGGGTGCTATTCAGAACTTCAACAAAATATTTGGATTTCCGAGAAAAAAATAATTTTGGAGCGTAGACCGGATGTAGGGTGCCAAGTTACTTCTGCAAATCTTCAAAACTCTTGCAATACTGCCCAGAACTGTAATAAAATTTATGGATTTTTAGACATTGTGTCTGGACATAGCAATTTTCTCAAAAAAAATATCAAAAACGGCCAGAACTATTTAAATACTGGAGATAGGGCATAAAGTCACTAGACCAAATCTTCAGAACTCTGGGGGTGCTATTCAGAACTCCAACAAAATATTTGGATTTCCGAGAAAAAAATAATTTTGGAGCGTAGACCGGATGTAGGGTGCCAAGTTACTTCTGCAAATCTTAAGAACTCTTGCAGTACTGCCCAGAACTGTGATAAAATTTATGGATTTTTAGACATTGTTTCTGGACATAGCAATTTTCTCAAAAAAAATATCAAAAACGGCCAGAACTATTTAAATACTGGAGATAGGGCATAAAGTCACTAGACCAAATCTTCAGAACTCTGGGGGTGCTATTCAGAACTCCAACAAAATATTTGGATTTCCGAGAAAAAAAAAATTTTGGAACGTAGACCGGATGTAGGGTGCCAAGTTACTTCTGCAAATCTTCAGAACTCTTGCAATACTGCCCAGAACTATAATAAAATGTATTGATTATTAGACATTGTTTCTGGACATAGCAATTTTCTCAAAAAAAATATGAAAAACGGCCAGAACTATTTAAATACTGGAGATAGGGCATAAAGTCACTAGACCAAATCTTCAGAACTCTGGGGGTGCTATTCAGAACTCCAACAAAATATTTAGATTTCCGAGAAAAAAATAATTTTGGAGCGTAGACCGGATGTAGGGTGCCAAGTTACTTCTGCAAATCTTCAGAACTCTTGCAATACTGCCCAGAACTGTAATAAAATTTATGGATTTTTAGACATTGTTTCTGGACATAGCAATTTTCTCAAAAAAAATATCAAAAACGGCCAGAACTATATAAATACTGGAGGTAGGGCATAAAGTCACTAGACCAAATCTTCAGAACTCTGGGGGTGCTATTCAGAACTCCAACAAAATATTTGGATTTCCGAGAAAAAAATAATATTGGAGATTAGACCGGATGTAGGGTGCCAAGTTACTTCTGCAAATCTTCAGAACTCTTGCAATACTGCCCAGAACTGCAATAAAATTTATGAATTTTTAGACATTGTTTCTGGACATAAAAATTTTCTCAAAAAAAATTTAAAAAACGGCCAGAACTATTTAAATACTGGAGGTAGGGCATAAAGTCACTAGACCAAATCTTCAGAACTCTGGGGGTGCTATTCAGAACTCCAACAAAATATTTGGATTTCCGAGAAAAAAATATTTTTGGAGCGTAGACCGGATGTAGGGTGCCAAGTTACTTCTGCAAATCTTCAGAACTCTTGCAGTACTGCCCAGAACTGTAATAAAATTTATGGATTTTTAAACATTGTTTCTGGACATAGCAATTTTCTCAAAAAAAATATCAAAAACGGCCAGAACTATTTAAATACTGGAGATAGGGCATAAAGTCAGTAGACCAAATCTTCAGAACTCTGGACGTGCTATTCAGAACTCCAACAAAATATTTGGATTTCCGAGAAAAAAATAATTTTGGAGCGTAGACCGGATGTAGGGTGCCAAGTTACTTCTGCAAATCTTCAGAACTCTTGCAATACTGCCCAGAACTGTAATAAAATTTATGGATTTTTAGACATTGTTTCTGGACATAGCAATTTTCTCAAAAAAAATATCAAAAACAACCAGAACTATTTAAATACTGGAGATAGGGCATAATGTCACTAGACCAAATCTTCGGAACTCTGGGGGTGCTATTCAGAACTCCAACAAAATATTTGGATTTCCGAGAAAAAAGTATTTTTGGAGCGTAGACCGGATATAGGGTACCAAGTTACTTCTGCAAATCTTCAGAACTCTTGCAGTACTGCCCAGAACTGTAATAAAATGTATTGATTTTTAGTCATTGTTTCTGGACATACCAATTTTCTCAAAAAAAATATCAAAAACGGCCAGAACTATTTAAATACTGGAGATAGGGCATAAAGTCACTAGACCAAATCTTCAGAACTCTGGGGGTGCTATTCAGAACTCCAACAAAATATTTGGATTTCCGAGAAAAAAATAATTTTGGAGCGTAGACCGGATGTAGGTTGCCAAGTTACTTCTGCAAATCTTCAGAACTCTTGCAATACTGCCCAGAACTGTAATAAAATTTATGGATTTTTAGACATTGTTTCTGGACATAGCAATTTTCTCAAAAAAAATATCAAAAACGGCCAGAACTATTTAAATACTGGAGATAGGGCATAAAGTCACTAGACCAAATCTTCAGAACTCTGGGGGTGCTATTCAGAACTCCAACAAAATATTTGGATTTCCGAGAAAAAAATTATTTTGGAGCGTAGACCGGATGTAGGGTGCCAAGTTACTTCTGCAAATCTTCAGAACTCTGGGGGTGCTATTCAGAACTCCAACAAAATATTTGGATTTCCGAGAAAAAAATTATTTTGGAGCGTAGACCGGATGTAGGGTGCCAAGTTACTTCTGCAAATCTTAAGAACTCTTGCAGTACTGCCCAGAACTGTGATAAAATTTATGGATTTTTAGACATTGTTTCTGGACATAGCAATTTTCTCAAAAAAAATATCAAAAACGGCCAGAACTATTTAAATACTGGAGATAGGGCATAAAGTCACTAGACCAAATCTTCAGAACTCTGGGGGTGCTATTCAGAACTCCAACAAAATATTTGGATTTCCGAGAAAAAAAAAATTTTGGAACGTAGACCGGATGTAGGGTGCCAAGTTACTTCTGCAAATCTTCAGAACTCTTGCAATACTGCCCAGAACTGTAATAAAATGTATTGATTATTAGACATTGTTTCTGGACATAGCAATTTTCTCAAAAAAAATATGAAAAACGGCCAGAACTATTTAAATACTGGAGATAGGGCATAAAGTCACTAGACCAAATCTTCAGAACTCTGGGGGTGCTATTCAGAACTCCAACAAAATATTTAGATTTCCGAGAAAAAAATAATTTTGGAGCGTAGACCGGATGTAGGGTGCCAAGTTACTTCTGCAAATCTTCAGAACTCTTGCAATACTGCCCAGAACTGTAATAAAATTTATGGATTTTTAGTCATTGTTTCTGGACATAGCAATTTTCTCAAAAAAAATATCAAAAAGGCCAGAACTATATAAATACTGGAGGTAAGGCATAAAGTCACTAGACCAAATCTTCAGAACTCTGGGGGTGCTATTCAGAACTCCAACAAAATATTTGGATTTCCGAGAAAAAAATAATATTGGAGCGTAGACCGGATGTAGGGTGCCAAGTTACTTCTGCAAATCTTCAGAACTCTTGCAATACTGCCCAGAACTGCAATAAAATTTATGAATTTTTAGACATTGTTTCTGGACATAGCAATTTTCTCAAAAAAAATTTAAAAAACGGCCAGAACTATTTAAATACTGGAGGTAGGGCATAAAGTCACTAGACCAAATCTTCAGAACTCTGGGGGTGCTATTCAGAACTCCAACAAAATATTTGGATTTCCGAGAAAAAAATATTTTTGGAGTGTAGACCGGATGTAGGGTGCCAAGTTACTTCTGCAAATCTTCAGAACTCTTGCAGTACTGCCCAGAACTGTAATAAAATTTATGGATTTTTAAACATTGTTTCTGGACATAGCAATTTTCTCAAAAAAAATATCAAAAACGGCCAGAACTATTTAAATACTGGAGATAGGGCATAAAGTCAGTAGACCAAAACTTCAGAACTCTGGGCGTGCTATTCAGAACTCCAACAAAATATTTGGATTTCCGAGAAAAAAATAATTTTGGAGCGTAGACCGGATGTAGGGTGCCAAGTTACTTCTGCAAATCTTCAGAACTCTTGCAGTACTGCCCAGAACTGTAATAAAATTTATGGATTTTTAGACATTGTTTCTGGACATAGCAATTTTCTCAAAAAAAATATCAAAAACGGCCAGAACTATTTAAATACTGGAGATAGGGCATAAAGTCACTAGACCAAATCTTCAGAACTCTGGGGGTGCTATTCAGAACTCCAACAAAATATTTAGATTTCCGAGAAAAAAATAATTTTGGAGCGTAGACCGGATGTAGGGTACCAAGTTACTTCTGCAAATCTTCAGAACTCTTGCAATACTGCCCAGAACTGTAATAAAATGTATTGACTTTTAGACATTGTTTCTGGACATAGCAATTTTCTCAAAAAAAATATGAAAAACGGCCAGAACTATTTAAATACTGGAGATAGGGCATAAAGTCACTAGACCAAATCTTCGGAACTCTGGGGGTGCTATCCAGAACTCCAACAAAATATTTGGATTTCCGAGAAATACTATTCAAATACTGAAGATAGGGCATAAAGTCACTAGACAAAATCTTCAGAACTCTAGGGGTGCTATTTAGAACTCCAACAAAATATTTGGATTTTCGAGAAAAAAATAAATTTGGAGCGTAGACCGGATGTAGGGTGCCAAGTTACTTGTGCAAATCTTCAGAACTCTTGCAATACTGCCCAGAACTGTAATAAAATTTATGGATTTTTAGTCATTGTTTCTGGACATAGCGATTTTCTCAAAAAAAATATCAAAAACGGCCATAACTATATAAATACTGGAGATAGGGCATAAAGTCACTAGACCAAATCTTCGGAACTCTAGGGGTGCTATCCAGAACTCCAACAAAATATTTGGATTTCCGAGAAAAAATAATTTTGGAGCTTAGACCGGATGTAGGGTGCCAAGTTACTTGTGCAAATCTTCAGAACTCTTGCAATACTGCCCAGAACTGTAATAAAATTTATGGATTTTTAGTCATTGTTTGTGGACATAGCGATTTTCTCAAAAAAAATATCAAAAACGGCCAGAACTATTTAAATACTGGAGATAGGGCATAAAGTCACTAGACCAAATCTTCGGAACTATGGGGGTGCTATCCAGAACTCCAACAAAATATTTGGATTTTCGAGAAATACTATTTAAATACTGAAGAGAGGGCATAAAGTCACTAGACCAAATCTTCAGAACTCTGGGGGTGCTATTCAGAACTCCAACAAAATATTTGGATTTCCGAGAAAAAAATATTTTTGGAGTGTAGACCGGATGTAGGGTGCCAAGTTACTTCTGCAAATCTTCAGAACTCTTGCAGTACTGCCCAGAACTGTAATAAAATTTATGGATTTTTAAACATTGTTTCTGGACATAGCAATTTTCTCAAAAAAAATATCAAAAACTGCCAGAACTATTTAAATACTGGAGTTAGGGCATAAAGTCACTAGACCAAATCTTCAGAACTCTGGGGGTGCTATTCAGAACTCCAACAAAATATTTGGATTTCCGAGAAAAAAATAATTTTGGAGCGTAGACCGGATGTAGGGTGCCAAGTTACTTCTGCAAATCTTCAGAACTCTTGCAATACTGCCCAGAACTGTAATAAAATTTATGGATTTTTAGTCATTGTTTCTGGACACAGCAATTTTCTCAAAAAATATATCAAAAACAGCCAGAACTATTTAATTACTGGAGGTAGGGCATAAAGTCACTAGACCAAATCTTCGGAACTCTGGGGGTCCTATTCAGAACTCCAACAAAATATTTGGATTTCCGCGAAAAAAATATATTTGGAGCGTAGACCGGATGTAGGGTACCAAGTTACTTCTGCAAATCTTCAGAACTCTTGCAGTACTGCCCAGAACTGTAATAAAATTTATGGATTTTTAGTCATTGTTTCTGGACATAGCAATTTTCTCAAAAAAATATCAAAAACGGCCAGAACTATTTAAATACTGGAGATAGGGCATAAAGTCACTAGACCAAATCTTCGGAACTCTGGGGGTGCTATTCAGAACTCCAACAAAATATTTGGATTTCCGAGAAAAAAATAATTTTGGAGCGTAGACCGGATGTAGGGTGCCAAGTTACTTCTGCAAATCTTCAGAACTCTTGCAGTACTGCCCAGAACTGTAATAAAATTTATGGATTTTTAGACATTGTTTCTGGACATAGCAATTTTCTCAAAAAAAATATCAAAAACGGCCAGAACTATTTAAATACTGGAGATAGGGCATAAAGTCACTAGACCAAATCTTCAGAACTCTGGGGGTGCTATTCAGAACTCCAACAAAATATTTAGATTTCCGAGAAAAAAATAATTTTGGAGCGTAGACCGGATGTAGGGTGCCAAGTTACTTCTGCAAATCTTCAGAACTCTTGCAATACTGCCCAGAACTGTAATAAAATGTATTGATTTTTAGACATTGTTTCTGGACATAGCAATTTTCTCAAAAAAAATATGAAAAACGGCCAGAACTATTTAAATACTGGAGATAGGGCATAAAGTCACTAGACCAAATCTTCAGAACTCTGGGGGTGCTATTCAGAACTCCAACAAAATATTTAGATTTCCGAGAAAAAAATATTTTGGAGCGTAGACCGGATGTAGGGTGCCAAGTTACTTCTGCAAATCTTCAGAACTCTTGCAATACTGCCCAGAACTGTAATAAAATTTATGGATTTTTAGACATTGTTTCTGGACATAGCAATTTTCTCAAAAAAAATATCAAAAACGGCCAGAACTATATAAATACTGGAGGTAGGGCATAAAGTCACTAGATCAAATCTTCGGAACTCTGGGGGTCCTATTCAGAACTCCAACAAAATATTTGGATTTCCGAGAAAAAAATAAATTTGGAGCGTAGACCGGATGTAGGGTACCAAGTTACTTCTGCAAATCTGCAGAACTCTTGCAGTACTGCCCAGAACTATAATAAAATTTATGGATTTTTAGACATTGTTTCTGGACATAGCAATTTTCTCAAAAAAAATATCAAAAACGGCCAGAACTATTTAAATACTGGAGATAGGGCATAAATTCACTAGACCAAATCTTCAGAACTCTGGGGGTGCTATTCAGAACTCCATCAAAATATTTGGATTTCCGAGAAAAAAATAAATTTGGAGCGTAGACCGGATGTAGGGTGCCAAGTTACTTCTGCAAATCTTAAGAACTCTTGCAGTACTGCCCAGAACTGTGATAAAATTTATGGATTTTTAGTAATTGTTTCTGGACATAGCAATTTTCTCAAAAAAAATATCAAAAACGGCCAGAACTATTTAAATACTGGAGATAGGGCATAAAGTCACTAGACCAAATCTTCAGAACTCTGGGGGTGCTATTCAGAACTCCAACAAAATATTTAGATTTCCGAGAAAAAAATAATTTTGGAGAATAGACCGGATGTAGGGTACCAAGTTACTTCTGCAAATCTTCAGAACTCTTGCAATACTGCCCAGAACTGTAATAAAATTTATGGATTTTTAGACATTGTTTGTGGACATAGCAATTTTCTCAAAAAAAATATCAAAAACGGCCAGAACTATTTAAATACTGGAGATAGGGCATAAAGTCACTAGACCAAATCTTCGGAACTCTGGGGGTCCTATTCAGAACTCCAACAAAATATTTGGATTTCCGAGAAAAAAATAATTTTGGAGCGTAGACCGGATGTAGGGTGCCAAGTTACTTCTGCAAATCTTCAAAACTCTTGCAATACTGCCCAGAACTGTAATAAAATTTATGGATTTTTAAACATTGTTTCTGGACATAGCAATTTTCTCAAAAAAAATATCAAAAACTGCCAGAACTATTTAAATACTGGAGTTAGGGCATAAAGTCACTAGACCAAATCTTCAGAACTCTGGGGGTGCTATTCAGAACTCCAACAAAATATTTGGATTTCCGAGAAAAAAATAATTTTGGAGCGTAGACCGGATGTAGGGTGCCAAGTTACTTCTGCAAATCTTCAGAACTCTTGCAATACTGCCCAGAACTGTAATAAAATTTATGGATTTTTAGACATTGTTTCTGGACATAGCAATTTTCTCAAAAAAAATATCGAAAACAACCAGAACTATTTAAATACTGGAGATAGGGCATAATGTCACTAGACCAAATCTTCGGAACTCTGGGGGTGCTATTCAGAACTCCAACAAAATATTTGGATTTCCGAGAAAAAAGTATTTTTGGAGCGTAGACCGGATATAGGGTACCAAGTTACTTCTGCAAATCTTCAGAACTCTTGCAGTACTGCCCAGAACTGTAATAAAATTTATGGATTTTTAGTCATTGTTTCTGGACATAGCAATTTTCTCAAAAAAAATATCAAAAACGGCCAGAACTATTTAAATACGGGAGATAGGGCATAAATTCACTAGACCAAATCTTCAGAACTCTGGGGGTGCTATTCAGAACTCCAACAAAATATTTGGATTTCCGAGAAAAAAAAAAATTTGGAGCGTAGACCGGATGTAGGGTGCCAAGTTACTTCTGCAAATCTTCAGAACTCTTGCAATACTGCCCAGAACTGTAATAAAATTTATGGATTTTTAGTCATTGTTTCTGGACATAGCAATTTTCTCATAAAAAATATCAAAAACGGCCAGAGATATACTGGAGATAGGGCATAAAGTCACTAGACCAAATCTTCAGAACTCTGGGGGTGCTATTCAGAACTCCAACAAAATATTTGGATTTCCGAGAAAAAAATAATTTTGGAGCGTAGACCGGATGTAGGGTGCCAAGTTACTTCTGCAAATCTTCAGAACTCTTGCAATACTGCCCAGAACTGTAATAAAATTTATGGATTTTTAGTCATTGTTTCTGGACACAGCAATTTTCTCAAAAAATATATCAAAAACAGCCAGAACTATTTAATTACTGGAGGTAGGGCATAAAGTCACTAGACCAAATCTTCGGAACTCTGGGGGTCCTATTCAGAACCCTAACAAAATATTTGGATTTCCGCGAAAAAAATATATTTGGAGCGTAGACCGGATGTAGGGTACCAAGTTACTTCTGCAAATCTTCAGAACTCTTGCAGTACTGCCCAGAACTGTAATAAAATTTATGGTTTTTTAGTCATTGTTTCTGGACATAGCAATTTTCTCAAAAAAATATCAAAAACGGCCAGAACTATTTAAATACTGGAGATAGGGCATAAAGTCACTAGACCAAATCTTCGGAACTCTGGGGGTGCTATTCAGAACTCCAACAAAATATTTGGATTTCCGAGAAAAAAATAATTTTGGAGCGTAGACCGGATGTAGGGTGCCAAGTTACTTCTGCAAATCTTCAGAACTCTTGCAGTACTGCCCAGAACTGTAATAAAATTTATGGATTTTTAGACATTGTTTCTGGACATAGCAATTTTCTCAAAAAAAATATCAAAAACGGCCAGAACTATTTAAATACTGCAGATAGGGCATAAAGTCACTAGACCAAATCTTCAGAACTCTGGGGGTGCTATTCAGAACTCCAACAAAATATTTAGATTTCCGAGAAAAAAATAATTTTGGAGCGTAGACCGGATGTAGGGTGCCAAGTTACTTCTGCAAATCTTCAGAACTCTTGCAATACTGCCCAGAACTGTAATAAAATGTATTGATTTTTAGACATTGTTTCTGGACATAGCAATTTTCTCAAAAAAAATATGAAAAACGGCCAGAACTATTTAAATACTGGAGGTAGGGCATAAAGTCACTAGATCAAATCTTCGGAACTCTGGGGGTCCTATTCAGAACTCCAACAAAATATTTGGATTTCCGAGAAAAAAATAATTTTGGAGCCTAGACCGGATGTAGGGTGCCAAGTTACTTCTGCAAATCTTCAAAACTCTTGCAATACTGCCCAGAACTGTAATAAAATTTATGGATTTTTAGACATTGTGGACATAGCAATTTTCTCAAAAAAAATATCAAAAACGGCCAGAACTATTTAAATACTGGAGATAGGGCATAAAGTCACTAGACCAAATCTTCAGAACTCTGGGGGTGCTATTCAGAACTCCAACAAAATATTTAGATTTCCGAGAAAAAAATAATTTTGGAGCGTAGACCGGATGTAGGGCGCCAAGTTACTTCTGCAAATCTGCAGAACTCTTGCAGTACTGCCCAGAACTATAATAAAATTTATGGATTTTTAGACATTGTTTCTGGACATAGCAATTTTCTCAAAAAAAATATCAAAAACGGCCAGAACTATTTAAATACTGGAGATAGGGCATAAATTCACTAGACCAAATCTTCAGAACTCTGGGGGTGCTATTCAGAACTCCAACAAAATATTTGGATTTCCGAGAAAAAAATAAATTTGGAGCGTAGACCGGATGTAGGGTGCCAAGTTACTTCTGCAAATCTTAAGAACTCTTGCAGTACTGCCCAGAACTGTGATAAAATTTATGGATTTTTAGTAATTGTTTCTGGACATAGCAATTTTCTCAAAAAAAATATCAAAAATGTCCAGAACTATTTAAATACTGGAGGTAGGGCATAAAGTCACTAGATCAAATCTTCGGAACTCTGGGGGTCCTATTCAGAACTCCAACAAAATATTTGGATTTCCGAGAAAAAAATAATTTTGGAGCCTAGACCGGATGTAGGGTGCCAAGTTACTTCTGCAAATCTTCAAAACTCTTGCAATACTGCCCAGAACTGTAATAAAATTTATGGATTTTTAGACATTGTGTCTGGACATAGCAATTTTCTCAAAAAAAATATCAAAAACGGCCAGAACTATTTAAATACTGGAGATAGGGCATAAAGTCACTAGACCAAATCTTCAGAACTCTGGGGGTGCTATTCAGAACTCCAACAAAATATTTGGATTTCCGAGAAAAAAATAATTTTGGAGCTTAGACCGGATGTAGGGTACCAAGTTACTTCTGCAAATCTTCAGAACTCTTGCAGTACTGCCCAGAACTATAATAAAATTTATGGATTTTTAGACATTGTTTCTGGACATAGCAATTTTCTCAAAAAAAATATCAAAAACGGCCAGAACTATTTAAATACTGGAGATAGGGCATAAATTCACTAGACCAAATCTTCAGAACTCTGGGGGTGCTATTCAGAACTCCAACAAAATATTTGGATTTCCGAGAAAAAAATATATTTGGAGCGTAGACCGGATGTAGGGTGCCAAGTTACTTCTGCAAATCTTAAGAACTCTTGCAGTACTGCCCAGAACTGTGATAAAATTTATGGATTTTTAGTAATTGTTTCTGGACATAGCAATTTTCTCAAAAAAAATATCAAAAACGGCCAGAACTATTTAAATACTGGAGATAGGGCATAAAGTCACTAAACCAAATCTTCAGAACTCTGGGGGTGCTATTCAGAACTCCAACAAAATATTTAGATTTCCGAGAAAAAAATAATTTTGGAGCGTAGACCGGATGTAGGGTGCCAAGTTACTTCTGCAAATCTTCAGAACTCTTGCAATACTGCCCAGAACTGTAATAAAATTTATGGATTTTTAGACATTGTTTCTGGACATAGCAATTTTCTCAAAAAAAATATCAAAAACGGCCAGAACTATATAAATACTGGAGGTAGGGCATAAAGTCACTAGATCAAATCTTCGGAACTCTGGGGGTCCTATTCAGAACTCCAACAAAATATTTGGATTTCCGAGAACAAAATAATTTTGGAGCGTAGACCGGATGTAGGGTGCCAAGTTACTTCTGCAAATCTTCAGAACTCTTGCAGTACTGCCCAGAACTGTAATAAAATTTATGGATTTTTAGACATTGTTTCTGGACATAGCAATTTTCTCAAAAAAAATATCAAAAACGGCCAGAACTATTTAAATACTGGAGATAGGGCATAAAGTCACTAGACCAAATCTTCAGAACTCTGGGGGTGCTATTCAGAACTCCAACAAAATATTTAGATTTCCGAGAAAAAAATAATTTTGGAGCGTAGACCGGATGTAGGGTGCCAAGTTACTTCTGCAAATCTTCAGAACTCTTGCAATACTGCCCAGAACTGTAATAAAATGTATTGATTTTTAGACATTGTTTCTGGACATAGCAATTTTCTCAAAAAAAATATGAAAAACGGCCAGAACTATTTAAATACTGGAGATAGGGCATAAAGTCACTAGACCAAATCTTCAGAACTCTGGGGGTGCTATTCAGAACTCCAACAAAATATTTAGATTTCCGAGAAAAAAATAATTTTGGAGCGTAGACCGGATGTAGGGTGCCAAGTTACTTCTGCAAATCTTCAGAACTCTTGCAATACTGCCCAGAACTGTAATAAAATTTATGGATTTTTAGACATTGTTTCTGGACATAGCAATTTTCTCAAAAAAAATATCAAAAACGGCCAGAACTATATAAATACTGGAGGTAGGGCATAAAGTCACTAGATCAAATCTTCGGAACTCTGGGGGTCCTATTCAGAACTCCAACAAAATATTTGGATTTCCGAGAAAAAAATAAATTTGGAGCGTAGACCGGATGTAGGGTACCAAGTTACTTCTGCAAATCTGCAGAACTCTTGCAGTACTGCCCAGAACTATAATAAAATTTATGGATTTTTAGACATTGTTTCTGGACATAGCAATTTTCTCAAAACAAATATCAAAAACGGCCAGAACTATTTAAATACTGGAGATAGGGCATAAATTCACTAGACCAAATCTTCAGAACTCTGGGGGTGCTATTCAGAACTCCAACAAAATATTTGGATTTCCGAGAAAAAAATAAATTTGGAGCGTAGACCGGATGTAGGGTGCCAAGTTACTTCTGCAAATCTTCAGAACTCTTGCAATACTGCCCAGAACTGTAATAAAATTTATGGATTTTTAGACATTGTTTCTGGACATAGCAATTTTCTCAAAAAAAATATCAAAAACGGCCAGAACTATATAAATACTGGAGGTAGGGCATAAAGTCACTAGATCAAATCTTCGGAACTCTGGGGGTCCTATTCAGAACTCCAACAAAATATTTGGATTTCCGAGAAAAAAATAAATTTGGAGCGTAGACCGGATGTAGGGTACCAAGTTACTTCTGCAAATCTGCAGAACTCTTGCAGTACTGCCCAGAACTATAATAAAATTTATGGATTTTTAGACATTGTTTCTGGACATAGCAATTTTCTCAAAAAATATATCAAAAACAGCCAGAACTATTTAATTACTGGAGGTAGGGCATAAAGTCACTAGACCAAATCTTCGGAACTCTGGGGGTCCTATTCAGAACCCTAACAAAATATTTGGATTTCCGCGAAAAAAATATATTTGGAGCGTAGACCGGATGTAGGGTACCAAGTTACTTCTGCAAATCTTCAGAACTCTTGCAGTACTGCCCAGAACTGTAATAAAATTTATGGTTTTTTAGTCATTGTTTCTGGACATAGCAATTTTCTCAAAAAAATATCAAAAACGGCCAGAACTATTTAAATACTGGAGATAGGGCATAAAGTCACTAGACCAAATCTTCGGAACTCTGGGGGTGCTATTCAGAACTCCAACAAAATATTTGGATTTCCGAGAAAAAAATAATTTTGGAGCGTAGACCGGATGTAGGGTGCCAAGTTACTTCTGCAAATCTTCAGAACTCTTGCAGTACTGCCCAGAACTGTAATAAAATTTATGGATTTTTAGACATTGTTTCTGGACATAGCAATTTTCTCAAAAAAAATATCAAAAACGGCCAGAACTATTTAAATACTGCAGATAGGGCATAAAGTCACTAGACCAAATCTTCAGAACTCTGGGGGTGCTATTCAGAACTCCAACAAAATATTTAGATTTCCGAGAAAAAAATAATTTTGGAGCGTAGACCGGATGTAGGGTGCCAAGTTACTTCTGCAAATCTTCAGAACTCTTGCAATACTGCCCAGAACTGTAATAAAATGTATTGATTTTTAGACATTGTTTCTGGACATAGCAATTTTCTCAAAAAAAATATGAAAAACGGCCAGAACTATTTAAATACTGGAGGTAGGGCATAAAGTCACTAGATCAAATCTTCGGAACTCTGGGGGTCCTATTCAGAACTCCAACAAAATATTTGGATTTCCGAGAAAAAAATAATTTTGGAGCCTAGACCGGATGTAGGGTGCCAAGTTACTTCTGCAAATCTTCAAAACTCTTGCAATACTGCCCAGAACTGTAATAAAATTTATGGATTTTTAGACATTGTGGACATAGCAATTTTCTCAAAAAAAATATCAAAAACGGCCAGAACTATTTAAATACTGGAGATAGGGCATAAAGTCACTAGACCAAATCTTCAGAACTCTGGGGGTGCTATTCAGAACTCCAACAAAATATTTAGATTTCCGAGAAAAAAATAATTTTGGAGCGTAGACCGGATGTAGGGCGCCAAGTTACTTCTGCAAATCTGCAGAACTCTTGCAGTACTGCCCAGAACTATAATAAAATTTATGGATTTTTAGACATTGTTTCTGGACATAGCAATTTTCTCAAAAAAAATATCAAAAACGGCCAGAACTATTTAAATACTGGAGATAGGGCATAAATTCACTAGACCAAATCTTCAGAACTCTGGGGGTGCTATTCAGAACTCCAACAAAATATTTGGATTTCCGAGAAAAAAATAAATTTGGAGCGTAGACCGGATGTAGGGTGCCAAGTTACTTCTGCAAATCTTAAGAACTCTTGCAGTACTGCCCAGAACTGTGATAAAATTTATGGATTTTTAGTAATTGTTTCTGGACATAGCAATTTTCTCAAAAAAAATATCAAAAATGTCCAGAACTATTTAAATACTGGAGGTAGGGCATAAAGTCACTAGATCAAATCTTCGGAACTCTGGGGGTCCTATTCAGAACTCCAACAAAATATTTGGATTTCCGAGAAAAAAATAATTTTGGAGCCTAGACCGGATGTAGGGTGCCAAGTTACTTCTGCAAATCTTCAAAACTCTTGCAATACTGCCCAGAACTGTAATAAAATTTATGGATTTTTAGACATTGTGTCTGGACATAGCAATTTTCTCAAAAAAAATATCAAAAACGGCCAGAACTATTTAAATACTGGAGATAGGGCATAAAGTCACTAGACCAAATCTTCAGAACTCTGGGGGTGCTATTCAGAACTCCAACAAAATATTTGGATTTCCGAGAAAAAAATAATTTTGGAGCTTAGACCGGATGTAGGGTACCAAGTTACTTCTGCAAATCTTCAGAACTCTTGCAGTACTGCCCAGAACTATAATAAAATTTATGGATTTTTAGACATTGTTTCTGGACATAGCAATTTTCTCAAAAAAAATATCAAAAACGGCCAGAACTATTTAAATACTGGAGATAGGGCATAAATTCACTAGACCAAATCTTCAGAACTCTGGGGGTGCTATTCAGAACTCCAACAAAATATTTGGATTTCCGAGAAAAAAATATATTTGGAGCGTAGACCGGATGTAGGGTGCCAAGTTACTTCTGCAAATCTTAAGAACTCTTGCAGTACTGCCCAGAACTGTGATAAAATTTATGGATTTTTAGTAATTGTTTCTGGACATAGCAATTTTCTCAAAAAAAATATCAAAAACGGCCAGAACTATTTAAATACTGGAGATAGGGCATAAAGTCACTAAACCAAATCTTCAGAACTCTGGGGGTGCTATTCAGAACTCCAACAAAATATTTAGATTTCCGAGAAAAAAATAATTTTGGAGCGTAGACCGGATGTAGGGTGCCAAGTTACTTCTGCAAATCTTCAGAACTCTTGCAATACTGCCCAGAACTGTAATAAAATTTATGGATTTTTAGACATTGTTTCTGGACATAGCAATTTTCTCAAAAAAAATATCAAAAACGGCCAGAACTATATAAATACTGGAGGTAGGGCATAAAGTCACTAGATCAAATCTTCGGAACTCTGGGGGTCCTATTCAGAACTCCAACAAAATATTTGGATTTCCGAGAACAAAATAATTTTGGAGCGTAGACCGGATGTAGGGTGCCAAGTTACTTCTGCAAATCTTCAGAACTCTTGCAGTACTGCCCAGAACTGTAATAAAATTTATGGATTTTTAGACATTGTTTCTGGACATAGCAATTTTCTCAAAAAAAATATCAAAAACGGCCAGAACTATTTAAATACTGGAGATAGGGCATAAAGTCACTAGACCAAATCTTCAGAACTCTGGGGGTGCTATTCAGAACTCCAACAAAATATTTAGATTTCCGAGAAAAAAATAATTTTGGAGCGTAGACCGGATGTAGGGTGCCAAGTTACTTCTGCAAATCTTCAGAACTCTTGCAATACTGCCCAGAACTGTAATAAAATGTATTGATTTTTAGACATTGTTTCTGGACATAGCAATTTTCTCAAAAAAAATATGAAAAACGGCCAGAACTATTTAAATACTGGAGATAGGGCATAAAGTCACTAGACCAAATCTTCAGAACTCTGGGGGTGCTATTCAGAACTCCAACAAAATATTTAGATTTCCGAGAAAAAAATAATTTTGGAGCGTAGACCGGATGTAGGGTGCCAAGTTACTTCTGCAAATCTTCAGAACTCTTGCAATACTGCCCAGAACTGTAATAAAATTTATGGATTTTTAGACATTGTTTCTGGACATAGCAATTTTCTCAAAAAAAATATCAAAAACGGCCAGAACTATATAAATACTGGAGGTAGGGCATAAAGTCACTAGATCAAATCTTCGGAACTCTGGGGGTCCTATTCAGAACTCCAACAAAATATTTGGATTTCCGAGAAAAAAATAAATTTGGAGCGTAGACCGGATGTAGGGTACCAAGTTACTTCTGCAAATCTGCAGAACTCTTGCAGTACTGCCCAGAACTATAATAAAATTTATGGATTTTTAGACATTGTTTCTGGACATAGCAATTTTCTCAAAACAAATATCAAAAACGGCCAGAACTATTTAAATACTGGAGATAGGGCATAAATTCACTAGACCAAATCTTCAGAACTCTGGGGGTGCTATTCAGAACTCCAACAAAATATTTGGATTTCCGAGAAAAAAATAAATTTGGAGCGTAGACCGGATGTAGGGTGCCAAGTTACTTCTGCAAATCTTAAGAACTCTTGCAGTACTGCCCAGAACTGTGATAAAATTTATGGATTTTTAGTAATTGTTTCTGGACATAGCAATTTTCTCAAAAAAAATATCAAAAACGGCCAGAACTATTTAAATACTGGAGATAGGGCATAAAGTCACTAGACCAAATCTTCAGAACTCTGGGGGTGCTATTCAGAACTCCAACAAAATATTTAGATTTCCGAGAAAAAAATAATTTTGGAGCGTAGACCGGATGTAGGGTACCAAGTTACTTCTGCAAATCTTCAGAACTCTTGCAATACTGCCCAGAACTGTAATAAAATTTATGGAGTTTTAGACATTGTTTGTGGACATAGCAATTTTCTCAAAAAAAATATCAAAAACGGCCAGAACTATTTAAATACTGGAGATAGGGCATAAAGTCACTAGACCAAATCTTCGGAACTCTGGGGGTCCTATTCAGAACTCCAACAAAATATTTGGATTTCCGAGAAAAAAATAATTTTGGAGCGTAGACCGGATGTAGGGTGCCAAGTTACTTCTGCAAATCTTCAAAACTCTTGCAATACTGCCCAGAACTGTAATAAAATTTATGGATTTTTAGACATTGTGTCTGGACATAGCAATTTTCTCAAAAAAAATATCAAAAACGGCCAGAACTATTTAAATACTGGAGATAGGGCATAAAGTCACTAGACCAAATCTTCAGAACTCTGGGGGTGCTATTCAGAACTCCAACAAAATATTTAGATTTCCGAGAAAAAAATAATTTTGGAGCGTAGACCGGATGTAGGGTACCAAGTTACTTCTGCAAATCTTCAGAACTCTTGCAGTACTGCCCAGAACTATAATAAAATTTATGGATTTTTAGACATTGTTTGTGGACATAGCAATTTTCTCAAAAAAAATATCAAAAACGGCCAGAACTATTTAAATACTGGAGATAGGGCATAAATTCACTAGACCAAATCTTCAGAACTCTGGGGGTGCTATTCAGAACTCCAACAAAATATTTGGATTTCCGAAAAAAAAATAAATTTGGAGCGTAGACCGGATGTAGGGTGCCAAGTTACTTCTGCAAATCTTAAGAACTCTTGCAGTACTGCCCAGAACTGTGATAAAATTTATGGATTTTTAGTAATTGTTTCTGGACATAGCAATTTTCTCAAAAAAAATATCAAAAACGGCCAGAACTATTTAAATACTGGAGATAGGGCATAAAGTCACTAGACCAAATCTTCAGAACTCTGGGGGTGCTATTCAGAACTCCAACAAAATATTTAGATTTCCGAGAAAAAAATAATTTTGGAGCGTAGACCGGATGTAGGGTACCAAGTTACTTCTGCAAATCTTCAGAACTCTTGCAATACTGCCCAGAACTGTAATAAAATTTATGGATTTTTAGACATTGTTTGTGGACATAGCAATTTTCTCAAAAAAAATATCAAAAACGGCCAGAACTATTTAAATACTGGAGATAGGGCATAAAGTCACTAGACCAAATCTTCGGAACTCTGGGGGTCCTATTCAGAACTCCAACAAAATATTTGGATTTCCGAGAAAAAAATAATTTTGGAGCGTAGACCGGATGTAGGGTGCCAAGTTACTTCTGCAAATCTTCAAAACTCTTGCAATACTGCCCAGAACTGTAATAAAATTTATGGATTTTTAGACATTGTGTCTGGACATAGCAATTTTCTCAAAAAAAATATCAAAAACGGCCAGAACTATTTAAATACTGGAGATAGGGCATAAAGTCACTAGACCAAATCTTCAGAACTCTGGGGGTGCTATTCAGAACTCCAACAAAATATTTAGATTTCCGAGAAAAAAATAATTTTGGAGCGTAGACCGGATGTAGGGTACCAAGTTACTTCTGCAAATCTTCAGAACTCTTGCAGTACTGCCCAGAACTATAATAAAATTTATGGATTTTTAGACATTGTTTGTGGGCATAGCAATTTTCTCAAAAAAAATATCAAAAATGTCCAGAACTATTTAAATACTGGAGGTAGGGCATAAAGTCACTAGATCAAATCTTCGGAACTCTGGGGGTCCTATTCAGAACTCCAACAAAATATTTGGATTTCCGAGAAAAAAATAATTTTGGAGCCTAGACCGGATGTAGGGTGCCAAGTTACTTCTGCAAATCTTCAAAACTCTTGCAATACTGCCCAGAACTGTAATAAAATTTATGGATTTTTAGACATTGTGTCTGGACATAGCAATTTTCTCAAAAAAAATATCAAAAACGGCCAGAACTATTTAAATACTGGAGATAGGGCATAAAGTCACTAGACCAAATCTTCAGAACTCTGGGGGTGCTATTCAGAACTCCAACAAAATATTTGGATTTCCGAGAAAAAAATAATTTTGGATCTTAGACCGGATGTAGGGTACCAAGTTACTTCTGCAAATCTTCAGAACTCTTGCAGTACTGCCCAGAACTATAATAAAATTTATGGATTTTTAGACATTGTTTCTGGACATAGCAATTTTCTCAAAAAAAATATCAAAAACGGCCAGAACTATTTAAATACTGGAGATAGGGCATAAATTCACTAGACCAAATCTTCAGAACTCTGGGGGTGCTATGCAGAACTCCAACAAAATATTTGGATTTCCGAGAAAAAAATAATTTTGGAGCGTAGACCGGATGTAGGGTGCCAAGTTACTTCTGCAAATCTTCAGAACTCTTGCAGTACTGCCCACAACTGTAATAAAATTTATGGATTTTTAGACATTGTTTCTGGACATAGTAATTTTCTCAAAAAAAATATCAAAAACGGCCAGAACTATATAAATAATGGAGGTAGGGCATAAAGTCACTAGATCAAATCTTCGGAACTCTGGGGGTCCTATTCAGAACTCCAACAAAATATTTGGATTTCCGAGAAAAAAAAAAATTTGGAGCGTAGACCGGATGTAGGGTACCAAGTTACTTCTGCAAATCTTCAGAACTCTTGCAGTACTGCCCAGAACTATAATAAAATTTATGGATTTTTAGACATTGTTTCTGGACATAGCAATTTTCTCAAAAAAAATATCAAAAACGGCCAGAACTATTTAAATACGGGAGATAGGGCATAAAGTCACTAGACCAAATCTTCAGAACTCTGGGGGTGCTATTCAGAACTCCAACAAAATATTTGGATTTCCGAGAAAAAAAAAAAATTGGAGCGTAGACCGGATGTAGGGTGCCAAGTTACTTCTGCAAATCTTCAGAACTCTTGCAATACTGCCCAGAACTGTAATAAAATTTATGGATTTTTAGTCATTGTTTCTGGACATAGCAATTTTCTCAAAAAAAATATCAAAAACGGCCAGAGATATACTGGAGATAGGGCATAAAGTCACTAGACCAAATCTTCAGAACTCTGGGGGTGCTATTCAGAACTCCAACAAAATATTTGGATTTCCGAGAAAAAAATAATTTTGGAGCGTAGACCGGATGTAGGGTGCCAAGTTACTTCTGCAAATCTTCAGAACTCTTGCAATACTGCCCAGAACTGTAATAAAATTTATGGATTTTTAGTCATTGTTTCTGGACACAGCAATTTTCTCAAAAAATATATCAAAAACAGCCAGAACTATTTAATTACTGGAGGTAGGGCATAAAGTCACTAGACCAAATCTTCGGAACTCTGGGGGTCCTATTCAGAACTCCAACAAAATATTTGGATTTCCGCGAAAAAAATATATTTGGAGCGTAGACCGGATGTAGGGTACCAAGTTACTTCTGCAAATCTTCAGAACTCTTGCAGTACTGCCCAGAACTGTAATAAAATTTATGGATTTTTAGTCATTGTTTCTGGACATAGCAATTTTCTCAAAAAAAATATCAAAAACGGCCAGAACTATTTAAATACTGGAGGTAGGGCATAAAGTCACTAGACCAAATCTTCGGAACTCTGGTGGTGCTATTCAGAACTCCAACAAAATATTTGGATTTCCGAGAAAAAAATTATTTTGGAGCGTAGACCGGATGTAGGGTGCCAAGTTACTTCTGCAAATCTTCAGAACTCTTGCAATACTGCCCAGAACTGTAATAAAATTTATGGATTTTTAGTCATTGTTTCTGGACACAGCAATTTTCTCAAAAAATATATCAAAAACAGCCAGAACTATTTAATTACTGGAGGTAGGGCATAAAGTCACTAGACCAAATCTTCGGAACTCTGGGGGTCCTATTCAGAACTCCAACAAAATATTTGGATTTCCGCGAAAAAAATATATTTGGAGCGTAGACCGGATGTAGGGTACCAAGTTACTTCTGCAAATCTTCAGAACTCTTGCAATACTGCCCAGAACTGTAATAAAATTTATGGATTTTTAGACATTGTTTGTGGACATAGCAATTTTCTCAAAAAAAATATCAAAAACGGCCAGAACTATTTAAATACTGGAGATAGGGCATAAAGTCACTAGACCAAATCTTCGGAACTCTGGGGGTCCTATTCAGAACTCCAACAAAATATTTGGATTTCCGAGAAAAAAATAATTTTGGAGCGTAGACCGGATGTAGGGTGCCAAGTTACTTCTGCAAATCTTCAAAACTCTTGCAATACTGCCCAGAACTGTAATAAAATTTATGGATTTTTAGACATTGTGTCTGGACATAGCAATTTTCTCAAAAAAAATATCAAAAACGGCCAGAACTATTTAAATACTGGAGATAGGGCATAAAGTCACTAGACCAAATCTTCAGAACTCTGGGGGTGCTATTCAGAACTCCAACAAAATATTTAGATTTCCGAGAAAAAAATAATTTTGGAGCGTAGACCGGATGTAGGGTACCAAGTTACTTCTGCAAATCTTCAGAACTCTTGCAGTACTGCCCAGAACTATAATAAAATTTATGGATTTTTAGACATTGTTTGTGGGCATAGCAATTTTCTCAAAAAAAATATCAAAAATGTCCAGAACTATTTAAATACTGGAGGTAGGGCATAAAGTCACTAGATCAAATCTTCGGAACTCTGGGGGTCCTATTCAGAACTCCAACAAAATATTTGGATTTCCGAGAAAAAAATAATTTTGGAGCCTAGACCGGATGTAGGGTGCCAAGTTACTTCTGCAAATCTTCAAAACTCTTGCAATACTGCCCAGAACTGTAATAAAATTTATGGATTTTTAGACATTGTGTCTGGACATAGCAATTTTCTCAAAAAAAATATCAAAAACGGCCAGAACTATTTAAATACTGGAGATAGGGCATAAAGTCACTAGACCAAATCTTCAGAACTCTGGGGGTGCTATTCAGAACTCCAACAAAATATTTGGATTTCCGAGAAAAAAATAATTTTGGATCTTAGACCGGATGTAGGGTACCAAGTTACTTCTGCAAATCTTCAGAACTCTTGCAGTACTGCCCAGAACTATAATAAAATTTATGGATTTTTAGACATTGTTTCTGGACATAGCAATTTTCTCAAAAAAAATATCAAAAACGGCCAGAACTATTTAAATACTGGAGATAGGGCATAAATTCACTAGACCAAATCTTCAGAACTCTGGGGGTGCTATGCAGAACTCCAACAAAATATTTGGATTTCCGAGAAAAAAATAATTTTGGAGCGTAGACCGGATGTAGGGTGCCAAGTTACTTCTGCAAATCTTCAGAACTCTTGCAGTACTGCCCACAACTGTAATAAAATTTATGGATTTTTAGACATTGTTTCTGGACATAGTAATTTTCTCAAAAAAAATATCAAAAACGGCCAGAACTATATAAATAATGGAGGTAGGGCATAAAGTCACTAGATCAAATCTTCGGAACTCTGGGGGTCCTATTCAGAACTCCAACAAAATATTTGGATTTCCGAGAAAAAAAAAAATTTGGAGCGTAGACCGGATGTAGGGTACCAAGTTACTTCTGCAAATCTTCAGAACTCTTGCAGTACTGCCCAGAACTATAATAAAATTTATGGATTTTTAGACATTGTTTCTGGACATAGCAATTTTCTCAAAAAAAATATCAAAAACGGCCAGAACTATTTAAATACGGGAGATAGGGCATAAAGTCACTAGACCAAATCTTCAGAACTCTGGGGGTGCTATTCAGAACTCCAACAAAATATTTGGATTTCCGAGAAAAAAAAAAAATTGGAGCGTAGACCGGATGTAGGGTGCCAAGTTACTTCTGCAAATCTTCAGAACTCTTGCAATACTGCCCAGAACTGTAATAAAATTTATGGATTTTTAGTCATTGTTTCTGGACATAGCAATTTTCTCAAAAAAAATATCAAAAACGGCCAGAGATATACTGGAGATAGGGCATAAAGTCACTAGACCAAATCTTCAGAACTCTGGGGGTGCTATTCAGAACTCCAACAAAATATTTGGATTTCCGAGAAAAAAATAATTTTGGAGCGTAGACCGGATGTAGGGTGCCAAGTTACTTCTGCAAATCTTCAGAACTCTTGCAATACTGCCCAGAACTGTAATAAAATTTATGGATTTTTAGTCATTGTTTCTGGACACAGCAATTTTCTCAAAAAATATATCAAAAACAGCCAGAACTATTTAATTACTGGAGGTAGGGCATAAAGTCACTAGACCAAATCTTCGGAACTCTGGGGGTCCTATTCAGAACTCCAACAAAATATTTGGATTTCCGCGAAAAAAATATATTTGGAGCGTAGACCGGATGTAGGGTACCAAGTTACTTCTGCAAATCTTCAGAACTCTTGCAGTACTGCCCAGAACTGTAATAAAATTTATGGATTTTTAGTCATTGTTTCTGGACATAGCAATTTTCTCAAAAAAAATATCAAAAACGGCCAGAACTATTTAAATACTGGAGGTAGGGCATAAAGTCACTAGACCAAATCTTCGGAACTCTGGTGGTGCTATTCAGAACTCCAACAAAATATTTGGATTTCCGAGAAAAAAATTATTTTGGAGCGTAGACCGGATGTAGGGTGCCAAGTTACTTCTGCAAATCTTCAGAACTCTTGCAATACTGCCCAGAACTGTAATAAAATTTATGGATTTTTAGTCATTGTTTCTGGACACAGCAATTTTCTCAAAAAATATATCAAAAACAGCCAGAACTATTTAATTACTGGAGGTAGGGCATAAAGTCACTAGACCAAATCTTCGGAACTCTGGGGGTCCTATTCAGAACTCCAACAAAATATTTGGATTTCCGCGAAAAAAATATATTTGGAGCGTAGACCGGATGTAGGGTACCAAGTTACTTCTGCAAATCTTCAGAACTCTTGCAGTACTGCCCAGAACTGTAATAAAATTTATGGATTTTTAGTCATTGTTTCTGGACATAGCAATTTTCTCAAAAAAAATATCAAAAACGGCCAGAACTATTTAAATACTGGAGGTAGGGCATAAAGTCACTAGACCAAATCTTCGGAACTCTGGTGGTGCTATTCAGAACTCCAACAAAATATTTGGATTTCCGAGAAAAAAATAATTTTGGAGCGTAGACCGGATGTAGGGTGCCAAGTTACTTCTGCAAATCTTCAGAACTCTTGCAATACTGCCCAGAACTGTAATAAAATTTATGGATTTTTAGACATTGTTTCTGGACATAGCAATTTTCTCAAAAATAATATCAAAAACGGCCAGAACTCTTTAAATACTGGAGATAGGGCATAAAGTCACTAGACCAAATCTTCGGAACTCTGGGGGTGCTATTCAAACCTCCAACAAAATATTTGGATTTCCGAGAAAAAAATATTTTTGGAGCGTAGACCGGATGTAGGATGCCAAGTTACTTCTGCAAATCTTCAGAACTCTTGCAGTACTGCCCAGAACTGTAATAAAATTTATGGATTTTTAGACATTGTTTCTGGACATAGCAATTTTCTCAAAAAAAATATCAAAAACGGCCAGAACTATTTAAATACTGGAGATAGGGCATAAAGTCACTAGACCAAATCTTCAGAACTCTGGGGGTGCTATTCAGAACTCCAACAAAATATTTGGATTTCCGAGAAAAAAATAATTTTGGAGCGTAGACCGGATGTAGGGTGCCAAGTTACTTCTGCAAATCTTCAGAACTCTTGCAGTACTGCCCAGAACTGTAATAAAATTTATGGATTTTTAGACATTGTTTCTGGACATAGTAATTTTCTCAAAAAAAATATCAAAAACGGCCAGAACTATTTAAATACTGGAGGTAGGGCATAAAGTCACTAGACCAAATCTTTGGAACTCTGGGGGTGCTATTCAGAACTCCAACAAAATATTTGGATTTCCGAGAAAAAAATAAATTTGGAGCGTAGACCGAATGTAGGGTACCAAGTTACTTCTGCAAATCTTCAGAACTCTTGCAGTACTGCCCAGAAATGTAATAAAATTTATGGATTTTTAGTCATTGTTTCTGGACATAGCAATTTTCTCAAAAAAAATATCAAAAACGGCCAGAACTATACTGGAGATAGGGCATAAAGTCACTAGACCAAATCTTCAGAACTCTGGGGGTGCTATTCAGAACTCCAACAAAATATTTGGATTTCCGAGAAAAAAATAAATTTGGAGCGTAGACCGAATGTAGGGTACCAAGTTACTTCTGCAAATCTTCAGAACTCTTGCAGTACTGCCCAGAAATGTAATAAAATTTATGGATTTTTAGTCATTGTTTCTGGACATAGCAATTTTCTCAAAAAAAATATCAAAAACGGAGAGAACTATTTAAATACTGGAGATAGGGCATAAAGTCACTAGACCAAATCTTCAGAACTCTGGGGGTGCTATTCAGAACTCCAACAAAATATTTGGATTTCCGAGAAACAAATAATTTTGGAGCGTAGACCGGATGTAGGGTGCCAAGTTACTTCTGCAAATCTTCAGAACTCTTGCAATACTGCCCAGAACTGTAATAAAATTTATGGATTTTTAGTCATTGTTTCTGGACACAGCAATTTTCTCAAAAAATATATCAAAAACAGCCAGAACTATTTAATTACTGGAGGTAGGGCATAAAGTCACTAGACCAAATCTTCGGAACTCTGGGGGTCCTATTCAGAACTCCAACAAAATATTTGGATTTCCGAGAAAAAAATATATTTGGAGCGTAGACCGGATGTAGGGTACCAAGTTACTTCTGCAAATCTTCAGAACTCTTGCAGTACTGCCCAGAACTGTAATAAAATTTATGGATTTTTAGTCATTGTTTCTGGAGATAGCAATTTTCTCAAAAAAAATATCAAAAACGGCCAGAACTATTTAAATACTGGAGGTAGGGCATAAAGTCACTAGACCAAATCTTCGGAACTCTGGGGGTGCTATTCAAACCTCCAACAAAATATTTGGATTTCCGAGAAAAAAATAAATTTGGAGCGTAGACCGAATGTAGGGTACCAAGTTACTTCTGCAAATCTTCAGAACTCTTGCAGTACTGCCCAGAACTGTAATAAAATTTATGGATTTTTAGACATTGTTTCTGGACATAGCAATTTTCTCAAAAAAAATATCAAAAACGGCCAGAACTATACTGGAGATAGGGCATAAAGTCACTAGACCAAATCTTCAGAACTCTGGGGGTGCTATTCAGAACTCCAACAAAATATTTGGATTTCCGAGAAAAAAATAAATTTGGAGCGTAGACCGAATGTAGGGTACCAAGTTACTTCTGCAAATCTTCAGAACTCTTGCAGTACTGCCCAGAAATGTAATAAAATTTATGGATTTTTAGTCATTGTTTCTGGACATAGCAATTTTCTCAAAAAAAATATCAAAAACGGAGAGAACTATTTAAATACTGGAGATAGGGCATAAAGTCACTAGACCAAATCTTCAGAACTCTGGGGGTGCTATTCAGAACTCCAACAAAATATTTGGATTTCCGAGAAACAAATAATTTTGGAGCGTAGACCGGATGTAGGGTGCCAAGTTACTTCTGCAAATCTTCAGAACTCTTGCAATACTGCCCAGAACTGTAATAAAATTTATGGATTTTTAGTCATTGTTTCTGGACACAGCAATTTTCTCAAAAAATATATCAAAAACAGCCAGAACTATTTAATTACTGGAGGTAGGGCATAAAGTCACTAGACCAAATCTTCGGAACTCTGGGGGTCCTATTCAGAACTCCAACAAAATATTTGGATTTCCGAGAAAAAAATAATTTTGGAGCCTAGACCGGATGTAGGGTGCCAAGTTACTTCTGCAAATCTTCAAAACTCTTGCAATACTGCCCAGAACTGTAATAAAATTTATGGATTTTTAGACATTGTGTCTGGACATAGCAATTTTCTCAAAAAAAATATCAAAAACGGCCAGAACTATTTAAATACTGGAGATAGGGCATAAATTCACTAGACCAAATCTTCAGAACTCTGGGGGTGCTATTCAGAACTCCAACAAAATATTTGGATTTCCGAGAAAAAAATAAATTTGGAGCGTAGACCGGATGTAGGGTGCCAAGTTACTTCTGCAAATCTTAAGAACTCTTGCAGTACTGCCCAGAACTGTGATAAAATTTATGGATTTTTAGTAATTGTTTCTGGACATAGCAATTTTCTCAAAAAAAATATCAAAAACGGCCAGAACTATTTAAATACTGGAGATAGGGCATAAAGTCACTAGACCAAATCTTCAGAACTCTGGGGGTGCTATTCAGAACTCCAACAAAATATTTAGATTTCCGAGAAAAAAATAATTTTGGAGCGTAGACCGGATGTAGGGTACCAAGTTACTTCTGCAAATCTTCAGAACTCTTGCAATACTGCCCAGAACTGTAATAAAATTTATGGAGTTTTAGACATTGTTTGTGGACATAGCAATTTTCTCAAAAAAAATATCAAAAACGGCCAGAACTATTTAAATACTGGAGATAGGGCATAAAGTCACTAGACCAAATCTTCGGAACTCTGGGGGTCCTATTCAGAACTCCAACAAAATATTTGGATTTCCGAGAAAAAAATAATTTTGGAGCGTAGACCGGATGTAGGGTGCCAAGTTACTTCTGCAAATCTTCAAAACTCTTGCAATACTGCCCAGAACTGTAATAAAATTTATGGATTTTTAGACATTGTGTCTGGACATAGCAATTTTCTCAAAAAAAATATCAAAAACGGCCAGAACTATTTAAATACTGGAGATAGGGCATAAAGTCACTAGACCAAATCTTCAGAACTCTGGGGGTGCTATTCAGAACTCCAACAAAATATTTAGATTTCCGAGAAAAAAATAATTTTGGAGCGTAGACCGGATGTAGGGTACCAAGTTACTTCTGCAAATCTTCAGAACTCTTGCAGTACTGCCCAGAACTATAATAAAATTTATGGATTTTTAGACATTGTTTGTGGACATAGCAATTTTCTCAAAAAAAATATCAAAAACGGCCAGAACTATTTAAATACTGGAGATAGGGCATAAATTCACTAGACCAAATCTTCAGAACTCTGGGGGTGCTATTCAGAACTCCAACAAAATATTTGGATTTCCGAAAAAAAAATAAATTTGGAGCGTAGACCGGATGTAGGGTGCCAAGTTACTTCTGCAAATCTTAAGAACTCTTGCAGTACTGCCCAGAACTGTGATAAAATTTATGGATTTTTAGTAATTGTTTCTGGACATAGCAATTTTCTCAAAAAAAATATCAAAAACGGCCAGAACTATTTAAATACTGGAGATAGGGCATAAAGTCACTAGACCAAATCTTCAGAACTCTGGGGGTGCTATTCAGAACTCCAACAAAATATTTAGATTTCCGAGAAAAAAATAATTTTGGAGCGTAGACCGGATGTAGGGTACCAAGTTACTTCTGCAAATCTTCAGAACTCTTGCAATACTGCCCAGAACTGTAATAAAATTTATGGATTTTTAGACATTGTTTGTGGACATAGCAATTTTCTCAAAAAAAATATCAAAAACGGCCAGAACTATTTAAATACTGGAGATAGGGCATAAAGTCACTAGACCAAATCTTCGGAACTCTGGGGGTCCTATTCAGAACTCCAACAAAATATTTGGATTTCCGAGAAAAAAATAATTTTGGAGCGTAGACCGGATGTAGGGTGCCAAGTTACTTCTGCAAATCTTCAAAACTCTTGCAATACTGCCCAGAACTGTAATAAAATTTATGGATTTTTAGACATTGTGTCTGGACATAGCAATTTTCTCAAAAAAAATATCAAAAACGGCCAGAACTATTTAAATACTGGAGATAGGGCATAAAGTCACTAGACCAAATCTTCAGAACTCTGGGGGTGCTATTCAGAACTCCAACAAAATATTTAGATTTCCGAGAAAAAAATAATTTTGGAGCGTAGACCGGATGTAGGGTACCAAGTTACTTCTGCAAATCTTCAGAACTCTTGCAGTACTGCCCAGAACTATAATAAAATTTATGGATTTTTAGACATTGTTTGTGGGCATAGCAATTTTCTCAAAAAAAATATCAAAAATGTCCAGAACTATTTAAATACTGGAGGTAGGGCATAAAGTCACTAGATCAAATCTTCGGAACTCTGGGGGTCCTATTCAGAACTCCAACAAAATATTTGGATTTCCGAGAAAAAAATAATTTTGGAGCCTAGACCGGATGTAGGGTGCCAAGTTACTTCTGCAAATCTTCAAAACTCTTGCAATACTGCCCAGAACTGTAATAAAATTTATGGATTTTTAGACATTGTGTCTGGACATAGCAATTTTCTCAAAAAAAATATCAAAAACGGCCAGAACTATTTAAATACTGGAGATAGGGCATAAAGTCACTAGACCAAATCTTCAGAACTCTGGGGGTGCTATTCAGAACTCCAACAAAATATTTGGATTTCCGAGAAAAAAATAATTTTGGATCTTAGACCGGATGTAGGGTACCAAGTTACTTCTGCAAATCTTCAGAACTCTTGCAGTACTGCCCAGAACTATAATAAAATTTATGGATTTTTAGACATTGTTTCTGGACATAGCAATTTTCTCAAAAAAAATATCAAAAACGGCCAGAACTATTTAAATACTGGAGATAGGGCATAAATTCACTAGACCAAATCTTCAGAACTCTGGGGGTGCTATGCAGAACTCCAACAAAATATTTGGATTTCCGAGAAAAAAATAATTTTGGAGCGTAGACCGGATGTAGGGTGCCAAGTTACTTCTGCAAATCTTCAGAACTCTTGCAGTACTGCCCACAACTGTAATAAAATTTATGGATTTTTAGACATTGTTTCTGGACATAGTAATTTTCTCAAAAAAAATATCAAAAACGGCCAGAACTATATAAATAATGGAGGTAGGGCATAAAGTCACTAGATCAAATCTTCGGAACTCTGGGGGTCCTATTCAGAACTCCAACAAAATATTTGGATTTCCGAGAAAAAAAAAAATTTGGAGCGTAGACCGGATGTAGGGTACCAAGTTACTTCTGCAAATCTTCAGAACTCTTGCAGTACTGCCCAGAACTATAATAAAATTTATGGATTTTTAGACATTGTTTCTGGACATAGCAATTTTCTCAAAAAAAATATCAAAAACGGCCAGAACTATTTAAATACGGGAGATAGGGCATAAAGTCACTAGACCAAATCTTCAGAACTCTGGGGGTGCTATTCAGAACTCCAACAAAATATTTGGATTTCCGAGAAAAAAAAAAAATTGGAGCGTAGACCGGATGTAGGGTGCCAAGTTACTTCTGCAAATCTTCAGAACTCTTGCAATACTGCCCAGAACTGTAATAAAATTTATGGATTTTTAGTCATTGTTTCTGGACATAGCAATTTTCTCAAAAAAAATATCAAAAACGGCCAGAGATATACTGGAGATAGGGCATAAAGTCACTAGACCAAATCTTCAGAACTCTGGGGGTGCTATTCAGAACTCCAACAAAATATTTGGATTTCCGAGAAAAAAATAATTTTGGAGCGTAGACCGGATGTAGGGTGCCAAGTTACTTCTGCAAATCTTCAGAACTCTTGCAATACTGCCCAGAACTGTAATAAAATTTATGGATTTTTAGTCATTGTTTCTGGACACAGCAATTTTCTCAAAAAATATATCAAAAACAGCCAGAACTATTTAATTACTGGAGGTAGGGCATAAAGTCACTAGACCAAATCTTCGGAACTCTGGGGGTCCTATTCAGAACTCCAACAAAATATTTGGATTTCCGCGAAAAAAATATATTTGGAGCGTAGACCGGATGTAGGGTACCAAGTTACTTCTGCAAATCTTCAGAACTCTTGCAGTACTGCCCAGAACTGTAATAAAATTTATGGATTTTTAGTCATTGTTTCTGGACATAGCAATTTTCTCAAAAAAAATATCAAAAACGGCCAGAACTATTTAAATACTGGAGGTAGGGCATAAAGTCACTAGACCAAATCTTCGGAACTCTGGTGGTGCTATTCAGAACTCCAACAAAATATTTGGATTTCCGAGAAAAAAATTATTTTGGAGCGTAGACCGGATGTAGGGTGCCAAGTTACTTCTGCAAATCTTCAGAACTCTTGCAATACTGCCCAGAACTGTAATAAAATTTATGGATTTTTAGTCATTGTTTCTGGACACAGCAATTTTCTCAAAAAATATATCAAAAACAGCCAGAACTATTTAATTACTGGAGGTAGGGCATAAAGTCACTAGACCAAATCTTCGGAACTCTGGGGGTCCTATTCAGAACTCCAACAAAATATTTGGATTTCCGCGAAAAAAATATATTTGGAGCGTAGACCGGATGTAGGGTACCAAGTTACTTCTGCAAATCTTCAGAACTCTTGCAATACTGCCCAGAACTGTAATAAAATTTATGGATTTTTAGACATTGTTTGTGGACATAGCAATTTTCTCAAAAAAAATATCAAAAACGGCCAGAACTATTTAAATACTGGAGATAGGGCATAAAGTCACTAGACCAAATCTTCGGAACTCTGGGGGTCCTATTCAGAACTCCAACAAAATATTTGGATTTCCGAGAAAAAAATAATTTTGGAGCGTAGACCGGATGTAGGGTGCCAAGTTACTTCTGCAAATCTTCAAAACTCTTGCAATACTGCCCAGAACTGTAATAAAATTTATGGATTTTTAGACATTGTGTCTGGACATAGCAATTTTCTCAAAAAAAATATCAAAAACGGCCAGAACTATTTAAATACTGGAGATAGGGCATAAAGTCACTAGACCAAATCTTCAGAACTCTGGGGGTGCTATTCAGAACTCCAACAAAATATTTAGATTTCCGAGAAAAAAATAATTTTGGAGCGTAGACCGGATGTAGGGTACCAAGTTACTTCTGCAAATCTTCAGAACTCTTGCAGTACTGCCCAGAACTATAATAAAATTTATGGATTTTTAGACATTGTTTGTGGGCATAGCAATTTTCTCAAAAAAAATATCAAAAATGTCCAGAACTATTTAAATACTGGAGGTAGGGCATAAAGTCACTAGATCAAATCTTCGGAACTCTGGGGGTCCTATTCAGAACTCCAACAAAATATTTGGATTTCCGAGAAAAAAATAATTTTGGAGCCTAGACCGGATGTAGGGTGCCAAGTTACTTCTGCAAATCTTCAAAACTCTTGCAATACTGCCCAGAACTGTAATAAAATTTATGGATTTTTAGACATTGTGTCTGGACATAGCAATTTTCTCAAAAAAAATATCAAAAACGGCCAGAACTATTTAAATACTGGAGATAGGGCATAAAGTCACTAGACCAAATCTTCAGAACTCTGGGGGTGCTATTCAGAACTCCAACAAAATATTTGGATTTCCGAGAAAAAAATAATTTTGGATCTTAGACCGGATGTAGGGTACCAAGTTACTTCTGCAAATCTTCAGAACTCTTGCAGTACTGCCCAGAACTATAATAAAATTTATGGATTTTTAGACATTGTTTCTGGACATAGCAATTTTCTCAAAAAAAATATCAAAAACGGCCAGAACTATTTAAATACTGGAGATAGGGCATAAATTCACTAGACCAAATCTTCAGAACTCTGGGGGTGCTATGCAGAACTCCAACAAAATATTTGGATTTCCGAGAAAAAAATAATTTTGGAGCGTAGACCGGATGTAGGGTGCCAAGTTACTTCTGCAAATCTTCAGAACTCTTGCAGTACTGCCCACAACTGTAATAAAATTTATGGATTTTTAGACATTGTTTCTGGACATAGTAATTTTCTCAAAAAAAATATCAAAAACGGCCAGAACTATATAAATAATGGAGGTAGGGCATAAAGTCACTAGATCAAATCTTCGGAACTCTGGGGGTCCTATTCAGAACTCCAACAAAATATTTGGATTTCCGAGAAAAAAAAAAATTTGGAGCGTAGACCGGATGTAGGGTACCAAGTTACTTCTGCAAATCTTCAGAACTCTTGCAGTACTGCCCAGAACTATAATAAAATTTATGGATTTTTAGACATTGTTTCTGGACATAGCAATTTTCTCAAAAAAAATATCAAAAACGGCCAGAACTATTTAAATACGGGAGATAGGGCATAAAGTCACTAGACCAAATCTTCAGAACTCTGGGGGTGCTATTCAGAACTCCAACAAAATATTTGGATTTCCGAGAAAAAAAAAAAATTGGAGCGTAGACCGGATGTAGGGTGCCAAGTTACTTCTGCAAATCTTCAGAACTCTTGCAATACTGCCCAGAACTGTAATAAAATTTATGGATTTTTAGTCATTGTTTCTGGACATAGCAATTTTCTCAAAAAAAATATCAAAAACGGCCAGAGATATACTGGAGATAGGGCATAAAGTCACTAGACCAAATCTTCAGAACTCTGGGGGTGCTATTCAGAACTCCAACAAAATATTTGGATTTCCGAGAAAAAAATAATTTTGGAGCGTAGACCGGATGTAGGGTGCCAAGTTACTTCTGCAAATCTTCAGAACTCTTGCAATACTGCCCAGAACTGTAATAAAATTTATGGATTTTTAGTCATTGTTTCTGGACACAGCAATTTTCTCAAAAAATATATCAAAAACAGCCAGAACTATTTAATTACTGGAGGTAGGGCATAAAGTCACTAGACCAAATCTTCGGAACTCTGGGGGTCCTATTCAGAACTCCAACAAAATATTTGGATTTCCGCGAAAAAAATATATTTGGAGCGTAGACCGGATGTAGGGTACCAAGTTACTTCTGCAAATCTTCAGAACTCTTGCAGTACTGCCCAGAACTGTAATAAAATTTATGGATTTTTAGACATTGTTTCTGGACATAGCAATTTTCTCAAAAAAAATATCAAAAACGGCCAGAACTATACTGGAGATAGGGCATAAAGTCACTAGACCAAATCTTCAGAACTCTGGGGGTGCTATTCAGAACTCCAACAAAATATTTGGATTTCCGAGAAAAAAATAAATTTGGAGCGTAGACCGAATGTAGGGTACCAAGTTACTTCTGCAAATCTTCAGAACTCTTGCAGTACTGCCCAGAAATGTAATAAAATTTATGGATTTTTAGTCATTGTTTCTGGACATAGCAATTTTCTCAAAAAAAATATCAAAAACGGAGAGAACTATTTAAATACTGGAGATAGGGCATAAAGTCACTAGACCAAATCTTCAGAACTCTGGGGGTGCTATTCAGAACTCCAACAAAATATTTGGATTTCCGAGAAACAAATAATTTTGGAGCGTAGACCGGATGTAGGGTGCCAAGTTACTTCTGCAAATCTTCAGAACTCTTGCAATACTGCCCAGAACTGTAATAAAATTTATGGATTTTTAGTCATTGTTTCTGGACACAGCAATTTTCTCAAAAAATATATCAAAAACAGCCAGAACTATTTAATTACTGGAGGTAGGGCATAAAGTCACTAGACCAAATCTTCGGAACTCTGGGGGTCCTATTCAGAACTCCAACAAAATATTTGGATTTCCGCGAAAAAAATATATTTGGAGCGTAGACCGGATGTAGGGTACCAAGTTACTTCTGCAAATCTTCAGAACTCTTGCAGTACTGCCCAGAACTGTAATAAAATTTATGGATTTTTAGTCATTGTTTCTGGACATAGCAATTTTCTCAAAAAAAATATCAAAAACGGCCAGAACTATTTAAATACTGGAGGTAGGGCATAAAGTCACTAGACCAAATCTTCGGAACTCTGGTGGTGCTATTCAGAACTCCAACAAAATATTTGGATTTCCGAGAAAAAAATAATTTTGGAGCGTAGACCGGATGTAGGGTGCCAAGTTACTTCTGCAAATCTTCAGAACTCTTGCAATACTGCCCAGAACTGTAATAAAATTTATGGATTTTTAGACATTGTTTCTGGACATAGCAATTTTCTCAAAAATAATATCAAAAACGGCCAGAACTCTTTAAATACTGGAGATAGGGCATAAAGTCACTAGACCAAATCTTCGGAACTCTGGGGGTGCTATTCAAACCTCCAACAAAATATTTGGATTTCCGAGAAAAAAATATTTTTGGAGCGTAGACCGGATGTAGGATGCCAAGTTACTTCTGCAAATCTTCAGAACTCTTGCAGTACTGCCCAGAACTGTAATAAAATTTATGGATTTTTAGACATTGTTTCTGGACATAGCAATTTTCTCAAAAAAAATATCAAAAACGGCCAGAACTATTTAAATACTGGAGATAGGGCATAAAGTCACTAGACCAAATCTTCAGAACTCTGGGGGTGCTATTCAGAACTCCAACAAAATATTTGGATTTCCGAGAAAAAAATAATTTTGGAGCGTAGACCGGATGTAGGGTGCCAAGTTACTTCTGCAAATCTTCAGAACTCTTGCAGTACTGCCCAGAACTGTAATAAAATTTATGGATTTTTAGACATTGTTTCTGGACATAGTAATTTTCTCAAAAAAAATATCAAAAACGGCCAGAACTATTTAAAT
This sequence comes from Myopa tessellatipennis, assembly GCA_943737955.2. Lineage (NCBI taxonomy): Eukaryota > Metazoa > Arthropoda > Insecta > Diptera > Conopidae > Myopa > Myopa tessellatipennis. Next base: position 8,379,032 of record OX031317.1, read on the forward strand.
ACTGGAGGTAGGGCATAAAGTCACTAGACCAAATCTTTGGAACTCTGGGGGTGCTATTCAGAACTCCAACAAAATATTTGGATTTCCGAGAAAAAAATAAATTTGGAGCGTAGACCGAATGTAGGGTACCAAGTTACTTCTGCAAATCTTCAGAACTCTTGCAGTACTGCCCAGAAATGTAATAAAATTTATGGATTTTTAGTCATTGTTTCTGGACATAGCAATTTTCTCAAAAAAAATATCAAAAACGGCCAGAACTATACTGGAGATAGGGCATAAAGTCACTAGACCAAATCTTCAGAACTCTGGGGGTGCTATTCAGAACTCCAACAAAATATTTGGATTTCCGAGAAAAAAATAAATTTGGAGCGTAGACCGAATGTAGGGTACCAAGTTACTTCTGCAAATCTTCAGAACTCTTGCAGTACTGCCCAGAAATGTAATAAAATTTATGGATTTTTAGTCATTGTTTCTGGACATAGCAATTTTCTCAAAAAAAATATCAAAAACGGAGAGAACTATTTAAATACTGGAGATAGGGCATAAAGTCACTAGACCAAATCTTCAGAACTCTGGGGGTGCTATTCAGAACTCCAACAAAATATTTGGATTTCCGAGAAACAAATAATTTTGGAGCGTAGACCGGATGTAGGGTGCCAAGTTACTTCTGCAAATCTTCAGAACTCTTGCAATACTGCCCAGAACTGTAATAAAATTTATGGATTTTTAGTCATTGTTTCTGGACACAGCAATTTTCTCAAAAAATATATCAAAAACAGCCAGAACTATTTAATTACTGGAGGTAGGGCATAAAGTCACTAGACCAAATCTTCGGAACTCTGGGGGTCCTATTCAGAACTCCAACAAAATATTTGGATTTCCGAGAAAAAAATATATTTGGAGCGTAGACCGGATGTAGGGTACCAAGTTACTTCTGCAAATCTTCAGAACTCTTGCAGTACTGCCCAGAACTGTAATAAAATTTATGGATTTTTAGTCATTGTTTCTGGAGATAGCAATTTTCTCAAAAAAAATATCAAAAACGGCCAGAACTATTTAAATACTGGAGGTAGGGCATAAAGTCACTAGACCAAATCTTCGGAACTCTGGGGGTGCTATTCAAACCTCCAACAAAATATTTGGATTTCCGAGAAAAAAATAAATTTGGAGCGTAGACCGAATGTAGGGTACCAAGTTACTTCTGCAAATCTTCAGAACTCTTGCAGTACTGCCCAGAACTGTAATAAAATTTATGGATTTTTAGACATTGTTTCTGGACATAGCAATTTTCTCAAAAAAAATATCAAAAACGGCCAGAACTATACTGGAGATAGGGCATAAAGTCACTAGACCAAATCTTCAGAACTCTGGGGGTGCTATTCAGAACTCCAACAAAATATTTGGATTTCCGAGAAAAAAATAAATTTGGAGCGTAGACCGAATGTAGGGTACCAAGTTACTTCTGCAAATCTTCAGAACTCTTGCAGTACTGCCCAGAAATGTAATAAAATTTATGGATTTTTAGTCATTGTTTCTGGACATAGCAATTTTCTCAAAAAAAATATCAAAAACGGAGAGAACTATTTAAATACTGGAGATAGGGCATAAAGTCACTAGACCAAATCTTCAGAACTCTGGGGGTGCTATTCAGAACTCCAACAAAATATTTGGATTTCCGAGAAACAAATAATTTTGGAGCGTAGACCGGATGTAGGGTGCCAAGTTACTTCTGCAAATCTTCAGAACTCTTGCAATACTGCCCAGAACTGTAATAAAATTTATGGATTTTTAGTCATTGTTTCTGGACACAGCAATTTTCTCAAAAAATATATCAAAAACAGCCAGAACTATTTAATTACTGGAGGTAGGGCATAAAGTCACTAGACCAAATCTTCGGAACTCTGGGGGTCCTATTCAGAACTCCAACAAAATATTTGGATTTCCGAGAAAAAAATATATTTGGAGCGTAGACCGGATGTAGGGTACCAAGTTACTTCTGCAAATCTTCAGAACTCTTGCAGTACTGCCCAGAACTGTAATAAAATTTATGGATTTTTAGTCATTGTTTCTGGAGATAGCAATTTTCTCAAAAAAAATATCAAAAACGGCCAGAACTATTTAAATACTGGAGGTAGGGCATAAAGTCACTAGACCAAATCTTCGGAACTCTGGGGGTGCTATTCAAACCTCCAACAAAATATTTGGATTTCCGAGAAAAAAATATTTTTGGAGCGTAGACCGGATGTAGGATGCCAAGTTACTTCTGCAAATCTTCAGAACTCTTGCAGTACTGCCCAGAACTGTAATAAAATTTATGGATTTTTAGACATTGTTTCTGGACATAGCAATTTTCTCAAAAAAAATATCAAAAACGGCCAGAACTATTTAAATACTGGAGATAGGGCATAAAGTCACTAGACCAAATCTTCAGAACCCTGGGGGTGCTATTCAGAACTCCAACAAAATATTTGGATTTCCGAGAAAAAAATAATTTTGGAGCGTAGACCGGATGTAGGGTGCCAAGTTACTTCTGCAAATCTTCAGAACTCTTGCAATACTGCCCAGAACTGTAATAAAATTTATGGATTTTTAGTCATTGTTTCTGGACACAGCAATTTTCTCAAAAAAAATATCAAAAACGGTCAGAACTATTTAAATACTGGAGATAGGGCATAAAGTCACTAGACCAAATCTTCAGAACTCTGGGGGTGCTATTCAGAACTCCAACAAAATATTTGGATTTCCGAGAAAAAAATAAATTTGGAGCGTAGACCGAATGTAGGGTACCAAGTTACTTCTGCAAATCTTCAGAACTCTTGCAATACTGCCCAGAACTGTAATAAAATTTATGGATTTTTAGACATTGTTTCTGGACAAAGCAATTTTCTCAAAAATAATATCAAAAACGGCCAGAACTCTTTAAATACTGGAGATAGGGCATAAAGTCACTAGACCAAATCTTCGGAACTCTGGGGGTGCTATTCAAACCTCCAACAAAATATTTGGATTTCCGAGAAAAAAATATTTTTGGAGCGTAGACCGGATGTAGGATGCCAAGTTACTTCTGCAAATCTTCAGAACTCTTGCAGTACTGCCCAGAACTGTAATAAAATTTATGGATTTTTAGACATTGTTTCTGGACATAGCAATTTTCTCAAAAAAAATATCAAAAACGGCCAGAACTATTTAAATACTGGAGATAGGGCATAAAGTCACTAGACCAAATCTTCAGAACTCTGGGGGTGCTATTCAGAACTCCAACAAAATATTTGGATTTCCGAGAAAAAAATAATTTTGGAGCGTAGACCGGATGTAGGGTGCCAAGTTACTTCTGCAAATCTTCAGAACTCTTGCAATACTGCCCAGAACTGTAATAAAATTTATGGATTTTTAGACATTGTTTCTGGACATAGCAATTTTCTCAAAAAAAATATCAAAAACGGCCAGAACTATTTAAATACTGGAGATAGGGCATAAAGTCACTAGACCAAATCTTCAGAACTCTGGGGGTGCTATTCAGAACTCCAACAAAATATTTGGATTTCCGAGAAAAAAATAATTTTGGAGCTTAGACCGGATGTAGGGTGCCAAGTTACTTCTGCAAATCTTCAGAACTCTTGCAATACTGCCCAGAACTGTAATAAAATTTATGGATTTTTAGTCATTGTTTCTGGACATAGCAATTTTCTCAAAAAAAATATCAAAAACGGCCAGAGATATACTGGAGATAGGGCATAAAGTCACTAGACCAAATCTTCAGAACTCTGGGGGTGCTATTCAGAACTCCAACAAAATATTTCGATTTCCGAGAAAAAAATAATTTTGGAGCGTAGACCGGATGTAGGGTGCCAAGTTACTTCTGCAAATCTTCAGAACTCTTGCAATACTGCCCAGAACTGCAATAAAATTTATGAATTTTTAGACATTGTTTCTGGACATAGCAATTTTCTCAAAAAAAATTTCAAAAACGGCCAGAACTATTTAAATACTGGAGGTAGGGCATAAAGTCACTAGACCAAATCTTCAGAACTCTGGGGGTGCTATTCAGAACTCCAACAAAATATTTCGATTTCCGAGAAAAAAATAATTTTGGAGCGTAGACCGGATGTAGGGTGCCAAGTTACTTCTGCAAATCTTCAGAACTCTTGCAATACTGCCCAGAACTGTAATAAAATTTATGGATTTTTAGTCATTGTTTCTGGACATAGCAATTTTCTCAAAAAAAATATCAAAAACGGCCAGAGATATACTGGAGATAGGGCATAAAGTCACTAGACCAAATCTTCAGAACTCTGGGGGTGCTATTCAGAACTCCAACAAAATATTTGGATTTCCGAGAAAAAAATAAATTTGGAGCGTAGACCGGATGTAGGGTGCCAAGTTACTTCTGCAAATCTTCAGAACTCTTGCAATACTGCCCAGAAATGTAATAAAATTTATGGATTTTTAGTCATTGTTTCTGGACATAGCAATTTTCTCAAAAAAAATATCAAAAACGGACAGAACTATTTAAATACTGGAGATAGGGCATAAAGTCACTAGACCAAATCTTCAGAACTCTGGGGGTGCTATTCAGAACTCCAACAAAATATTTGGATTTCCGAGAAAAAAATAATTTTGGAGCGTAGACCGGATGTAGGGTACCAAGTTACTTCTGCAAATCTTCAGAACTCTTGCAATACTGCCCAGAACTGTAATAAAATTTATGGATTTTTAGACATTGTTTCTGGACATAGCAATTTTCTCAAAAAAAATATCAAAAACGGCCAGAACTATTTAAATACTGGAGATAGGGCATAAAGTCACTAGAGCAAATCTTCAGAACTCTGGGGGTGCTATTCAGAACTCCAACAAAATATTTGGATTTCCGAGAAAAAAATAAATTTGGAGCGTAGACCGGATGTAGGGTGCCAAGTTACTTCTGCAAATCTTCAGAACTCTTGCAATACTGCCCAGAACTGTAATAAAATTTATGGATTTTTAGACATTGTTTCTGGACATAGCAATTTTTTAAAAAAAAATATCAAAAACGGCCAGAACTATTTAAATACTGGAGATAGGGCATAAAGTCACTAGACCAAATCTTCAGAACTCTGGGGGTGCTATTCAGAACTCCAACAAAATATTTGGATTTCCGAGAAAAAAATAATTTTGGGTCTTAGACCGGATGTAGGGTGCCAAGTTACTTCTGCAAATCTTCAGAACTCTTGCAATACTGCCCAGAACTGTAATAAAATTTATGGATTTTTAGTCATTGTTTCTGGACATAGCAATTTTCTCAAAAAAAATATCAAAAACGGCCAGAGATATACTGGAGATAGGGCATAAAGTCACTAGACCAAATCTTCAGAACTCTGGGGGTGCTATTCAGAACTCCAACAAAATATTTGGATTTCCGAGAAAAAAATAATTTTGGAGCGTAGACCGGATGTAGGGTGCCAAGTTACTTCTGCAAATCTTCAGAACTCTTGCAATACTGCCCAGAACTGCAATAAAATTTATGAATTTTTGGACATTGTTTCTGGACATAGCAATTTTCTCAAAAAAAATTTCAAAAACGGCCAGAACTATTTAAATACTGGAGGTAGGGCATAAAGTCACTAGACCAAATCTTCAGAACTCTGGGGGTGCTATTCAGAACTCCAACAAAATATTTCGATTTCCGAGAAAAAAATAATTTTGGAGCGTAGACCGGATGTAGGGTGCCAAGTTACTTCTGCAAATCTTCAGAACTCTTGCAATACTGCCCAGAACTGTAATAAAATTTATGGATTTTTAGTCATTGTTTCTGGACATAGCAATTTTCTCAAAAAAAATATCAAAAACGGCCAGAGATATACTGGAGATAGGGCATAAAGTCACTAGACCAAATCTTCAGAACTCTGGGGGTGCTATTCAGAACTCCAACAAAATATTTGGATTTCCGAGAAAAAAATAAATTTGGAGCGTAGACCGGATGTAGGGTGCCAAGTTACTTATGCAAATCTTCAGAACTCTTGCAATACTGCCCAGAAATGTAATAAAATTTATGGATTTTTAGTCATTGTTTCTGGACATAGCAATTTTCTCAAAAAAAATATCAAAAACGGACAGAACTATTTAAATACTGGAGATAGGGCATAAAGTCACTAGACCAAATCTTCAGAACTCTGGGGGTGCTATTCAGAACTCCAACAAAATATTTGGATTTCCGAGAAAAAAATAATTTTGGAGCGTAGACCGGATGTAGGGTGCCAAGGTACTTCTGCAAATCTTCAGAACTCTTGCAATACTGCCCAGAACTGTAATAAAATTTATGGATTTTTAGACATTGTTTCTGGACATAGCAATTTTCTCAAAAAAAATATCAAAAACGGCCAGAACTATTTAAATACTGGAGATAGGGCATAAAGTCACTAGAGCAAATCTTCAGAACTCTGGGGGTGCTATTCAGAACTCCAACAAAATATTTGGATTTCCGAGAAAAAAATAAATTTGGAGCGTAGACCGGATGTAGGGTGCCAAGTTACTTCTGCAAATCTTCAGAACTCTTGCAATACTGCCCAGAACTGTAATAAAATTTATGGATTTTTAGACATTGTTTCTGGACATAGCAATTTTTTAAAAAAAAATATCAAAAACGGCCAGAACTATTTAAATACTGGAGATAGGGCATAAAGTCACTAGACCAAATCTTCAGAACTCTGGGGGTCCTATTCAGAACTCCAACAAAATATTTGGATTTCCGAGAAAAAAATAAATTTGGAGCGTAGACCGGATGTAGGGTACCAAGTTACTTCTGCAAATCTTCAGAACTCTTGCAGTACTGCCCAGAACTGTAATAAAATTTATGGATTTTTAGTCATTGTTTCTGGACATAGCAATTTTCTCAAAAAAAATATCAAAAACGGCCAGAACTATTTAAATACTGGAGGTAGGGCATAAAGTCACTAGACCAAATCTTCGGAACTCTGGGGGTGCTATTCAGAACTCCAACAAAATATTTGGATTTCCGAGAAAAAAATAATTTTGGAGCGTAGACCGGATGTAGGGTGCCAAGTTACTTCTGCAAATCTTCAGAACTCTTGCAATACTGCCCAGAACTGTAATAAAATTTATGGATTTTTAGACATTGTTTCTGGACATAGCAATTTTCTCAAAAATAATATCAAAAACGGCCAGAACACTTTAAATACTGGAGATAGGGTATAAAGTCACTAGACCAAATCTTCGGAACTCTGGGGGTGCTATTCAAACCTCCAACAAAATATTTGGATTTCCGAGAAAAAAATATTTTTGGAGCGTAGACCGGATGTAGGATGCCAAGTTACTTCTGCAAATCTTCAGAACTCTTGCAGTACTGCCCAGAACTCTAATAAAATTTATGGATTTTTAGACCTTGTTTCTGGACATAGCAATTTTCTCAAAAAAAATATCAAAAACGGCCAGAACTAATTAAATACTGGAGGTAGGGCATAAAGTCACTAGACCAAATCTTCAGAACTCTGGGGGTGCTATTCAGAACTCCAACAAAATATTTGGATTTCCGAGAAAAAAATAATTTTGGAGCGTAGACCGGATGTAGGGTGCCAAGTTACTTCTGCAAATCTTCAGAACTCTTACAATACTGCCCAGAACTGTAATAAAATTTATGGATTTTTAGACATTGTTTCTGGACATAGCAATTTTCTCAAAAAAAATATGAAAAACGGCCAGAACTATTTAAATACTGGAGATAGGGCATAAAGTCACTAGACCAAATCTTCAGAACTCTGGGGGTGCTATTCAGAACTCCAACAAAATATTTGGATTTCCGAGAAAAAAATAATTTTGGAGCTTAGACCGGATGCAGGGTGCCAAGTTACTTCTGCAAATCTTCAGAACTCTTGCAATACTGCCCAGAACTGTAATAAAATTTATGGATTTTTAGTCATTGTTTCTGGACATAGCAATTTTCTCAAAAAAAATATCAAAAACGGCCAGAGATATACTGGAGATAGGGCATAAAGTCACTAGACCAAATCTTCAGAACTCTGGGGGTGCTATTCAGAACTCCAACAAAATATTTGGATTTCCGAGAAAAAAATAATTTTGGAGCGTAGACCGGATGTAGGGTGCCAAGTTACTTCTGCAAATCTTCAGAACTCTTGCAATACTGCCCAGAACTGCAATAAAATTTATGAATTTTTAGACATTGTTTCTGGACATAGCAATTTTCTCAAAAAAAATTTCAAAAACGGCCAGAACTATTTAAATACTGGAGGTAGGGCATAAAGTCACTAGACCAAATCTTCAGAACTCTGGGGGTGCTATTCAGAACTCCAACAAAATATTTCGATTTCCGAGAAAAAAATAATTTTGGAGCGTAGACCGGATGTAGGGTGCCAAGTTACTTCTGCAAATCTTCAGAACTCTTGCAATACTGCCCAGAACTGTAATAAAATTTATGGATTTTTAGTCATTGTTTCTGGACATAGCAATTTTCTCAAAAAAAAAATATCAAAAACGGCGATAACTATTTAAATACTGGAGATAGGGCATAAAGTCACTAGACCTAATCTTCAGAACTCTGGGGGTGCTATTCAGAACTCCAACAAAATATTTGGATTTCCGAGAAAAAAATAAATTTGGAGCGTAGACCGGATGTAGGGTGCCAAGTTACTTCTGCAAATCTTCAGAACTCTTGCAATACTGCCCAGAACTGTAATAAAATTTATGGATTTTTAGACATTGTTTCTGGACATAGCAATTTTCTCAAAAAAAATATCAAAAACGGCCAGAACTATTTAAATACTGGAGATAGGGCATAAAGTCACTAGACCAAATCTTCAGAACTCTGGGGGTGCTATTCAGAACTCCAACAAAATATTTGGATTTCCGAGAAAAAAATATTTGGAGCGTAGACCGAATGTAGGGTACCAAGTTACTTCTGCAAATCTTCAGAACTCTTGCAGTACTGCCCAGAAATGTAATAAAATTTATGGATTTTTAGTCATTGTTTCTGGACATAGCAATTTTCTCAAAAAAAATATCAAAAACGGACAGAACTATTTAAATACTGGAGATAGGGCATAAAGTCACTAGACCAAATCTTCAGAACTCTGGGGGTGCTATTCAGAACTCCAACAAAATATTTGGATTTCCGAGAAAAAAATAATTTTGGAGCGTAGACCGGATGTAGGGTGCCAAGTTACTTCTGCAAATCTTCAGAACTCTTGCAATACTGCCCAGAACTGTAATAAAATTTATGGATTTTTAGACATTGTTTCTGGACATAGCAATTTTCTCAAAAAAAATATCAAAAACGGCCAGAACTATTTAAATACTGGAGATAGGGCATAAAGTCACTAGACCAAATCTTCAGAACTCTGGGGGTGCTATTCAGAACTCCAACAAAATATTTGGATTTCCGAGAAAAAAATAAATTTGGAGCGTAGACCGGATGTAGGGTGCCAAGTTACTTCTGCAAATCTTCAGAACTCTTGCAATACTGCCCAGAACTGTAATAAAATTTATGGATTTTTAGACATTGTTTCTGGACATAGCAATTTTCTCAAAAAAAATATCAAAAACGGCCAGAACTATTTAAATACTGGAGATAGGGCATAAAGTCACTAGAGCAAATCTTCAGAACTCTGGGGGTGCTATTCAGAACTCCAACAAAATATTTGGATTTCCGAGAAAAAAATAAATTTGGAGCGTAGACCGGATGTAGGGTGCCAAGTTACTTCTGCAAATCTTCAGAACTCTTGCAATACTGCCCAGAACTGTAATAAAATTTATGGATTTTTAGACATTGTTTCTGGACATAGCAATTTTTTAAAAAAAAATATCAAAAACGGCCAGAACTATTTAAATACTGGAGATAGGGCATAAAGTCACTAGACCAAATCTTCAGAACTCTGGGGGTCCTATTCAGAACTCCAACAAAATATTTGGATTTCCGAGAAAAAAATAAATTTGGAGCTTAGACCGGATGTAGGGTGCCAAGTTACTTCTGCAAATCTTCAGAACTCTTGCAGTACTGCCCAGAACTGTAATAAAATTTATGGATTTTTAGTCATTGTTTCTGGACATAGCAATTTTCTCAACAAAAATATCAAAAACGGCCAGAACTATTTAAATACTGGAGGTAGGGCATAAAGTCACTAGACCAAATCTTCGGAACTCTGGGGGTGCTATTCAGAACTCCAACAAAATATTTGGATTTCCGAGAAAAAAATAAATTTGGAGCGTAGACCGGATGTAGGGTGCCAAGTTACTTCTGCAAATCTTCAGAACTCTTGCAATACTGCCCAGAACTGTAATAAAATTTATGGATTTTTAGACATTGTTTCTGGACATAGCAATTTTCTCAAAAATAATATCAAAAACGGCCAGAACACTTTAAATACTGGAGATAGGGTATAAAGTCACTAGACCAAATCTTCGGAACTCTGGGGGTGCTATTCAAACCTCCAACAAAATATTTGGATTTCCGAGAAAAAAATATTTTTGGAGCGTAGACCGGATGTAGGATGCCAAGTTACTTCTGCAAATCTTCAGAACTCTTGCAATACTGCCCAGAACTGTAATAAAATTTATGGATTTTTAGACATTGTTTCTGGACATAGCAATTTTCTCAAATCTTCAGAACTCTTGCAGTACTGCCCAGAACTGTAATAAAATTTATGGATTTTTAGACCTTGTTTCTGGACATAGCAATTTTCTCAAAAAAAATATCAAAAACGGCCAGAACTATTTAAATACTGGAGGTAGGGCATAAAGTCACTAGACCAAATCTTCAGACCTCTGGGGGTGCTATTCAGAACTCCAACAAAATATTTGGATTTCCGAGAACAAAATAATTTTGGAGCGTAGACCGGATGTAGGGTGCCAAGTTACTTCTGCAAATCTTCAGAACTCTTGCAATACTGCCCAGAACTGTAATAAAATTTATGGATTTTTAGTCAATGTTTCTGGACATAGCAATTTTCTCAAAAAAAATATCAAAAACGGCCAGAACTATTTAAATACTGGAGATAGGGCATAAAGTCACTAGACCAATTCCTTGGAACTCTGGGGGTGCTATTCAGAACTCCAACAAAATATTTGGATTTCCGAGAAAAAAATAAATTTGGAGCGTAGACCGAATGTAGGGTGCCAAGTTACTTCTGCAAATCTTCAGAACTCTTGCAGTACTGCCCAGAACTGTAATAAAATTTATGGATTTTTAGTCATTGTTTCTGGACATAGCAATTTTCTCAAAAAAATATCAAAAACGGCCAGAACTATACTGGAGATAGGGCATAAAGTCACTAGACCAAATCTTCAGAACTCTGGGGGTGCTATTCAGAACTCCAACAAAATATTTGGATTTCCGAGAAAAAAATAAATTGGGAGCGTAGACCGGATGTAGGGTGCCAAGTTACTTCTGCAAATCTTCAGAACTCTTGAAGTGCTGCCCAAAACTGTAATAAAATTTATGGATTTTTAGTCATTGTTTCTGGACATAGCAATTTTCTCAAAAATAATATCAAAAACGGCCAGAACACTTTAAATACTGGAGATAGGGTATAAAGTCACTAGACCAAATCTTCGGAACTCTGGGGGTGCTATTCAAACCTCCAACAAAATATTTGGATTTCCGAGAAAAAAATATTTTTGGAGCGTAGACCGGATGTAGGATGCCAAGTTACTTCTGCAAATCTTCAGAACTCTTGCAGTACTGCCCAGAACTCTACTAAAATTTATGGATTTTTAGTCATTGTTTCTGGACATAGCAATTTTCTCAAAAAAAATATCAAAAACGGCCAGAACTAATTAAATACTGGAGGTAGGGCATAAAGTCACTAGACCAAATCTTCAGAACTCTGGGGGTGCTATTCAGAACTCCAACAAAATATTTGGATTTCCGAGAAAAAAATAATTTTGGAACGTAGACCGGATGTAGGGTGCCAAGTTACTTCTGCAAATCTTCAGAACTCTTGCAGTACTGCCCAGAACTGTAATAATATTTATGGATTTTTAGACATTGTTTCTGGACATAGTAATTTTCTCAAAAAAAAATATCAAAAACGGCCAGAACTATTTAAATACTGGAGGTAGGGCATAAAGTCACTAGACCAAATCTTTGGAACTCTGGGGGTCCTATTCAGAACTCCAACAAAATATTTGGATTTCCGAGAAAAAAAATATTTTGGAGCGTAGACCGGATGTAGGGTACCAAGTTACTTCTGCAAATCTTCAGAACTCTTGCAGTACTGCCCAGAACTGTAATAAAATTTATGAATTTTTAGTCATTGTTTCTGGACATAGCAATTTTCTCAAAAAAAATATCATAAACGGCCAGAACTATACTGGAGATAGGGTATAAAGTCACTAGACCAAATCTTCAGAACTCTGGGGGTGGTATTCAGAACTCCAACAAAATATTTGGATTTCCGAGAAAAAAATAATTTTGGAGCGTAGACCGGATGTAGGGTGCCAAGTTACTTCTGCAAATCTTCAGAACTCTTGCAGTACTGCCCAGAACTGTAATAAAATGTATGGATTTTTAGACCTTGTTTCTGGACATAGCAATTTTCTCAAAAAAAATATCAAAAACGGCCAGAACTATACTGGAGATAGGGCATAAAGTCACTAGACCAAATCTTCAGAACTCTGGGGGTGCTATTCAGAACTCCAACAAAATATTTGGATTTCCGAGAAAAAAATAAATTTGGAGCGTAGACCGGATGTAGGGTGCCAAGTTACTTCTGCAAATCTTCAGAACTCTTGCAGTACTGCCCAGAACTGTAATAAAATTTATGGATTTTTAGTCATTGTTTCTGGACATAGCAATTTTCTCAAAAAAATCAAAAACGGCCAGAACTATTTAAATACTGGAGGTAGGGCACAAAGTCACTAGACCAAATCTTCGGAACTCTGGGGGTCCTATTCAGAACTCCAACAAAATATTTGGATTTCCGAGAAAAAAATATTTTTGGAATGTAGAGCAGATGTAGGGTGCCAAGTTACTTCTGCAAATGTTCAGAACTCTTGCAATACTGCCCAGAACTGTAATAAAATTTATGGATTTTTAGACATTGTTTCTGGACATAGCAATTTTCTCAAAAAAAATATCAAAAACGGCCAGAACTATTTAAATACTGGAGATAGGGCATAAAGTCACTAGACCAAATCTTCAGAACTCTGGGGGTGCTATTCAGAACTCCAACAAAATATTTGGATTTCCGAGAAAAAAAAAAATTTGGAGCGTAGACCGAATGTAGGGTACCAAGTTACTTCTGCAAATCTTCAGAACTCTTGCAGTACTGCCCAGAAATGTAATAAAATTTATGGATTTTTAGTCATTGTTTCTGGACATAGCAATTTTCTCAAAAAAAATATCAAAAACGGACAGAACTATTTAAATACTGGAGATAGGGCATAAAGTCACTAGACCAAATCTTCAGAACTCTGGGGGTGCTATTCAGAACTCCAACAAAATATTTGGATTTCCGAGAAAAAAATATATTTGGAGCGTAGACCGGATGTAGGGTACCAAGTTACTTCTGCAAATCTTCAGAACTCTTGCAGTACTGCCCAGAACTGTAATAAAATTTATGGATTTTTAGTCATTGTTTCTGGACATAGCAATTTTCTCAAAAAAAATATCAAAAACGGCCAGAACTATTTAAATACTGGAGGTAGGGCATAAAGTCACTAGACCAAATCTTCGGAACTCTGGGGGTGCTATTCAGAACTCCAACAAAATATTTGGATTTCCGAGAAAAAAATAATTTTGGAGCGTAGACCGGATGTAGGGTGCCAAGTTACTTCTGCAAATCTTCAGAACTCTTGCAATACTGCCCAGAACTGTAATAAAATTTATGGATTTTTAGACATTGTTTCTGGACATAGCAATTTTTTCAAAAATAATATCAAAAACGGCCAGAACTCTTTAAATACTGGAGATAGGGCATAAAGTCACTAGACCAAATCTTCGGAACTCTGGGGGTGCTATTCAAACCTCCAACAAAATATTTGGATTTCCGAGAAAAAAATATTTTTGGAGCGTAGACCGGATGTAGGATGCCAAGTTACTTCTGCAAATCTTCAGAACTCTTGCAGTACTGCCCAGAACTGTAATAAAATTTATGGATTTTTAGACCTTGTTTCTGGACATAGCAATTTTCTCAAAAAAAATATCAAAAACGGCCAGAACTATTTAAATACTGGAGATAGGGCATAAAGTCACTAGACCAAATCTTCAGAACTCTGGGGGTGCTATTCAGAACTCCAACAAAATATTTGGATTTCCGAGAAAAAAATAATTTTGGAGCGTAGACCGGATGTAGGATGCCAAGTTACTTCTGCAAATCTTCAGAACTCTTGCAATACTGCCCAGAACTGTAATAAAATTTATGGATTTTTAGTCATTGTTTCTGGACATAGCAATTTTCTCAAAAAAAATATCAAAAACGGCCAGAACTATTTAAATACTGGAGATAGGGCATAAAGTCACTAGACCAAATCTTCAGAACTCTGGGGGTGCTATTCAGAACTCCAACAAAATATTTGGATTTCCGAGAAAAAAATAATTTTGGAGCGTAGACCGGATGTAGGGTACCAAGTTACTTCTGCAAATCTTCAGAACTCTTGCAGTACTACCCAGAACAGTAATAAAATTTATGGATTTTTAGTCATTGTTTCTGGACATAGCAATTTTCTCAAAAAAAATATCAAAAACGGCCAGAACTATTTAAATACTGGAGATAGGACATAAAGTCACTAGACCAAATCTTCGGAACTCTGGGGGTGCTATTCAGAACTCCAACAAAATATTTGGATTTCCGAGAATTATCGATTGTATTAACGATTTACAAATAAGAATTTTAAAATAATTATTTGATATCGTAGAAATCCAAAAATTTGACTGAGTAATACTGCAAGAGTTCTGAAGGTTTGCAGAAGTAACTTGTTACCCTACATCCGGTCTACGATCCAAATATATTTTTTTCTCGGAAATCCAAATATTTTATTGGAGTTCTGAATAGCACCCCCAGAGTTCCGAAGATTTGGTCTAGTGACTTTATGCCCTCTTTTCAGTATTTAAATAGTTATCGCCGTTTTTGATATTTTTTTTGAGAAAATTGGTTTGTCCAGAAACAATGACAAAAAATCCATAAATTTTATTAAGGTTCTGGGAAGTACTGCAAGAGTTCTGAAGATTTGCAGAAGTAACTTGGCACCCTACATCCGGTCTACACTCCAAAATAATTTTTTTCTCGGAAATCCAAATATTTTGTTGGAGTTCTGAATAGCACCCCTAGAGTTCTGAAGATTTGGTCTAGTGACTTTATGCCCTATCTCCAGTATTTAAATAGTTATGGCCGTTTTGATATTTTTTTTGAGAAAATCGCTATGTCCAGAAACAATGACTAAAAATCCATAAATTTTATTATAGTTCTGGGCAGTGCTGCAAGGGTTCTGAAGATTTGCAGAAGTAACTTGGTACCCTACATCCGGGCTAAGCTCCAAATTAATTTTTTTCTCGGAAATCCAAATATTTTGTTGGAGTTCTGAATAGCACCCCCAGAGTTCTGAAGATTTGGTTTAGTGACTTTATGCCCTATCTTCAGTATTTAAATAGTTATCGCCGTTTTTGATATTTTTTTTGAGAAAATTGGTATGTCCAGAAACAATGATTAAAATCCATAAATTTTATTACAGTTCTGGGCAGTACTGCAAGAGTTTTGAAGATTTGTAGAAGTAACTTGGTACCCTACATCCGGTCTACACTCCAAAAATTATTTTTTTCTCGGAAATCCAAATATTTTGTTGGAGTTCTGAATAGCACCCCCAGAGTTCTGAAGATTTGGTCTAGTGAATTTATGCCCTATCTCCAGTATTTAAATAGTTCTGGCCGTTTTTGATATTTTTTTTGAGAAAATTGCTATGTCCAGAAACAATGACTAAAAATCCATAAATTTTATTACAGTTCTGGGCAGTATTGCAAGAGTTCTGAAGATTTGCAGAAGTAACTTGGCACCCTACATCCGGTCTACGTTCCAAATTTTTTTTTTTCTCGGAAATCCAAATATTTTGTTGGAGTTCTGAATAGCACCCCCAGAGTTCTGAAGATTTGGTCTAGTGACTTTATGCCCTACCTCCAGTATTTAAATAGTTCTGGCCGTTTTTGATATTTTTTTTGAGAAAATTGCTATGTCCAGAAACAAGGTCTAAAAATCCATAAATTTTATTACAGTTCTGGGCAGTACTGCAAGAGTTCTGAAGATTTGCAGAAGTATCTTGGCATCCTACATCCGGTCTCCGCTCCAAAAATATTTTTTTCTCGGAAATCCAAATATTTTGTTGGAGGTTTGAATAGCACCCCCAGAGTTCCGAAGATTTGGTCTAGTGACTTTATGCCCTATCTCCAGTATTTAAAGAGTTCTGGCCGTTTTTGATATTATTTTTGAGAAAATTGCTATGTCCAGAAACAATGACTAAAAATCCATAAATTTTATTACAGTTCTGGGCAGTACTGCAAGAGTTCTGAAGATTTGCAGAAGTAACTTGGCACCCTACATCCGGTCTACGCTCCAAATTTATTTTTTTCTCGAAAATCCAAATATTTTGTTGGAGTTCTAAATAGCACCCCTAGAGTTCTGAAGATTTTGTCTAGTGACTTTATGCCCTATCTTCAGTATTTGAATAGTATTTCTCGGAAATCCAAATATTTTGTTGGAGTTCTGGATAGCACCCCCATAGTTCCGAAGATTTGGTCTAGTGACTTTATGCCCTATCTCCAGTATTTAAATAGTTCTGGCCGTTTTTGATATTTTTTTTGAGAAAATCGCTATGTCCACAAACAATGACTAAAAATCCATAAATTTTATTACAGTTCTGGGCAGTATTGCAAGAGTTCTGAAGATTTGCACAAGTAA
The DNA here is from genome assembly GCA_943737955.2 of Myopa tessellatipennis. Lineage (NCBI taxonomy): Eukaryota > Metazoa > Arthropoda > Insecta > Diptera > Conopidae > Myopa > Myopa tessellatipennis. Next base: position 8,395,924 of record OX031317.1, read on the forward strand.
CTTGGTACCCTACATCCGGTCTAAGCTCCAAAAATATTTTTTCTCGGAAATTCAAATATTTTGTTGGAGTTCTGGATAGCATCTCCAGAGTTCCGAAGATTTTGTCTAGTGACTTTATGCCCTCTCTTCAGTATTTAAATAGTATTTCTCGAAAATCCAAATATTTTGTTGGAGTTCTGGATAGCACCCCCATAGTTCCGAAGATTTGGTCTAGTGACTTTATGCCCTATCTCCAGGATTTAAATACTTCTGGCCGTTTTTGATATTTTTTTTGAGAAAATCGCTATGTCCACAAACAATGACAAAAAATCCATAAATTTTATTACAGTTCTGGGCACTATTGCAAGAGTTCTGAAGATTTGCACAAGTAACTTGGCACCCTACATCCGGTCTAAGCTCCAAAATTATTTTTTCTCGGAAATCCAAATATTTTGTTGGAGTTCTGGATAGCACCCCTAGAGTTCCGAAGATTTGGTCTAGTGACTTTATGCCCTATCTCCAGTATTTATATAGTTATGGCCGTTTTTGATATTTTTTTTGAGAAAATCGCTATGTCCAGAAACAATGACTAAAAATCCATAAATTTTATTACAGTTCTGGGCAGTATTGCAAGAGTTCTGAAGATTTGCACAAGTAACTTGGCACCCTACATCCGGTCTACGCTCCAAATTTATTTTTTTCTCGAAAATCCAAATATTTTGTTGGAGTTCTAAATAGCACCCCTAGAGTTCTGAAGATTTTGTCTAGTGACTTTATGCCCTATCTTCAGTATTTGAATAGTATTTCACGGAAATCCAAATATTTTGTTGGAGTTCTGGATAGCACCCCCATAGTTCCGAAGATTTGGTCTAGTGACTTTATGCCCTATCTCCAGTATTTAAATAGTTCTGGCCGTTTTTGATATTTTTTTTGAGAAAATCGCTATGTCCACAAACAATGACTAAAAATCCATAAATTTTATTACAGTTCTGGGCAGTATTGCAAGAGTTCTGAAGATTTGCAGAAGTAACTTGGCACCCTACATCCGGTCTACTCTCCAAATTTATTTTTTTCTCGGAAATCCAAATATTTTGTTGGAGTTCTGAATAGCACCCCTAGAGTTCCTAAGATTTGGTCTAGTGACTTTATGCCCTATCTCCAGTATTTATATAGTTATGGCCGTTTTTGATATTTTTTTTGAGAAAATCGCTATGTCCAGAAACAATGACTAAAAATCCATAAATTTTATTATAGTTCTGGGCAGTGCTGCAAGGGTTCTGAAGATTTGCAGAAGTAACTTGGTACCCTACATCCGGTCTAAGCTCCAAAATTATTTTTTTCTCGGAAATCCAAATATTTTGTTAGAGTTCTGAATAGCACCCCCAGAGTTCTGAAGATTTGGTTTAGTGACTTTATGCCCTATCTTCAGTATTTAAATAGTTATCGCCGTTTTTGATATTTTTTTTGAGAAAATTGGTTTGTCCAGAAACAATGACTAAAAATCCATAAATTTTATTACAGTTCTGGGCAGTACTGCAAGAGTTCTGAAGATTTGCAAAAGTAACTTGGCACCCTACATCCGGTCTACACTCCAAAATTATTTTTTTCTCGGAAATCCAAATATTTTGCTGGAGTTCTGAATAGCACCCCCAGAGTTCTGAAGATTTGGTGTAGTGACTTTATGCCCTGTCTCCAGTATTTATATAGTTATGGCCGTTTTTGATATTTTTTTTGAGAAAATCGCTATGTCCAGAAACAATGACTAAAAATCCATAAATTTTATTATAGTTCTGGGCAGTGCTGCAAGGGTTCTGAAGATTTGCAGAAGTAACTTGGCACCCTACATCCGGTCTAAGCTCCAAATTTATTTTTTTCTCGGAAATCCAAATATTTTGTTGGAGTTCTGAATAGCACCCCCAGATTTCTGAAGATTTGATTTAGTGACTTTATGCCCTATCTTCAGTATTTAAATAGTTATCGCCGTTTTTGATATTTTTTTTGAGAAAATTGGTATGTCCAGAAACAATAACTAAAAATCCATAAATTTTATTACATTTCTGGGCAGTACTGCAAGAGTTTTGAAGATTTGCAGAAGTAACTTGGCACCCTACATCCGGTCTACACTCCAAATTTATTTTTTTCTCGGAAATCCAAATATTTTGTTGGAGTTCTGAATAGCACCCCTAGAGTTCCGAAGATTTGGTCTAGTGACTTTATGCCCTATCTCCAGTATTTATATAGTTATGGCCGTTTTTGATATTTTTTTTGAGAAAATCGCTATGTCCAGAAACAATGACTAAAAATCCATAAATTTTATTATAGTTCTGGGCAGTGCTGCAAGGGTTCTGAAGATTTGCAGAAGTAACTTGGCACCCTACATCCGGTCTAAGCTCCAAAATTAATTTTTTCTCGGAAATCCGAATATTTTGTTGGAGTTCTAAATAGCACCCCCAGAGTTCTGAAGATTTTGTCTAGTGACTTTATGCCCTATCTTCAATATTTAAATAGTATTTCTCGGAAAACCAAATATTTTGTTGGAGTTCTGGATAGCACCCCCATAGTTCCGAAGATTTGGTCTAGTGAATTTATGCCCTATCTCCAGTATTTAAATAGTTATGGCCGTTTTTGATATTTTTTTTGAGAAAATTGCTATGTCCAGAAACAATGACTAAAAATCCATAAATTTTATTACATTTCTGGGCAGTACTGCAAGAGTTCTGAAGATTTGCAGAAGTAACTTGGTACCCTACATTCGGTCTACGCTCCAAATATTTTTTTCTCGGAAATCCAAATATTTTGTTGGAGTTCTGAATAGCACCCCCAGAGTTCTGAAGATTTGGTCTAGTGACTTTATGCCCTATCTCCAGTATTTAAATAGTTCTGGCCGTTTTTGATATTTTTTTTGAGAAAATTGCTATGTCCAGAAACAATGTCTAAAAATCCATAAATTTTATTACAGTTCTGGGCAGTATTGCAAGAGTTCTGAAGATTTGCAGAAGTAACTTGGCACCCTACATCCGGTCTACGCTCCAAATTTATTTTTTTCTCGGAAATCCAAATATTTTGTTGGAGTTCTGAATAGCACCCCCAGAGTTCTGAAGATTAGGTCTAGTGACTTTATGCCCTATCTCCAGTATTTAAATAGTTATCGCCGTTTTTGATATTTTTTTTTTGAGAAAATTGCTATGTCCAGAAACAATGACTAAAAATCCATAAATTTTATTACAGTTCTGGGCAGTATTGCAAGAGTTCTGAAGATTTGCAGAAGTAACTTGGCACCCTACATCCGGTCTACGCTCCAAAATTATTTTTTTCTCGGAAATCGAAATATTTTGTTGGAGTTCTGAATAGCACCCCCAGAGTTCTGAAGATTTGGTCTAGTGACTTTATGCCCTACCTCCAGTATTTAAATAGTTCTGGCCGTTTTTGAAATTTTTTTTGAGAAAATTGCTATGTCCAGAAACAATGTCTAAAAATTCATAAATTTTATTGCAGTTCTGGGCAGTATTGCAAGAGTTCTGAAGATTTGCAGAAGTAACTTGGCACCCTACATCCGGTCTACGCTCCAAAATTATTTTTTTCTCGGAAATCCAAATATTTTGTTGGAGTTCTGAATAGCACCCCCAGAGTTCTGAAGATTTGGTCTAGTGACTTTATGCCCTATCTCCAGTATATCTCTGGCCGTTTTTGATATTTTTTTTGAGAAAATTGCTATGTCCAGAAACAATGACTAAAAATCCATAAATTTTATTACAGTTCTGGGCAGTATTGCAAGAGTTCTGAAGATTTGCAGAAGTAACTTGGCACCCTACATCCGGTCTACGTTCCAAATTTATTTTTTTCTCGGAAATCCAAATATTTTGTTGGAGTTCTGAATAGCACCCCCAGAGTTCTGAAGATTTGGTCTAGTGACTTTATGCCCTACCTCCAGTATTTAAATAGTTCTGGCCGTTTTTGATATTTTTTTTGAGAAAGTTGCTATGTCCAGAAACAAGGTCTAAAAATCCATAAATTTTATTACAGTTCTGGGCAGTACTGCAAGAGTTCTGAAGATTTGCAGAAGTATCTTGGCATCCTACATCCGGTCTCCGCTCCAAAAATATTTTTTTCTCGGAAATCCAAATATTTTGTTGGAGGTTTGAATAGCACCCCCAGAGTTCCGAAGATTTGGTTTAGTGACTTTATGCCCTATCTCCAGTATTTAAAGAGTTCTGGCCGTTTTTGATATTATTTTTGAGAAAATTGCTATGTCCAGAAACAATGACTAAAAATCCATAAATTTTATTACAGTTCTGGGCAGTACTGCAAGAGTTCTGAAGATTTGCAGAAGTAACTTGGCACCCTACATCCGGTCTACGCTCCAAATTTATTTTTTTCTCGAAAATCCAAATATTTTGTTGGAGTTCTAAATAGCACCCCTAGAGTTCTGAAGATTTTGTCTAGTGACTTTATGCCCTATCTTCAGTATTTGAATAGTATTTCTCGGAAATCCAAATATTTTGTTGGAGTTCTGGATAGCACCCCCATAGTTCCGAAGATTTGGTCTAGTGACTTTATGCCCTATCTCCAGTATTTAAATAGTTCTGGCCGTTTTTGATATTTTTTTTGAGAAAATCGCTATGTCCACAAACAATGACTAAAAATCCATAAATTTTATTACAGTTCTGGGCAGTATTGCAAGAGTTCTGAAGATTTGCACAAGTAACTTGGTACCCTACATCCGGTCTAAGCTCCAAAAATATTTTTTCTCGGAAATTCAAATATTTTGTTGGAGTTCTGGATAGCATCTCCAGAGTTCCGAAGATTTTGTCTAGTGACTTTATGCCCTCTCTTCAGTATTTAAATAGTATTTCTCGAAAATCCAAATATTTTGTTGGAGTTCTGGATAGCACCCCCATAGTTCCGAAGATTTGGTCTAGTGACTTTATGCCCTATCTCCAGGATTTAAATACTTCTGGCCGTTTTTGATATTTTTTTTGAGAAAATCGCTATGTCCACAAACAATGACTAAAAATCCATAAATTTTATTACAGTTCTGGGCAGTATTGCAAGAGTTCTGAAGATTTGCACAAGTAACTTGGCACCCTACATCCGGTCTAAGCTCCAAAATTATTTTTTCTCGGAAATCCAAATATTTTGTTGGAGTTCTGGATAGCACCCCTAGAGTTCCGAAGATTTGGTCTAGTGACTTTATGCCCTATCTCCAGTATTTATATAGTTATGGCCGTTTTTGATATTTTTTTTGAGAAAATCGCTATGTCCAGAAACAATGACTAAAAATCCATAAATTTTATTACAGTTCTGGGCAGTATTGCAAGAGTTCTGAAGATTTGCACAAGTAACTTGGCACCCTACATCCGGTCTACGCTCCAAATTTATTTTTTTCTCGAAAATCCAAATATTTTGTTGGAGTTCTAAATAGCACCCCTAGAGTTCTGAAGATTTTGTCTAGTGACTTTATGCCCTATCTTCAGTATTTGAATAGTATTTCACGGAAATCCAAATATTTTGTTGGAGTTCTGGATAGCACCCCCATAGTTCCGAAGATTTGGTCTAGTGACTTTATGCCCTATCTCCAGTATTTAAATAGTTCTGGCCGTTTTTGATATTTTTTTTGAGAAAATCGCTATGTCCACAAACAATGACTAAAAATCCATAAATTTTATTACAGTTCTGGGCAGTATTGCAAGAGTTCTGAAGATTTGCAGAAGTAACTTGGCACCCCACATCCGGTCTACTCTCCAAATTTATTTTTTTCTCGGAAATCCAAATATTTTGTTGGAGTTCTGAATAGCACCCCTAGAGTTCCGAAGATTTGGTCTAGTGACTTTATGCCCTATCTCCAGTATTTATATAGTTATGGCCGTTTTTGATATTTTTTTTGAGAAAATCGCTATGTCCAGAAACAATGACTAAAAATCCATAAATTTTATTATAGTTCTGGGCAGTGCTGCAAGGGTTCTGAAGATTTGCAGAAGTAACTTGGTACCCTACATCCGGTCTAAGCTCCAAAATTATTTTTTTCTCGGAAATCCAAATATTTTGTTAGAGTTCTGAATAGCACCCCCAGAGTTCTGAAGATTTGGTTTAGTGACTTTATGCCCTATCTTCAGTATTTAAATAGTTATCGCCGTTTTTGATATTTTTTTTGAGAAAATTGGTTTGTCCAGAAACAATGACTAAAAATCCATAAATTTTATTACAGTTCTGGGCAGTACTGCAAGAGTTCTGAAGATTTGCAAAAGTAACTTGGCACCCTACATCCGGTCTACACTCCAAAATTATTTTTTTCTCGGAAATCCAAATATTTTGCTGGAGTTCTGAATAGCACCCCCAGAGTTCTGAAGATTTGGTCTAGTGACTTTATGCCCTGTCTCCAGTATATATATAGTTATGGCCGTTTTTGATATTTTTTTTGAGAAAATCGCTATGTCCAGAAACAATGATGTTGAGAGAGGTTGGCAACCCTGGCAACGTACATGTTTCTCATATTCTTACTTCATGTCTTTTTCTTTATCTACTTGTTATACATATTGTTTTAGTCTAATAAAACTCTTCATAGTAGAAGGATGTGGCTCTGCTTTATTTTCAACAAATGACTAAAAATCCAAAAATTTTATTACTGTTCTGCAAGAGTTCTGAAGATTTGCAGAAGTAACTTGGCACCCTACATTTGGTCTACGCTCCAAATTTATTTTTTTCTCGGAAATTCAAATATTTTGTTGGAGTTCTGAATAGCACCCCCAGAGTTCTGAAGATTTGGTTTAGTGACTTTATGCCCTATCTCCAGTATTTAAATAGTTCTGGCCGTTTTTGATATTTTTTTTGAGAAAAAAAATCCATAAATTTTATTACAGTTCTGGGCAGTACTGCAGGTGTTCTGAAGATTTGCAGAAGTAACTTGGTACCCTACATCCGGTCTACGTTCCAAACATATTTTTTTCTCGGAAATTCAAATGTTTTGTTGGAGTTCTAAATAGCACCCCCAGAGTTCTGAAGATTTGGTTTAGTGACTTTATGCCCTATCTCCAGTATTTAAATAGTTCTGGCCGTTTTTGATATTTTTTTGAGAAAATCGCTATGTCCAGACACAATGACTAAAAATCCATAAATTTTATTACAGTTCTGGGTAGTACTGCAAGAGTTCTGAAGATTTGCAGAAGTAACTTGGCACCCTACATCCGGTCTACGATCCAAATTTATTTTTTTCGCGGAAATCCAAATATTTTGTTGGAGTTCTGAATAGCACCCCCAGAGTTCTGAAGATTTGGTCTAGTGACTTTATGCCCTATCTCCAGTATTTAAATAGTTATGGCCGTTTTTGATATTTTTTTTGAGAAAATCGCTATGTCCAGAAACAATGACTAAAAATCTATAAATTTTATTACAGCTCTGAGCAGTACTGCAAGAGTTCTGAAGATTTGCGGAAGTAACTTGGTACCCTACATCCGGTCTACGCTCCAAAATTATTTTTTTCTCTGAAATTCAAATATTTTGTTGGAGTTCTGAATAGCACCCCCAGAGTTCTGAAGATTTGGTCTAGTGACTTTATGCCCTATCTCCAGTATTTAACTAGTTCTGGCCGTTTTTGATATTTTTTTTGAGAAAATCGCTATGTCCAGAAACAATGACTAAAAATCCATAAATTTTATTACAGTTCTGGATAGTACTGCAAGAGTTCTGAAGATTTGCAGAAGTAACTTGGTACCCTACATCCGGTCTACGCTCCAAAATAATTTTTTTCTCGGAAATTCAAATATTTTGTTGGAGTTCTGAATAGCACCCCCAGAGTTCTGAAGATTTGGTCTAGTGACTTTATGCCCTATCTCCAGTATTTAAATAGTTCTGGCCGTTTTTGATATTTATTTTGAGAAAATCGCTATGTCCAGACACAATGACTAAAAATCCATAAATTTTATTATAGTTCTGGGCAGTGCTGCAAGAGTTCTGAAGATTTGCAGAAGTAACTTGGTACCCTACATCCGGTCTAAGCTCCAAAAATATTTTTTTCTCGGAAATCCAAATATTTTGTTGGAGTTCTGAATAGCACCCCCAGAGTTCTGAAGATTTGGTCTAGTGACTTTATGTCCTATCTCCAGTATTTAAATTGTTATGGCCGTTTTTAATATTTTTTTTTTTCAAATTCATGTTTTTCAGTCTTTTTTTTTGTAGAACTGTCGTTGAAATCTATACGTATCAGAATATATCTGTGAGTGCTATCGGGAACTCTAAAAAAAAATTTTTTTAAAAATGTTTTAAATTTAAAAAAAAAAGAATTTTACAATTCCGTAATTTTTTTTAGAGTTCTGGCTAGCACCCCCATAGTTCTACAGAAAATTATACTACACCATATATCTATCAATAATAGTTTAGGATTTATGGCCGATTTTCATATTTCAATTTGTGAAGTTAGCACCTCAAATTTTGAAATTATTTTTTTTTGCTTAATTCGCCATAACTATTTCCGAAACTGGTAGAGAACTCTAGAACTATTTGGGGTGCACTCAGAACTCCAAAAAAAGTGAACTTTTCATAAAATGTGGTGCCAAGTTCACAGACATTATCGATTAACCGATATTAAAGGTACAGAGCTCTTTTTCCAGTCATCCAACGTACCATTTGTTTGACCTTCAAACTGTCATATCTAAAAGATGGCTGGCCACACCCCGAAAACTGGGCACTTCTGTTTTAACAGTCCCACCTAAAGGTAAAAAAATTAAAAAATTTGAGCTATATTCTCTATTCTGCATTTATACCAAATATAATACTAAATAGTACCGCTATTCTGCATTTGTTCCCTTTTTTCCGATTAATTAATTTTTTTCTAAGTAAAATGTATATTTTAGTTAGGCCTTGGTTACGTTACCGAGCATACACGGCGGGAATTTTAAGGCCCAACCATGCAATGCATATGCATGTTAAGTTATGTGAGAGAAGTCAACGAAAAGCAAGCTAGTCATTTCATGCATCAGTAGAACGATTGCATGAAATTGAAAACAATTAAAACAGCTGTTTCATGATGCAGAAAAAATTCACATATATTTTCTTGTGCTTTTAAGGGTTGCCCAGCCTCATATGAAAAGTTGAGAATCGCGTAGTACGCCTCCTCAAAACTGAAGAAATTATTTAATGTTGCATAAAATTAATTAAAAACTTTAAAGAGAGTCATGTAGTATTATTTTTATAACTTTTAGTAGTTTTCTGGAACTTTTCAATAGGAAAACACTAAATAAAAATAATAAAATTTTAGGTTTCAAAAATTTAAGTTGCAAATTTGTAAGGCTCTTTTTCCGTTGCTTGTTACGGAAAGTACGATCCAGACCGCATATTCTTATTCCTGGTACGCCAGAAGAGAGAGAACGAACTTGACGAAACTATGCATGTGCATGGGTGCGCAAATGGGATTCAGTGTATTCGCAGTTTCTCTCTTTTCAAGAATAGCATGCATCAGAGATAATGAGATAGGACACTTCGAATTCGCCGCTTAAAAAATCGGTTTGACGTCTATTTTTTATGAGCTGTTGAATTCATGTACACTATACGTGAGCGCTACCATGTTGTTGTTCTTGTTTTCTGTCTTTCAGTATGTTGAAAAAATCAGCTGTTTCATGTTTCACCACGGACTCATTTAGTTATGAAATCAGCTTGGCTAGACGCAGTATCTTTTGAAACGGTTTCACTACTTGTATATCGATACCATCGGTGGCTACACACACTGGTTTCTCATTTGGTTTCAAAAGTCGTAAATATGTGATGCCAAAGTGTGTGCAATTTACTGAATATCCAAATATTGGCCAGAGTGAGAGAAAATATGAACACGCTTTCGGCAAACTACGTTGCTCTTCTTTCGTTTGACAACTGCTGTGCCTGCAAAGAAACTGAGAACCAGGGTCTATTTTCGTTTCAAAACTTCTTAACACTCGATACCAGAGTGTAGACTTTTCTCTTTCTTCCTCATCTCTCTCACACGAACTGAGTGAAACCGTTTCAAAAGATACTGCGTATAGACAAGGCCATTGGTTTTTAAAATATAAATTTCACCATATATAAACAAAGGTGGTGAAGTTTCCCAAACCTAAAATGGTAGGTGCCAACGGTTGTTTAACCCCCCAAGTGCATCTAACGATGTATAACAATACTTAATTTGCACAAATATTAGAAAACAAAGGAAAAAATATAAATGTGACCATTCTGGAGTTATTATTCTTAATTTTTTTTGTGAAAATTCGAACAACTATGCATTGAAAGCCAAAAATTAGCACAACGCCTACGTTATACCAATTAAATATGTGAATTAAATCAACAAATACTATGTAAAATCTGAAAGTATAGATTTATTATAATTATAAGGAACTGGTAGATATATCATGTATATAATGTGAGCATAAACAAAAGTTTAATTTCTTAAATATATTTTTGACGTTTCGAAAAAACACCCATTAAAATCAATATTACATGCGTGCATGCGATACTGCGGCGAAGTACACTTCGTGCGGCGAAGTACACATGAGAGGACAAAGCACACGATTTTGTGTGGCGAAGTACACATAAGAGGACAGCGCACACGTTTTTTTATCATAGGTTTAGTGAAATTTCAGCAAAATGCATGTGTGTTGAAACAGCGAATTCGAAGTGTCCTATTTCATTATCTCTGGCATGCATATGCATTGGATGGTTGGGCCTTTACTTTTCGTTCGTAATAAAAATCGTTCGTAATACTCGATTATCGTTCCAAAATATTACGCCGTTATATAGTAAATGTTAAACACATTTCAATTAAGATAAACATTTCCATAGCGTCGAAAACTATAGCTCAAATGATACGTTTCCTCATTTGTGTTGTAGACAGGTTGCTGTTGAAGTTGAAAAAAAATATCTATTTTTGAAGAAAGCAAGCATCGGTTGAGCACAAACGTAACCACGCTTTAAGCCAGCGGTGCCCATGAGCAGCCATTTGGGCACTAATTTTTTTAGCCTCGTCATCGACGAGGAGGAGTTGCGCTTCCTTAATTTTGCTAGACCCAAAAAATTATCGTTGTGTGCCTTTATGACAAATTTTATGTGAATTTTCCATTTCTATTATAAAATATTATTGCATTATCTACTTAATTAATTTTAATTAATAAAATTTATTAATTTACTTTATAATTGAATTACATAATAACACTTTAAGATGCAATATTGAAATTTATAAAAACCGTATTAAAGAAGAACTCCTGAAACTACAAAACCAACGATTTATCCATGAAAGAGCTTAATGAAATTCTATGTCCTAATATAAAGGAAAGTATTTGCCGGTTCTATTCATTGTTTGGTACTACATATTTGTGCGAAAAAACTTTTTCGAATCTCAAATTAATGCAAACGAAATACAGAAACAAACTGTCTGATTCGCACCTTCAGTATTTATTGCAAATAAGATGCTATAACGCAAATATAGATATACCTAATCTAACAGCGGCTCTTGATTACTCAAACAAGAATAATAACATTACTCTTAAAAGTTAACTTAACATTACTAATTAAAAGTTAATTTCCGATCTTATGCTTCAGTCACAATGTGCTGGAATAATCCAAATGTGTAGCGTGCAAACAAACAAAAATCCAAAAAAATGCATGTGTGTTTCAGTGCATAAATTTTTCTCAGTGCTGAGTGAAAAAAATGTTCAATCCACACTCAAAATGTGATAGTGTGCGTTTGGACATCGCTGTTTTAAGCAGAGATTAAGAGATTGGACACTCTCAAATTCTGTGTACAACACTTCCTTGAATTTCACTAACACTATGAAAGAAAAGTTTCATTCCTTGCAAAAAACTTGTGGCCTCGCCATAAAAATCTTGTGGCCTCGTTGAGGTGAAAAATTTGTTTTTCGGGGGTGCATTTCGGAAACGTCAAAACAAATAATTAAAAATATTATGTTTTTTATATAAGCAAAATATATATAAAACATAACTACCAGTTTCATATAAAGATAATAAATTTATACTTCCACATTTCACACAGTATTTGTTGTTTATTTCTCATATTTATTTAGGTATCTGTGCTAATTTTTTGTTGCAAATGCATAGTTGTTCGCCTATTGACAAAAAAAAATTACTATTAATAACTCCAGAATGGTTGCATTTATATTTTTTCAATTGTTCTCTAATATTTTTGCAAATTAAATATTGTTATACATCGTTGATGCACTTCGGGGGTCAAACTTCCGCTGTCACCTACCATTTTACATTCAGTAAATTTACCAACTTTGTTTATTAATGGTGAAAATATTAAACAAATAAGAATTTGAACCGTTTGGGCGCCAGAGTATAATACGAAAGATCTACTGATACTTGAAAAGAAATCCAAGTTGCAGTGAAAATGAGTGATTTAATACATGAATTACGTTTGAAAACTTAAAAGAATCTCGAATTATCTCTCTTACTTTATATATCAGTAAACTTGGTGCATATAAAAAGTCTTCATCATTCCACTATAGAATATTGTTTTATTATATTTTTTAAAGTAGAATATTTGCTTCAAATTAGTTCAGTTCTTTTACTTAAAACATTGAAAGTGTAAAGTATAACAGCTACTTCGAACGAAAGTAACAGAATCCAAAATTAAAATACTTTATTCCTAATCGAACTTCCTTCCGAATTGCAACTCTTTGCATTCGAAACTAATAAAAGTATCTGCGGCTTTGTTGAGTGTCTGAAGCCTTCACTGCTTACCGTATATAATGCGGAATTAATATCACTATAAATAAATAATTCATTTCCAAGTGAGGCGCATTTAATAAATAAACTCTAGGAGAAAGGGAAATCTGTAAGAGAGATGAATATATTGACTCATTTATAAAATGATAAATTAAATACATTGGATAAAATACCTGTCCATGTATTTGTGCATGGATCATAGCATTCACTGGTAATATTTTTGTAAGGAAAGCTGTTTCTGTTAACACGTCTACCTGCACCGTTCCACCCGCCGAATGCAAAACAAGTTTTGTGAGATGGGAGCTGCACGGAAAAATTAATTTAAATAGATTGCTGGTTTTGTATAAAAATTTAAGTTATTTACACAATGTGAATGGCGTTTCTCTTTCATGAGTGGCGTGGATCTCCAAGTATTCTCAACCGGATCGTAGAATTCCACCGATGTTTATTTATGCCGCACACTCCTCCAGATATATACAAGCGATCATTAATAACAGCCACAGCTGGGTCCTGGCGAGCATTGTTCATTACAAGAATAAAATCCCAAGTGCGATTCACGGGGTCCCATCTGAAATGTGGTCTCCTTACATTTTTCTGTTAACCACATAATTGCATTTGATATCTTTACCTTTCTACTGAATTCAAAATATCACGTCCATTATAACGCAATGTATTACAGAGTGGCTCCACCTTCTCCATCAGAAAAGCAGTTGACAACAGAGGCATTCGCACTTAAGCCAGAAGCTCCGTAAAGTGCTTCCTGCGATTCTCTGGTTCCTATTCGATCCACTTTATTAGAACCTGAAACACAACCTCTTCAGATAGTGCATCGTGGTCGTCATTACCTATGAATTTACTCATCTGTTTAGCATTTAATAAAAGAAACTCGGGATGCTAATCGCTTTACTTATTTTGCAAATAATAACTTCAATAATAAAAGAAACCGTTGTGAAACATGAAACAGCTGATTTTGTCAACATACTGTAAGACAGAAAACAAGAACACCTCTCACGTATAGTGTACATGAATTCACCAGTTCATAAAAAATAGACGTCAAACCGATTTTTGAAGCAGCGGATTCGAGAGTGTCTAATATCTTAATCTCTGGTTTTAAGCACGTACGCCGATCCCAAAAATGAGAGCAAAATTCCCACCGATTTTGCACGGTAGTCTAACCACGGCCTTAAGGCCTGCTTATGGTCACTTAATAAAACTTAACAAGAACATAGGAGAAATGGAATGCAATGGGAATGAACCCACTTCGTCCCTGCTGCTCCACTCTGCGTACACTAACTGATGTTGCCAGTACCTTTGTTTGTGGGTATTTTGAATTTGAGGAGTTTTTAAGTGTAAGAACTTTTGTTACGCAATTTATTTACTAGTAGCGTTAATAAATTATTAATTACTGTTTAAATTAATATTTTATTGCTACGAAGTATATTTAGTATCTATTTGTTGTTATTATACTTTGAATTAAAAAGTGGTACCGCATCGTAATGTGTAACCACTACTATACTAATAACTATGTAACCACAACGCAAGCATGCGACGTCGCAAACGATAACAATTTCTCTCTCTCAATGGGAGGAATGACAGCTGTCATCAGAAGTTATTTACATTTTAACTAATTTCCTTGTTTGACACATTGTTTGTCAAATTTAAGAAATTTCATGGAAAAGTAGGCGGATTTCCAAAAAATGAGAAAATCGGACAGACTGGTTCAAAAATTAGAAAATTTGACGACGACGCACAGTGGACTAGAATTGCAGTTTTCGACTTAGTGGCGGTCAAAATTCTGTAACTTTTGATCAGATTAAGGTATTTGAATGCGGTTTTTTGCAAATGAAAGAATAAACATGTATCTTTACGCTAATCTAAGTACGAAATATCTAGATATTTTTTTTATATTTTTAAACAATTTCGACACGTCAGTCGTGTCAAAAAAATAACATTTTTATCTTATTTGTTTTTTTATATTATTAAGTATTATTCATGCAATATTAAAAGCTTATTGTTTCAGTATAACAATTTAAATGTTTGGGATACTCAATTTCGACAAAAAAAATTTCACAATACTTAAAATTGTGTGCCTTTAGTATGAAAAAGAAACATAGTCGTATGTAAACATTGCTAAAATAAGAACAGGTATTTTTTTCATTTTTATGATGATTTATTTATTTAAAAAATTTTAATATAGGAACATTTTTACATAAATTATTAAATACTCTAAAACACAAATACAATTTACAATAACACATACTTATTTATTTTCAAAAAAATATTCGTCTGTAGGTTTCATTAGAAGTTCTCCAGCTTCTCTATCTAGAGGTATTGTTGTCTTAATAAACTTTTTTCTCAAAGACGAATGTAAGGATCAGAAGAAATGAAGAACATTCTAAATAAAACCTCATTGATACCCTGACGTGAACACTTTCTTGTGTTGTGCTCTCTATAGTATCGTATTTCGTTTTTCTTGTGCTTCTTCTGATAAATCTCCAATGGGTAATATCTGATGGTTAATTATGTCCTCCCCATGCATTAAAACCTTATGAAATGTCGGTGACATAGTTCTCCATGGATACAACTGTCAAGTGGAGATCAGCAAGAAAAGAGTATAACAGATATAATGTTCATATTTTTTTTTTGCTTATGACGTGTCTATCAGGAATTGTTTTCAACAATGATTCATGCAGACAGAAAACATACCTTTTATAGATCTTTGAGTCGATGAGATGATATTAAGGCTACCGGAATTTTATTCGTCCTCATACTTGAATGATGAATTCCTTGAAGTGATGATTTATTTAATAGGTAAATGATAAACCAGAAAGAGTGTTAACTTCGGCCTGGCCGAAATTCATAAACACGACACACGTTTAATTAAAAATTGGGCGTTGCAATGGTCTAATTTTTTTCCTTTTCAATCTTAAATAGCGTGTGATGACAGAGAATATTCGTTCGCCAATTTGTTGAAAATATCTCTATTCGTTCTCCTGTAATCGAGTTTTATTTAATTAGGGGGGTGAACCACGCCCTTTTGTGGTAGTCTGTTTTGGTCAGAGACAGTGAACTTCTGGACAAATTTCAACCGCAAATTCGTTCTACAAGCTGAGAAATTTATGTATAAGCATGGATGAATTTATATTCACTATAAAAAGTAGGCGTGGTCCTATTTTTTGCAGCTTCTGCTCGCTCGCTCGCGCTCCTAAAAACAAATGCTCTTTGGAGCGAGGAGCGTTGAAAATTTTTTTTTGCCGCTCCTGCTCGCTCGCGCTCCTGAAAAAAAATGCTCTTTGGAGCGAGCAGGAGCGCTGAAAATTTTTTTTTGCCGCTCCTGCTCGCTCGCGCTCCTGAAAATAAATGCTCTTTTGAGCTTGAAAGAGCGAGCTGGAGCGGAAAAGAGTGAGCAAGAGCGAGCATTTCCGAACCCTGGGTCCTATTCGTTTTTCCATAGGAACATCGCAATCGTATGCGACGTCGTTGCGTTGTGGATAGACAGTAGGGGTGGCAATAGGATTTCAATTCTCATTGAAATCTCCTCCCTCAAAATGATTTTGATCTTCGTGTTAAGTGAAGTCATTCGAGTTAAGGCCTGTCAAACCCTATTTAATTATATGGGTTCGTGTGTATTCGGATTCGCCAACCGTTCACTTCTTGGAATCACTTAACACAAATGATTTCACTTAATACAAAAATCAATATGATTTTATCTTCGTGTTAAGTGTAAGGGAATGACAGTTGAAATGGTATTGCCATGGTAGCGCTACCACGGCCTAGCCAGGTCATTAAAAAACGCAACTAGTGACTTAGCTGTGCAGAAAGAAACTACTTTTGTGCGCCGATCGGCATTATCTTGTTTTTCATCATTGTTGCTTCAATCGTACATAGAGGATCAAGCGGTGTCACACACAACTCTTTATTTAATCTTAAAAATTAGAATCTATTGCTTCTAAGGGAAAATGTTATACATACGGATATGTTTTATACGTATATGTTCTATACGTATGTATTAATCTATATAACACAAAATAGTTTAAACAGGTCCATACATTTAACCAACATATGGAAATGGTGCATACGGCGGTGGATAATACCCTGGGTAGGCAACTGTGGCTTGAACTGGAATTGATGTTGTAACGAAACTAGTAACAATTTTTGGAAGAACCTGTGTTGAAAATAATGTTGTATACGCGGTTTTCGCTCCAAATGTAAGTTTCAGTACTTTGCTACTAGTTTCAGTCACATATGTTTGTTGCAGTAAAGGTGATGTTATTGTTTGAAATTGTTGCGGTGCAGGTAACAAGAACGGATTAACTGATATTTGAGGTTCTACTGATGACTGAATTGTATTCAATTCGTATTCAGTTCTGTCTATGATGCCAACTGATTTTGAAATCGTCCGATAAGTAGTTGAAAGTCCGTTTATAACAGGTAGTATGTGGGATTTCCAAAGTGTATGCATTTTAACCACTGTATGATTAGTGAATATCGGTGGATTTTGAGAAATTGAGTTAAATATATTAATTAATGAGTTTTGATTGAGATGGGAGGTAGGAACAATATTATTAATAGTATTATTTTTGGAAAAATGTATTGAATTTAATTTATCTTCCTTTACATTTTCTAAATTATCTTCATCTGCAAATTCCAAATCGAAATTTATTTCTGAACCTGCTTCGTCTAGGTTGATATTAAAATCTTTCAAATTTCTTGATGCGATAAATTCATTTGTATCATGTGGCAAAAGTGTTTTAGTTACTGTAATAATGTTTTTAATTTCATAAGTTTGAACAGCCGTAACATAAGATGTTGCATTTTCACGAACAATTGGCAATACTTTGGTTGCAAATTTTTTCTTAGTAAAGGTATATGAATCTGTGGTAACCTCTAGACGAGGAGTTTCCTCATTGTCAGTTAAGGATAGAGGTAAGAGTGTAGTAATGCTTCCGTCCAATTGTAATTCGTCAGCATTTACAGATGTCATAAGAATATTTTCGGTTAGAGGTCCTTCAAATACTGCGCTTGTACTGACCTCAGGTTCCAAAGTTTTTTGGAATGTAGATGTTACTGTAATATATCTAGTTTTCTTAACTACACCTGCTTGAAAAGAATATGGAGTTTTAATCGTTGCAATTTCGTAATATACATTTTGAAAATCCACAGGAGTTGAAATTTCGATGTTAAGAGTTTCCACAAGTAACTTTTGGTTGCCTTCAAAATTGTCTTTGTTTATAATTGCTCCGCTTTGTGATCCTGAGGACTCTAAATCAACATTACTTGAATTTTTAACAATGCTATCATTTCTCCACAAATCTGTAGAAAAAGTCGTAGTCGTATAAACTGATGACACATTATTGCCACTAACTGGTTTTCTAATATTTATTTTGGGCTTTGGAGATGTTTTGTATTGCCATCGACCTGGACTACGATTTAATTTTAACATAAAAATGCTAGAGGCAGTATCTGTTTCTGTGGTAGTAGAAATATGTGTTTTTAGTCTATATGATCTTCGACCGTCTTCGATAGGGGATTGTGTACGAAGAGTGCGCTTTTCACTCTCTGAATTTCGGGAATGCTTGTTGCGTCTCTTCGATTTACTTCGATTTGGGGATTTTCTTTGTTTTCCCTGAGTAGTAGTTCGTTCCGTGGTCTTTTGGGAAAAAGCTGTTGTTTCCAAAGAAGAACTAAAGTTTCTAGTTTGAACCTTTTTGGACAATCCCGGTTGTCGATACCCTTGTAGATCCTCATCGCTTCCCGTTAATGATAATGGTACTGCTGTCTTTAAAATACGTGGAGTTAATGTAGAAGAAATTTTGGCTTTCATATTTTTTATGGGATTTAAAGTATTTTGAATATATTTTGATGATATACATGTACTAGTTATACCATTACCTGGTGCATTTTTTTCCTTACTATTATCAATGCCACATATTCTAGAGCTCGAGAAGCGGAACTTGTTATTTCGTAAATTTGGATTTATGTTAACTAACTTAAACGTTTCCTCAACATATTCAGTTGGTTGACGTGATAGCAAATTATATTCGGGTTTGTACAGATTGCTTTCAATGTATGCCACAGTATTTTCCATTTCTCCGTTTTTATGTTTAGACATTACAAATTCACTGTGTGTTCTTATTTTCATAGGTAACGAAAGCTTCACAGTTTCACTCATCGAAGAATTATTGATCAACAATTTTGTGGGGTTAATAAAAGCGTCAACTTCTTTTCCATAATATTTTATCGGTTTGGTTTCAATTACCTTTACAGCTTCTATTTTGGTTTCTTTAAAGTTCAGTGTTGGAGCACTTTCTGGAGAAAAAACCATAACCGTGCTTCCAATTGTTGTAGTGAAATCAAGGAATCCGTAGACGGTCTGGGTTACAAATTTTGATGTTACGAAGGATGTGTTGAAACTAATGTTTGTTATAATTATATATATAGAAATGTATAATATATTATTGCCCATTTTGTTTATAAACAAATTCTAACGTTCACTATAGGAGATTCGTTGGATTCAGCAGTATTATACTTCAGTGTTGAAATGGATTGGTTGTTCACATGTGTAATGCAAATGAAAAATGTAATCCAAAAAAGAATTTTGAATGATACGAATACTAAACTTATGTGAACTATCGACTTGGTTGGAGAAAAATTTCGTAAGTAAACGTAAGTTATTTGGAGCTGATCTGTGGTAAATCTTTCACTTATTATATTTTTCTAGTTTTCTATACATATTTGAAGTAACATATTTATTGGTATTTATGTAATACGAATACAGGTACGAACCCTCTTATAACGCGTTATTTTCCTACACGGTTTCACTGTAAACACCTGATTAGTCCGGAATAATTAAAAGAGCATAGCATGGAAGAGAATGGAAACAAGTCTCAAAAATCAGCTGTTGCCACAATATTGCAGTGCAGCAGAGAAATGAAATGCGAAACTCTTTTTACTTCGAAAATTTTACTTCGGCTAATCTTCGGGTTGTCTAAGGGCCATATTCTAAGAGTCACGGCGAAGACCATGTCGGTGATTCTCTTTTGTTCTTTTTCCGATTACAAAAACAAGATCATTACAAAGTGTCAATTTCGACGAAAAAAACAAATTGGAATTTTTAACTGATGCACCTTTTCTGACTTATCAAAACGTTTTGTTTTGAAATATCCACGTGATTACGTACTCAAAAGCAATGCAATGACTCAAATTCAGATATTTATTCTGAACCTATTTAAAAATACACATGACATTCTCAAAGGTGTTTTAAAAATAATTGTCAAATTAGTCAGATAGTAACATCGTTTTCTGCTCTTCGTGTCCAAAATGTTGTGGTTCTTATACCCTACACCTTAAGATTAAGGGTATATTCACTTTGTCACGAAATGTGTAACGCATAGAAATAGAAACGATAGGTATAGAAAAGTATATACATATGTATATTCAGGAGAACCAATGAATATATTTTTTTTTAAAATTTTGCAGAAATATTCTTTATTATAGTGTGCAGGTTGGTATTGAAAATGGGCAAAATTGGTCGACGCAGTCGACCCCGACTGTTTTTTGTTAAAAATGTTAACTAACACTTGATGTAATTTGGTATTCGTCTGCCGACGTTGGTATATATATGTATATGTATATAAATTTTTTTTCTTCCTCTTTTCGATTTCTACAAGCGTTAGCAAAAAAAAACCTTTTTCGTTTAGTGTAATGTGCATTGCTTCTTGCTTGAGCACCTTAATGTGGTGACATAAAATTATAATATAATAATAATAATAATAAAAGCACATTTTTTAAAATCATTTACACATGCATATCTATGATTATATGTATATGTGTATACTGATTCTTGATTCCGGATCTTTCAGCTTCTGCCGTTTCCAATCCTGGCTATTGTTAGCTGCGCCTTTGTGGTTTAAATTTCTGTCAATAGTTTTCTGCTCCGGGGCGATCTTAGTTTTGGTGCCGGTTCAATTCGGTCGCCTGGCTTGAATGTTCGGAGGTTCGGTATGGCTTCTCTGATTCCACCAATGACTGTTTTCTACACAGTAGAAGCTAAGCACTAAGTATGCCCGATCTTTCTTTTTTTTCGACCGCGCGATCTTTTTTGTTTAACGGTTTCTAAGCTAATCCTTTTCCAGACTTCGACCTAAGCTTAGTCTTTTCCACGTAACCTCTGTACCTTTTCATTTGTTCCCGACCTCAAAGCAAACGGTCGTATACAGCCTAAAACTATATATATAACTATATATATATATATATATAACTATATATATATATATATATTATAGTATATATATATATATTATATATAACTATATATAGTTAGTATATACTAACGATATTGATAGCGTTTCCTTATGATGTTGAAATATCAGAACTGGCTGGCTTAAATCTAGTTTAGGCCCAGAAGCCCAACGTTGTTGTTGTTGTTTTGCTCGGAGACTCCAACAACAATATCAGTTTTATAGTTTGGTTTCCGAGTTATAGCCCTCTGAACATTTGGCAGCTATATCTCCTAAACTATGATACCTATCTATACTATTATACAGGTATTGTAAATATCTTTCATTTATGTTATTTAACATTTTATCGAAAACCTTAGTTTTCAGCAGGATCGGAGGAGTTTAAGAGAAATCTTAATTTGAAATCGCAATGAAGTATGTAAAAAGTTTCTTGTTAAGAAAGAAGGCCCTTATTCCGAACTGGCTCGAATAGTTATTGTAGTGCACGCCAGAGATAATGAGATAGGACACTTCAAATTCGCTGCTTCAAAAATCGGTTTGACGTCTATTTTTTATGAGCTGTTGAATTCATGTACACTATATGTGAGAACTACCATATTGTTGTTCTTGTTTTCTGTCTTTCAGTATGTTGAAAACATCAGCTGTTTCATGCTTCACCACGGACTCATTTAGTTATGAAATCAGCTTAGCTAGACGTCGTATCTTTTGAAATGGTTTGACTACTGGTATTTCGATACCATCGGTGGCTACACAGTGGTTTCTCATTTGGTTTCAAAAGCCGTAAATACTTGATGGCAATGTGTGTATGAAATTTACTGAATATCCAAATGTTGGCCAGAGTGTTAGAAAATATGAATACGCGTTTGGCAAACTACGTTGCTCTTCTTTCGTTTGACAACTGCTTACTTGTGTGCGTGCAAAAAAACTGAGAAGCAGCGTCTATTTTCGTTTTAAAAATTCTTTACACTCCATACCAGATTGTAGACTTTTGTCTTTCTTCCTCATCTCTTTCTCCATAAACTGAAACCATATCAAAAGATACTGTGTATAGCCAAGGCCATTGGCTTTGTTTGTGTGGGGGATGTGTGCGCAAGGTAAGCGCAACACACCGATATATAATATAAAGATAATATAATAATAAGAGTGACTGGGGAATTGAAAGACTTACCGATGGTTCGATGTGGTGTTTGTTTGATGTGGGGTGATGAGGTGATGGTGATCGTGATCGTGGTGATGATGGTGGTGGAGATGGTGACGGCGGTCGTGGCGATGGTGATCGTGGTGGTGATGTTTGTGGGGTGATGCGGTGATGTTTGTGGTGGGGTGATTATTCACTCGCGTGGGGGTTGCGCACTTGAAAATAAGAAACTCGTCAAAAAAACACGTCGCGTGGTAGTTGTACGTCGAGTTAAGTCACGATTGAAAAGTAAAGAGAGTACACCGGTCAAGATCTCAAAGTAAAGTAAGTTAAGTTGGGGGCGGAAGACATCAAAAACTCATTGACCTGTCAAGAGTTGACAGGTCGCAGTCCGGGAGGTTGGCTGCGCTGACCGACGTGCACTGCATTTGCATCTACAGGGGAGTAAATGGCGCTGCTTTCTCTGGGAAGGCGAAAGACCAGCGCTGGGGTATGCAGTCGAGTCAGAATGAGTGTTTGGCGTAAACATACCGCCCGCCTTGCAGTACTGCAACTTTGCTCAGGTTAGAGACACACGAAAAAAGGGGGTTTTCGCCTTAGTCACGAATACGCGATGATGTGGGGTTCAAATCATCGGGTTGGTCAAGGACTCCACGGGGGGGGAGTGACCAGCAGATTGGGTTGCATTCGGGAAACTAAGGAGCGCTGCTCAGGGACGGCAGCGTCTATGTCTCCACCTTACGTGCAGACAGTTGCACGTATGTGTGAGGGACGGGCGCACTGGAGTGCGTGGCGCTCGCTGGGGATGGAGCTTATGATGGGAATAATGTAATGACATTAGCGGGGAGAGTTCGCCGGGGTGCGAATAGATCCTTGAGATGCGATCTTAAGAGGGGTTCCTTTCTCGTGGTCCGGATGTCGACGACGCGTGTTTTCTTGTCGGCACCATGATACAGGTGAGTCGCGCGGCCGAGTCTCCATTGTGTTGGAGGGAGGTTGTCATCGCGTAAGACGACAAGATCCCCAACTTTAAGGTCCGGATGGGTTACCTTCCATTTGCTGCGTTTGGGCACACTGTGAGGTGACCGCTTCGTGCGATTGTCGAAGGAAGATCTTCCAATCGTTCTGGAGTGTTTTGGAGGCTCCCACGAAGTTCTTTTCATTGTCCGAGTAAATATCCTTGGGGCATCCGCGACGGGCGCTGAAGCGGTTGAAGGCAGCGAGAAATGTCGGAGTCGGCAGGTCACTGACCGCTTCGAGATGTATGGCCTTCGTTGCGAAGCAGACGAAGACACAGACATAGCCTTTGGTGATGAGGCATGCCCTCCCAGTGTAGTTTTTGATATCAAACGGTCCAGCTAAATCTAGACCGGTGGCAGCAAAAGGGCGTAAGAGAGTGGTCCGCTCAGGGGGCAGAGCGGCCATAAGATGGGTGCGCACTTGTTTCCTCTGGAGGACACAAGGTTTGTAAGTATGGATCGTGGCCTTTACGAGGTTCTTGGCCTTGGGTATCCAATGTTGCGTACGTAGCAAGCGCAACATCAGTTGGTTCCCTCCATGTAGACTAATGTCATGGACGAAGCGAACCAATAATCGAGTGCACTTGCAGCTGTACGGACGGAGAAAGGGATGGCGTTCGTCATAGGAGAGTGACGGACACGCGGATAGACGGCCACCTACGCGCACCAATCCATCTGTGGATAAGAATGGATTGAGCGATAGAATGGGGCTCTTGGGGGGGTAGAGTTTGTTTCATATCGAGAGAACGATATTCATTAGCAAAATGTACCTTTTGTGCGAGAATAACCAGTCTCGTTTTGACGTGCTGGATTTCATCGGAGTCAATAGCGGTATCGTGTCGACGAGAGGACGAGCGATACTTTTGGTGGCTATGATGTAGAAACCTGAACACGTAAGAAAACACGCGAAGATCTTGTGGTAAAGAAGAGAATCTCTCCAACAAGTCTTCAAAATGGGGGACGTAAGCGAAATTGGCTTTGACCGGGTTTGCTTCCAGTTCGGTTTCCAATGAATCGAGGGTAATAGAGTGTGGATAGTGTTTCCTTTCTTGCCGCCTGTGGGTGGTGCTCGCGTGAAGATTTTCGCAGACTGTCTTGGCTGGAGTGCAAAGACGTTGCTTGGGAACTACTTCCACGTCCCAGAGACGTGCAGGCTCACGGTCAAGGGAGACCTCATTGAAAAACGACAATCGGGTGGTAGTGGTTGAAGTCGGGGCCTGAGAAAGTGGACCGGTGAGGATCCACCCGAACACGGTCTCTTGGGCGATAAGAGAGCCCAAGATATTCCGTCGGATACCGTCCAGCAAGATAAGAGGGTAGATGTCCGCTCCAATCAAGACATCTATTTGATCGCTTTGGTAAAAGCGATCATCAGCTAGTGGTATGTTCGGAAGAGAATCGAACAGGGTCCGGTCAAGGGAGCAGACCGGTAGGTTGCCGGTTAGTTTTTGAAGCACGAGAGCCGTGGCTTCAATGCACAGTCCGGCCGATCGGGGAGAGCCGATGCTAAACTTGCAAAGGTTGTTCACCATGGCTGTAACGGTTTCATTAACGCTGGCGACTTGAGCTTGAACCGTAGTCATCGGAAGTCGCAAGCGCTTTTGTACGCGCTCTGACAGAAAGGTGGCTTCCGAGCCAGGGTCGATGAGAGCACGAGCGAGGTAGGATTCGTTACGATGACAGATGTGAACCATTGCGGTAGCGAGTAGCACTTGCTTGCTTCGGGAGGTGAAGCAAGTAAGCACATTTGAAATTGAGGGGGCTTCAGTGGACTGTATAGTAGGGGTAGAGGGGTTCGCTCGAGAGTGCGAAGGGGGGTTCGACGGCAGAATTTGCTGATCAGCACTTAGACTGCGATGAGATGGGGAGTTAGGGCGCGAGGTTGTATGGGTAGAGTTGGAACGAGAGTTCGGAAGTTGGCCGAAGCCAACTCGCGATGTAATAGTGTATGATGTCGTTGATTGCACGACCTGCATGTGAACACACTTTTACAATTTTTCACTTGATGTGCCAAACAGTTCGTACAGAATTGGATCCGTTGAACTGTCGCCCAACGTGTGTCTACATTCATAGCCAGAAAACGTGGGCATTGGCGAAGCGGGTGTTGCCGATCAGTGCATACTTTGCAGCTGGTCGGAACCATGGTAGCCTGGAACGTATTCACAGGTTTCGGGGCGGAGGAGAGGCGTGCGGGGGGATTCGAAGCTTTCTTAGGGGGTTGGACCGACTTTCGAATGTCGTCCACGGTTTCCAAGGTTTGGAAATGTGACGTGAGGAACGCGTCCATTTCACACCATTTTGGAATGTCACGTTTATGGGTGAGGGATTGTTCCCATAACGAGAGGGTGGTTTCGGGGAGGCGAGTAGAGCAGAGATGGACAACAATTGCGTCCCAGCTGCCCACGTCGACATCGTACAACGTGAGAGCCGAGAGGCAGTTGTTGATCTCTCGTTGGAGGCGCTTGATCGCAACTCCAGACTCCTTGTGGATTGGGGTAAGGGAGAATAACGTTCGGAGTTGGACGTTAACGAGAATACGTTTATTCTCGAACCGATCGGTAAGATTCCTCCATGCTTGTTCGAATCCGCTATCTATGAGGGGGGACTTTTGGACTATCTCCTTTGCTTCACCTTGCGTCTTTTGGTTGAGGTGAAACAGCTTTTCGACAGGAGATAGTCGATTGTTCCGGATATATAGCGCGGAAAACATATCGCGAAATGTTGGCCATGATTCGTAGTCACCCTTGAAGACATCAGTGTCACACGGTGGCAAGCTAATGTTGTGACCCGAGAGATTCGTCTGAATCATGGGAGATGAAGCCGACATCAACAGCGGAGAGGAACTGGGGGCAACGAGATGCTGCTGTTCACTCACTTTCGCGGAGACACGCACGTAGACCTGATAACACCGCCGGTATTTGGTCTTAACCACGGTGATATCGGCGCTTCGCGCATCTGGGTCCTCCTCGACCGTGCCGTTGAGGTAGTCCAAGCATGAGGCATATGCTAATTTAAGGTCAGACCAGACGGCTTTGAATTCGTCCTGGTGGATGGCCAGCGAGAAACCCGAGTGTTCGCGTTCCGGAATGTTGTTATATTCGCTTTCAAATTCTTCCAATGCGTCGGAAGCATTTATGAATTTAGTTAGGGGGTCCATGGTAGTAGTTTACCGAAACGAGAAAGCGAGAATTTGGATATATGGAGTTAAACTCACGAAGTGGGGTTGAACGAGTTTAACTAGGGGTGAATTATACGAGGGGTTTACGAGGGGTTGAACCTTTAATTCGAGTCGAACGAACGAGGCACAAATACTTCAACTTGCGGTCAGAAGTATGACAAGAAAATTAGTTCAATTCGAACTCAAGTAAAGTTTGGAAAAGCACTTTAAATTGCGGTTGGAAATAACGAGAAACTAATAATTTAATTCGTGTTGAATTAAACTTGGAGAAAAGGAACACTTTACTCGCGAGAAAATATTAATTTAATTTGAGTTAATTAAACGTTGGAAAAATTACTTTAATCGCGAGAAAATCTTAATTTAATTTGAGTTAATTAAACGTTGGAAGAAATCACTTTAATCGCGAGAAAATCTTAATTTAATTTGAGTTAATTAAACGTTGGAAGAAATCACTTTAATCGCAAGAAAATATTAATTTAATTTGGGTTAATTAAATTTTGGAATAAATCACTTTAATCGCGTTTGAAATAACTCGGGAAAATATTTTAATTGAATTCGCGTGAATTAAATTTGGGAAAAAACAAACACTTTAAAACGCGTTTGAAATAAATCAGGAAAATATTTTAATTTAATTCGCGTGAATTAACTTGGGAAAAAAAAACACTTTAAAACGCGATTCAAATAAATCGGGAAAATATTTAATTTAATTCGCGTGAATTAAACGTGGAAAAACAACTTGAAATAAAATTCAAACAATTGTGAAAATATGAATTGATATTTTATTTTTGTCACACAGTGTAATTACCATGTGTATTTACAATGCAAGAGAAGTTGCTTAATGAGTTGCAATCGCTAGTTGCCAACTGTATTTTGTGAGAGGGGAAGCTTCACTTGCGCTGAGAGAGCGACTTATCGTGTGTACTCGTGACGTCACGGAACGTGTTTTGTACTTCGAGTACAGAAAACACCTGACGTCACTGAACGTGTTTCTGCTTGGTGTACAGAAACACACGAAAGGGAAATATTCGCTATGTGTGATATTTAAAAACACGCACTAAGCCGAACCGATCGACAATTTTTTTTACCAATATTACGCGGAATGTAATATTTGGCGTTTGAAACAGGGGGGGGAGGCACTTCACTTTTAATATTATATATTATATTATATACAGGGGATCAAGAGGTCGGAAGGGGATCCGGCTCGAAGGACCAAATGTTTGTGTGGGGGATGTGTGCGCAAGGTAAGCGCAACACACCGATATATAATATAAAGATAATATAATAATAAGAGTGACTGGGGAATTGAAAGACTTACCGATGGTTCGATGTGGTGTTTGTTTGATGTGGGGTGATGAGGTGATGGTGATCGTGATCGTGGTGATGATGGTGGTGGAGATGGTGACGGCGATCGTGGCGATGGTGATCGTGGTGGTGATGTTTGTGGGGTGATGCGGTGATGTTTGTGGTGGGGTGATTATTCACTCGCGTGGGGGTTGCGCACTTGAAAATAAGAAACTCGTCAAAAAAACACGTCGCGTGGTAGTTGTACGTCGAGTTAAGTCACGATTGAAAAGTAAAGAGAGTACACCGGTCAAGATCTCAAAGTAAAGTAAGTTAAGTTGGGGGCGGAAGACATCAAAAACTCATTGACCTGTCAAGAGTTGACAGGTCGCAGTCCGGGAGGTTGGCTGCGCTGACCGACGTGCACTGCATTTGCATCTACAGGGGAGTAAATGGCGCTGCTTTCTCTGGGAAGGCGAAAGACCAGCGCTGGGGTATGCAGTCGAGTCAGAATGAGTGTTTGGCGTAAACAGGCTTTTAAAATATAAATTTCACCATATATAAACAAAGGTGGTGAAGTTACCCAAACCTAAAATGGTAGGTGCGAACGGATGTTTGAACCCCTAAATGCATCAACAATGTATAACAATATTTAGTTTGCTAAAATATTAGAAAACAAATCTAAAAATATAAATGCGACCATTCTGGAGTTATTAATCTTAATTTTTTTTGTAAAAATTCGAACAACTATGCACTGACAGCCAAAAATTAGCACAATGTCTACTTTATACCAATTAAATATGTGAAATAAATCAACAAATACTATGTAAAATCTGAAAGTATAGATTTATTATAATTATAAGAAACTGGTAGATACATCATGTATATAATGTGAGCATAAAAAAAAGTTTATATTTTAAATATATTTTTGACGTTTCGACAATTACACCCATTAAAATCAATATTGCATGCGTGCATCACGCTGCATCACAATATAATACTGTATTACTACTATTACATAATATTATAATTTATTACGGACAAAATTAACGTTCGCATTATTTCAAAACGTATATGTATACCATATCAACACAGAGACAGATGTGCAATATTATGAATCAAATAAAATGAAAATAAAATGAGTTTATATAAAAAAAACTTGTTTTATTAAGAAAACTGAAATGGCAAAAGAGAATTCGTTTTTTTATCGATGTGCGAGGAATTTTTTCAATTGTTATGCATCATAATAATTAGCAAATGGTATTTTGATTATAGAATTACAGCACTTAGATGATTCTGCAAAACTAGTATCGCTTTGTAGTTGACTATTCGAAGTGACGATGTGCATAAATGAACATTGAAATTATGTTCAATTACTATGTACATAAAACTTTTATTTAACAAATATTAAAAAATACACAGCGAATCTTAGAATAGGATTACAGTGAATGCGTATATTTATTTAACAGTTGAGCATAAGTCAATTCCGATTTTAAGTCTTCACCGACAAGTATTCCCGATTTTTCATATTTTGCTTTTGCTCTCCCAAAAGCCTCTATTATACAGGACCTAAAAAATAAATTTTTTTAATTATAACATCTATAGAGAATTTAAAATCTATTGCAATTATTATAAAAACATATATAGCGCCTATGGGTTAATTCAGCTGTAATTATAGACTATTAGATGTGCTTTATCTGTTTTTCACTACATGCGAAGCTGTAAGTGTTTATAAATAGTTAACACTCTTACTTAAATGCTGGCCTCAAATTTACGCCCAGTATTTGCTGACGAGTCTTCGACCTAAAATACTTCTTTTAGCAGCTGTGTCCCTTACGTGACACGAGTGTGCCGAATACATAGTTTGATTAGTATCAAACTATCCTTGCCCACACACATGGATCTCTGGTGGGATCAAAATTAACTATAACATGTATAAATACACAAACATACAAATATAACAAGACGGAATGGCTAAAGTGGACGAACGGGACACACTAGCACTGGGAATCGATCCCTTCTACAACCTATGTACATCAGTAGTAGGTACCTTTCTATGTGCGCGTGCCAGAAAATTACAAATATTAATTATCGCGTTGCTGGCGCGCCGGATATTTTTTAATTAGAAAAAATTGATAATATACACTATCTGTTAATATTCCAAATATGGGCGTGTTCCCCTTTTATTTTTAGGTTACACAGGCAAAGGAGGGTCTTAAATGGTTATATTGTTAAATATATAAAATTCCTGAATAAAAATTTACAGTGGGCGCGGTCCGCCCACTTTTACAGTACTTATACAGTATAGATAATGAAAACAAATTTATTACCAAGGAAATAAAGTTTATTTATTTATTTAACTTCACCTACCGGGTTGATGCCCTTAGAGATTGTGAGAGCCTTAAAACTAATACAAGATTATAAACTTTAAAGATATTACTATAAAACTATATGTACAGTACCGCACATAAGTATTCGAACGACATTAAAATTCAAAATTTTTCGGAATCAGTAGAATTCATTGGAAATAAAATTCGATTTTATGATTTTATGACGTCTCTGTGGTTTTTTGGGAGAAACCTAATAACCCTAACCTTTTATTTGTTGTGGCACAGGTGCATATATTCCGAATTCGTCTTTATGGAAAATTTCATCCACAATATTTTAATGACTACCTGTCAATATTGCTGATATGCAAATGGTTTTTAAGGTCTGGTTTTTTATCTGTTGGGTGTTGGGAACTAAATTTTATAGTTACCTGAATCCGTACACAATCCCTTTAAATACCAGGACTGAATTCTGTCGGACATTAATTGTAATTTGCATATCGTCCTGAAAAGTCAAAAAAGCAGCACAAGTATGCCAAAACTACAAGAATTATTAATTGAGACACGTTCTGCGGTTTGTACTCTCCGCGAAGAAGGATATTCCTACGAGCAGATTGCTGCCCGTTTAAAGATATCGAAGAGTTCTGCTTGGGCCATTCTTAAAAAAAAGGAAGAGATCGGCAGTGTTGCCAACAGAAATCGTCCCGGCAGAAAGAGAAAGATGACTGCAGGAGATGATAAGTTCGTTGTATTCCAGAGCAAACGGAACAGACGTCTAACGGCCCCAGATATCACCAACCAGGTAAACTGCAACCGCCCAAATCCAATATCTGTTTCCACAGTAAAAAGACGTCTAAAGGAAGCTGGTTTGTCAGGAAGAATATCAGCAGGAATCCTTTACTTCGACCTGCAAATAAGAAAAAGCGATTGGAATGGGCGAAGACACACAAAGATTGGACGTTGGAGCAATGGAAAAATGTGCTTTGGACTGATGAGTCCAAATTTGAAATATTCGGGTTCAACAGGCGTGTGTTTGTTCGTCGACGTATCGGAGAGCGGGTGTCGGATGGCTGTATCGTGCCTACAGTTAAACATGGAGGAGGAAACACAATGATTTGGGGATGTTTCGGTGCAGGATCCACCGGCGACCTTGTCACAATCATCGAAAAACTAAACAAAGAAGGATACAAGAAGATACTAGAAAACATTCTGTGGCTTCAGGAATTGGAATTATAGGTGAAGGATTCACTTTTCAAGAAGATAATGATCCGAAGCACTCTTCACGTTTGTGCAAAACATTTTTACAATGTCTGGAAGGCAAGAATATCTTGAAACGCACCACAATCACCGGATTTATCTCCCATCGAACTTTTGTGGGACGAGCTGGACAGAAAGGCTAAAGCTCTAAATCCTACAATTAAGGAAGACCTGTGGAAGAATTATATAAATCGTGGGGCAAGATCAGGCCTGAAACTTTGGTAAATATGTTATATAGTAAATATGTTATATAGATGAAAATGTATAGTGACCACATTTTTTGTATTAGTTATTATTTTTATTTTTTTAAATAAATATATCGTAAGGCACACAAGTGTGTGCCAAAACTCGATTAAATTGCTTTCCTTTTTTTTTAAATCGGTCTAAATTGCACATATATGAATCGTTCGAATACTTATGAGCGGTACTGTATATATGTACATATACAGGGTGTTTCACATAAGAGGGGACAGAATATCAGGGCGTGTAGGTTGGGTCGAGACAAGAAAAAAATCGTATGGGAGGGGGAAAACAATTTCCCCCCGTTTAGACGGGAGGGGCCATTTTCTAAAAACCCGACTTAACATCGGAAAAAACATTTTTAAAAAATAATCGTTAGATCTAGATAACTTTTGCTTGCTGATTTTTAAAGCCAAATGTCCGCTTCTTATTATCATTTTTAATTAGGTTCCTACGTCTAACAGTTTTTGAGAAAACTAATGCCAAAGTTAAAATTTTCAATAAAAGTTCCGAAAAAAAATTTTTTGTCGCAATTTTTTTTAAATACGGTATTAAGTATAAATATTTTTCGCGAAAATGCACAGCCCCTTCCATACGATTTTTTTTTTGTCTCGACCCAAACTACCCGTCCTAGCTTTTTGGCGTATTTTATGCGTACACCCTGTATATATACGACTTATAAATAAGACTTGTATATAATTATGTATGAGTTAAATACTAAGCGACTAGGCTGTTTGCTAGCATGTCTACTACAACATGTCTACTAGGAGCTTCTTGAAAAGATCTCTACTGAATTTTAAGTCGTTTCGAATGAAAATTAGGTCTAGAATCCTATTTATATCATTTTGTATGCTGTTGACTTGGAAAAGGTTTAAGGAATACATTGAATCGCAGACTGAGGATACAATGGTGGTTTGAATGGCATCAATGTTTTGGCCATGGGGCACATACTCCATTCAACCATAGAGAAAAAATAACAAGAGGGCGAATTTTGAACAAAAATATTTTCCATGGTCGATCCAGTACTGGATCGAGTTTTTACTCAATGCTGAGTGTTTCGCGTTCTTTTTTTTTGCTATTGCCAATGCTAATGTGTTTCCATTGCTGCTCTGAGCATTTTTTTCCTATCCACTACTGAATCGCTGATACATTACTCACCCCCCTATTCAGAGAGTCACTTGAAGTGAGTCGGACGTCGTCGTCAAAAAGTCACCTGAGTGGAAGACGTCGTATTCACAGAGTCACTTTTTGAAAGGTGACTAGCTCTTACATCGGGCTCACCTCAATTTACGTTGTGCTCATATATGACAGTTGGTTTGTGCATTAGCTAGCATTTTTAGTGTTACAATACAAAAATTTTACTATGGAAATAATAAAATTCTTAAAAAAGTAGATTTTTTTTTCACGAAATTAGATTTATAAATGTTGTAAAAATAAAGAATAACTTCAGGAGTTTATGAGAGGAATATTTATTTTGTTTTTGTATTGTATTTTCGTCATTTCAATTGCACCAAAATATATTAACATTGGTTTTTCTGTAGAAAATTTACAACACTGTAAAGTTGTATACAATCAGGAATTCTAAACAAAAAAAAACAAGGATTGTAAACAATCAGGAATTCTAAACAATTGCAAAGTGCAAAATTTTAAGTTGTGTTTATCCAGTGCCTTTTTTAGTGAAATATATTTTTAAAATATGGATCCTTTAGTGGAATTTTTAGTTGAAGACGACGACAGCGATACATCCGAAAACAGTATCCGTATTCGGAATCGCCATCCGAGGGACGCAACAAATATATACGATTTACCGGAGCTTGAGTAAGTTTTAAATTTGTTATTATTATCTGTATATATAAATATAATATACATATAATACCATTTTCATTTTAACAGATTCAGCGGAAATTTTCGAATGAGTAAAGAGTGCTTTGGGCAAATTTTAAGCGAAATCGGCCGTAAAATGAAAGGCACTTGTTTGGCAACAGCAATTTCTCCAGAACTTAAGTTTGCAGCCTTTTTACGCTTCCTGGCATCGGGCAGCTACCAGAAATGCGTTGCCAATTCCTGCCTTTCGCTGATGTCCCAAGCCACAATGTCAAGAGTGTTTTCCGAATGCCTTGATATATTCGAAGAGCACTTTTGTGGAAAATGGATTTCTGTGGAAATGACGTCGGAAGAGGAAACGGTGGTCAAAAGAGATTTCTACACGAAGTATCACTTTCCTGGTGTGATTGGTTGTGTAGATGGTACCCATATCAAGATCTGTTCGCCAAAGCAGGATCTGCAACATTTGCACTATAACCGTAAAGGATACTATAGTATAAATGCGATGATGGTAATTGTGATGTTTTTATCTTAATGTATATAATATTTTTACTTTATGTTATTTTTGTTTATTTTACAATATTTCAAAATTACAAAATTTAAAATGTTTCAGATCTGCGATCAAAATATGGCAATATGGCACGCAATGTAATTGAAAGGTGTTTCGGTGTGTTGAAGAACCGCTTCCGGTGTTTGCTTCAAGAACGAGGTCTCCATTATTCGCCCCAAAAGTGCACTAAAATTATTAATATTTTATATTATTTATTAATTATTAATTTTTTATAAAAATGCCTGGCCGCATCTAGAAACTGAAAACGTCAACGGAATTGACGAAAGTTACGCTACAGTGCCACCATCGGAATTGTCGATAGGTATACGAGACCGGATAGCTAGGAATATGCTGTAAATTAAAGTGTAGAAATCGGTCCTTTTCAGGAGAAAAACTTTGCCAAAACATTTTGATTTCAATGAAATAATAAATAATTTCATTTTTATTTTCAATAAATGAACATATATAAATTCATAACTTAATTTTATTCCATTTGTAAATATACATTTTTTAAACAGATGAGGTACATATGTATTATGTTTCATACTCTCACTCGCACTCAACTTCCATTTCCATTTAAGTGCAGCAACGTCTCTGCCGCTTCTCTTCTCCTCTCTTCATCACGCCTCTTTTGCAACTGCAACTGCTCTGCAGCAATGGCAGTTTGTTGCTTTTGATATTCCGATATTTGCTGTAATGCTGCAGCACCAACTTTTATATCTGGTGCAATATCGGTTACAACTTTTACAAGAATTATGTGGTTGGAAATCTGAAACCAAATTTCGAATCTACATTATTTGCGATTATTTAATCTGATATAAACTTTACCTGCTTTCGAATCAATGAAAGAAGATTTTGATTTTGGAGATTTTGAAAAACGTTTTTTCAATTGCGGACCTTCTTCTTCAGATACTTCCTTAGGTGCATTCCCTTCAGCCGGGTCAAGGACCACTTCTTCTTCTTCCAACGATGGCATTTGTGCTGAAATAGCACATTATGATTAACTTTACCATTGGCCAATCACTTTAATTTTGTTGTTGTTGTTCTTAGTGCTGGTTACAACAACAATAACAACAACTTCTTTTGGTCCCATGTAGTTATCGGGTTACAGCCCGGCGCAAAAGGAAAAAATATTAAAAATTGTACCGCTATATCTCCGAAACGATTTCAAACAATTTTAGTACCTTTTTCACCCAATACAAAATCGTTTTCCTCCCAAAGTAATGCTGTCTTTAAACTCTTATTTCACATAAATATAAGGTATTTCAAATTTATTTATCCAACCTATGCAGGTGTCTGTAATAGTTTCTGAGATATAGCGGTACAAATGCACCTATTTCAAAAATAACCTTATTTTCTTACTTTCTCTGGTTGAAGGGCACTTTCTTTTTTCCGCTGATGTGGACGGCTGCTCATCAGGTGTCCTCCTTAGCGGCCCATTGCCCCTACCGAAGACGGCACCTGCTGGTTGGGCTGCTTTCCGCAATTGTAAAACCCTTGCTACTGCTTCCTCCAATGGTGTGAGGAAAATACCATTGCTGGGGCCACCACCTGTGGCTGTGAGATCCTCATTCATTTGCCCTAGCTTCTTTTTCACCCTGGATTTTAAATCCCTCCATATCTGCAATTTTAAACATATGTAAGTGCACATATGACAATTAACTAAATTAATTACCTTCTTCCATTCATTCAAACTCCGAACGGGAGGCCCCTTGGAGTTCAAAAGTGTACGAACCCGTTCCCATTCCTCTTCATCCTTTATCCGGCTGGAACCAAAAACCGGTACACCTCTAGCCAAATCTGGCATATTCTCCATTTCTCGCACCAGTACCTCGAACTGTGTCGCTGTCGTAAACTGCACAGTATATCTTAAAGAATAAATAAAATATTAAAAAGAAAAAGTAATATAATTAGTTATTATTGACTTAAAAACTTTATTGGTTTACCTTTTCTTTGTTGTTTCTATTTGTGCATCCATGTTCATAATTTTGTATTTTTGTGTATTATAATTTTCAAAGATCACAAGAAAATAACGGGAAACAACGATTTTTTTACCACAGTTGTTAAATAGAAAAGAAACAAAGAAAAGAAAAATTTTTCTTCGCGAAAATATTAACCCATTTCCCCGTGTAAACATATTTTTCTCCAGAAAAAAAACATTTCAAAATATCATGATGTAATATATGTTTATTTATTTTATTATTGTTTTATTTTATTGTTGTATTATAAATATAATAAAAAAAAATCATAGGAGATAAATATAAAAAATAAGCAATAACTTGCAAAATATTTCATTTTTAAATATAATAAAAATAAATCATAAAAGATAAATATAATTTAAAAAGTAACAATAACCTACAAAATATTTCATTTTTAGCAAGAGACGACACCAAGACGACACCTAAGAGGCGTCATATATGACAGCTCATGTCGGCGTTTGTCGTCTCTGTGAATAGAAAAAGACGACAAACATCTGTTTTAGACGACGACGACGACAGCTAAACGACAGTGACTCTCTGAATAAAGGGGTCAATGCTTCGCTCTCTTGCCTTTGTTTACCTTCGTTTGTGTGTTTGCACTGATGCTCACAGAATTCGTTCGTTCGTAAGAAGAGTTGAGCGATGGAATCTTGTATGTCAAAGGAGGTGAGAATGAATCGGTTGATCGATTTCTCGATAAAAGCAGGGGTTGAGGGAACAAGGGAATTTGACTTCTTACGTCTGTCGGTCTATTAAGCTCGGATTTTTTTTTCGCTTTATTATTTTTCGGTTATTAAAGGAATTTTGTTTTTTGTAACATTTTGCCGGCATAATAAGCTGTTTAGTATTTTAAATTAGGTTTATTATTAAATTAGTTTAATTGTTATTGTATATATGTATATAAAATTTTAATATAATTGTTGTACCAATATTTCGTTTTATTGACAGCCCATAGGCAATGCTTCCCTAATAGAACTAAAACATAAATTTTAAAAATTTTAGTCTTTAATTTAATTTTAATAATGGTTTTGGACTCTACAATAACAAGGTAAATTTATACACGGTCATATATACAGAAGCACTTCAGTTGTTAGTACAAAATAACAAACACAAAGTCGATCTGTCCTATTCCTTCATACTCATAAAAATCGAATTGCTACATAATATAAATATTTTCTCTGAAATATTTCCATTCTTTCATTTTTTATTTTTGCTTCCATTAACTTTTTATTTGTACTCGTATAAGGTATTAAATTTGTTGATATGCCGACTAAAGTATTCTTCTTCTTAAATCTTCTGCTTATACGAATTCTTCAACAGACCGCTATGCTCGGAACGTAGATCGTGCCAGCGCTTTACAAAGCTTGGACATCGAGCAAGAAGAAGATTTATGGTTTTTTAAAAGCATTTTATGGTTTCAAAAACCATAAAATGCAAAATTTAAAACCATTCCAGACGAACGGACGGCTGTACATGGTTTGTTATTGTAAGAGAAGCGAAAGAAGACGATTCGCACCCTTCTTCTCATCGCCCGCTGTACTCTACAAATTGATCGTTTCTTTCTTTCACACTTTACTTGGCATACGGGCGCTGGATCAGAGATAACGAGATTGGAAACTTAGAACAAAACAGCTGTTCAAAAAAACAGCCGCGTGTTGTTTTTGTAAATTTTCTATGCAAACTCACCCGCCAAAAGCATAAACAAAGGTTTGTTTCGAAAGTTTCGAAGACTCGACTGAAAACGGTGAGTTTCAATACAAATGTTACAAAAACAAATTTAATTGAACGGTTGCATGTCGAAAATGTAAAACTGTGCCATATTGTTTCTCGTAGAAAAGTCATTATAATCTCTGTTTCCCGCTTTTTAAGTTGTCATTCACAAATTGATTGATATTGGAACGCTAAAGATAAGTACTCGCAAAATTTTTACAATTATTTATTAATATTGTTTTGAAATGTCAACAACCAATTTCAACAATTTGGAAAATTAAACTTTGACATTTACTTTGAAATGTTTGATACGTTTTGTTGTAAATATTGTGTCATTTGCTTCTACTTGCGACTTGCATTCTTCCCTTTGATCTATTTTTATAAAATCAGTACCCCGTGGTCTGCATGAAGTAAGGTTTGCATGTATTACATAACTTATTTACTAATTTTTTATTTTAGTATTAACTAGTAGTTAATATTAGTAATTAGTATTAATAAATTTAGTGTGTTTTGTAGTTGTAGTTGCCTGTGCACGGTTGATATAGGGCTACTGGAACACCCTGGAGCACCCTGAAAAATCGGTAACTCCCCTTGATTCTTATATCAATGGTGGTGTGGAAACAGTTTGATCTCTATAACTTTCAGAATTGTCATCTAATAAAGAACTAAAAAAATATCCTTTATATCTTTTTTC
Organism: Myopa tessellatipennis; assembly: GCA_943737955.2. Taxonomy (NCBI): domain Eukaryota; kingdom Metazoa; phylum Arthropoda; class Insecta; order Diptera; family Conopidae; genus Myopa; species Myopa tessellatipennis. The sequence goes on from OX031317.1 coordinate 8,434,039, forward strand.
CAAATATACAAATATAGAAAACTATATGAATAATATAATATTTGAACTAAATTAAATAATATTTTAATCAAATTTCTACAATCACATAAAAATACCCACAGAAATAAATTTATGCCCACAATTTACAATTTGTCTACTTATGGTGGCAACCGCTTGCAAAAAATGTTGGTGAATAATACCCTCAAAAGATAAAGCGTCACTTGCTATCTCTTTCTGGCTGCAAAAGAAATGTAGCCAAATTCACCAGGTCATAAAAAATCGATCTTTTTTTCATCTTTATCTGAAGATATAAGAGTTTCCAATCTCATTAATCTCTGCGCTGGATCGATCTCTTCTTACGCATGTTGGCTTGCATTGTTAGTGCAAAATAACAGAAGCAAAGTCGATCTTCCGCTCCGAGAAAAAATTACACACTGACTCACAAATGCATAGTAGATCCGAATAATGAGAGAAAGACACAAAGCAAAAATTGAGAAACTGAAATGGCGTGCTCTCTGCTTGTTGATTCATTTCGCACTCATGGCGCTTCTTCGTTTCCCTTGCGGACCGACCGCTTCCATGTGGCCGATGAGTACATTTGGCTGATTCGGCCTCTTGTTATTCTTTCTCTATGATTCAACGCTACCAATGTTGAAATCACCCAAAATACAAGGTGTTTGGTTGCAATTCAAATTGTTCATAATATAGTTAATGTTAAGACTATGGTCATTATATAAATTTAAATTACTAACAGGTGGTATATAGCTTAAAATTATAACTATTTCAGTGAAATCAGTTTGAATTGTAGTGTTTAGTGAGATTGCTACGCAAATTTGCTCAATATTCTTAGTATTGTATGGTAGTTGAATTTCTCTGCTAGCAAGATCCGATGACACCGCAATCAATACACCACCGCCTCTCGTTGCACCTAGTACTCGATCTTTGCGATAAACTACGTACCTGGGATCGAATAACTCACTCGATAAAAAGTAGGACGTTAGCCATATTTCAACTAAGGATATAATGTCGTTACATGCAATACAGAACCTTGATAAAATTGGTTTGTTTTAGAACGAAGACCGCCGACGTTGTGGTAATACAAGAGGTAGGTGCGTTCAGTCCATGTGATGCTCTCAACTGGAGCAAGAAATGTTACAGAAATGTTAAGAAATGCCTCCGGTGTCTCTGCAGGTGACTGAAAATTTTCACGTGTTGGTGTGGTCATAGCTTCAGAAGTTCTCGGTTTAAAGATAAAGGTACGAAGCTTCACGGAAATTGGCCAGAAGTTGATATCAAAAACTTTGTCGTAAAAGCAATCAAGAACGCCGAGATTGAAATTAACAAATCAAAGCTTAAGTTCGACAGAATCTTTTTTAACCAATTTGTCGCAGGTAACACTAGCCTACAAATAAACATTTTTTTTGTGTAACGGGCTGTTTGACAACATATTCTAAAGGATTTTGGTCCGCTGATTCCAAAAATGATAAAATTAAAAAAATGAATCGAGCCGTTTTTGAAATTTTTGGCCACTTTACATTATGGTCCACCCACTTGAAGAGCTACTACAGCTGACATATTTAACCGATTGGATTACAACTAAGATTAAATTAATGAGGAAGGATGCACGCATATTTTTTGCTAACATTACTTTGAAATCCGAAAAATAGTTTAAAACCTTTTGCTGAAATTGTAACTTCAAAAGAGGAATTTTTTAAGAAAAAAGACAAAAAACTGCTGTATATCTGTACGTAAAAATATGTTCCCGAAACTTTTTTACCCTTTTTATTTTTCTTATCGATAGGTTGGACATTTGCCCAATTTTAAGCCGAATATCAAAAAAATCTGCAAAGAAATGGTTTCTTGGTGCGCGTTAAAGTAAATTTAGTGCTATTCGCAAAAAGTTACAAATATTGTGGCAATTGATCATCACTTACCAAAAAATACTAAATTTTGAAAATAAATATAAATACTTTTTAAATTAAACCAGTAAGAGTGCTACCTTCGGCCTGGCCGAATCTTAGATACCCTACACCCAAATTTTTTGAAAAATTATCTTATTATTAATTATATTGTTGTATCTCCTTACGGGTGGTCTTCTACTATCTCTCCTTGACTTCAATTAAACTGCACTTAGTTTCGATCTGTTACGTCTTTATTATTGACTTTTTTGTTTGTTTCAATATGTTGTACTTTATCTTATCTTAAGATTTACTTTAACACTACTTTTTATTTATACTTGTTATTAATTATGTACACTTATTGTTTATTACACTTATTATTAAAACTAGCACTACGCGACTTTAACGCGACTATCAACGACTTCTTCGTAGAGATATTTACACAAGACTACCGTTGGAATCTTTTCTAGATTCCACGTTAGCTCGGTCGACACAGACGTCGACCGAACTGAAGTGGGTCAGTATGCCGTGTTTCGCAATTTCCATTATTTCGCAATATTAAAATTGTAATATTCGCAGAATCAATACGCGGAAGAAAATCGTTCTCAATTTAATTCTTCCGCGTGTGGATTCTGATCGTTGGTTATTTCAAACAAAGCGATTTAATGGTTTGGAAGCTTGCTAATGAAAGCTAGCTTCCACAATCCACTACAATCGCCACGCGCTATGGATTCTAGGGTTTGGAAGCTCGCTACTAAATGCCAGCTTCCACAATCCATTCCATGCGAAGTGTTCTGGTTGCTACCTTAGCTTTCGAAGTTCATTAAACCAAAGCTTGACTAAAACCAATTAAACTAAAGCTTCGGGCTTATTAAGCAAAGTGCTGTGGTTGCATTAATGTGAACTTGGCCCTGACTCACTCGCGGAGTAGTATTATAAAAACAATAATACTGGCCTTGAAAGTTCTTGTCAAACGGAAGTGGAAATTGCGATCGCGACATACAACAATATTAATTAATTATTAATCGTTGCAAAACAGTAGCATTATAGAGTGAAATACCAACTGAAACTAGAGGAATGTGTGGTTATAAGGAAAGCACCTTATTATCACATTATTCACAGACGGGTATAAATATAGAGACGCAGCTAGGGGGTGGAGGCGTCAGTTTTGGAAATCAAGTTTTGACTTATTGCATTCTAGGAAATTTTGGGGCTGCAAGTTGATTAACCGTCCCGGAGTCCATGAGTCCTAGCTACGCCTCGGTATAAATAGTAGGCGTGGTCGTTACCTGTTTTTGTGGTCGTTACAAAATAACTAGGTTAGTTGTTTTATTATTGTCTTTAAATGTAAACTTTATTTCCGTGGTAACAAATTTGTTTTCATGAGCTATACTGTAAAGTAGTGTAAAAGTGGGCGGACCGCGCCCAGTTTTGCTGTTATAAAGTTTTATTGAAAATAAGTTGTTATGTAAAGTTTGGTTTAGGAAGTTTATATATTTAACAATATAACCTTTTAAAACCCTCTTTTGCCTGTGCAAACTAGAAGTGGGCGAAATATTAACGGCTAATGCTACTCTATACCCAGGAATGCAATTTTGTTGTCATAACTCAAAAAGGAACGCTTATATCATATTTTTAATAAAAAATAGGCGTGGTCGTGGACCGATTTTGCCCATTTTCAATACCAACCTTCACACCACAAGAAACAATATATCTGCATCACGATACAATATAAATTTCATCACGATATCTTCACCGGTTCTCCTGTCACGGTCACGCTGATCAGGAATATATATACTATTCTATACCTATCGGCTCTATTTCCATACGTTACACATTTCGTGACAAAGTGAATATACCCTTAACCTTAAGGTGTAGGGTATAAAAATGATTTTTATTTGTGCTTCTTCGCTTATATCCATCATCATAGTTGCACCCCAGGATCCTTCATAGCGCTTTTCAATTGCCATCATTTGCTGGAGGAATCTTTCCCATGCTCGTCGCTTACAGCACCCAAATTTTCCTGGAAGAAGTCTAGATGAGAGTTCAAGAAGTACATCTTCAAAGACATTCGAGCTGCAAACATAGCAAATCTTGTTTGGATCTTGATTCCATAAGAACTTCGGCATTTTGCTTAAAAAATATAATTTTGAAATACACAACACGACTCTTCAATGTAAAACTTCGACTAATGCAAAAAAGAAAAAACTGCGAAAAAGTAAAAAACGTAAGGTGGAAGTACCAGCATCTGAACTAATAGCGGTAAAAGGATGAAGTACACGTATCGGGAATATGATCCAAGTAAAGCCAACATTAATGGGTTCCGAGGAAATGATAATCGCAGAAAGTCTAAAAACATTGTTCACAAACAAACGCACACTGTATCAAGTACAAACTTACACTGTTTCGTGAATAACGATCAATTGCCAAGATACTTGTGAAAAGCACTAAATTTACTTTAACACACACCAAGAAACCATTTCTGTGCAGATTTTTTATTGATATTAGGCTTAAAATTCGAGCAAATGTCCAACCTATCGATAAGAAAAATAAAAAATGTAAAAAATTATCGGGAACATATTTTTACGTACAGATATATAGCAGTTTCTTGTCTTTTTTCTTAAAAAATTCCTCTTTAGAAGTTACGATTTCAGCAAAAGGTTTTAAACTATTTTTCGGAGTTCAAAGTAATGTTAGCAAAAAATATGCGTGCATCCTTCTTCTTTAATTTAATCTTAGTTGTAATCGAATCGGTTACATATGTCAGCTGTAGTAGCTCTTCAAGTGGATGGACCTTAACGTAAAGTCGCCAAAAATTTCAAAAACGGTTATCTCGAAAACGGCTCGTTTCATTTTTTTAATTTTATCATTTTTGGAATCAGCGGACCAAAATCCTCTAGAATATGTTGTCAAACATCCCGTTACAAAATTACTGTCGGCCAGTGTAATCAAAGTAGGATTTGTTTTTAATTTATTAGCGGTGTAACTTATTATTGCATTTCCGTCAGTATTCACGTTGAATTTTGATAAGTGAATAAACTTATTACTAAGAACAACTTGTAAATCTTCACATAATGGACCAGTACCCACTAGGTGTGTTTTACTTGCATTTGACGTATTTTGCTTCACATGAGAATTCTGCATGGGGTTTTTTTCTTTCTCACCGTGACCCAATCATTCGCACTCTCAGTATTGGATACACATGGAATTGCTTGTGCATTTTTATTATGTTCGGTAACTTTCTCAAAACCGGTTTCATTATTTACAATGCACTGACGAAAAGGTATGGAGGAGATCGCGGCTGATGTGCTTGCCTTGTTTTCACAGTTGGGAACTTTGATAATTTCAGGATTTTGTAATTTGTCAGTATTACAATGTTTATACATTAATTTATGTCATTTAGCTGAGTTTGCATAGCAGTGAACTGCTTAGAAAGAAAATTAATATTGTTGTCGGCTGCAAACGAAATTAGGCATGAGTTGCACTGCCACAACAGGTTTGGAGAGTTAACCAAAAGTTTGACCGCCTCCCCACTCAAACCGACACAACTCAATTGGAATGCTCTCCCGCATATAGAAGCACAAGGAATATATTCCGATGTTTTACTATTTTCAGTATGTACATATAATTATACTTAATTTGCACTTAGCAGAGTTCAGTGACATCTTGAGCAGGAATTAAAAAAGCGACCGCACTCAAAGAAGAACAATGTCGAACTTTTCACTTTTTAAATTTGAACACAATAATAAAACTACTAAGCTAGTTATTTTGTTTTGAAAACAGGTAACGACCACGCCTACTATTTATACAGTAGCGTAGCTAGGCCTAATAGAGCCCGGTACGGTTAATTAACTTGCAGTTCCAAAAATTCCTAGAATTCAACAGTCAATATTTGATTTCCAAAACTGCCGCCCCGGGCGGACCGCCAGACCCGCCCCCCTATTTACGACACTGTATTTATTCCCGTCTGTGATTAAATGTGATTATAAGGTAGCTTTATAACGACATATTACCTCTAGTTTCTCTAAAAATAGTTTCTAGAATAGAAATAGTTTCTAGTTTCTCTCGAATATAGCACTTTTACTGGTTTATTAAGTGCTTTATTGAACAAAAACACAAAATAAGTAGAAAAACAAATTAATCAATAATGTATTCTCCATCACTGTTGACGACCTGTTCCCACCTCTCGACTAATTTGTTGATGCATTTTCGCCAAAACTCGGTCGATCTGGTGTCGAAGAAGTCGTTGAGCCAACTGTTGATGTCTTCACCGTTGTCGAATAGAACGCTCTCAGTTCGATTTGAGAGTATGGCGGATGCTGAAGAACCCGTTAAACGATGTTGAAGAACGAGCTCAAGCCTTTGGAGGGCGACTTTAACAACATGTGCAACGTGGGGCCTGGCGTTGTCATGACGCAATATGGTTTGGCCTTGTCGATTGTGTCTTTTCAGCAGAAATGCCTCATTCACGCTGTGCAGTTGGACAATATAGAGTTCCCTGTTCACCTTACTATTCTTCTCAAGCACTCCACAGTGCACCATTCCTTCCCATTCCCATAAAACGCAGAACATGGTACTCTTTGGATGGATGTCCTGCTTGACTCTCGGCTTGGCGCATGACCTGGGGCCATCCACTTCTTTCTTTGCTTCATATTAGCGTATAGGCGCCATTTCATTCTCCCGTGATGACGTTTATATTTGACTAATTGAACTCACCTAGCCTGTGATGACAGAGAATATTCGTGCCAAACTTTTAAGACCATACCTCTATTTATTCTACTGTAATCGAGTTTTATTCATTAGTTCATTATTCATTCATTTCATTCATTCATTTAATTTGGTGCTTTTGGTACTTTTAATAAAACACATGCTGCACTGCACTATTCAGTCATTGTGTTTCTAAATTTGTTTTTATTAAAATTCAATTCAGGAAAAACTGATCACACGAATATGTGGAAGAAAAATTTATAGAAAAGCTATCGCCAGTTTTTTTACAGTACTAAAAACAGTTGCAGAAACGGTATTCCATGTTTTTAATAATTCGTCTTCCCCATTCTTATGAAAGGTACTCAATATTCGATTATTTTCAATGGTTTCTAATTCATATCTTAAATCGGCAAACTTTTGTTTACATATGGAACCGGAATGAAAGTCAATCAATTAAAATCATCTTAAAATCAAAATCTTCTAAAGTCAGGCACTTATAAATCTTAAAATTAAGTTTATCTACCGATATCGTGCCTAGGAAGATAATGAATTTTGATGTTTTTGCAAATATTTCAAATTCTTAAAGTAAATTCGTTCATTAGAGACTGAATAATTTCAGAAAAATCTTTTGTTAATTTAGTTTTGTTATTTTCTTCATGGGAATTTAAATTTGCAAAGAATCCATTGTGTTTGGAAAATATTTATATATGTTCAATGACCCGATTAAAGATTTCTAATTTAGTTTTGAAAACTTTAATTATATCAAACATTATTGGACACTTATATTTATATTTTTTATTTTTTTATTTTTTATTTATTTATTTATTTATTCCAGTTTAAATTTTGATACAATTACATATGGTACATTTGTGTATTCTGCTAAGCCCAGAAGGCTTTTCTGCAGCACAAATAAATACATTTTGACATATTCATAATTCATAATTGTGGTTGTTTGATTATTTTAAGAATTATACAGGTTACTTATAAATATAAACTAAATTAAAGTAAATTCAATAAATAGTAGTAATATCTAGTAGATAGTAAGGACGTTAATATCATGTACGTATACTTTAAGATGTTTGTATAATGACATATTGTGACCTCTTATTCAATCATTTTCATAAATCAGATGTTTCTTTATAAGTTTTTTTCTCTTATATACAGAGCTTATATTTCTTAACTCCGGTGGTAGCTCATTCAGTAATTTTGGGATTGTTATGTTTAAAGTATTTTTTCCGTAATTATTGTGAAATTGATCAATTTTGTATTTTCCTTCATGTTTTCTCCTGGTTTCATACGGATGATCAATAGCATTTCTAAAACGATCATGCTGATAAAAATCGGTTATTGTGATGTGCCTAAATATTTGACTGACATTCATCAGTTCAAGTTCTCTGGCAAGTGTTCTTAACCCTCTATCCTTATTGATTTTTTTAGCCAACACTTTCAGAATGCGGTTTTGACCATTTTGAAGTTGTTTGCAGTGAATTGACGATCCCCAAGCAGTAATGCCGTGCCGCAGGTGTGATTCGCAAATTGACAGATATGCTTGTTTAAGGACATTGTACGAACACAGATTACTTAAATGATACATGAAGTACGAAGATTTTCTCAGCTTTTTTTTAACAGCCTCTATATGTTCACGCCAACTAAGATGTTTGTCCACAACTACTCCAAGATACTTATACGTTTCTACAACTTCAATGAACGTGGTACATTTATCACTTAGATTATTCGTATCCATTTTCCAGTTTGTATGAAGGCAGTCTATGTTGTGATATTTTATCTTTATCTCGCTGTACAGTATATGGGGCGGTCTTACATGCATAATTTTAGTTTTTTGAGCATTTAATGCTAAGCCGTTATCATGGGACCATCTTGTGATTGCATTGAAGTCAATCTGCATTCTTTGGACAGCTATGTTGAGTTCTCTGTTGGAAACCACGATTGCTGTGTCGTCAGCATACGCAAATGCACAACTATGTTTGAGGGTATTTAGCATGTCATTTGTATATATTATATACAGCAATGAGCCCAACTTTGAGCCTTGAGGTACACCACTATTTATTATTATCTTTTTGCTGACTTCATTACTCACTTTTACACGAAAGGACCTAACATTTAAATAATCCTGGAACCATTCAAGGATTTGACCACGAATTCCCACGCGCTGCAGTGCTCGTAGTAAGTTTGTATGTGATAGAGTGTCAAAAGCTTTGCTGAAATCAACAAATATCGCTAAACTATGCTGACCTCTGCTTAAGCGCTCGTTTAAGTTGTTTGCAAATGTTCCTAAAAGTTTATTAATGTTTTTCCCGCTTTGGAAACCATATTCGTTGGCATGTATTATATTATATTTTTGTATAAAAGTTTTTAGTCTCCGCGCTACTACTTCTTCGAGTATTTTTTCGAGTACCGGCAATATTGATATTGGTCGATAATTCTTAAAATCGGACTTGCTACCACTTTTAAAAATAGGTCTAACAATAGCTTCTTTTAGCGCTTTTGGTATTATACTCGTTGCTAAACTTTGTTTTATAATTTTTGTCACCATTGGTGTAAAGATCGCAGCGTTGTTCTTTAAATCTATTGCCCTTATACCATCACATCCTGGACTTTTTTTAATGTTTAGATTCTGTATTATCTCATATACTTCTTGTTCATTGATATCACTTATATAGATTGTGTTTTCAGTCAAATGGTTTGCAACAGAAATTGTTTTAATTGCACATTCATGGACCGTTTCTTTTACATTGTTATCAAATGTTTCAGCAAAAGTGTTTGCTAGTAATTCTGTGTTTTTATGTTCAAAATTTTGTATTATTGTTTCATCCACATTTCTTTTATTTTTACCGATAATTTCATTAACTATTTGCCACGTTTTTTGCATGTTATTCCTATTTTCATAAAATCGATTTAAGAAGAAATCATTTTTTGCTTTAACTATTTTCTTATTCACAATGTTCCGAAACACTTTATATTCTTTTTCTCTGACGGAGTCTGAGGGTTTGAGTCGCCATCTTCTATATAATTTGTCTCTTTTAACACAGCAAGTTATTAGCTCATTGTTTATCCATGGATTTGGTTTTCTTTGTTTTTTAATTGTTATTTGTTTGCGCGATTTGTTATATATTTGTTGAAGCGTCAAATGAAGCTCATTATATATTTTACTCACATCGTCGATTTCTAATAGTATGTCCCAATTCGTATCTCTGATAAGGCAATTTACCCTATAGTCTAATATTTTAGTGATTTGTTGTTTTTGTTCACACCTACAAGATTTCGAGAGTTCTATAGAACACAAAAGGGAGTAATGATCGGAGACATCAGTTTGGACCACAGCAGCTTTTACATCGTTCCCATTAACTCTTACAAGCAGATGATCAATGCATGATCGTGTACCGCGGTTGATATCCACTCTTGTATTTTCAGTTATACAGTTATGCATACCACTTGATGAGAGCATTTCTAAGTACGAGTTGATATTGTTGTTGTCATACTTGTTTCTGTCGATATTCATGTCTCCAATAATTATCATTTTGTCTTTTTTTCCAAAATTATTTATTGCTTGCTCAAGCTCATCCGTAAAGAGATGGATATTTAAAGAGGGCGGTCTGTAAACGGGAATCAGAACAATTTTTTCGTTGTGCACATTTAGTATTATTTCTAGAGATTCATAGTATAGAGTATTGCAAACGCCATATGATACTCTTTGATAATTAATTGTGTCTCTCACATAGACTGCGATTCCGCCTCCTCTATGATCTCTGTTTGCATGTTCTGCATTAAAGCCTAAGATGGAATATAATGAGTTCTCTTCATTATTTATATTTGTCTCGACGAGAATTATTACGTCCACGATAGATATAATGTTATGAATCGCTGCCATGAAGGTTACAAAATGTTTTCGTATGGAACGTATATTTAAATATATGCATGTTAACCCGACTCTACTTAGATCATTTGTATTTATACATTGAAAGGATTTATAAATTTTTGTTGTTATATTCATAGTATTATAATTATAGAAAATCTGATATATAGTACTTCCTATTACTTATTTCAACAAAAAAATATCTGCTTCTGAAAAAATTTTAATTACATTGGATGTTTCGCTTTTTTTAGCGAGGATTTTGCCATTCCGAACCCATACGAAGCTCCAGTTATTTTCTTTGGCCTTCGTTTTTGCCATCCACAAGAGATGGCGGTTAGTAGCTGTAAGCTGATCTTCAATGTAGATAGAATTCTTATTATTAGTGTTATAAGTATTATCTCTTTCTCCTTCTATATTTAATTTATTAACAATTTCTTTTCCTAATTTGCCGCGCGTTTTCTGCATTATTTCCTTTTTTATATTTATGCTTGCTAATTTTACTATAATCGTTTTGTTCTTTGATTTCACCCTGTATGCGTCAACAATGTCATTTTCTTTAATTTCGATATTTGCTGCTTTGCTAATTTTTACAAATGTCTGTATTACGCTCTCATTTTTTAATTGTGGTACGTTTCTTATCTCTATATTCTTGTCAAGGGTTTGCTGCTCCAAGACGTTGATTTTTCTTTCTAATGAGAGTATACGTTTATCTTTCTCTTTATTCTTTGCAGTAAGGTCTTTCACCTACTCTGCTAGTTGCGCTATGGTATCATTTATTTTTGTGAGTGCACTAGCAAGCTGACTTTTAATATCCTCATGCGAGAAAGTGATCCGCTTACCCAGCTGTTCCATCGTATTTTTCATCTCCTTGGAATCAGATTTAACTTCGTTGATATCGGTGTGTAGTATTTTTAAGTCCGATGATAAGAGGTTTACGGAAAGTGTGTCCCAAGGTCTATATCTTTTTGTTTGTGATTCCCTGTCATCATCCTCTCTTTCGCGCTGTTGTTTCTGAGTTTGTTGTTGTTGTTCATCTAATACACCTATTTCATCAGATGCGGTCCCAGCAGAAGAGGCAGACTTCGTTCTCTGTCTACAATTAGTGCATTTCCATTCGTTACGTTTTTCTGGAGTGTAATGTGCGTAACTCCGCTCTGAAAGAGAGCAGCATGGTGAGAAGTGGTAACCACGAGAGCATTGTTGACACCTCACGAAATCTCCTGGAGGTGGCAGAGTCTTTTTGCAGTGATTGCAGTTCTCGCTCTTAGGAGCGTTGACCTTTACACACTCCATTTCCAAGAAAAACCAACGAAGAATAATAGGTGATAATTAGAAGGCGAAAAAAGTCAACAGTCAAAGTGCGCCAAAAATTCACAAAAATTCTGTCTATTATCTTATTATTTCGGGTTTAAACTCTTTATGAAGAGTATTTAAGTTTATTATGAAACAATTTGCGAGATAATTCAATAAGTGCACAAGTGTTCAGAGTTTCTTTTAAATATTACACATGTAACCCGCTTTTTACAGAAAATATCACACAGCTCACTGAAATTCACGTCTGATCACACCGACAACCATATATATTATATATAAATATAAATATTATATATATTCCTCTAATATTTGACACTGAATTTACCCGAATGGTTGATATCTGTTACCAACAGTCACTCAAGGACATACATTTTTTTTCTTTTCTCTTTTTCTTATCTTCTTCTTTCTCACCTTCTTCCTTTAAATATTATTATTGAAATTGAATTGAATAATGAAATTATAACTTTTAATACCTATTATTGTTCTACGTTATTGAAGCAATTCCTTAGTCATAGATAAAATGTTCTTATTTATATTTGTTAAGCGTTGCTGATATAGATTTCGTGCTATAAAAGACACTACTTTAATGCACTGCCAATTTGTTTAAGTAAGTAAAATAAATTATAACAATTGCTTCTTGGAACTAATTGCAAAACAAGTCAGTAAAAAATTATCAGTAAACCATGGTATACTCCATTTACCACAGTTAATAGCTGAGAAAATTTTCGTTTATTTAAAGGGCGTGCAGAAATAAATTTGACTAACTGTGTAACATGAACCATAATATCGCCCAGTGACTTTGAACTGGCCCTTGCAGACAAAGCCTGCTTATGTATGGTACAATGGAAAATGGAATTAAATGTTCAACGTGTTGAGCAAACAAGCTCGCAAACCCATTCACCTCTCTAGTCATATTGCAAGTAACACCGTGACACGAGATTTTTATATATGTATAATATATAGATAATACAATATACATTCATTTTTCCCAAACCTACTTATGTGGATAATGAATATTTTCATGAATCATTTATTTATAATGATTTTTTAGTGATTTATTTATGTATTAATAAATATAAATGTATTGTACTATTACAAAAATTGAAAATTAGTGATTAGCTTATCTAAAATTAAAGCTGATTTAATTTTCCAGAAAGTTAAATAGAGTTCCAGAGTTTTGTTTCATTCGCTTAAGAACTAGCTTCTCCAAAATCTAGCCACTCTAAATAATTATCGAATGAATATGCATGATCATTTGAAATAAGAATGTTATTTCAATTTTTTCATTTCAGAAATTATTTGAAATAATCGCATCTGCAAGATTACTTATACTTATACTTATACTTATATGTATATATCTGCATTATACTTTTCACAATCGCAATTACTTCGATTCGATTTAAGAAATGTGATTAACAAAGCCACAAAGGCATTCTATGCCTGTACTAGGATTTATGGTAAAACTTGTGGTGTTAGCCCAAAAATGGCGTCCTGATTATTCACATTGATTGCAATATCGCCACTGACTTATGCGGCGTTAGTACTAGTCTACCGGTTAATAATTCTAAATATTTTTGTTAAGGAAATTAATTTATATTTTGGTAAAAGAAAAAAATGCTTTATTTAAAGTATGCATCATCACTAGCTATACATTTTTACCATGTGCCCTTCAATTTATGCATGGTCCTAAAAAAATCGTCCACATTTTGAGTCGAGCCAGTATCGAGGCATTTTTTTACTTTTTCGTAAGTGTTGAAGTGTTCCATGCGTTGCAAATTTACTTTTCCGTGTCTTCTAACACAATCTGGGACTTTTCGACTAATGCATGTTTCAAATTGGGCATTTATTGACAGTAACGCTCAATATTAACCGTTTCATCTGATTTCAGAAGCTCATGCATTGAGCATTATCTTGAGGTCGATGTTGATACTTTTCCAGAGTCAACCCATGACTAACCAACACACACATGTGCCTTGCGTTAGAAAATTGTGACCATATATTTCCAAAGGGATACAACGGTTTTACTCGCGTTTTTATTTTGGGTAAACAATAAAAAAAGTGCCTGCAGCTGTTTACTTGGATTGAAACTAGATATGCCTAAAAAAAAAAAAATATGACGCTAAACCGAACATAAATGGTGCTTTACAATGTATTACACTAGCCTACAAATTTACATTTTTTTTGTGTAACGGGCTGTTTGACAACATATTATAAAGGATTTTGGTCCGCTGATTCCAAAAATGATAAAATAAAAAAAATGAAACGTGCCGTTTTCGAGACAATCGTTTTTGAAATTTTTGGCGACTTTACGTTAAGGTCCATCCACTTGAAGAGCTACTACAGCTGACATATGTAACCGATTCGATTACAACTAAGATTAAATTAAAGAAGAAGGATGCACGCATATTTTTTGCTAACATTACTTTGAACTCCGAAAAATAGTTTAAAACCTTTTGCTGAAATCGTAACTTCAAAAGAGGATTTTTTTAAGAAAAAAGACAAAAAACTGTTATATATCTGACCGTAAAAATATGTTCCCGAAACTTTTTTACCCTTTTTATTTTTCTTATCGATAGGTTGGACATTTGCTCGAATTTTAAGCCTAATATCAAAAAAATCTGCACAGAAATGGTTTCTAGGTGTGTGTTAAAGTAAATTTAGTGCTTTTCACAAGTATCTTGGCAATTGATCGTTATTCACGAAACAGTGTAAGTTTGTACTTAATACAGTGTGCCTTTGTTTGTGAACAATGTTTTTGGACTTTCCGCGATTATCATTTCCTAGAAACCCATTAAAATCGGCTTTACCTGGATCTTATTCCCGATACATGTACTTCATCCTATTACTGCTATTAGTTCAGATGCAGGTACTTCCACCTTACGTTTTTTAATTTTTTGCAGTTATTTCTTTTTTGCATCAGCCGCAGTTTTACATTGAAGAGTCGTGTTGTTATCTCGAAAACGGCTCATTTCATTTTTTTTATAATATTTTATCATTTTTGGAATCAGCTGACCAAAATCCTTTAGAATATGCTGTCAAACAGCCCGTTATAAAATGGCTGTCGGCCAGTGTTATCATAGCAAAATGACATTGGAGTATAGATCGTAAACATGCCCTTGCTTCCAGTGTCATCTAGCGAAGAAATTAAGAATTATTAACCGATAGACTTCGTATCGTGGTCTAAAGTCAAACAAACTATGTTAGCATTAAATAATTTACATCGTTTAGTCATCGTAATCGCTAAAGGAGTTACTGAGAAACTTGCGGATTTTGTACACAAGAAGTTAGAGAGTGTGTCCTCTACGACTACCCTGCGATTAGCAGACGTAGGCATATTTATTTCGGTGGACGATTGTGTAACCCGTTGCAAGAATAATAACTCTTTGCAGAACGACTTCAAAAGAAATTGATGTTTGGTACACACTTCCGAGCGTTGCATCATGTTCACTGTAAGTCGTACAGAAACTGAGGCTACAATGCGCCTGGTAATTGATCTGTACTAAAATATTCTACTATGAAATAATTTACACGTGTGCATTTTCAACAAGAACTACATAACCATATTTCATAACCACATGAAAAAACTAAAAATAAGAAACTCACCTAAAAAGTTTTTGATGGAGGACATATGCGCTAACGTGCCCAGCTTCAAGGTAACGAACTTCAACTCCTGGCCAAATATCTTCCAAACTAGAACAACCTTCACGCGGCACATACGCATCGTCTATAGCACAAACAGCTATAATAAGAGATGTGTCGTATGGAACGGAAAAATTTTTCAAATGAGTACATTCATCCATCATCCCTCTCATGAACTGTAATGCTTCACGCTCCCACCAGTTCGTTTTTTTAATATTTATTTTCTCGGATTGCATCAAAGATTTTTGGGGTAGAATATATTTCATAAGTCTTGTTAAGGCAGATTGTTTTTGAATTGGTAATAAATGACTGTTAGCAAAATATTTATGGGAATTATTAACAAAGTCGATAGAATTAGGTGTATCAATTGCTATATTATCCGATTTCGTAGTAACATTATTTACTACTCGTATGTCTTTAAAAAAAACAGTTCCTCGCGACTCGTTAATATCCTCTTCAAGTTCTTTTAAGGATTGACTAAAATTTTGTATGAACTTTTGTCCAGCTGTAAATGCGTCGTCTATTACAGTAACCATTTTAGAAAGCCTTTCACTATATTTTCCATCCGAGTAATATTGTGTTTCTAGCATATCCCAGTTAATTGATTGACTCATTACACCCTGTAAATTTATAAGTGATTTAATAAAAAATGATTTTGCACCATCAAGTATACTTAAATGAAATTATAGCGGTCCACAGTATTTTTAATCTAGTAATAGTAATAATCTATACGAAACACAAAACCTATTACAATATTATATAATAAATTGCAATGAATTGCGACGTTGAAATATATATTTTGTTTATTGTGCAATGCATAAAAAGGCAATATGTATGATAGATGCTTTAATAATGATATAAAGAAGAATTTCGATCATTTATTTTGTTGCCTTTTGATCGCTGGCCAATGTACTACGTATGTATAATGCTCCGAATACTGATTAAAGACGTGCTGTGTAGAGATGATCGATATTTCCGATGACCTTGTCACTGTGATTTAATAACCACTCCGCTACAGAATATTACTTTTAACAGTGACAACCGCCTTCGTAACACGATATTTCTGTGGCCAGAAACCGAAACCCCTTAACTCCACTTAGGATGAAACTATTACTATTATTAATTATTATTATTATCACACTATTACATTGAGCACATATTACATTTTAATCTAATTTCAACATTTTTTATAATTGTAGAAAGCTAATTATAGAACTTATGCTCTAAAAACCAAATGACCTAAATTCCAGTTACAGTACCGCTCATAAGTATTCGAACGATTCATATATGTGCAATTTAGACCGATTTAAAAAAAAGGAAAGCAATTTAATCGAGTTTTGGCACACACTTGTGTGCCTTGCGATATATTTATTTAAAAAAATAACAATAACTATAAATAATACAAAAAATGTGGTCACTATACATTTTCATCTATATAACCGCCTTTTGACTTAATAACTGCATTACATAATCTCGCCAATTTTACTAATGTTTCAGGCCTGATCTCGCCCCAAGATTGAAATAATTCTTCCAGAGGTCTTCCTTAATCGTAGGAGTTAGAGCTTTAGCCTTTCTGTCCAGCTCGTCTCACAAAAGTTCGATGGGAGATAAATCCGGTGATTGTGGTGGCCACACTATGCGTTTCAAGATATTCTTGCCTTCCAGATATTGTAAAAATGATCTGCACAAACGTGAAGAGTGCTTCGGATCATTATCTTCTCGAAAAGTGAATCCTTCACCTATAATTCTAATTCCTGAAGCCACAGCATGTTCTTCTAGTATCTTCTTGTATCCTTCTTTGTTTAGTTTTTCGATGATTGTGACAAGGTCGCCGGTGGATCCTGCACCGAAACATCCCCAAATCATCGGGTTTCCTCCTCCATGTTTATCTGTAGGCACGATACAGCCATCCGACATCCGCTCTCCGATACGTCGACGAACAAACACACGCCTGTTGGACCCGAATATTTCAAAATTGGACTCATTAGACCAAAGCACATTTTTCCATTGCTCCAACGTCCAATCTTTGTGTGTCTTCGCCCATTCCAATCGCTTTTTCTTATTTCCAGGCCGAAGAAAAGGCTTCCTTGCTGATATTATTCCTGACAAACCAGCTTCCTTTAACCGTCTTTTTTCTGTGGAAACAGATATTGGATTTGGGCGGTTGCAGTTTACCTGGTTGGTGATATCTGGGGGCGTTAGATGTCTGTTCGGTTTGTTCTGGAATACAACGAACTTATCATCTCCTGCAGTCGTCTTTCTCTTTCTCTTTCCGAGACGATTTCAGTTGGCAACACTGCCGATCTCTTCCTATTTTAAGAATGGCCCAAGCAGAACTCTTCGATATCTTTAAACGGGCAAAAATCTGCTCGTGGGAATATCCTTCTTCGAGGAGAGTAAAAACCGCAGAACGTGTCTCATTTGATAATTCTTGTCGTTTTGGCATACTTGTGCTGCTTTTTTTACTTTTCAAGACGATATGCAAATTACAATTAATGTCCGAGAGAATTCAGTCCTGGTATATAAAGGGATTGGGTACGGATTCAGGTAACTATAAAATTTAGTTCGCAACGCCCAACAAATAAAAAACAAGACCATAAAAACCATTTGCATATCACCAATATTGACAGGTAGTCATTAAAATATTGTGGATGAAATTTTCCATAAAGTCGAATTCGGAATATATGCACCTGTGCCACAACAAAAAAAAGGTTAGGGTTTTTAGGTTTCTCCCAAAAAACCACAGAGACGTCATAAAATCATAAAATCGAATTTTATTTCCAATGAATTCTACTGATTCCGAAAAATTAGGAATTTTAATGTCGTTCGAATACTTATGAGCGGTACTGTACATCATTACATTATTACACTATTAAATTATTTTACTTTCTTTTGCATTAAATTATACTTAAGTCAATAAAAGAAAGTAGAATGTGCAGCCAAATCTGCAAAAAAATAAATATATGAATAAATAAATAAAACAAGTAAATGAAGTTCAACTTTAAATAATTCTCCTGAAACGTAAGAAAAAAAGAGTTAGGCTGTTACAGCTTGTGGCCACAGATTTATTAACATATTCGTTCCTTTCACTGGATTTTTCCCGTGCCGTTTTATTTTTTCACCTATTGTAAAACCACCTAGATTTACCTTTATTTAAAATTTAATATTCTTACATTTTCATGCAGAGTAGGGCCGGAATATTGGATTTGTGATCTTTTAAAGAAATAATTAAATTAAATTGTAATAAACACAGATGTTTAAAAATTATAGGTTTAGAAATTATAGCATTTACTTAATACATAATAATTTAAACCAATTATTAAATTAATGTTCTTAATATTATAATTTCTGATATCGGTTACTTACATACATACATACATATATAAAAGTCACGGTGACTAATGCCTTGAACACATAGAAAATCGCACGACGAATTTTACGTTGTGAACTGTCAAAATTACACGGCTTCTTATGAGAATCGAGATTTATTATTATTATTTCACAGTCGTCGCTCTTGTTCTTCTTATTTTTGTGTGTTTACATCGACTTTGACAAGCCAAAACTTCATAGTTGGAATTGAACGCATTGTGTAAGTATGTTACAATTATATTAAAATTATCTATTATTATTAATACATTATTTTATGTTTGCAGAATGTCTTATTTTAGCGACGAGATGCTAATTGAGGCAGTCCGAGGCAATAAATCCTTCTATGATTTGCAGGCAGTATACCTTGTATACAGCAGCAACCACATTTGTTATATGTAAAATAATAGATATTATATCCATTACGGATAACATATCAATATCTGTATCAAGCTCAGCCACATCCATATCTAATTAGTTTAATTCAACTTTATTTAGATTCTGAATTCAACGAATGTACATATATCAAACAGTTCTCTGCGGCGACGCTGCGGCAGAAGATTTCTGCCAGTTTGCACCGTAAGAATCGTCGTGCGATTTTCTATGTGTTCAAGGCATTAAACTCACTGGTTAAAATCGCGGTGACAGAAATATCACAGTCACTGCTGTCCCCGTTCCTAAAAAATCAAAAATGGAACTCTCATCTCCAGTGGCTTTTAAGAACCAAACGTATTTTATCGCTTAAAATGTTTTTTTAAATTAAAGGTAAACCTGTTCTAAATCTTTTAATCAACTGACATTAGTGTGTGATAATCTTCAACTCGTTGGCTGAATTTTGTAATTAATGTACCACCGGCAGAAGAATGAAATTGGTACTATTCAACTCTTTCAGTCCTCCTTGTCCTACACTTATATAAACAGGCTAATACAAGTATTGTACTTGCTTTAAAATATTTTAGTGATATTATTATTCATTTTTAATGATATTATTATTAATTTTAATATATGCGAACCTATTACGGAATATAATAATCAGCCTTGTTCTGCATTCCGATCGGAATTGATTCTGAATCGTAGTCCAATTCCGATCGGAATTTGTAGAAGTGTTCTGCAATCTGATCGGCATTTTTATGTTAAAGAGGAATACAATTCCGGTTCGAACTTATGGTAAAATCGGTGTGGGGTATAAAAATAGTAACATGAAAATGAGTGGAATATTTTTGACTGCCCTAAATTTGGATCTTCAGAGGGGTAAAGGAGGGCGAGTCAGTCGATAGATTCTGATTTTTCCAATTCCATGGAAATCGCAGACTCAACGTAAATAAAATTATGCTCATTTGCTGTAACTGTTCTACCTAAATTAGTGCGTCGTACCATGCGTTGATCACTGCTTCTTCAACACGGCGCTAAACCGACGTAATTGCATTGCGTCACCATATGTTTCTCTCAAAAAGTCATAAGCATTTTTCTAACTTTTGCTGCCAAGTTTACTTCATAGCGCATACCAAAATTGGAAATTCGAAGCGCGTTGTTTATTTGACTCTCCGTCAGCGCGTTGTTTATTTGAGCCACTTCCATAAGACTGCCAAAGACTACAAGACTGGAAACTCCTCTTATTTCGTGAGCGAGCTCAAAATTTCCGTCCGCGTGTTCAGATACAGTGTATGTGAATTTTATGGTGAAATTGTTTCCTTGTTACAGGCTAAAACCGGCTATTATGAAGCAAGATAAGTGAGAAGGTAAACCGTTTTGCTTTATTACCACGCCGTCACATGGTGTGAGTTAGGGGTAGGGATACCAACGACACAACTTTATTATTTATTATTTGTTTGCTTTTTAAGTAAACATTAATAGAAAAATTACCTTGCACTTAAGAGTTGTCGCGGTTTTGACGAAATAGTAAAAGGGATTATAAACTTATTTGTTTTTGGAATTTTTCATTTCTCTTTCATTTAAATTAAAATGTGTTAACACAAATAAATTTACAATTAATTTATTTAAATTAAAATTAGATAAACACAAATAAAAATTCACAATTCATGCATTTAAATTAAAATTCATTTAAATTAAAGAAAAAGAACTAAAATCACAATTAAGTAATTATTAAACTAAATCACAGATTAATATTCAATACGTTGGCATCTCTTTCTGCTAAAAATACGTGTGGTAGGTTAAAAACAGCTGTCTGAATTTGTGAAATGAGCAATTTTTATTTATTTTAACTTCGTTTTACTTGCAAAATATTCAATATTGTGAAGTTAAATAACTTAAAAAAGGTATCATGTACATTTCTAGAAGCATGCGTTGGTTTTAAAACTGGCTTCTTGGTCTTTTTTACGTATTTAAAAAATCATATTTCTGGCTTATTGCTATGAAGAAGAACAAGAGTTGCATTCCTCTCTCAAAACCAAGCCTGATTTCACCAACACATTCAAAGTGAAGAAAGAGTTTCCAGTCTTGCTGTCTTTTTAAAGGCCCAACCATGCAATGCATATGCATGCTATGCTTGAAAAGAGAGAAACTGCGAATACACTGAATCCCATTTGCGCACCCATGCACATGCATGCTATGCACATGCATAGTTTCGTCAAGTTCGTTCTCTCTCTTCTTGCATACCATGAATAAGAATATGCGGTCTGGATCGTACTTTCCGTAACAAGCAACGGAAAAAGCAAGTCCATACAAATTTGCAACTTAAATTTTTGCAACCTAAAATTTCATTATTTTTATTTAGTGTTTTCCTAATGAAAAGTCCCAGAAAACTACTAAAAGTTATAAAAATAATACTACATGATTTTCTTTAAAGTTTTGTAATTAATTTTGGAACAAATGCAGATCAGCTGCCAAGCTCAGATTTTTTTTTTTTTTTTTTTAGCGTTATTTGAGACCGTTATAACCGGAAGTGGCCATGTTTTTTCGGGGGCTGGTCAGCCATCTTGGATTTATGACCGTTTGAAGGACAAATTAATGGTTTAATGAAAGTCATTTATCTCATAAACTAAGAGAGTTAGCGGAACTAGCGACGTACTGTTGGAAAGGTATTTTTAATGCGTTTCATTTATGTAATACACATTTTTGTGCATAACATGGCTGTGAAGGAGTTATATTGATTTTTAGAAAAATGTGACAAGTTGACCTTGAAACAACAATTTTTTTCTTCCAAACGGACACATTAAGGCATAAAATAAATTACAGTTATGGAAAGCTTGTTCTTCTACCTTTGAAATGGTATATAATATGTTATACTTACTATTGTATTACATTACTTTAGCTTTACCTTTCAAAATTTCAATTACAATTCTTCCTGCGCCGCTCTAATGGAAAACATTTGAAATTAAAAAATTTTAATGAAAAATCGTGTGAAGTTTTTTGGTTAAGTTAGAGCGCCGCAGGCAAAAAATTTTTTAATTTCAAATGTTTTTTCTGTGTTTACACTTGTCTGTTTAGAGAAAAGTAAAGCTAAAGTAATGTAATACAATAGTAAGTATTGCATATTATATACCATTTTAAAAGTAAAAGAACAAGCTTTCCATAACTGTAATTTGTTTTATACCTTAATGTGTCCGTTTGGAAGAAATAAATTGTTGTTTCAAGGTCAACTTGTCACATTTTTCTAAAAATCAATATAATTCCTTCAGAGCCATGTTATGGACAAAAATGTGTATTACATAAATGAAACGCATTAAAAATACCTTTCCAACAGTACGTCGCTAGTTCCACTAACTCTCTTAGTTTATGAGATAAATGACTTTCATTAAACCATTAATTTGTCCTTCAAACGGTCATAAATCCAAGATGGCTGACCAGCCCACGATAAAAACCAGCCACTTCCGTTCCTGATGGCCCTATCTAACGGTAAAAAAAAGATGAACAAAATCTGAGCTTGGCAGCTATTCTGCATTTATGCCTTAATTTTATGCAACATTAAATAATTTCGCGATTCTCAACTTTTCATATGGGGCAACCCTTAAAGCAGAAGAAAACATATGTGATGTTTTTCTGGATCATGAAACAGCTGTTTTATTTGCTTTCAATTTCATGCAATGCTTGGTCGTTCTACTGATGCATGGAATGAATAGCTTGCTTTTCGTTGACTTCTCTCACAAAACTTAACATGCATATGCATTGCATGTTTGGGCCTTAAGACTGTGTGTTCCAACTTCATTTTGACAGCAACGCAATCAGAGATAACGAGATTGGAAACTTAGAACAAAACAGCTGTTCAAAAAAACAGCCGCGTGTTGTTTCTATAAATTTTCTATGCAAACTCACCCGCCAAAAGCATAAACAAAGGTTTGTTTATGCTTTTGGCGGGTGAGTTTCGAAGACTCGACTGAAAACGGTGAGTTTCAATACAAATGTTACAAAAACAAATTTAATTGAACGGTTGCATGTCGAAAATGTAAAAATGTGCCAATAGTTGCTAGTAGAAAAGTGGTTATAATCCCCGTTTCCCGCTTTTTAAGCTGTCATTCACAAATATTTATATTAATATTGTTTTAAAACGTCGTATTACAGAACTTATGCCTGCGGATGTAAAGCAATGGACATTTTTATGCTTTTGCATATATAGTAAAATTTGATTTACTATAAGGTTTTTTAATAGAAATATTTTCGAACCTGATTTCAGAAATAAGATTTTGCGCATAACACATAAATAAATAAAAAGAGTTTGTTGTAAATATATTGTGATTTGCTTCCACTTGCGACTTGCATTCTTCCCCTTTATCTATTTCTATAAAATCATTACCCGGTGGTCTGCATGAAGTAAGGTTTTGCATGTATTACATAACATTTACTTATTTTTTATTTTAGTATTAACTAGTAGTTAATATTATTATAGTAATTAGTATTAATAAATTTAGTATGTTTTGTAGTTGTAGTTGCAAGTGCACGGGTGATATAGGCCGATAATTTTTTAAATTATTAAATTTTTCATAATAAAATCTGATAAATTAATCAGCACAATCTAGGAAAAAAAATACAAATTTCCTCCCAATCCGATTTTTTGCAAAAAAATGGCGAAGCCGTTTCGATTTTTGAACTTTTTCTCATCAACATTAGATGCCCAGAAACATCTGTGAAAAATTGCAGGTTTCTGAGATGTGGAAGTCCAAAAAAAAGTCCCGGATATATTTTGCTAATAGAAACGCACACGGATTTTATATATATAGATTATAATATTTGAACTAAATTCAAAAATATTTTAATCAAATTTCTACAATCACATAAAAATACCCACAGAAATATATTTATGCCCACATTTTTCACTTTGTCTACTTATGGTGGCAACCGCTTGCAAAAAATGTTGGTGAATAATATCGTCAAAAGATAAAGCGTCACTTGCTATCTCTTTCTGGCTGCAAAAGAAATGTAGCCAAATTCACCAGATCATAAAAAATCAATCTTTTTTTCATCTCTATATGAAGATAAAAGAGTTTCCAATCTCATTAATCTCTGAACGCAATGCACGACGCACTAATTTAGGCACCAGAGTAACTCAAATTTTTAAATGAAATACCAATATTCGTAGATAAAGAAAATACGTTTTAAGTGTAAGGAATTGTAAATATTTTCGGTAAAAATATATGTAACGCAAACCAACTTTCGTAGAACTCATTAAAAAAGCAATAAAACACACAAAAATTCAAATTCACACACAAAAATTGTGTCGGATTACTTTCGATAGAAAATTTTGATAAATACAGAACACCTAAATTCCGATCAATATGCAAATGTCGGATCGGAACATCGGAATACAAAATACGTCCGAGCAAAAACTGATCGAAATCAAATTCGATTCCGTGTAAATCGGAACACAGAATAAGGCTGAATAATTAGTTTTATTTAAAATTACTTGCCGTAGTAAAAACAGAAGCTGCTGAAGACCATGAGAGACAAGGAACTAAAACTATTGGTTTCGGCCAGTTTGTAGCTGATAGTGATGCCATCTGCAAATATTTAACCAGGGTAAATAGATATTGATCCATACTTAAGACTCTTTACTTACATGTCCACCCATCGATAAACCCGTAATTCCCAGTGGTCCAAATCCATTGCTTTCACACCAATGAAATAATACCATACATTCTAATATTAGACATCCTCCCATTACAAGAATATCGGAAACATTATGTAAATTAGATCTCCTTAAATTAAATTGTATAAATTTATATATGTTGTATATATTGTATGCAATGGAACAGATAAGTTTTACATAACAATGACACACGGTGTTGTTGTTGTTTTTGGTGCTGACCCCAACAACAACCTCAAAAAGGGGTGGCAACTTCCGGTTCCGGTTTTACAGCCCTTTGAAATCTGAAATTTAAATGCCTATATCGCTTAAACTATACCAAATATCGGATTGGCATAGGTACCGTTAGAAAGATATTAAGAATGCCCTCATTCTTAATGCCCATTTATATAATATAAGATTTCATCGAAAACCTCACAGTTTTCGACAAAAACGCAATTTAAGATTTTTAGTACTTTTTTTCTCAGCTCCTTAATTTTTTTCGAAGTAAAATGCCTAATTAAGACATATAATTGTTCAAATAATAAGAAAGCAGGTATCCTTAGCTATCTTTAGAAATTTATTTGACTATGATCGGTGGAGGAATTTAGGAGAAAACGCAATTTAAAGGTCGCTATCACGTAAGTATGTAAGTACTTTTTTTAATTCTACTTTTCCTTATGGAGGCACGTTAAGGCTGACCTGCCGGAGTATAGCCGAAAAGAGAGCTTTTTCCGTGGCTACTTAGCCAAATTTATGTTCAAAAGGTATTACACGTCGAACAATTTGAACATTTTATCTGAATTTTTCAAACATGCTGGCAGATTGTATAATCCGTCAGACGAAAATAATTCGGTAGATTCGGATATCAACGACGAGGATATCCTTTGAATTGAAGGTTAAAAATCTGCCCTTTTCAGGGCAACAGAAAATATATAAAAAGAGATAATTGTGGTTCATTGATATCTGCCCTTTCCAGGGCAAACAAAGGTAGAAAAAATTTTTAATTAATAAAAATAAAAATAATTAAAAATTGTTGAACGTGATAGAAAGCGCTGCAGGCGAAAAATTTTTCATAAAAATTTTTCATTTTAAAATGAAAAAGCATTTTTTGGCGTTTTCTCCTAAATTCCTCCACCGATCATGGTCAAATAAATTTCTAAAGATAGCTGAGGATACCTGCTTTCTTATTATTTGAACAATTATGTGTCTTAATTAGGCATTTTACTTCGAAAAAAATTAAGGAGCTGAGAAAAAAAGTACTAAAAATCTTAAATTGCGTTTTTGTCGAAAACTGTGAGGTTTTCGATGAAATCTTATATTATATAAATGGAGGGCATTCTTAATATCTAACGGTACCTATGCCAATCCGATATCTGGTATAGTTTATGAGATATATGCATTTAAATTTCAGATTTCAAAGGGCTGTAAAACCGGAACCGGAAGTTGCCACCCCTTTTTGGGGTTGTTGTTGGGGTCAGCACCAAAAACAACAACAAAAACAACAACACCGTGTGTCATTGTTATGTAAAACTTATTTAAGGCTATGCAATATGTTGTACGTTGTATATTATATACTATACATATATGTCGTAGGTTTATATTATATGCATATATATAAATATATAGTATATATCGAGATATTGTAAACCTAAATTTTGAGAATCGCGCACTGAGTTTCTCTCATTGCGTACTGTTGTGTATTTTCTTTTTCACAGTGGCTGATAGCGAGCTGACAGCATGCAGTTGTGCCCGGAGCAGTAAAGAAAACGTACGAGAAGAATGATGAACCACAACCATAGCAGCAAGAAGCAACTTCATATCTCAACTGTCGAAAATACATGGGCTCTTCTCCATAAAAAAGATAATAAAATAAAATTTCTCCTTACTGCAGATTTGCAGCTTCGTTTTGCTGCTTGCTGTCGAGCTAATTCTAATTTTACTAGCAGCAAAAGTATTTTTTTGTTCTACCGCAGTGTTTGTTTAAACTCGCTTTTGTTTCCTTTTTTGACAGTTGCTGCTACGGTAATTTCCTGCTATGGTTGTGTTTCACAGCCAGAGCTTAGCAGCATTTGAATATACACCTGGCATCTTGTTGCTATGGTTATGTTTCAGCTACTAGTGTGTAGAGTGAGTCGACAAGAAAGAGAGAAATATGAGCGCAGATGAGAAAAATGGCGACGTTTCCAAAGACTATAAACTCTTCCACTAAAGCCAAAAATCTCACAATCAAAAAACATACGTGTAAACTACGCGTTCCCATTAAATTGTTGCCGTTTGATGAAGTTGTGAAAAAATTCGTTTACCATGGGAATGGGTGGAGATGCCATTCTGGAAACAATTTATTTATAATTTACAATTTTATTAGATTTTAAAAATTTTGTATTGTAAATCGTGCCAAAAAAACTACATACGTTGTTTCCCACGAGGATTCCAACAACAACAGCTTTTTTACAGGGATACCAATTATATAAAATATAATCATTTTTGTTTTAGGTTCTTTTATAATTGGTATGATATGGTTGCAAATATATAATTTAAGCATAAATAAAAAAGTTTTATTAAAAAGAATTGCAACAAATAAAGTTTCATTCAGTTTTGTATCACTGCAAAAAGCAGTCGATAAAATGCAGAAGCGAGCAAGACTGGCAGATCTCATCATTTGAGGCCTTCCTGATGTAATTGTAAACGCCGACCGTCTGGGTGTCGTAAAGAGTGTGACAGGCGGATTAGTCCAGTGTAGTGACAGTGTTATTAATAACTGCTTCTGGTTGCAGAACAAGAAAAATATTCTCAACACGTTCACTTCAAATGGTCTGCGTGACAACTGTCTCTTAGCTTACTTAAAAATGCCGTCAATTACCCTAGTACGGATCAATACAATACGATCGAATCTTCGCATCGCTTCCAGGATCCATTCTAATGTATAAATGCGAAAGTCTGTCTGTCTGTTACCTTTTCACGGGATGGACATAGGCTACCTATTTTATAAAAAGTCGACCTCTAAATGATTGAAATGAGCGTGGCAATGATTTTATAACAAACTTCACACAAAACCAACAATTTTAATCCTAGTAGGAGCTGCTCTTAAAGCTTTTGATAAAAATTTATTCAATCTAGGGATATTGGAAATTATCGGGGATTTATGTGTATATTATGTGTTATGTTATTATTATGTTATTATGTATTATGTATTTATGTGTATATACACATATTCACACTACATCATCGCCCACTACTCTACCACGCGCACGAAGTCGCGGGTATACATATTATACATAAGCAACAACCAGCTAGTATACATATTATGCATAAATAAGAACATTACTCTATTCACACTTCGATTGCTGCATCGAGCTAAGGAATTGGTCAAAGAAGCGCGGCTCGCCAAGGCTTATATTAACCCATTAGTGTCCATAGCTACACTGCAATAGATGCAAGTTTTAATTCTTTATTTTCATATTAGTAGGAAACAAAATAATGTAAAAAAACTTAGAAATATTCATAATTTATAAACACAGAACTTTGTGAACACATTAGTAATGATATACACCAAAGCAAGCTTTTTTTCGACGCAAAGAGTTTGCTCGCACTTTGTGCAGCGCTATCTAATCCAAGCGTGACAAACGACGCATCTAAGGGAATTGGATATCCTTTCTGGGTTGTGTCCATTATTGAACAGACTATAGCCTTCTACAGAGGAGAATGCGTTGCTTCTCTTAGAGCGTGTTCTGTAAGTAGGTAATTATTATATGTAAACTCTTATATGTAAGTAGGTAATTTCGGGCAATATTTCGGCGAAAATCGAACTGATCGATGTTTCCTCCATTAGCTATGACATGTAAACGCCAAGAGTTCGATACAGCCAAATCCACTAGGTAAGTGAATATCACCCATATTCTTACCTTTCATAGCTACGCGGTATAGGCTGATTTATTGGTCCATAGCATCTACGCCGCCCATATGTTCGTTATAATATAGAAAAGGATGTGGAACACTAACATCGATCTTCTGCTTCAGTTCTGATGACCACCGCTTCACCTTTCCTAACGGTTCCAGCTTATCGATGTTGGTACAAATTGTACAAACGCTGTTGTCTTTCCAACGTATGAAAAAGATTTCATTATTAGCATCAAATCTATAGACCCAGGATCCTCGGGTTTGTTTCTTGATTTCTTTCACCGTCGTTAAGGGACATTTCTTAGTACGGTTTTCCCTTATTATACATATATCCCAATAGCTTTAACATCTTGGCTTTTGAAATCAATTCAAATTGTAGTTTGTAAAAAATTGTCAAAGTAAACTGCTTATTAGGCGTTAGCGATATTTTTTCAATTAATAATTTTACTATTGTTGAGCCCAAAGGTTCCATTGATTTTTCAGTGGCTTTTCCGCAATATATGTATATCCATTGAATAGCAATAAACACCTGGTCTGGTTATCGCCCAATTTCGGTAATCAAAACGAAACGGCTAACCATTATAAACTGTTTGGCTAAATGGTGGCCAAAATACTTTATCATTGATTCATCTATATATAGATTTTGATGGAACATACCCCACTGGCAGGATTTTTTAGATAAAATATCACATAAGGTTCTCATTTTGAACATTTTGTCTTTTGAATGCGAGGCTAACGAGTTGTCAGCAAGATGCAAATTTTTTTTGATATCCGCAAATCTGTTTTTTGACATAGCAGCAGCAACTACTGGTGTTCTTATATCTTTGTCTGTGTTCTAATATAATCTACCTAGGCAACGTCTTGTAGCCTGATAACAGTAATATGCCCAAAAATTTTTTAAAATTTTCTTTAAAAAATCTTCTTTCTTTCTCGCTTTGCATAAAGCATTGTCAAACTTCATCGTCAAATATATTTTCAAATAGGTCCTTTTAAATTTTCGGTTTTTTCCCCTCTAATAGAAAATATACTAACAAATTTTTTTCATTTTCCCAATGTTTGGTGGGTTGTCTCCCACTTTATCAGGGGTTTGTTTTTATTTTATTGAGCTATATTTTTCACATCAAGATTTTTTTAATTAATTAATTTAACAATTAAGACAGTTGAGGTTATCCTTGGCGAACCAGGCGATTGTGCTTCGAGATTTGGCGTTTGGATTTCAAAGGATTTTTGGAAAACAGGTCTGCAGATAATTGGAAAATCTTCACCAGACACAGAAATAGAGTGTCTAGTAGAGTTCGGAAACCAATGCTTTAGAGAAGTGAAGTCCACAAAGGAATGCTGGAAAAAGGTGCAAAGTGTTGGTGTGCTTAAAGGAAAGAAGGAGCCGGTTGAATTCGAACCTAACGAATTAAAAAGATTCTTTGCATCGGTCCATGCCCCAGCACAAACGCAGTAGATGATCCTTCTGAATGTGAAGAAGCCTTTTTTTAGATGTGTGTCGTTTGATGACGCTTTGGAGTCTTTACGTGGCATGACATCAAATTCAGTGGGTCTGGACGGTATTAATATAAAATTCATCAAACTCATTTTCCCTACTTTTGGCAGTCATATCCTCCATGTGATTAACGCTGCACAAATGTCATCTGAATTTCTTCTGCTATAGAAGATTGCGAGAATTGCCCCAAATCCCAAATCTGCAAACCCTGTGAAGGTCGAAGAGTTTAGACTTATTGGTATTTTACCATGCCTATCAAACTTATGTGAGGTCCTTTTGAAAAAGCAAATTATGGATTTTCTGCATCGGGATGGCAGAGTGAATATTTTCGCCAACCAGTTTGGTTTCAGAGCAAATCATAATACTCTTCCATATCTGTTCCAAAGAACGTAGTGCGTTCAGATAAATAGTAAATGTTCTAGTTTTCTTCCAATTCACAGCGTAGTGCCTCAAGGCTCAGTACTTGGACCTATACTCTTTGTTCTTTATATAAATGACCTTCAGAAGGTGGTGAAGCAGCAGTTGCTGCTGGATTGTAAAAAGGAGGAAACCGTCTTGGGGGTTCAGAGGTTAGGCGAAGATCTTGCTTCCATCTCGTCGTAGGCTGTGGCGAATAAGTTAAGATTAAATCTGGAAAAGACCCAGGTCATGATCAGAGAAAATATATCAGTCGGCAGCTTTGTAAGACAGATTCATATTAATGCGCAGACGGGTGTTATGGATTTGCATATACCCTATTTAGAAATGGTTAGGAATCTGGCTGTATTTCTTACAGAGACTCTTCCGTGGGATAATCACGTAGCATTCGTAGAATTCGGTGGAAAGCCTTATCACCTATGGTTGTGAAGTGTACGGTGGATGTAGTGAGCAGTGCAAGAATAAGTTACGAGTTTTCTTAAATTCAGAAGTCCGGTTCGTTTTTCCATTACGTAGTAGAGACTCACCTTATTCCTCTTGTGCTTGGCTCGGACTTGGATACCTTCTTTAAACTCAAAGCTGTTACAATGCTCTTTAACATTATAAAAAACAAAGTACCTCTCTGCTTATTTGAAAAGCTCCAATCAATGAAATAGATCGCGCATTCACTCTGCCTCACTTTTCGTCAATAGCAATGGAAAGATCTTTTTTGTGAGAAGTATTAGAATTTGGAATGCTCCACCTAACCATCTAAAAACTTGTCAATCCGTGCGAGTCTGTAAAACTGGCGCATTGCATCACTTGACGATGACATGAGGTTTTATGAGATTGTTTCGGAAGACTCAAGCTGTAGTGAGTCATGAAAACGACAGAAGCAGAGGAAAATATATGTCATAGTTTAGTAACAATCTAAGTTGCGCGGTCAAAAACTTCGCAACAAAGCTACATAGAATAACAACAACAAAATGAAAGAAAAGTCAGGATTTTGGCGACACTGCAAACACAGCAATTCTGTTGGTTAATGTGCTTAACAGACGGCCGCTTAACCTTGACTGTAGTGTTTTCTGCAATGCTAGAAATATTGCATGTTAATGCATTCGAATTAAAATAAATATGCAATTGTAGCAAATAAATGATTATAAATAGCTTAAAATTATGAATAAAGGTGAGTGGAGTGATTAGTAGATCCAATTGATTGAGTTTGACTTTCATTTCACAGAAACTTTGGATTTCAACTTCAGATTCCGGTGACTAATAACCTGCAAAGCTATTTAAGTTTCAAGTGCTTAAATAGTCCTTATTAATAACATAACGCTGAATATTCAAGTTCCAAGACTTGACTATTCAGTATCATCAAGTTCCAAGTGCTTGAACAAGAAATAAAATAAAATAAGCCGACATGATATCGTCAAGTACGCTTGTATTTCTGGACGGTCATGGCGACATTCGAGAAGTTATTATCAGGATCGTTTGCAGAGTCTAAACGATGCCATTGATGGATTTGAGTCAACAGACAATTCCATAAGAAAGGTTGACATCTTGTCATTGGAGCATCCGTACCTTCACTAAAGACTACTTTACAGAAATAATCACCAGAGCTCAAGCCTTTGGATAACTCTTGGAAAGGTGGAAATATTAAAATTTGAATGTTCCAAGGCGAAGATTCATCAAAGACACTGACGATGCTCAAGGTCAAGATTCAAGGGTTCGTAAATGCTCGCTCTAGAGCGCTCTTTTCTGCTCCTGCTCCTCCGTCACGCTCAAAAGAGCATTTGCCAACGAGAGCACGAGCGTGCCCGAGTCGTTGCTCATAATTCGATTATTCATATTCGGTATACTATTTACTTGATAGAGGCCACGTGATAATAAGTCCTGGAGAAAATTAAAATTATTAAATCCTTTGGCTGATGGTAGGAGAACTACTGGGTCGTCTACACATTTTCCCCAATTTACATACGGAATAAAAGCGTTGTAAAAAATCTACACGACACTATGAAGGAGTGTCTGTTATCGCTAAACAATCTGGGAATTAGCACAGATTCATGGGATCGATACTGTTGCACTTGCTGATGAAGAACTTAGATCGACACGTTTATCTTCGCAGGTGTATTTCATTCATCATTTAGGGCTGTCAGAAAACAACAACAACTCAATGTCCCTGACCACGCTGCACAAAATGCAACAAGAAGCATAACTCATTGCTTCATAAGGAAGAGCAGTCTAAATTAGGACAACGGCCGACATCAACTTCAACCAACATTTTGATCGCTTCACCGGCTGCACTAATCACCAATTCGCCATCAATCTCGGCACCACATATGGGCTATGTTGTACTAGGCACAGTCATGGTGAATATGATGACCATTGACAGAAAGCGTTCGGCTAGCGGTAGAACACTATTTGATTTCGGCTCACTAAACTTAATAATACTAAACTTAATTACTTCCGAGTTTGCGAAACGATTGCATCTACATCCAGAACCTTCAAGGTTTGTGCTTGAGGGAATCGGAAAAAACGAACACTTATCCAACTTCCATGTAAATGGGAGTCACATTCGTCATACCAAGAATTCTGTCATATCAACCAACGCAGAAATTAGATATCACAAACTTGAAGTTGCCAAAGGACTTACAATTAGCAGACCATCGTTTCAACATCCCTGGACTAATTGACCTACTTCTTGGAGCAGAACATTATCACAAAATAATGTCTAGCGGAAGGATTGAACTATCACAGGAGTTACCAGTAATACAAAATTCTATATTTGGATGGATGTGCATAGGAAAATTGCACCATAACCAACAAGACAATATGACCTTCGGAAGTTGCAGTAATGAGGAAATTAATGAAGTCACTCCACCAGACTCACAGCTCAGGAAGGCAGAGAAACTTTGCGAGACAATTTTCAATCAGAGCACACAGCGCAACAATAAAGGAAGATTTGTACTCAAAATCTAGACCATTTAGGCTAATCAAAACAAATGGCGATTGACCGGTTCTGCGCCATAGAGCACCGTTTACTTAAACCACCTGACGTCCAGAACATGTACGTTGAATCATAGAGAAAGAATAACAAGAGGGCGAATCTTGAACAAAAATATTTTCCATGGTCGATCCAGTACTGGATCGAGTTTTTACTCAATGCTGAGTGTTTCGCGCTCTTCTCTTTTGCTATTGGCTGCTCTGAGCATTTGTTTCCTATCCACTACTGAATCGTTGATACATTACTCAATGCTTCGCTCTCTTGCCTTTGTTTACCTTCGTTTGTGTGTTTGCACTGATGCTCTCAGAATTCGTTCGTTCGTAAGAAGAGTTGAGCGATGGAATCTTGTATGTCAAAGGAGGTGAGAATGAATCGGTTGATCAATTTCTGGATAAAAACAGGGGTTGAGGGAACAAGGGAATTTGACTTCTTTACGTCTGTCGGTCTATTAAGCTTGGATTTTTTTCGCCCTATTATTCTTCGCTTATTAAAGGAATTTTGTTTTTTTATAACATTTTGCCGGCTTAATCAACTGTTTAGTATTTTAAATTAGGTCTGTTATTAAATTAGATTATTGTTAATTGTTATTTTGTATATTTAAGATTATAATATAATTGTTGCACCAATATTTCGTTTTATTGACAGCCCATAGGTAATGCTTCCTTAATAGAACTGAAATCATAAATATTAAAAATTTTAGTGTTTAATAATTTTAATAATGGTTTTGGACACTACAATAACAAGGTAAATTCATTAACGATACAGAAGCACTTCAGTTGTTAGTACAAAATAACAAACACAAAGTCGATCTTCCGATTCCTTCGTATAACGTGTTCAATGTGTTGATATGCCGACTAAAGTATTCTTCTTCTTAAATCTTCTGCCTATACGAATTCACAACAGCACGCTATGCTCGGAACGTAGATCATTCCAGCGCGTTACAAAGCTTGGGCATCGAACAAGAAGCAGAACAAAGCTTCGAAAAGCAAAATTTCTTTCAAAAACCATAAATTGCAAATTTTAAAACGATTTCAGGCGGACGGACGGCTGCACATGGTTTGTTATTGTAAGAGAAGCAAAAGAAGACGAATCGCACCGTTCTTCTTATCACCCACTGTACTCCGCAAATTGATCGATTCTTTCTTTCACACTTTACTTGGCATACGAGAGTTGGATCGATCTCTTCTTACGCATGTTCGCTTGCATTGTTAGTGCAAAATAACAGAAGCCAAGACGATTTTCCGCTCCCTTTATACTCATTAAAACGATCTTTCGAACCCCTCACTCATTAGAAGATCATTCAATTTTGCTTTGTTATCAGCGCTGAGAAAATTACACACTGACTCACAAAACAATGCATAGTAGATCCGAATAATGAGAGAAAGACACAAAGCAAAAATTGAGAAACTGAAATCGCGTGCTCTCTGCTTGTTGATTCATTTCGCACTCATTGCGCTTCTTCGTTTCCCTTGCGGACCGACCGCTTCCATGTCGCCGATGAGTACATTTGGCTGATTCGGCCTCTTGTTATTCTTTCTCTATGGTTGAATTCATGCTCAGTTGTCGGCTTTTAGTTGGTAGCAGTCTTAAAACAGGCATGCAATACCAAAATCTTCCATGTTACTTATGGACCGATTCAGAAATAGTCCTACACTAGATACAGTCAGATACAGCAAAATATAAAACATTTGTGGCAAACAGAATATCTAAAATTCAAGAACTTATAGTGGCAGATCATTGGTGTCATGTCGGCACAAAGGATAGCCCCGCTGATCTCCTGCCTAGAGGAATTCATTCTACAAATCTGAAAGATTGTACACCATGGTTTTATGGGCCACTGTTCCTACAAAAGGAAAAATAATGGCCCGATCTATAGTTCAACATTGTATAAAATGCACGAATCATTGCAAATGATTTGCTAGGTGATTTGAAGAGGTCAACGAAGGCATACATATCGGTCGACTGATGTTGATTTAAAAAATTGATTTTGATTTAAATAAAAATATTTAATTGAACGAAATAGTTTTATTTATTTAAATTTTTAATTTACTTCGATTTTTCATTGCAGAACAGTAACATTATAGAGTGAAATATAAACTGGAACTAGAGGAAATATGTAGTTATAAGGGCCCTATAATCACATTTAACATATCATTCGAAAATAAGTTGTTATATAAGTTTATATATTTAAGTTTTGTTCAGGAAGTTTATATATTTAACAATATAATCATTTAAGACCCTGTTTTGCATGTGTAACCTAAACGTAGGCGGATCACGTCCATATTTGCCACATTAACAGATAATGCTACTCTATACCCAGGAGTTGTTGTCATAATTTAAAAACGAACGCTGAAATCACATTTCTGATAAAAAGTAGGCGTGGTCTTTGACTGACTTTGCCCATTTTCAATACCAAACTGCACACAATAACAAAGAATAAATCTGCAAAATTTCATTATGATTATTATTATAATAATTTCACCGGTTCTCCTGTACTCAACAGACAGACGGACGGACATGGCTAAATCGACTCAGAAGGTGACGCTGATTAAGAATATATACGAGGGCGGATTGATATTGAAGCTACCCAAGTAGGAAAAAAACATATTTTTTTTCAAAAACCATTTATTTCTCAACATAGTCTCCTTTTAGCTCAATACACTTAGTAAGACGATATTCAAACTTTTTTATACCATCTGAATAATACGATTTCGGGAACCCCTCAAAATACGCGTTACTTTCGGTAATCACTTCTTCGTTTAAGATGAATCTTTTTCCTGCGAGCCATTTTTTCAAGTTTGGAAACAGGAAAAAGTCACTAGGAGCTAAATATGGACTATAAGGTGGATGATTCACCAATTCGAAGTGTATTTCACGTAATTTTAGCATCGTATCTAATGCTGTGTGAACCGGTGCGTTGTCTTGAAGAAAGAGCACTTTTTTCTTCTTTACATGTGGTCGTTTTTTCTTAATTGCATCAATCAATTGATCCATTAATGCACGATAATACTTTCCTGTGATTGTGGATCCTTTTTCAAGATAATCGATGGGCAATATTCCGTGTGCATCCCAAAATACAGTGGCCAGCTTCCACACATTGTTTCGATTGATTTTTGGTTTCAGGTGTGTAGTGGTGGACCCACGTTTCATCAACAGTTATTAATCGACGCCAAAAATCAACAGGATTACGCTTTATCATGTCCAAACACCGCTGTGAAGTGGTCTATCGAACTCGTTTTTCTTCGACACTCCCATCTTGCCGATAGCTTTTTCATATGCAAATGTTCATGCAAAATGTTGAACACACGTTCATATGATGTATATACCATTTCAACAATCTCACGTAACTTGACTCGGTGATCATTCATAACAATATCGAGGATTTTCTTAATATTTTCTTCAGTAACCACCTCTTTTAGCCTTCCTGTTGATGGTATTGTTGCAGTGCTTGTTCGGCCGCGTTTAAATTCAGCAATCCAATATTTTACCATGTAATCTGACGGAGAAACCATGTAATCACTGCACGAAATTCACTTTTTTCCATTTTTCATGAAACACAAAAGTTGCTTACTTCAAACGACTACAACAAATGAACTAATCGGTGAATTTGGCTGAAATTTTAATGCAATAATTTTTTTAGTGCAATTTTTGTGTTTGTGCTGCCATGTAGCGCTAGGTAGCTTCAATATCAATCCGCCCTCGTATACTTTTCTATATCTAACTTCTCTATTTCCATGGGTATAATTATAGTATAGTAATTAAGAATAATACTACTCGTTTTGAAGTTTTTAAACTCTTTTATGCAACGTTAAATGATTTCGTAATTTTATTTTTGAATAGTGGCACAGAATACACAGTATACAGAATGCGTATGTCGGCCAACGAAGCAATCTGAATTATGCGGGCTGAAAGCAATATGGGGGATAACAGAATTTGATTAACAGATCTTTGTCGCTGTTAATTTGTCGGGGGATGAAGTTCTCTGCTGTTATTAGTTACTCAAGTTTCATCAAAAGAGCGAGTTCAGTGCACACTCTACCAACAAACACACATGATATGAGAGTGTTGTTTCGCTTGTTCACGTTCGTTCGAAGATCTCTTCTAATGAGTATGAAGCGATCGTCTTTGTTTCTTTTATTTTGCATTAACGATGCTAGCGAATATGCGTAAGAAGAGATAACCGATCCAGCACTCGTATGTCAAGTAAAGTGTGAAAGAAAGAATCAATCCATTTATGGTGTACAGCGGGCGATGAGAAGAACGTTGCGATTTTTCTTCTTTTGCTTCTCTTACAATAACAAAGCATGTGCAGCCGTCCGTCCGTCTGGATTTGTTTTCAATTTGGCATTTTATGGTTTTTGAAAGAAATTTTGCTTTTCGTAACTTTGTTCTTTGTTTTTTGCTTCTTGTTCGATGCCCAAGTTTTGTAAAGCGCTGGCACGATCTCCGTTATAGCGTGCTGTTGAAGAATTTGTATAGGCAGAAGATCTACTTTAGTCGGCATATCAATACATTGAATACGTTATACGAGTAACACTAAAAAGTTAATGAAAACCCTTTTAGAGGGTTAAACGAATTGGTTTTTTACGAATTTAAAATAACACGAGATAGAAAAAAAAATAATTCCGTTTATAAAGAATTTTTTTTTACAATTCATAGATTATCAATATTCTATATTTTTCTTATGATTCCTTCTTTTTTTACACAGTAGTTTTGTTTTAGACATCCATGAATTTGTTTTTTTTTAGAATTCATAGATTATCAATTTTCTATGAATTTTTCTCATGATTTCTTCTTTTTTTACACAGTAGTTTTGTTTTAGAAAACGAAACTTGGTCAAACTTCACAGCCACAATAAAACAGCTGTTTTGATTGATTTCAATTTCATGCAATGGAAGGTCGTCGTGCTGATGCATGGAATAAATAGCTTGCTTATCGTTGACTTCTCTCTCAAAACTTATTATTGAGAGCCTTAAACAATATGCACTGGGC
Source organism: Myopa tessellatipennis (assembly GCA_943737955.2). Lineage (NCBI taxonomy): Eukaryota > Metazoa > Arthropoda > Insecta > Diptera > Conopidae > Myopa > Myopa tessellatipennis. The sequence continues at coordinate 8,472,619 of OX031317.1, forward strand.
CTTACAAGCATTGTTCACATGCTCAACAAGTTACTCTAGGCGTCGTGTTCTGAAAAGTCACTTTTTAGCAAACGTCGTATGCACAAGTCACTTATTTAGCCAGTTATTTAGCCAACCAGTCTATTTAGCCAAAAAGAAAATCTTAAACTTACTTTTGAATTGTTAGCTTAATTTTGAATTGAATATAAATGAACTTTTTATTTTATTATCTAATGTAAACTATAAAGCCTCAACGACTTAGTTTAAGGTTATATATAAATAAATAAATAAATAAATAAATATAGGTGACTGGATCTTACGATCACCTCAATTCGTAATTGCCAAGACTTTCATCAGAAGGTTTGTGTACAGGAACAAGTTTTCACTGTTATGTTGAAATAATAATGTTTATACAAATTTCACCACTAATTGGTTTTCTTTCCTAAAATCAGGTTTATAAATGTAGCAAAAATAAAGAACAAACTCAGGAAATTATGTGAAAATAATTGTTTTATTTTCCTGTTACTTATCGCTCAAATTGTAGCAAAAAATATTAACGCTGTTTATTCTGAAGACAAATTTTGCACCGCTGAAAACTGTAGACAATATTCAAATTTTGATAAAAACACAAGTTTTTCTTCGTGTGATTTGTATTGCAGTATGCCTACGCACAATACTAGCAAACACAATTACTGAACGCTCTATCAGGATTGGCGTAAATTATATATAAAGGCAGTTAGGAAGGCTAAATCCGCGGCCTGGAAATCTTACTGCAGCAGTATTGAAAGTACTAACGCACGACTTAGCAAACTATTGTCCAATGACCTCTCCAGCACTTCGGTTGTTAGAAGGGGGATGGCACCTTGACCAGTTCCGCATCGGAGTCCCTGGAAGGTTTTACTGACTTCCAGGGCTGCTCTGATGTTGACCACGATGAGTTTTCCCGTAAACCGGACGTCAAGAAGTCTCAGTCCACATTGAAAAAACTGAAGGCAATGTCTCGGCGAACAGAATCAAAAGGGCTATAAATCCGTTCGATTTGAAGGAAGGTCAAACTTGTCATTATACCCTCAGTAAGGAAACGTGGTAACGAGGAAGAAAAGAACTTCAGACCAATTTCACTTACTTCTTTACTCCTGAAAGCACCACATGTTAACTTGTATATAGAGCTCTCTTCATTTCAAACAATATACGATGGGAACTTCCTTGACATACGCCCTTAACAACGTTACATCTTCTGCTATCTAGGAGGCCCTCAGTGACATAGGACCCGATAACATCTCCCGGACTTCTAAGATAAATTCTTGTAATGCTGCGTACAAGAGTGATCGATGGCAAACCGTATTATCGTTAATCTGAGGTACGCCCCAAGGGGGGATAATATCACCTCTGCTATGGATTCTGGTGCTGAACCCGATCTAGGGAGTTGAAGAAAGCGGGAATTAACCCGTGGCCTACGCCGGCGGACTCCGGATTGTTATACTGGTCACCGGCATCTGTACATCGACTCTAAGTTCTGTTACGAAGAGGATAAAGGGATATTAAAGTAGAGGGATTTAGATAGATAGAAAAAATATTATTTCGATCTAAATCTAATAAGTCGCGCGCCAATTTAAAGTTAGTTAACTCTTAAATGGCTGCACCAATTTCAATGCGGTTTTCACCATTCTGCCCAGAATTTAATTTTTTTTCAATTTCCCGTCATTGAAAACAAATACTCAATTATTTTTTACTAGAATTGTGTGTTTAAATGATTTTCATGATACAATGCAACCTCGGTTAAGCAAATTAATTGAAATCGAGGCAAAAACCAAGTCAACATTTATTGGATATCCAACCATTTATTTCTCCTATTGAAGCTGACATCGTTAATCATGAGGATTGCATTTAGAATTGAAATCTGCGGATACTTGACACTGAATTTGACCTCTTTATTTTGATCAAAAAAGTCAATAATTCAACAATAAAACAAGATTTTTGCAAAAATGTGATTGCAGAGCGCAAATTATTCCTTGAACCATTGGTTTCAATACCGAAGTAATATTGGGTGGCTTATACTTTTTAACTCACTAATTTTAGGATGCGCTGGACAGTTGTCAACTAACAGCAGGATTGGATATTGTCATGTATCATTTATTTGTTTGAAATCATAATAGCATTTAAAAATTCAAAATTAGTGATTAATCATTAGTTAAATTGTTCCAGAGTTTTATTTTTCCTTTGCTTAAAAGCTAGCTTCTTTAAAATCTAGCCACTCGAAATAATTGTGGAATCTGCATGATCATTTCAAATGACCATTTTATTTCATTTTGAAATGACCTGATTATTTGAGCTAACAAATTATTTCAATTTGCCCAGTCTTGGTTTCAAGTTTGAAACTGTCGCGCCTCAGAATGTGTCGCCCTTATAGAGAAATACATATGCAATGGTGTGAAGTTTATCGTCCGTCTGTAGTAATAAGCTACCAAATTCGATAGAGCTGGCATCGCAATCTAGTTCAGTTTCTCGATCAGTATTGTAAATAAATAGCACGGACGATTTAAGCAATTTGGCTTTAAACTCTTCAAATGTCGTATGACAGTCTGGGTGGAAATTAAATTTGCAGTTTTTTTTATTAAATCACAAACGGTTTTGCTATTGCGGAAAAAGAAGGAATGAAACTACGAAAATTACTTCTCTATGATTTGAGAAAAGATGTCATTTTTTAATGGCTTTCAAGTGCTTCTCATTTGGTTTTATTTATTTAAATATTTATGTATTTCTTTAGATAGCGCTCCATACACGTAAGTAACAACATTTAAATTGTGGGCAGACTTTGAGTACAAATATGTGGTAACATCTTGTAAAAAATGATATAATAAAAATGATATTAAATCTGGAATTATTAGCGTGGAGAGAAGATTGAAGAAGAGTTGGGAACGAGAGTTTATGGTGAAAGGGAGGAGGGGGAATCTTTCAGAGAAGGTATTATCAAGTAGTTTTCTAAAACATGCTCTCTTGAAAGTGCAACAGCTTGCTCGCCTTATGTAAGCCGACAGCCGTTCTGCATATCCTGTTGATAAGGTGAGAGATGCTAGTACCTCTATTCTTATAAAAAAAAACACAGTCATTGCAGTCATTATATGCTGTCTTATTTGTTTACGTTTAAGAGGATCGGGACGCTGATATATGTAAGTATTGAGTCAAATTATTACAATAGTAGTTCACCTGAGAAATGACATCGACTTAGCAAGTACAGATTGAAGGTCGGTTTCAGCAAAAGCTGGGACTATATAGAGAATGATAGAGATCCAAAGAGAGACAGATCTTCTACATCATGATGTGAGAACGCTGAGGTGGTTACTTGATCATACACTTGATCATAGACTCTGCCTGGAAAAGAGAAATAAGTCTAGTAAACTGGGTGTACAGTTGGGTTTAAAATGCGTTGGAGCCCGTTGATTAACAACTTTAAGCTTAAATTGTTCGATCATTTCCACGAATATAAACACATCCGATACAGCAGTTCAATAAAAATATATTCAATCGGTTCATGTTCCATAGACTTTCTAACAATGTGAAAATTTAATTTAGTTTTCAGATAGATACATACGCCGCCCCCGTCTTACTAGATCTATCTACGCGTACTAGATTGTAACCATTACTAGAGTATAGATTATTGTTTAAATCAGGTTTGAGCCATGTTTCGAACAGGCACACTAGGCGGAGATCGTCAATTTTGTGCACTAGACTTTGCGCATGTAAATGGCAAATGATTAGTCCTCTATTTCTTCGACACATAATACTAAGTAGAGTATTGGCAGTGTCCGTGAGGCCGATCCATGCACGAAAACTATGCATAATTTATTTACAACCACTACACAAGCGATGCAGGGAGCGCCGTAGAAAGAGGAACAAATCAGGGCAATAGAAAGACTAGTAACTTCCAAACTTTATGATCTGCTTCTGTGGAGAGCTAGGAAGAATATGGAAATGTGAAAAAAAACTGCTGCTTCTACAAAATTAAAGCAACTTTAGTTTTAGATTAGCTTGAAATCCAAGATTAGCCATTATATAATAAGTTTTTAAAATACATAGTACAATATAGTAATTAATTAATTGATTGATCAATATAAATGCTAATGTTTTGTCATGACACAATATTAGCTTTTAATTTTGTAGAAGCAGCATTTTTTTTTAATTGCACTTAAGTACTAGGTGGGGTGAAAAGTAACCTCCATGGGAGGTTATGGGAGGTTATTTTATTCAATATAGTCTCCCTTTTAGCTCGAAACACTTATTCCAGCGATTTTCCAACTTCTTGATCCCGTCCGAAAAGTAATTTTCCAGAAGGTCTGCAAAATACTCCTCCGTGGCGTCGATGATTTCCTCGCGTGAGCTGAATTTTTTATTGATGAGCCATCTTTTGAGGTTTGGGAAGAAATAATAGTCCGAGGGAGCCAAATCGGGCGAATACGGTGGATGCGACAGCAATTGGAGCCGTAAGTCACTGATTTTAGCCGTGGTGGCGATGCTCTTGTGCGCCGGTGCATTGTCTTGTAAAAACAAAATTTTTTTTCGCTTCATGTGAGGCCGTTTTGCAGCGATCTTTGTGGTATCTTCTAGCTCGCGCACCTTCACTTTCCGGTCAGCCAACATCATTTCATGTATTTTTTTGACATTGTCCTCTGTAACCGCATCGGAGGGCCTGCCGCTGCGGACTTAATCGGTAGTGGAGTTGCGGCCACCACGAAACTCTCGAAACCAATATTTGACGGTGTAATCTGACGAAGCATTAGCCCCATAATATTTTCCAACTTTTCTTTTGTTTCCTTCGCCGTTTTGCCTCTCAAAAAATAATGTTTTATGAGAGAACGAAAATCGTTTTTGTCCATACTCAACATGATGCCAAACACGTCAACAACAATCAGCTGTCAAAACAAAACTAAATACAGTATCGCACTAAAATTTGGCATGTCAGCCTAAATATTAACGGACTTCAAGGCACCATAACCTTTGTTGCAGTAGCAGCGCATTTTGGCGGTCAAGGAGGTTACTTTTAACCACACCTAGTAGCTTCTTCCAAACCTAACCACATATTCACGCTTCTACGCACTTCTTAAAAATAACTCTTTTCGATGACTTTTAAAATAAAATTGAAACTTTTAACTTATATTTTGAAAATAATAGTTAAACTTTTAACTTTTACTTTCAAAATAAAACTTAAAAGTCTAACATTTTTAAAGAAGGTCAGTGGAATAAGAAATATTTTCAGGCTCTAATCAAAACTCTTCGCGGTGAATACATCTACAACAACCAAAAGCTCAATTTGTTTTCCTGCTGTTAACTGATACCAAAAACGGTTTAAGTTTGTCTTCATCCTATGAAGAATTTTTCTGAAGAGTGTGAAATTTTGAGTTGTGTCGTTTTTGAAGTGGGTGTGCAATATGTATAAGCCATCGATTTTTTCCCGATAGTAGAAATTTGTAATTTGGTTTTGCAACAGATTTTTAGAAATTGAAGTTGGCGATTATGGATTATAATTAGGAACAAGTTTGTAAAAACAGAATTAAACAAAAATACTTAATTAAATTTAAGTATTCTGTAATAAGACCTTTTCAAAATAAACAATTCATATGGTTTAGATATATTAGATAATGACTTTAGCACTATGATAAAAATTTAGGAAGAAATCTACTTTAGCTCATTAGCCCCGATTTTTTTTCGTTTTTTCCAGGAATGGGAATAGATACCCATGACGCTTTTGTATATATGTATACGTATCAGGGTTTTAGATTTCAACACGCCCACATTAATCGCGAGCAGACTTGTTTTTTTCACCATTCGGATTTCCTCGCAATCCTACATATCTGGTTAAAAAAGAAACAACATCGGAGCTTTAGCCCATTGGCTAAACTAGATTTATGCCAAAATTTATTTTTTTCGTTTTGAATTTAGTTTAATATAATTGAATAAACATCCATTTCAAATTAATAAATTTTGATTAATAATTCAAGCAAACATCATTGAATTTCAAACAAACATCATTGAATAAAATTGAAATAATAATGAAGTTATTTTCATGTCATTTCAATTTAACTGACAAATAAAAGTTCTTTGATATATTTGGTAAAACTTATAAGTGTGTTAACATTAAAATATTTGAAATATATAAAAATGTTAAGGATTTTGAATTCAAATTGTTGTTGTAAACAAATTATGTATAATAAAAGAGGTTTTATAGAGTACATTTATTATAATAGATTTGTTACATTTCAGTAACATATTTAATATGTTTATACTACGTAAAATAATAAAAGTAATAAAATGAAATTTTTTGGGACATTTGCCTATGATATACACGGCATACATTATTTTTTAAATATAATCTATGCTTTGGACTGTTGTATGTATATTAAGTTATTGTTATATTCTACACCCAAAGCTGAAAGGGTATATTAAGTTTATCCTTCCATTTATAACTCACTCAGAAGTATAGAAAAGAATATTTATGTATATTCTTGATCAGCGTTCTGTGACGATTTAAGGCTGTTAGCTTTTATATACGGGTGGAGTTTCCTTAAATGTGGTTTTTAACTTGTGAGTAACATAAGCATTGCTGCCCACTGCCCCTGAAATATAATGGTAGGACAAGAGGGAGAAAACGAAATATAGGGCTAATAAGTTGGGTGTGTTGCTATTTTTGTTATGATTTTGTTTATTTTCTTGTTAGGTAAGTCTTTGAGTTGTTTGTGTGCCACACTACAGTATATAGGCCGATTCTCATAAAAGGGGACAAAAGACTAGACAAGGGACCATTTTTTAAAAACCCGTGGAACGGGAACGGGATGAAAAGGATCGTGGAACGAGTTCGTACAGTAATTTATTTGTTTGGACAAAGCACACACTGTTATTCTCTTCTAGATTCATTTTTTATTATAGATCAGTATTTATAATTATTTCTTATTAAATAATGTAAAATTCAATAGCGATTAATCATTTGATTAATTAGTGGTCAATTAAAACATAGAGTTACTTAATAAATCTGGAACGGTCCAATTACTAGAAGATCATGCAGTGGCCGGGAAGTTAAAACCCACTTAAGCTGTTGATCCTTCGGGGACCGGGGAGATAAAACCCACTCCAGCTGTTGATCCTACGCTGGCCGGGGAGATAAAACCCACTGTCTGTTGTCTCTGTGGTCAACGTTAGGTTCGCTGGCGATGTTGGCTTTGATCGAGGTTGGCTCAGTGGCTGTGCTGTCGGCGCCGATTTCGCTGTCGATGTACACTTTGCTGTCGGAGTTGGCATCACTGCCGACGTTGGTTTCCACTTCGATGTTGAGACCTTGGTAGTCCGGACAAGACTCTCGTTCTTCGGTGGGCACAAGACTGACTTGATTCCCTGTGAGACGCCTCCTTTTATAGCTGTCTTACACAGCCTGTTCTCTTTGTTCATTGTTCGTTTTTTTTTACTTTGTATAAAAATATTCTCACCATTTTACCGACATTGTTATTTCTTATTATAACGATTATTTATTATGCATATATGTACATATATCGCTAGTTAATAAAAAATAAAATAAGTTATTCTTTAACCATTCAAAAATCGTGTCGTCCATTCTTTCGCTGAAAAACTAGTATAATTGAGCACACGGGCGGCAGCAGACAAGCGAGAAGCTGGACCTTTACAGTCAGGGTCGAGACGGCACTCCAGGTTGCTAATCACAAAGAAACAAAAAATTCTGGATGTGTTAACAAGCACTCAACAAAATGCTGGTCGACCCGAAGGTACATATATCCACACCAATACTACACCTCAGCAAAACCCCCACTCTTGTAAAACACTTCAAGCGGAACACTTCCAGTAAAACAATCCGCAAATTACTGGAAACTATCAATGATGACCTTCACCATTTATGACCTTCAATTACAATTGGCACCATCGCTCACAGCATCATAAAATCTCGAAGCCAGAAGAAACTCAACGCTAACGCTTCCGAAGATTGAACTATCGAAATACTCTAGCCACTACTTACTAGGTGAAAAGTAAGCTCCTTGACCGCCAGAATGCGCTGCTACTGCAACAAAGGTTATGGTGCCTTGAAGTCCGTTAATATTTAGGCTGACATGCCAAATTTCAGTGCGATACTGTATTTAGTTTTGTTTTGACAGCTGATTGTTGTTGACGTGTTTGGCATCATGTTGAGTATGGACAAAAACGATTTTCGTTCTCTCATAAAACATTATTTTTTGAGAGACAAAACGGCGAAGGAAACAAAAGAAAAGGTGGATAAATATTATGGGGCTAATGCTTCGTCAGATTACACCGTCAAATATTGGTTTCGAGAGTTTCGTGGTGCCCGCAACTCCACTACCGATCAAGTCCGCAGCGGCAGGCCCTCCGATGCGGTTACAGAGGACAATGTCAAAAAAATACATGAAATGGTGTTGGCTGGCAGGAAAGTGAAGGTGCGCGAGCTAGCAGACACCAAAAAGATCGCTGCGACGGCCTCACATGAAGGGAAAAAAAATTTTGTTTTTGCAAGACAATGCGCCGGCGCATAAGAGCATCGCCACCACGGCTAAAATCAATGACTTACGGCTCCAATTGCTGTCGCATCCACAGTATTGGCCCGATTTGGCTCCCTCGGACCATTATTTCTTCCCAAACCTCAAAAGATGGCTCATCAATAAAAAATTCAACTCACGCGAGGAAATCATCGACGCCACGGAGGAGTATTTTGCAGACCTTCTGGAAAATTACTTTTCGGATGGGATCAAGAAGTTGGAAAATCGCTGGAATAAGTGTTTCGAGCTAAAAGGGGACTATGTTGAATAAAATAAAAAACATTTTTGAAAAAAAATTTTTTCATTCCCAAGGAGGTTACTTTTCACCCCACCTGGCGTATACTGGCGACAATTCCGCGAATTACGGAATTAATCCACAAACAGTCGATACCTACATGCCAAAAAATGTAGTATCTCAAAACTACATTAGTTGGAGAGGCAGCTGGATTAGTCCAACACTTTACTAGCACAGAAGCAAACTATGAGGTAGTGTGGAAAATAATCAATGAGCTACGAAAATCTTCGGTGACTGACCGACGCAGCAATCATGAAACTGCTTGCAGAGGGACCAAAGCTGAAAAAGCCGAATCACTAAAAACATCGGATTAATACAAATCATTGAGCGTCATTGCAACAATCAGCAATCCAGCAGGATTTAAACATCAACTAGGAAACAATCTAGTTATGAACCGATTCAACGACTATTCTTGGATGGGTCAAAGATCAGCAGACTATCATACCTTTGTCGCTAACAGAGTTACGCTGCAATCCAGCGTAACACAGTACCAGAGCAATGGAAACACGTACAATCGCATCAAAATCCGGTAGACATAGTGTCCAAAGGATTGACTACAGACTAATTAGCAGCCAACAACTTGTGGTTTTATGGTCCCATGTTTCTACATGGACCCATCTGACAATAGCCCTCTAAACCTGCAAAGCATGAAAAATATTGCTTAGAGCGACGTAATATTACAATCTTCGCTTTGCGAATCCCTCAAGGCTAAGTACGTCTACGGTCACGTCCAATCCAACAGAAATGAAACGGACGCTTACTTGAATCCTTAAAATAACATCGATAAATGCGCAACTTGCCCGTGGATCGGATACAACCATCTCGACCGTTTATCGACGCAGGTGTCGACTTCTTTGGTTCAATCTGGGCACATTTAAACATTCGGAGAAAGCGCCCACAAAAGGCGTAAGTTTCTGTCGTCTGCTGCTTTACCACAAAAGCGGTACACATGGCGAAGCACTTGTATCCACAATTAACCCTCATACCACTTCCACTAAGTCTACTTTCGCAATCAGATGGATGCAGGTGACACAGGTAAAAGCAGAATTCTGGAGAAAATGGTGTCAAGAATACCTAATCCAACTCCAGGTATCAATGGAATCAAGCCAGGTATCAATGGAAAAAAAATGCCACAACGTAACACGTGGAACTTCGGTTGTCGTAAAAGATGAGAACTTGCCACCATCAAAACAGTAATTTGGACATGTTCTGAAGGTCATTCACGGTAATGACCACTTAGTAAGAGTTGTAGATGTGCCAACTGCAACAAACATGTTGTAGGTCAGAATCATTGTTCTGGTAATAACAGACGCTTCACGTTGTTATCACCACATACTTATGGGCATATATTTAAAACTCAAAGATGGTAACACGGTTTTTGTCTGCAGAACGCAAATGCTGACATACCTTTAGGCTGCACTATAATCGTAAGGCAGCAAAGTTTAAGCAGCCTAGATAAGCCCACCGGGTGCGAACCCATCGGGTTCGCATTAAAGCATCGCTCTAAAATAGCAATCATTTGCAATTTGTTATTTTGCAACGTATTGTTAAAAATCATTTATAAAAATAATTCTTGAGATAGTTTGCAAAAATTGATGCTGAAATAATTCAGGCCAACAACGAATCAAAAAGTTATATAGACCCATCTTTTGGATTCAAACGGTTAGTTATTAATCAGTTATCACTGAGATATTAAACAATCAAGAAACGACGGCCTAGGAGAAGATTACCAAAATAAATGTAAGAATAATAACCAAATCTTTTTATTTCAGCTCCCTAATTTGGTACTCCTGCCTGACACGGGACAACCATATTGGGATGAATTCAAAACAATCACGCGCTCTGTCGCCGCATTGGAAGCAGTTTAGTTTAGTTTATATTTTTATTTAGTTTGCTGACTATAGTAAGAATACATTCTTAAAAGTAATGGTAGCCTAGTAACAATAATGCTTCAATTGTACTTAGCAGTCTTATTTATTAGATTTCGTTAAACAGTCGTTAAACAATTGTTTAATTACACACTGCGTAAGGAGTTACACAACGTTGCTTAAGTTTTTATTTATAATTGAATTTTATGTGTGTGTCAAATAAACAAGGTTTGTGGATAAAAAGGTTTATAAATCCACTAAAACTATTACAAAAAGGCGTTCTCTATTACTTTTTTTGATATGTAAGTAAAAAATTTTACGTTTATGAATTTCATTTGAAAAGATATAACGCGATTTGAAGTTTTTTTTTGAAAAATTTTATTTGAACACAAAAATTATTTGAATTTTGATATGCCTCTTTACGCAGGCTTTAAACGCAAATTTTTGTGTTTAAATTACACAGCCTTTAAACAACGTTGCATAAAATAAAAATTTGTTTATAAATAACGTTTTCTTGTTTAAGAGGTGTTTAAGGTTACGCAGCCTTTAAAATACGTTTATAAATAAGGCTGTAAGTCTATATAAAATGAGAAGTAGTAAGATAGGATGTGTATAAATAATAGTAAGAAGTACGAATGTAAGGCATGAAGATAAAACAGTATAGTGAGGAAATATAGAAAGCATGAGAGAAATTACATAGCGTTCAAGTGATTGCACAGATTTTGCTCAAAATTGTAAGGGTTGGTAATCCTTCGTATATGTAGCGGAAGGGAGTTCCAAAGTCTCACAGCACTCACAAAGAACTGTTGTTTAGATATTAAGCTAGAAACGCTAGTAGGTACCAACGTAATTGACCTCTGCGAATGTGCAAAACTTAGTGTATTAAAAAGGTAGGCTGGTTGACCTGTACAAATTATTTTGTGCAAGAAAGTTAGAGTGCTTAACTTCAGTAAGCTTATCGGTGAGCAATTGAAAAGTGAAAAAAAAGTTAGATATACACTACCGTCCATAAGTATTCGGACAAACAATTTTATTCCACAATTGTGATATTTTCTGCCTGTAGAGGACTCAGATGGACGCAATCCTTTTAAAATATATTAGTAAAATATTACCCCTTCTTTTAACACAACACAGGTATAAGAATTTTAGGTAAAAAACGGAAATTTACCTGTTCGCCGGTGCATGTAGTAATACCCATGCATGTAGCATGACCCATCATAAAACTCATAAAAAAAGAAGAATGCTTCGGTTTTTTAAGCGGAAAAAGTTTACAACTTCCAGTTAAATAATTAGTAAAGTCTAATGCATTTATATTTTGCAAAAAAATGGTACTATAATAGCATTGGTCATCAGGGTTCGGAAAACGTTTCTTTTTTATATCGCTCAATTTATATCCCTCACTGAAGATAACAATATTTCCATCCTCACTGATAAATATCTTTTTTCGTCTTTGTTCAAAAAAATACATATCGCTCACGTTCAAAATAATTTCGATCTTCCAACAAAACTATCACTTGGGATGAAAAAAATTCTTATCTTCAAATATTTCGATCCCTCAAGTTGAAAATATTTCGTTTGTTGACGAATAGCGATCACAGAAGATGAGAAAACTTCGGCTTTCGTACCAAAACGATCTTCGGTGATGAAATAAAGGCTGCGCAGGCAAAGAATCGATCTTTGAAGATGAAAATAATTTCGACGCAGGATCGAAAAAAGCAGCGCAGCAGAGTTGAACAGCGTGGGTTTTGTTGGTGTTTGGATGGTTCGCTTCGCGGCAGAGACAATTGCTTGAAAATGAAGTTTTGTTTGTGTTTCGTATGAATATGTTTTTGTTGGATTTGGTATACGATGAATTAAAATTAATTTTGCATGGTGTGGAGTGTGAAGGAAAGTTGTGAAAGTAAATACGTAAAATATTAATATGTAAAAATATTAATAAGTAAATTGTTTTCTACCATATGTACATTATTCTAATATGTTTTATACATATTCATTATATATACATATATATATATTTCTTATATCTTCCCATTATATATTCCCTTTTTATTATTCACTGATATTGAAACACAGGAGATTTTTTTTTTGCAACTGCTGACTTTAAAGAAATTTTCTCAAAGAATCTTGGCTTTCTTTCAATCCATCGCAATATACATATGAATATCTTTACATTTTTTTGGACCATGTCCTGCATAAAAAACGTAAAGCAATTGCAAAAATTTACTACTCAACCCTTTCTACGAGCTCGTTACGAAAATATGCAATAAATTTTGCAGGTAGGCATTTGAATACATACATATGTACATGTGTGAATGGAAGGGAAATTTGTATATCGGCCTTGAAAATAATTATTTTTGGAATGAAAAAGGATTGATTATTAGAGGGCCAGGTAACAAATTTTACAAAGGAAGAAGTGTTTGAATTCATGTTTTCAAATCCCCGTCGGATAATAAAATTGACGAATGTAACGCGGCACAATCAGTGCTTTCAATCGGAGAGCAAATACATAATTCATAATAAACATTTATAATAGAAATATGTATAAAATATATTAGAATTATGTACTTATGGTAGAAAACAATTTACTTATTAATATTTTTACATATTAACATTTTACGTATTTACTTCTACAACTTTCCCTAACACGCCACACCTTGCAAAATTAATTTTAATTCAACGTATACCAAATCCAACAAAAACATATTCATACGAAACGCAAACAAAACTTCATTTTCAAGCAATTGTCTCTGCCGCGAAGCGAACCATCCAAACACCAACAAATTCTTTCTTTGCCTGCGCAGCCTTTATTTCATCACCGAAGATCGTTTTGGTACGAAAGCCGAAGTTTTCTCATCTTCTGTGATCGCTATTCGTCAACAAACGAAATATTTTCAACTTGAGGGATCGAAATATTTGAAGATAAGAATTTTTTTCATCCCAAGTGATAGTTTTGTTGGAAGATCGAAATTATTTTGAACGTGAGCGATATGTATTTTTTTGAACAAAGATGAAAAAATAAAAATCGCTCATGAGTCAAAACAGATTTTCATCTTTTGAGATCGTTTTTTTGTGAGGGATATAAAAAAAGTTGTTCGTTTGAGGGATATATTCCGAACCCTGCTCACAACACATTTAGAATATAGAATCTTTACAAGTATGCAGTACGCAAGGGTATGCATGCAAAGGATGCAGCAGGTGTATAATAGCACAGAATAAATAGTATACAGAAGTTGCATCTCGGCCTGCGATACCTTTTCACTTTATGGTGCGGTCGGAAGAACTGAGGGGAAGATCAAACGTGAACAGAGAGAAGCAATCACGAACAAAGAGAAGCAACGAGAGAGCAAGCATAAAACGTTTATGTGTGCGTACATCTGTTTTGCTAGACTGCGTCGTGAATTCACGTGGTGTTGGTTTTCTTCCCTTGAAAGTTTGATAATTTATATTGCATAGCTATGCGCAGCACCAACAGGAGTTACTGGTTAATTGTAGTGCTCTAGTAAAAAATGACTAGAGAGAAAAATTAAATATTGCCGGCACTTTGTATCAACGGCGACGGTATTTAATTTTGAAAGAAAATTTTACTGTCATTATACACAAAATAGAGTATTTCGAAAATATCTCCCAATTCCTGTTAGAGGACCCTTGGTCACAAGTTACAAGTTTAACTATGAAGCCAAAACTGTTCAAAAATGTTAAATTTCGTAAAATTATTTTTTTACTATATCGGCAGAAAGTCCATTTTTGGAAACAAAATAGTTAAATATGTAGGCACCCAGTTGGAAAACATTGATTTAATCATAAAAACACATAATTGTTCGTAATGGTTTGTCCTTTCAACCCCAGTTTTCTCAAACCCATCCACTAAATCTAGTTTGGAATTGTATTGCAATTCCCTTCTAATCGCCGTTTCATCCATGAGCAGAATCATGTTATTCTTTTCGTACTGGTTCAAATCCAAGCACTTCTTTTTTATTAACTCCAACTTATGGTACGGGCGGAATAGCTGAGGGAAAGATCAAACACCGTGTGAAGCTTCGAGAGAGTTTGTTTTGCAAAGAAAATCTCTTTCTGAGGTACACTGAAAAGATGAAAGCAGGGGCGACGCATCAATATAAATAAGGAAAAGGTCAGTATTGATCTAAAAATGTCGCAGTCATCACCACATCATTATGGTTCGCCTTAATTATTATTTTCAAAAAACAATGCTCACTGCTTGAAGTCTATACGTCATCGGTATACTAATATCGGTTTGAAAAAACGACGAGTGCGAGTGTATATCGCAAAGTCGTCGGAAAATTATTGCAACACTTTTGCTGGATCAGCAGTTCTGATGGATAGGGCTAGCTTAGGATTAAGTTGAGTTTGTGTTTCAATCATTAAATAAAGTCTGTGAAACTCCAACACGAGAAATCTGTAATTTATACACCCATGGAAAAAAAGCCGCACTAGTAGCATTTCACTCTTCATACAAAATTCAATAAAAAACCAGTAAGATTGCTATATTCTTAAGATATCCGAATCTTAGATACCCTACACCTAAAAGTTTTACTTGATTTCCAAAACCCCCGACATTGTGACGCCCAGGGCGGACCGCTAAAAAGTTGGGAAAAAGATTTACCTTATTTCAAAAAAAGGATAATAAAATAAAAAGGGTTGGATTTTTTTGGTTTCTGTTTAGTTATCATGTAATATAAATATATTTTTTATGTTTAGATATTCTCAGAATTAAAAAATTTCCTTTTTACTTCTGCTTTTCTCAACAGTTCAATGAACTGTTCAACAGACACTGTTGGTCAACTGGTTTAAGTGACGATCGATCAGAGGGAAATGCTTCCTGAACATTTGGTGACCCCGACGTAATTCATGCCCACATACAGAATCATGTCAACATTTGAGGAGTTTGATAAGAGGATTACCACCACTTGACCGCAGTTATTTTACAAAGGATTACTAAACAGAAAGAAGCTGTGGCAACAAAATACGAGATCGAATTTGAATAGCTCTCTTAGATCTTCGGTCAAAGAAATCAAAAGAAACAGCAGATACCACACATACCGGATCAACAGTAACCAGAAAAAACGAAGAAGCTGAAATAGGAGCGGAAGTGAAGCGGAGCACTGTAACACAGCGGTCGGGGAACTTTTTTAATTATTACCCCGAAATATTTTTGTGTAAGTTGATATTACCTCATGGCAAAGAGCTTTTTACTTACAAAAGTTTCATTTTTACCCCCAAAAATTTCATTTTACCTCATTTGGGGTAATTTACCCCGGTTCCCCGACCGCTGCTGTAACACATACATATGTGGCATGAAGCAGAAGCTCTCAACCTAAATATATTCGAAGCATGCGAGGATCCATAGGCGGTGGGATATGACAATTCAGAATTTATCGAAGTAGAGCATCAGGTTCAATAAGCAGTGGTGCAGACATCAGTAAAGGCAGAACATACCTAAGTCAATTTACTCAGTGCAATTGATTGCGATTATTTAAAGTGGAGTTAAACAAAGTTCAAACAACCAGCCACTACCAACAATACAGAAAATGTGGTACTTAAAAATGAATCTGTCAGGGGAAGCCGCAATTCTTATTTAGCATTTGCCCTTATCAGAAGACAACTACTTATGCAACAGCATGGATGATCAGATACAACAAATGTCAGATACAACAATGTACGAATATTGGCTTCAACACTAATTCAAAGGCTATTGGAACAACCCAGCAGTACAACCTCAGCAGACTCATTTATGTCACTCCAAGAAAACACTCAGGAATGTCTACTAGCGTTAACCAATCTTGACTTTGCTACGACAACATGGGATCTACTCTTGCGGCACATGCTGGTCAAGAAAACGGACAGAGCTACATATGTATATGGCATTCGAGCAATCTTTAAACAATCAAAGGGAACAATGATAAAATTCTCGACGTTCTTAGAAAAACGATTCTACTTACTTGAAACATTCACCCACAAGAAAAAGTTTCTCGCAACGCATATACATTGTAACAAAAAATTGCACATTGGGAGCAGTCATACGACCACGAACAACTGCATGGAAATTAATCCTCGATTCCAGTCCTGAAATTAAGTTCAAGTTCAAATAACACATTAAATGCTGTTGAAAAATTAATTTCCTTAATAACCTTTTCTTGTGGGTGAATGCTTCAAGTGCATTCAAGGGACCTTGTCGGTCAATTGGTTTAGGTGACGAAAAACGCTCAAAGGGAAAACGAAATGAACAGTAGGGGAATAGGGTAAACAAAAGGCAGCACAGCAAAGTGAAGCAAAGGGCAAGCTAGTAAATATATAATACACTTCCGTTCATTTAAATAGCAACACTAAAAAAGATAAACATTATTTAGATTTTCAAATGAAACTAGTACAATTTTTCTGAGCGATAACTTTTGATCGAAATATGCATTCATTTTTCCTCTTTCTTCTGAGTTTAACGGATTTCCTCTACCCATTTTCGTTGAATTATTACTTCGTCAGGCGAAATTTAACTAACTAATCAAGGAGTACCACTCTACGCAACACAATCGATTAAAAATATGAAAAACGAAATATTGTTGTTATTCAAATGAACTATTATATTTTTTTTCATTGTTTTTTGATAGTGTTTCAGATAAAAAAATAAATAAAATTAACGGTTAATTTTTTTTGAATAATTTTTTTTGCAAATAATAAAGAATAAAATAAATTATACAAAAAAAATTTTATTTTGACTAATTTTTACTAGTTTGATTTGGAAATCCAAATAATGTGTATATTTTTTACTGTTGCTATTTAAATGATCGGAAGGGTATATTTAGTTTCATCTTTTGACATGGTTATTCTGCGAGCGATATAAATTCTTCTGTTCTTTTGATCGAGTCCTGGTATGTATTCGCAAGCACACATTAATAAGTTTACCAAATATGTATTTCAATATTAATATAAATGTTATGGATTCTTGTTGTATTCTTTTATTGCAAGATTTAAGTGAAAATGTATTACCATAGTGCTAGAGCTAATATTTTAATAGTGTTGTGATCTTTTTACACTTGGTCTTCTGGTTTTCGAACTCCATAAAATGGGTTTTCTAGAATTATGGCTCCAATATTTGCATCTTTTAGTAATGGCTTCGCAATAAAATTTCTTCTTCTCCAATAAAACTGTTAAATAAGAAATGTAAATAAAAATATGAATTAGTTGTGGGGTGAAAAGGGGTACGATATACTCGTAGTTAAATATAAATACGTATTAACTAAGGGAAATTATAATAATTCTTTTTTTTAACCTTATTTAAGGTCGAATTGATAGTTCTTTAACTGGTCGCTAGAGTTAACAAAGTTGTTAGCTAAAAACCCAAATTCGATTATTTCACGCCATAATCCTCTTTTCGACTCAGTGTGACCCCCTCATTGTGGGGTGTTACACTAGGCATCTTAACGCCTTACTCACAAGCTCTGATTGTTTGATTGCAAAAAGTGGAACAGCTTTCGATCCACGTTCGCCTCAATGTTAGCGCTAAAATTTTAGTTGCCTTACGACAGTCAAACACTAACACATGTATACAAACTCGAAGCACGCCCTGAAAATTTTTTCAGAGCGTATTCCGCATTCTTATTTAAGAAAAATTACTCAGCATGCTCATCTGCTGGAAATATGTATCAATTCATAAAAAATACTGGAAAGTAAGGATATTTCTATTTCTTCGAATTCTAAATAAATAACAAGATAAACTTGTAAATAAATAAATAAGTAAGTAAATAAATAAATAAATAATAATTTTTTGGTCTCTGACCAAAAAAATAAAATTCGATTACAGGAGAACGAGTAGAGATATTTTCATCAAATTTGGCACGAATATTCTCTGTCCTCACAATCTATTTGAGATTGAAAAAGAAAAAAATGAGACCATTGCCACGCCTAACTTTCGAGTAAACGTGTAGGGTATATGAACTTCGGCCAGGCCGAAGTTAACACTCTTTCTGGTTTAACTTTGTTTCTGATTAAGGAAAGACGTTTCCGGCATCTTCATACTACACTTTGCTTTTGGACTTCTACCTGTGCACGCACAATTCCACGAACATAATTTTACCATAATAAACCACATCATTCACACATATACTACATCATTTCATCATAATATACTACACCATGATATACCACACCATTTCACCTCATATACCACCCCATTCACCATCATACACCATATCATGCCTTGAACACATAGAAAATCGCACTGCGAATTATTCGGTGCGAACTGTCAGAAATCTTCTGCCGCAGCGAAGTTTTGGCTTGTCAAAGTCGATATAAACACACAAAAATAAGAAGAACAAGAGCGACGACGATTTATTCGCAGCCGAAAGCAGAGGCAGCGACGACATTTTATTTTTTTTTCGTTTCCCATTAGAGGCCGTGTAATTTTGACAGTTCGCACCGAATAATTCGCAGTGCGATTTCTATGTGTTCAAGGCATCATTAGGACGAACGGCATCATCGTCATACAGTCCCAAACCAAATCCATCCAGTTATCGATATATAGCATAATCCGATCCAATCTCATCCATCATTCTATCTGTTGCACTATCCTGTGCACACCCAACCCCTAAGTTAACATTTAATCCTCGAACCGGCCCCATACCACACAAATAACTTAAGGAACAGATTAACGAATTCCCGGTAACGCCGTCTCCAAAAATATGCATTTTTCGGTAAAATCTTACTTTCCATAAATGAAAGGTATTTAACTTACCTTTCTAACGGTATATATCTATACCGGATATCTTCTATAGTTTAAAAGATATAGGGATACTAATTTCAAATTTCAAATGGCTATGACTTTAACAGTAGGGGAGAACGACAGATGTTTTTGTTGTTTTTGGTGTCTCCATCACAAGCAACAACAACAACAAAAACAACAATACGATTGGCGTTACCAGTCGTTAATTTAAGCCTAACTTTAAATAACCATAATGACCAAAATAACAATTTCGTTACATTTGTGAATGCAACATTCGCATAAGAATAATTGTTTGCGGTTTCCTTCACTTAGGCGTCGTGTGTAGAAAAAGTGCAGTTTTCTTTGGAAACAACACCTCGTTCTTCCAGCTGTACTTTTGATTCCACCCCTTCTCAAACGGTCACTGAGTCACGAAATAAACTCTTTGCGTGTTTAGTGCAAACGAAATAACAAAAAACCCATACATAGAGCAATACTCAACACAGTGAACATAGAGAAAAGTGAAAAACGAACGTCATCGCATGCGGACTAATTTAGGCGAGCGACACCCAAGGTTTAAAGAGAAATTTGGAACTCTTAAACTATACAAGATACTTACTTACACGTTATTGCTATCGTTGGAAAGGCATTTAAAAAACCTTTCATTGATGTAAAAATGTAAAATGTATAATTAACCGACTAAAATTTAGGCCGCAAAGTTATATTTTAGTCTCTGAAAAGAAGTAATATTTTCATAAATCAACTCCGACTAAATTTTTGATAACCGAACATCTGATGGAAAGTTGAAAAATCTCTTACCACTAACTTTTCCTTTAACATTAATGCAAAATTTACTGAGCCCTTCATTACTGGTATTCATTCACAAACATTTCCATCAAAAATTATTGCTACAACCGGTGTGCAAGCACCTCAAACAAAATTGTCAATACGACTACTTATTGAATAGGTCAAATTGTCAATATGAACACGTCATTTGACGTGCCTGTCAAACGAAAAAACGGACCTGCGCGTGGCGCAACTTTCTTTCTATTATACGGCATACGGGATATGGCAGTACATTTTAAATTAAATATACATATTATATATTATTATAACTTGTAATGTTTTATATGCGATTAATAAAAAATAAATAATTCATATTGTTTATATAAATAATTCATAGGCATAAATGCAGAATAGCTGCCAAGCTCAGATTTTGTTCATCTTTTTTTTACCGTTAGACAGGACCATCAGGAACGGAAGTGGCTGGTTTATATCGGGGGCTGGTCAGCCATCTTGGATTTATGACCGTTTGAAGGACAAATTAATGGTTTAATGAAAGTCATTTATTTCATAAACTAAGAGAGCTAAGAGAACTAGCGACGTACTGTTGGAAAGGTATTTTTAATGCGTTTCATTTATGTAATACACATTTTTGTTCATAACATGGCTGTGAAGGAATTATATTGATTTTTAGAAAAATGTGACAAGTTGACCTTGAAACAACAATTTATTTCTTCCAAACGGACACATTAAGGTATAAGACAAATTACAGTTATGGAAAGCTTGTTCTTTTACTTTTAAAATGGTATATAGTATGTTATACTTACTATTGTATTACATTACTTTAGCCTTACTTTTCTCTAAACAAACAAGTGTAAACACAAAAAAAACATTTGAAATTAAAAAATGCGGCGCTCTAACTTAACAAAAAAATTTCACGCGATTTTTCATAAAAATTTTTTAATTTCAAATGTTTTCCATTAGAGCGGCGCAGACAGAATTGTAATTGCCATTTTGAAAGGTAAAGCTAAAGTAATGTAATACAATAGTAAGTATAACATATTATATACCATTTTAAAGGTAGAAGAACAAGCTTTCCATAACTGTAATTTATTTTATGCCTTAATGTGTCCGTTTGGAAGAAAAAAATTGTTGTTCCAAGGTCAACTTGTCACATTTTTCTAAAAATCAATATAACTCCTTCACAGCCATGTTACGGATAAAAATGTGTATTACATAAATGAAAGGTATTAAAAATACCTTTCCAACAGTACTTCGTTTGTTCCGTTAGCTTACTTAGTTTATGAAATAAGTGACTTTTATTACCTTTCCAACAGTACTTCGTTTGTTCCGTTAGCTTACTTAGTTTATGAAATAAGTGACTTTTATTAGTACCATTTATTTGACCATCAAACGGTCATAAATCCAAGATGGCTGACCAGCCCCCTTGGATCATCAAACATGGCCACTTCCGGTTATAACGGTCTCAAATAACGGTAAAAGAAAGAAAAAAAAATCTGAGCTTGGCAGCTGATCTGCATTTGTTCCAATTCATATATATATTATCTACAATTATTTTCAGTTTTAAATATTTTTTTGAATCTTCTCTCGTGTTCGAAGTCAATCGCGAATTAGTTCACTCCCAACCACTACTCGTGCATTAAGAAATATTCCGAACATTTAATTGTCAGAGTGCTAAATCATCTCACTCGCAAATTAATTTGAAGTAATTAATTTAAATTATATTTATGATGATTATTTTCGGATTAATTCAACGACGAAATAATTTATTTAAGTTAATTAAATTTTCTCACAGTTCATTCACTTCACTCGTGATTGTGAGTTACATTAAATTTGTTTCTAAATATATTTATCTGTTCAATCGTAATTCGATTTTAAATTCGGTTTTCACAAGATTCATTGTCGTTGTTGACACATTGGAGGAAGTCCAGCAGCAATATCTAGATATCCCGGCAGATGAACACTCGGAATACTCGTTGATCACTCACTCAGAAGAACTAAAGGCCGTTTGGGCTCATCTTAAAGCGGCCCACAATTTATGTTTGGAGTCACTTCTCATGAAGGAGGATCCTTTTAAGCAAGGGACCCCATATCCGCTGATATTGTAGTAGTTAAAAAGAAGTACCAACGCTCCTACCAAACGTACTTACGTTTATCCGCAAAGATCAACGAGCAGCAACATCTAGTTACAGCCACCTGATTACGTGGTGTCGGTCGCAAGTGCGTGAAGTTAAATTCGTAAATCCTACGCGAATTTAACGAAGACACAAACCAAAATACGAATTTAAATTCGTGCATAATTAGCGCTGCCAAGGTAAGGTGTCACTCAGATTTACTTATTTGTTTAGTAAAACATATAATCTGAAAACGGTTTGTATATTGTTGGAAAGGTCAATATATAAGCTACCTAATCCTGAAAAATTCAGCCGTGCACAGGCAAGGATGTGGCGTCAGTGGCCAATGTTACCCAGTGTACCTCCAGAAGCACTTCTCATACACATTTTGTTCAACAAAAAACATAACTTGGACAAACGTTGTATACAGTTCGAAAGGTCACTATATCAGCTACCTATTCCTGAAAAGTCTAGCCGAGCACAGACAAGGATGTGGCGTCAGTGGCCAACGTTTGGTTACCCAGTGCACCTTCTCATACACTTCGACAAACACTTTGTTCAATAAAAAACATAACTTGGACAAACGTTGCATACAGTTCGAAAGGTCACCATATCAGCTACCTATTCCTGAAAAGTCTAGTCGTGCACAGGCAAGGATGTGGCGTCAGTGGCCAACGTTTGGTTACCCAGTGCACCTTCTCATAAACTTCGACAAGCACTTTGTTCAACAAAAAACATAACTTGGACAAACGTTGTATACAGTTCGAAAGGTCACTATATCAGCTACCTATTCCTGAAAAGTCTAGTCGAGCACAGGCAAGGATGTGGCGTCAGTGGCCAACGTTTGGTTACCCAGTGCACCTTCTCATACACTTCGACAAACACTTTGTTCAACAAAAAACATAACTTGGACAAACGTTGTATACAGTTCGAAAGGTCACTATATCAGCTACCTATTCCTGAAAAGTCTAGCCGAGCACAGGCAAGGATGTGGCGTCAGTGGCCAACGTTTGGTTACCCAGTGCACCTTCTCATACACTTCGACAAGCACTTTGTTCAACAAAAAACATAACTTGGACAAACGTTGTATACAGTTCGAAAGGTCACTATATCAGGTACCTATTCCTGAAAAGTCTAGTCGTGCACAGGCAAGGATGTGGCGTCAGTGGCCAACGTTTGGTTACCCAGTGCACGTTCTCATACACTTCGACAAACACTTTGTTCAACAAAAAACATAACTTGGACAAACGTTGTATACAGTTCGAAAGGTCACTGTATCAGCTACCTATTCCTGAAAAGTCTAGTCGTGCACAGGCAAGGATGTGGCGTCAGTGGCCAACGTTTGGTTACCCAGTGCACCTTTTCATACACTTCCACAAACACTTTGTTCAACAAAAAACATAACTTGGACAAACGTTGTATACAGTTCGAAAGGTCACCTACATATCAGCTACCTATTCCTAAAAAGTCTAGCCGTGCACAGGCAAGGATGTGGCGTCAGTGGCCAACGTTTGGTTACCCAGTGCACCTTCTCATACACTTCGACAAACACTTTGTTCAACAAAAAACATAACTTGGACAAACGTTGTATACAGTTCGAAAGGTCACTGTATCAGCTACCTATTCCTGAAAAGTCTAGTCGTGCACAGGCAAGGATGTGGCGTCAGTGGCCAACGTTTGGTTAACCAGTGCACCTTTTCATACACTTCGACAAACACTTTGTTCAACAAAAAACATAACTTGGACAAACGTTGTATACAGTTCGAAAGGTCACTATATCAGCTACCAGGCACATTCTTGCCTGTGCACGACTAGACTTTTCAGGAATAGGTAGCTGATATAGTGACCTTTCGAACTGTATACAACGTTTGTCCAAGTTATGTTTTTTGTTGAACAAAATGTGTATGAGAAGTGCTTCTGGAGGTACACTGGGTAACATTGGCCACTGACGCCACATCCTTGCCTGTGCACGGCTGAATTTTTCAGGATTAGGTAGCTTATATATTGACCTTTCCAACAATATACAAACCATTTTCAGATTATATGTTTTACTAAACAAATAAGTAAATCTGAGTGACACCTTACCTTGGCAGCGCTAATTATGCACGAATTTAAATTCGTATTTTGGTTTGTGTCTTCGCTAAATTCGCGTAGGATTTACGAATTTAACTTCACGCACTTGCGACCGACACCACGTAATCAGGTGGCTGTAACTAGATGTTGCTGCTCGTTGATCTTTGCGGATAAACGTAAGTACGTTTGGTAGGAGCGTTGGTACTTATTTTTAACGTTAGGATTTTTTTCTGGCTAAACCTAACCGTTAAAATTGAAAAATTAAAGTTTTTTATTCATTAGTTAAATAATAAATTAAATTTAAATTTACTCGCGTTTTTTATGTTCTAACCCTACACGTGTTGATTGGGGTAACTCCTAGGTGAAGAACCAAGCAACCATTGGTTCCTAACCCTGGTTTATTTCATCCACAGTCATCACTTTTTGCCCTACGTAAAAGCTACATACACTAGAAAACTATACTAAGATGGCTGTTTCGTACGTCATTTGTCTCGGTTCGAAAAAGAAAAAGGAAAAAATGTCTTCTTGAATAGCCTGCCTATCCTGCCTAATCACATATTATTATAAAGATAAATAATAATAAAATAGACATATAAACACTAAGAAAACCACAAAAATGAAAAATCAAAAAACAAAACAAAAATGAAAAAACATTGTCACAAAAAACACAAAAACAAACAAAAACCGAAAAGCAAGCAAAAAATTGTTATAGAGATGTCAATACACTCCCATAACAATTATAAGTAGGCCTTTTTGCCTAAAACTACTTTACAGGCAACGCCCATAAACGTTTTTCGTCCCTCGCCTGAAGGGGACTCATCAGTGGGCTTATTTTATATATATATGTAAGTGCCTACACACACAACTAGTATGTGTGCAATCACCCATATACATATCTACAAAATTGGCCAAGAATGGCTAAAAGAGGAGAATTGATTATTTAAATTGCCTCAAGAGGCGACAAACATTAATAAATAATATATTAAATAACAACTATCAATTAATAATTTAATTGACAATTGTTAGATAATAATAATATAATATAATATATAGTAATATAATATATAATATAATATATGGGAAAAATCAAAAAGCACTTACCATTCCTCAGGAAGACAGCGACCACACGCGACGAGAGTTGAACACATACTAATTGATGTGTTCACCTCACTTGCATACTCCAATAGCATGGGTGATGCAATTTTTGAATGTAGGGATGGGTCGATGTCAACCCCTAAATGGCAAGCCTACGGGAGGGAGTGGGCAATTAAGTGGATAGGGGAGGGATAAGGGAAGGGGGGGGGTGGGAATTAAGGGAGAGGGGAAGGAAAATTTTTTTTAAAAATTAAAGATAATAATTATGGAATTAATGATAACAAATAATGATTCAAAAAATAAAATTAAATTAAATTAAAATGTAAATTTTTTTATTTTAAGCCATTTAATAAACCTTAGAGGGGCTCTATGGACCTACCCGGCAATCCCCTTTTTCGTGACTATGTTCGAGTAGTATCCAAGAGCCATCTACACTCTAACCCTGTGGTTGCGGTTAATTCTTCTGATTTATTATTTTTAATGAAATGCAAATAATGTTAGTATATTATATAGGTTAATTAGTTTTTTATACTTTTGCAATAACCTAACTAGGGGACGGGGGGTCTTAGATAGGCTCAGAAGTGGAATTGGCGAATGGTCTAAAACTCCTCTAGATGCTACTCATATTCATCGAATAATGAGAAGTATGTTAGATGGAATCCTGGGACCGACACCCGCTCCCTCTAAACTAATCCAATGACCAGACCTAGCGTTAATTACGTTTAAAAAAATTCCAAATTAACTTTTTAACCTATCTTATGTTTATGTACTTTTTTGTACATATATATCTTTTCTAATGCCTTAGGGGTGATGGGATGGGTCTTAAGTAAATCCAGTTTAAGTTAGGAGGAGGTCAAAAACCCTCAACAATCGGAACTTAGATTCATCGAATCTTGAAGTCACGGATTAATGAGAGACTCTAAGGACCGCCCCCTTTACCTCGGATACATCAGATGGTTTACTGACAAATAGGTGTCGACAACTGTTCCATGCTAGACCCACGAGCCAGCTGTTTGGACATACTCCGTCACATAACCGAGTCATGAATGAACTCCGGAAAGAGTAATATCGCAGGACTAGCTCATGTGAATATCAAAAAACAGCACAATCATTGTTCTGGTCATTGGATTAGTTTAGAGGGAGCGGGTGTCGGTCCAAGGATTCCATCTAACATACTTCTCATTATTCGATGAATATGAGTAGCATCTAGAGGAGTTTTAGACCATTCGCCAATTCCACTTCTGAGCCTATCTAAGACCCCCCGTCCCCTAGTTAGGTTATTGCAAAAGTATAAAAAACTAATTAACCTATATAATATACTAACATTATTTGCATTTCATTAAAAATAATAAATCAGAAGAATTAACCGCAACCACAGGGTTAGAGTGTAGATGGCTCTTGGATACTACTCGAACATAGTCACGAAAAAGGGGATTGCCGGGTAGGTCCATAGAGCCCCTCTAAGGTTTATTAAATGGCTTAAAATAAAAAAATTTACATTTTAATTTAATTTAATTTTATTTTTTGAATCATTATTTGTTATCATTAATTTCATAATTATTATCTTTAATTTTTAAAAAAATTTTTCCTTCCCCTCTCCCTTAATTCCCACCCCCCCCTTCCCTTATCCCTCCCCTATCCACTTAATTGCCCACTCCCTCCCGTAGGCTTGCCATTTAGGGGTTGACATCGACCCATCCCTACATTCAAAAATTGCATCACCCATGCTATTGGAGTATGCAAGTGAGGTGAACACATCAATTAGTATGTGTTCAACTCTCGTCGCGTGTGGTCGCTGTCTTCCTGAGGAATGGTAAGTGCTTTTTGATTTTTCCCATATATTATATTATATATTATATTACTATATATTATATTATATTATTATTATCTAACAATTGTCAATTAAATTATTAATTGATAGTTGTTATTTAATATATTATTTATTAATGTTTGTCGCCTCTTGAGGCAGTTTAAATAATCAATTCTCCTCTTTTAGCCATTCTTGGCCAATTTTGTAGATATGTATATGGGTGATTGCACACATACTAGTTGTGTGTGTAGGCACTTATATATATAAAATAAGCCCACTGATGAGTCCCCTTCAGGCGAGGGACGAAAAACGTTTATGAGCGTTGCCTGTAAAGTAGTTTTAGGCAAAAAGGCCTACTTATAATTGTTATGGGAGTGTATTGACATCTCTATAACAATTTTTTGCTTGCTTTTCGGTTTTTGTTTGTTTTTGTGTTTTTTGTGACAATGTTTTTCATTTTTGTTTTGTTTTTTTGATTTTTCAATTTTGTGGTTTTCTTAGTGTTTATATGACTATTTTATTATTATTTATCTTTATAATAATATGTGATTAGGCAGGATAGGCAGGCTATTCAAGAAGACATTTTTTCCTTTTTCTTTTTCGAACCGAGACAAATGACGTACGAAACAGCCATCTTAGTATAGTTTTCTAGAGTATGTAGCTTTTACGTAGGGCAAAAAGTGATGACTGTGGATGAAATAAACCAGGGTTAGGAACCAATGGTTGCTTGGTTCTTCACCTAGGAGTTACCCCAATCAACACGTGTAGGGTTTAGAACATAAAAAACGCGAGAAAAATTAAATTTAATTTATTATTTAAAACTAACGAATAAAATACTTTAATTTTTCAATTTTAACGGTTAGGTTTAGCCAGAAAATAATCCTAAAGTGTTTGTCGAAGTGTATGAGAAGGGGCAGTGGGTAACCAAACGTTGGCCACTGACGCCACATCCTTGCCTGTGCACGGCTAGACTTTTCAGGAATAGGTAGCTGATATAGTGACCTTTCGAACTGTATACAACGTTTGTCCAAGTTATGTTTTTTGTTGAACAAAGTGTTTGTCGAAGTGTATGAGAAGGTGCACTGGGTAACCAAACGTTGGCCACTGACGCCACATCCTTGCCTGTGCACGGCTAGACTTTTCAGGAATAGGTAGCTGATATAGTGACCTTTCGAACTGTATACAACGTTTGTCCAAGTTATGTTTTTTGTTGAACAAAGTGTTTGTCGAAGTGTATGAGAAGGTGCACTGGGTAACCAAACGTTGGCCACTGACGCCACATCCTTGCCTGTGCACGGCTAGACTTTTTAGGAATAGGTAGCTGATATGTAGGTGACCTTTCGAACTGTATACAACGTTTGTCCAAGTTATGTTTTTTGTTGAACAAAGTGTTTGTCGAAGTGTATGAGAAGGTGCAATGGGTAACCAAACGTTAGCCACTGACGCCACATCCTTGCCTGTGCACGACTAGACTTTTCAGGAATAGGTAGCTGATATAGTGACCTTTCGAACTGTATACAACGTTTGTCGAAGTTATGTTTTTTGTTGAACAAAGTGTTTGTCGAAGTGTATGAGAAGGTGCACTGGGTAATCAAACGTTGGCCACTGACGCCACATCCTTGCCTGTGCATGACTAGACTTTTCAGGAATAGGTAGCTGATATAGTGACCTTTCGAACTGTATACAACGTTTGTCCAAGTTATGTTTTTTGTTGAACAAAGTGTTTGTCGAAGTGTATGAGAAGGTGCACTGGGTAACCAAACGTTGGCCACTGACGCCAAATCCTTTCCTGTGCACGGCTAGACTTTTCAGGAATAGGTAGCTGATATAGTGACCTTTCGAACTGAATACAACGTTTGTCCAAGTTATGTTTTTTGTTGAACAAAGTGTTTGTCGAAGTGTATGAGAAGGTGCACTGGGAAACCAAACGTTGGCCACTGACGCCACATCTTTGCCTGTGCACGACTAGACTTTTCAGGAATAGGTAGCTGATATAGTGACCTTTCGAACTGTATACAACGTTTGTCCAAGTTATGTTTTTTGTTGAACAAAATGTGTATGAGAAGTGCTTCTGGAGGTACACTGGGTAACATTGGCCACTGACGCCACATCCTTGCCTGTGCACGGCTGAATTTTTCAGGATTAGGTAGCTTATATATTGACCTTTCCAACAATATACAAACCGTTTTCAGATTATATGTTTTACTAAACAAATAAGTAAATCTGAGTGACACCTTACCTTGGCAGCGCTAATTATGCACGAATTTAAATTCGTATTTTGGTTTGTGTCTTTGCTAAATTCGCGACGGATTTACCAATTTAACTTCACGCACTTGTCGGTCGCTGCTCCTGATCCACAACAACCTCTCTCCGGTCACAACATCAGCCTGCCGCCCTGCGACACTGATAGTTTTAAAAGCGATTATGAATCGTAGTCAAACTTTCGAGACATGTTCTCGGCACTCTACATCTGAAACAATAGACTATCTTTAGTCGAGAAGTTGTTTTACCTGAACCCGAAGACGTTAGGTGAGGTCAAAGAAATAGTCCAAAAATCCCCTTTGGTCGATAGTGGCTTCGAACAAGCCTGGCGAAACCAAACGGATCGTTTTGAGTATAAACGAATTCTTATAAACATCTAAATCTGAACTCTTTAATCTTACGCCCGTAGTTAGAGGGACTGGAGCCGCGATAAAGCGTTTCAGCGCGACATCAACAGCTGTCTGTCCACTCTAACATTTAACGGAGCAAGCAACGCACGAGCCACGAAGGGCTACACACGTCTCTTTGTATGTATGGTGACATCCGCATCGCACTTGGAACTTGTGGCCAACCTAACTACGGAGGCGTTTTGGCTTCACTGCGGTGCTTTATGGCGAGACGTGGGAAATGTGCACAAATCTTTAGTGACAACGGAAGGAATTTCGTGGGCGCTGCCCGCGCTTTCAATCAACTGCAACAACTCTCAGGAGCACAACAATACGGTAGCAGCAACACTGGCCAATGACGGTATCCGCTTTATTCCATCCAATGCTCCATACTGGGGTGGAATGTGGGAGTCAGCTGTACGCTCAGCGAAGTTGCAGTTACGACACGTAATTGGCGAAACCGTTCTCACTATCGAGCAGATGCGGACATTGTTGGTACAAAGTGAAGACGTGATGAATTCAAGACCTTTGGGAAAACTCTGATGCTCACATTGGTGACTTGTCGCCATCACACTTCCTTATTGGAAGTCCATTGTCCCTCTTGGCGGAGGAGGATTTAAGAGATATACTTGTTACCCGACTGAATTATTGGCAGTACGTTCAATCCATGAGAACCGAATCTCGAGCTGGATGCACCCATCGTCATGAAGGATCCAAACTCGAGCAAAACTAATTGAAGTTCATACTGAAAAGGACGGGCTAGTCCGTGCGGCAACGGTAAAAACGACTCATGGCTCATTGACTCGTCTGATATTAAGATTAGTATCCTGTATCCTGAGACCATATCTCAGCCCTGGCCGGGATGATCATGAACGCTTGGTCACCTTATGTGTAGATTCTGTGCTACACTCTTTCACAACTCAGCTTTGCAGCTGGCGTCACGAACATCGTTTTTTCTACACGTAAAATTTCTTAGCGACTGGACTAGCGGTTTATTTTGGCTAATTACGCTGATGCAGTGAGGCAGGGAAACGCTCGCTGACTGGTCAATCTTTCTTCTTAAATCTGACCAGAGATAATGAGATAGGACACTTCGAATTCGCCGCTTCAAAAATCGGTTTGACGTCTATTTTTTATGAGCTGTTGAATTCATGTACACTATACGTGAGAACTCCCATATTGTTGTTCTTGTTTTCTGTCTTTCAGCATGTTGAAAAAATCAGCTGTTTCATGCTTCACCACGGACTCATTTAGTTATGAAATCAGCTTAGCTAGAGGTCGTATCTTTTGAAATGGTTTCACTACTGGTATTTCGATACCATCGGTGGCTACACAGTGGTTTCTCATTTGGTTTCAAAAGTCGTAAATACTTGATGGCAATGTGTGTGTGAAATTTACTGAATATCCAAATGTTGGCCAGAGTGTTAGAAAATATGAATACGCGTTTGGCAAACTACGTTGCTCTTCTTTCGTTTGACAACTGCTGTGCCTGCAAAGAAACTGAGAACCAGGGTCTATTTTCGTTTCAAAAATTCTTAACACTCGATACCAGAGTGTAGACTTTTATCTTTCTTCCTCATCTCTCTCTCCTTAACTGAAACCATATCAAAAGATACTGTGTAATTATATATAGAATATAAATTTCACCATATATAAACAAAGGTGGTGAAGTTTCCCAAACCTAAAATGGCGAATGGATGTTTGACCCCCCAAATGCATCAACGATGTATAACAATATTTAATTTGCTAATCTAAAAATATCTAAAAATATAAATGCGACCATTCTGGAGTTATTAATCTTAATTTTTTTTGTAAAAATTTGAACAACAGCCAAAAATTAGCACAATGTCTACTTTATACCAATTAAATATGTGAAATAAATCAACAAATACTATGTAAAATCTGAAAGTATAGATTTATTATAATTATAAGGAACTGGTAGATACATCATGTATATAATATGAGCATAAACAAAAGGTTAATATTTTAAATATATTTTTGACGTTTCGACAATTACACCCATTAAAATCAATATTGCATGCGTGCATGCGATACTGCGGCGAAGTACACATGAGAGGACAGCGCACACGTTTTTTTGTCATAGGTTTAGTGAAATTTCAGCAAAATGCATGTGTGTTGAAACAGCTAATTCGAAGTGACCTATCTCATTATCTCTGATCTGACTACGCATCGTTAATTCTCTCAACTCAGCCATCGTTTTCACATTTATTATACATTTCCTATTTGATGAACTATTAAGTAAATTGAATTCAAGTGTCCACATAGAAGACTAGAAACTACAATTCAATTGATTGATAAATTAAAATCAAGTCATATTAATAGTAATCGTGTATCATTATATTAAGCGAAAAGGAAATAAGATAAGAACACCTGAATTTACATTTACATCAAACAGTCGCATTCCTCAACACCATGCATGAAATATTTTAAGCATTTTTCTAATTAATTTTTAAAAATGCAAAAATTCAGTGAATGATTTTGTTAAAATGATGTCTGGCAACAGTGGATGTCAAAACAAAACAAAACAAATCTGACATTTCTCTAATCATTTTTATAATATACACGCAAATTCTACATAAATACCAAATATACAATATGATGTTTTCGGGATTACAAATTGTTACGTCCCTTCAAAAGGACATGCGCTAAGAGAAAGTGGCTTTAGAAAGCAGTTGAGGGATAACTTCAATGTTTTAGGGATACCGGAGCAGGAGTGAATTGAAGTATTTATTTATTTAGACTGATTAAACATTGCTTTATTCAACTTTTGGAGGAGATAGCTTCGTTGGAGAAGAATCCTACGAGATCCACAGCAATTCCTCCGATGCTCAAATGGGCTGCATTTTTGGATTTGTTGCAGCCGGTAGCTACCAAAAGGCTATAGGCGATGAGCACATGATGTCGATGTCGCAGACAATGGTATCCAGAGTCATTAAGGAATGCTTGGATGTCTTTGACCGACATTTATGTGCAAAGTGGGTACAATCTTGTTATGTTTGCTAGCGAGTAGACGTGTTTTTCTTCTGCTCTCGGGGAAAGTAATAAATATTTCATTTGTTCGGCGCTTGCTTGCTTCTGCTGGCAAGTTTAGTGTATAAACAATCATACTAACTGCAGTCGCATAGTTTAAAGTGATCATCATATGTAATTACTGAATAATTAAAAATTAAACAATTAACTAATTTATGCACGCAGTGGTAAAGAATTTTTCCCGCCAATTTTTTGCCGAATTGTGTCATTTAGTGTGAGAAACAAATTTAGCGAACAGTATTAAAGAAAACGAAGACAAACGTGCAAGAGTTCACCTTCTATGCAGAGAAGTTTTTCAAGTTATACACACATCAATTATTAAACAACTGTAAACATTTTTAACGCTCGCAGTGATGCACCTCAGAAGCAAGCCTTCTCAAACTAAGAGAGCCCCTACAACACCTGTAAACACCGAATCTTCAGCGACTGTTACCGAAATGAATGTCCCAATTACTCTCGATCAACTTGACGACCGTCTCAACAAGCAGAGCGAGCTGCTAATTACTAATATGGCTAAGGAAATCGCTTCTCTGCGTGAAGAATTTAACAAAAAATTCGAAGAGATCGAAGATAAATGGACAACTAAAATTAATGCTGTAAATAAAGAGTTGAATAGTGTTGTTTTGAGAATTACTGATGCTGAAAAAATGATGGCTACAGTTGAATCACATGATACTGTCTCTCTTAATGAGGAATTAAACAGAGCAAAAAGTCGAATTTTTGCACTTGAGCAAAGCCAAGTGACAAGTGACGCTGTGTTGTTCGGTGTTCCGGATAGCGACGATGAGAATCTACCTGCTCTCTACAATAAGCTGTGTGTCTCCATCGGTAGCAAGCCCCCTTTGATAAAAAGCATCTTTCGTGTCAAACGCTTTCGTGACAGTAACGCTAGTAGTTCGCCTGC
Source organism: Myopa tessellatipennis (assembly GCA_943737955.2). Lineage (NCBI taxonomy): Eukaryota > Metazoa > Arthropoda > Insecta > Diptera > Conopidae > Myopa > Myopa tessellatipennis. The sequence goes on from OX031317.1 coordinate 8,506,519, forward strand.
ACTGATAATTTTGAGATTTGGTAGCTTTTATGAAAGAAATATTGTCCTACGCCAGGCATTCACATATCGTAAAAGATCTAATAGAGATCTTCTCCTAAGCGATCTCGGTATAGAGGCTGCTGGCAGCTGTTACATTAACGAGAGCATGACGAAAAGCACCCGTGACCTTCTACAGGCTGCAGTACGCCTCAAAAGGAAGAACAAATTGGTTGCTGCTTTTGCCAGAAGAGGCCGTGTTTTCGTTAAGGCAACTGGAAATCATGGGTATGAGGAGGTTAGCAACAAAAGTGAACTAGAAGCCTGCGTGACGACTGCACTGGTGTAATTGTAGTAAATATATGGAGTTCCACCTTATCTTTGTTTCTTGTACATATATACATCTTATTTTCCTTCCGAGTATAGATGAAATTGTATTGGTAACATGTTAACTTTTTATGAAATCATGTCACTAAATTATCTCTATTACTATTTCTATTGCTATTTCTGCGACTATTACTATTGCTGCTGCTGTTTCTTTTCCCTCCTTTTCTTGCTACTACGATCAAGTATTCTGCGCTTAGGTTGTGTTTATGTTGTCCAGCAGCCATACAACTGAAATCGACTGGTGGTGGGTGTAATAGGCAGCTGGTGAACATTCTATGTCGGAGGCAAGCTGGATTGAAAATTGCACACTTCAATGCAAGAAGTTTAAATACATCGAAGCTGGACTATGCTAGATATGTATTCTCCGAGTCATCCGTGGATGTCATTTGTATGTCGGAAACTTGGTTCCGTAAGGATGTCTCAGATGCTATGTATGGAATTGAAAATTACACGCTGTTTAGGAACGATAGGTTGAGCAAACTTGGGGGTGGAGTTGCAATTTATTGTCGTAATAACCTGAATGCAAGGGTCATTGGCAAATCTTGTGGGGAAGGGACTGAATATATTAATATATGTTTATCTGATCAAACACAAAAGCTGCTTGTGTCATGTGTATATAACCCGCACAGATTATCTCGTACTGAATACTTCTTCACTGATTTAAATCAGTTGTCGATTGAGTTTGATAATTACATTATATGTGGGGATTTCAACATAAATCTTTTGTGTAATGATCTAACGCATTTCTTGAAAAAATTGCTTCGGTCGGCCTCCATGTTGTTAATGACACCATGCCCACCCGCTATATGGTAGATCAATGTCCCAGTCTTCTCGATTATTTCATCGCATCGGATATATCTTCAGTTCGCCTATTTAATCAACTCTACTTTCTTTCTCATCACGATTTGATTTTTTGCACTTTTGACATTACCTTAAACTGTCCTCCTACTTCTACTAGTTTTTCTTACCATGACTTCAATTCCATTATCCCCAAAAGCTTTACCGGACAGTCCTTCTTTTGAAACAGTCCGGATTCAAAATGTAATCTGCCCATGGTTCACGAGGCGTGTTCAAGTGCACATTCGAAGAAGAAATAAATTACGTAGCATTTGGAAAAAAAACTCTACTGCAAACAATTGGGAGACTTACAGGCGTGAAAGAAACTTGTCAGTGCTTGTCACAAAACGAGCAAAGATTAGTTACTACTCCGCTAAATTAAATGTGACTTTGCCACCTAAGGAGCTTTGGAGCAACTTAAAGAAAATTGGAATTGGTGATAGGCGACAGACTACCTGCCATCTTGAAGCAAACATAATGAACGACTTTTCTCTCTCACTTTCTGATACGTTGGGTAATAATACGCAATATTTTACACCCACTTTTTCCGCCAATGCTCTAAATTTTAATTTCTCTACGGTTTCCGAAATTGAGGTTGGGAAAAGCATATTAAAAATTAAGTCAAATGCTGTTGGTGATGATGGAATAAGTCTAAAATTTATTAAAATAATTCTTCCGTACATACTTAGCCCTCTCACGCACATAATAAACCATTGTTTCACTACGTCCACTTTTCCTGATGCTTGGAAAACTGCTGTGGTCATACCTTTACCCAAAAAAGCTAAAGCATGTGAAGTTTCTGATTTCAGGCCTATAAGTATCCTGTCGTCACTATCTAAGGCATGTGAGATAATAATGGCTGAACAAATTTCCCTATATGTGGCGAAAAATAATATGCTCTCCCCTCTCCAGTCCGGATTTCGAGCTAGCCACAGCTGTTCTACAGCAGTAATGAAAATTTTAGATGACATTAGGCCGGATTATGATTAGATTTTTCGAACGCATTTGATACCATAAATCATCTGCTACTCTGTCAAAAACTTGAACGCTTATTTGCTTTTTCTAAAAACGCAGTTAGTTTCATTAATTGCTACTTGACTAATCGAAAGCAAAGGGTCAAAACTGGTGATAAGTACTCGCGGTACAAAGTGATCCATTGCGGTGTGCCTCGAGGGTCAGTTCTAGGTCCTCTGTTATTTTCACTGTTTATAAATGACGTTTTCCTAATTTGTAAACATGCATGTATGCATGCTTACGCTGATGATGTTCAGAAATATTTATCTGGTGCACAGAATTTGAAGGAGGATCTAGCATACAGACTAAACGTTGATTTGAGCTCCATGCATAAATGGGCCCGCGATAATGGACTACAGCTAAATCCACTGAAATCCCAAGTGCTACCAATAGCTCGTCGCAGTGTATGCCTGGAGGATATCCCTAGCATCAATTTAGGCAATACCAATCTAGCAACAGTAAGGGTCGTTACTAATCTTGGATTCTTAATTAATAGTGATTTATCATGTAATGATCATATTAATAAAGTTGTGAGAAAAATTTACTGTATATTGAGAAACCTGAGAGTATCCTCAGAATACACACCAATTGAAACGAGGCGGATGTTAGCTAGACAGCTGATCTTACCCATTATTACCTACCCTGCACAAATATACAGCAAGCTCGACACCAGCTCTCAATTGAAATTAGAACTTGCTTTCAATCAGGTGACGCGTTATGTTTTTGGATTACGAAGATTTGATCATCTAGGGCACTTTAGACGTAAAATACTCGACTGTGACATTATAAACTACTTAAACGCGCGAAACTGTATTTTCATGCATAGCCTAATTATCAATAAGAGTCCGAAATATCTATTTGACAAACTGCAGTTTGGGACATCCAGCAGAAGTAATGTGCTGATCATTCCCCGCTTTAACCTCATGAACTCGACTAGATTGTTTTTCATCCACACAGCTAGATTATACAACTCACTACCAAATCATATAAAGACTGTAACAGGGAGGACACAATTTGGGCGCGCTATACTTGATTACTTCTCTTCTTTGTAATTTGCTATTTCTTTCTATCCTCATCTTCTTTCTTATGTTCTATATATTTTTCTATCTATATTCTCTTATATCCTACCATATCATCTTCTATCTTGTTTTGCATAAATTAATATAATATTATGTAATAATAATAATTCTACATCTTTGTAAGATTGTTTTTTTTTTTTCCTCAATTTCTACTTAATATTGTATTTGATTAAAATTAAGTGTTATAGTGTTATTAAATTTTAGTTAATATAAGTATTCAGCTAATAATGCTTTGTACTATAAAAGAATTAATTCTTGTTGTACTTATATTTGAAATAATTAAATAAATTAAATTAAATTAAATTAAATTTGAGATGTCGGAGGAGGAAGAGGCGGCAGTTAAAGATAAGGTTTTTATTATTTGTACTACCCTGTGTAATTGGTTGTGTAGACGGCACCCATATTAAAATAAAATCACCACCCATCTCAAAACACTTGTACTACAACAGAAAAGGATTTTACAGTGTAAATGCAATGATGGTAATTCTATTTATTTTATATTTAAGATTTTGTAATATACTACGATATAAAAATGTTTCCTTATAGATATGTGACTTTGATATGGTCATCAGATATGTTAACGTCAGAGCACAGGGAGCGAATCATTGTGTTGTTTGTTTGGAGGTTAAGTTCGACGGAGGAAGCAATGACAGCAGCATACAACGCTGAAAAGAGAAATTACTGCTGAGTGATATTCTATTTAAGAAGAATCTTACCCAGCAGCCGAATTTAGTTTTAAAATGTATTTATTTGAAATAATTTCAGGCCATTCAGGATATCAACTGCTCCCGTATCTTATGATGTACCGTGGTGTAGTTTTGCTTAATGTGAACTTTTGTAAAGCACGCAACATCGTAGAGCGGTGCTTCGAGGTGCTGAAAAATAGGTTCCGGTGTATCATAGGAGAAAGGGGACTGACTACTCCTCGGAAACAGCTACGAGAATTATAAATCCATGATGTGCCTTGCACAACATTTGCATTCAAAACAAAAACGGTTGCGAATATTCTGAAGAAACCGAGGTTTCTGATAGTCATTACAGAGCAGAGCATTTAGCTGCAGTAGTAACAGTACCAGATAAATTTTAAACACATAAATTTTAAGTGTAGGGTGTCAAAATGCGTATTTATTTGCTTTTTCAGTTTATTTTATTTAAGTTGATTTAATTTTGATTAGTAATTAGCTATTAATAATAGTGATTTTGTTATTAGTCATTTATAAAACTTCGCAAAAAATAAAATGTAATTAAAATACATACTGTCCTTGATTTGACTGACCATTTCATTTAAATTATATACATTTGTTTAACAAACCAAATCAAAAATTATGTACACAACAAATAACGAAAACCAAACAATTCATTCATTTACATAAAAGAAAAAAAGTGTGTACAGAAAAATAACCAGAAAGAATGTTAACTTCGGTCTGGTCGAAGTTCATATACCCTACACACGTTTATTTGAAAATTAGGCCATTTTCAATACCAATAAGTTTCTAATGATAGACAATATTCGTACGAAGTTTGATGAAGATATCTCTATTCGTTCTCTTGTAATCGTGATTCCCACAGACAGACAGACAGACGTACAGACAGACGGACGGACATGGCTAAATCGACTCAGGAGGTCACGCTGATCAAGAATATATATACTTTTCTATACCTGTCACGCCTCCTTTAATGCGTTACAAACGGAAGCAGTAAGTGAATATACCCTATTCACTTCGTGTGTAGGGTATAAAAACCAGAAGCAGCGATTCATTTACTAATTCACAATACTTAACAGTGATTGAGCTGATTGATTTTCCGCCTGGTTAGACGCAAACAACTCAATCGCCTTAGTAAATCGATCTAAGGCAAACTCAAATTGTTGCTAATTCCTGTAGGTGCTCCAATGCTACACATGACTTCTGCTGACATAAAAGACTGAAAATAAAAGACAATTATAAGTAGACATTAAAGTAAGCAATTAAACATTCATCCAGTTATTTCACCGTCATCATTATTCATCAGATCCTGATACCGTCGCTTTTAAAGATTTTCCGTCTGCTAAAACAGTTTCCAGAGTGTACCACATTGTCCGATAAACACAATAGTTTGTCAACGTCCTGGAGTTGAGAAAGCTGAAATACGGTGGCCCGCCCCTCCGTTTTTTAATCCACGGCACTTTCCGCCAACTTTTTCTTGGTGCGGGTTCTCAAATTAGACCAAACCTATTATTAAATTATATAAATAAACAAATTACGTTTTATAAATACAAAATCATAAAATATAAAATGTCAACATAAAAATTAGGAAACTTATCACCTTCTTCTATTCAGTGGTGATCCTAATTCCTTTCGACCGATTACTTCCCATTCGTCAACGAGCATGTATCATAAAGAGATTACAAAGGCGAATTCAAAGCAGAGGAATTTTGATTTGGAGTTCCGACGATTAGGGACATACCGATTGGTTGGACTCGAACTGCGTTTGATAATGTTCAGTGCTTATAAGCTTGTTGAATTCTGTATGACCTCGCATATGAATATGCGTAAAAAGAGTTAATCGATCGAGCACTCATATGCCAGATAAAGTGTGAAAGAAAGAATCGATAAATTTGTTTGTGTACAGCGGGCGATGAGAAGAACGGTGCAATCCGTCTTCGTTTCGTTCTTTCACAATAACAAAACATGCACAGCCGTCCGACCGCCGAACACACAGATTTGTTTTAAATTTTGCATTTTATGGCTTTTGAATGAAATTTTGCTTTTTCTAGCTTCGTTCTGCTACTGTTTCCGTGTCTAAGATTTGTAAAGCGCTGGCACGATCCACGTTCCGAACATAGCGTGCTGTTGAAGAATTTGTATAGGCATTGTATATATATTTTAGTCGGCATATCAATTCATTCAATACGTTAAGAAAGACTAAAAAGTTAATGAAGTCAAATTATGGAAATATTTCGGAGGAAGTATTTATGTATTTATTACATGTCTATTTATTTTTTTCAATTAACTCGAATAGGCTGTTATGGCTTGTGAGCACAAATATTTATTAATACATACCATATAAATTAAGAAATCGTTTACTCGCTAAACGAGTAAGAAATAAGAAAGACTAGGAGGATAAAAATCAGCCATAATAAAAGTTTATTTTGTATCAAATGTTTGTGATAATATACATATATCATGTATATATATAACTTTAACTTTATATACATATATATATATATATATTGTATATATATAACTTCAAAAATTAACTAATATGTATTTAAATTCATTTTCAATAAGTGGCATTAGTTGCCAGTACTGTCCTATTTGTGTAGTAATTAATTACTGCATAATAATAATAATAATAATAATAATAATAATAATAATAATAATAATCATTTTCAATAAATCATCAAGGAAAAGAATGATAAGTGAATAAAAGTAGAATATAACTCCAAAGAAAACAATAATTATTAGAACATGATTTTGATTTGTTATTAGAACGTGTTCTGTATAAAAAGTTCAGGACTTCAACAGTCTTTTCATTTTGGCACTGCGTTTGGAGTTATATTTTACTTTTATTCACTTATCATTCTTTTCTTTGATGATTTAATGAAAATGAATTTAAATACTTAGTTAATTTTTGAAGTTATATATATACAATATAAATATATATATATGTATATAAAGTTAAAGTTATATATATACATGATATATGTATATTATCACAAACATTTGATACAAAATAAACTTTTATTATGGCTGATTTTTATCCTCCTAGTCTTTCTTATTTCTTACTCTTTTAGCGAGTAAACGATTTCTTAATTTATATGGTATGTATTAATAAATATTTGTGGTCACAAGCCATAACAGCCTATTCGAGTTAATTGAAAAAAATAAATAGACATGTAATAAATACATAAATACTTCCTCCGAAATATTTCCATAATTTGACTTCATTAACTTTTTAGTCTTTCTTAACGTATTGAATGAATTGATATGCCGACTAAAATATATATACAATGCCTATACAAATTCTTCAACAGCACGCTATGTTCGGAACGTGGATCGTGCCAGCGCTTTACAAATCTTAGACACGGAAACAGTAGCAGAACGAAGCTAGAAAAAGCAAAATTTCATTCAAAAGCCATAAAATGCAAAATTTAAAACAAATCTGTGTGTTCGGCGGACGGACGGCTGTGCATGTTTTGTTATTGTGAAAGAACAAAACGAAGACGGATTGCACCGTTCTTCTCATCGCCCGCTGTACACAAACAAATTTATCGATTCTTTCTTTCACACTTTATCTGGCATATGAGTGCTCGATCGATTAACTCTTTTTACGCATATTCATATGCGAGGTCATACAGAATTCAACAAGCTTATAAGCACTGAACATTATCAAACGCAGTTCGAGTCCACCAATCGGTATGTCCCTAATCGTCGGAACTCCAAATCAAAATTCCTCTGCTTTGAATTCGCCTTTGTAATCTCTTTATGATACATGCTAGTTGCATTCGTTTTCCCATTGTTGCCTGTTGGAGTCCCATTTTCTGACTCACTTGTTAATTTTGAGCTATAAAATACAAATATTAAACTATTATAAAAACCCACTAAAAGTCATTCACTCACCTTTTAATTTTCTTAATATGAATTGTAATTTCATAAGCAAACTCCAAAAATTACAAATTAACGCAAGATTGTTGTTTGCGCCGAGTTTGGCATGTTTTGCGTTTGCGTCGGTAGTTATGGAATTCAAAAACTGGGGAAATAAGTCTGCAAAGCATGCAAAACTACTTGCGTCGTTCTTAGGCTCAGGTTTATTTTTCTTTTTGGAATAATAGCTATCAAAACGACGCAAAACAATGAAAGCACAAAAAGAACCAGCGATTAACGCAAGTTTCGCCAGTTACGAAATAAGGTTCATTGTTTAATTTCAAGAAGGAAATATAAATAATTTAATGGCGCTCAACGTAGGGCCGCGACATTTTAAAGTTAATATAAAATCTTTCTGTGCGCAAAATCGCACGAAAAAATTCTACACGAAATAACTTATTCATTAAACAAAAAAATGTATATATTATAGTTTTTATACCCTACACCTTAAGGTAAGGGTATATTCACTTTGTAACGAAATGTGTAACGCATAGAACTAGAGACGATAGGTTTAGAAAAGTATATATATTTTTGATCAGCGTGACCTCCTGAGTCGATTTAGCCATGTCCGTCCGTCTGTCTGTCTGTCTGTCTGTCTGTCTGTCTGTCTGTCTGTTGAAATCACGATCACAGGAGAACCAATGAAGATATCGTGATGAAACTTTGCAGATATATTGTTTTATGTGGTGGGCAGGTTGGTATTGAAAATGGGCAAAATCGGTCCACGGCCACGCCTATTTTTTTTTTAAATGTGATATCAGCGTTCGTTTTTGAACTATTACAACAAAATTTTATTCCTGGGTATAGAGTAGCATTATCCGTGAATGTGCCAAATATGGGCGTGATCCGCCCACTTTTAGGTTACACAGGCAAAAGATATAATATTATAAGATTATATTATTAATTAATTATATTATATATAAGATATATTATATTGTTAAATATATAAACTTCCTGAATAAAACTTTAGATAACAACTTGTTTTACAAAAAAACATTATTACATCAAAACTGGGTGCGGTCCGCCCACTTTTACACTACATATAGAGTATAGCAGTATGAAAAAAAGTTTATTACCACGGAAATAAAGTTTAAATGAACACAATTATAAAGCAACTAAGCTAGTTATTTTGTTTTGAAAAAGGTAATGACCACGCCTACTATTTATACAGAGGCGTAGCTAGGTCTCATGGACCCCGGGACGGTTAATCAACTTGTAGCCCCAAAAATGCCTAGAATGCAATAAGTAAATACTTGATTTCCACAACTGCCGCCACCCCCGCCCCCTCCTAGCTTCGGCACTTTTTTTAAAACTTTTAGGTGTAGGGTATCTAAGATTCGGCCAGGCCGAATATAGCTTTCTTACTGGTTTTTTTTTTACTGAACTCCAACCCGTAAGTAACCCGAAGTTAAAAGCAGGGTTCGGAATATATCCCTCAAACGAACAACTTTTTTTATATCCCTCACAAAAAAACGATCTCAAAAGATGAAAATCTGTTTTGACTCATGAGCGATTTTTATTTTTTCATCTTTGTTCAAAAAAATACATATCGCTCACGTTCAAAATAATTTCGATCTTCCAACAAAACTATCACTTGGGATGAAAAAAATTCTTATCTTCAAGTATTTCGATCCCTCAAGTTCAAAACATTTCGTTTGTTGACGAATAGCGATCACAGAAGATGAGAAAACTTCGGGTTTCGCACCATAACGATCTTCGGTGATGAAAAAAAGGCTGCGCAGGCAAAGAATCGATCTTTGAAGATGAAAATAATTTCGACGCAGGATCGAAAAAAGCAGCGCAGCAGAGTTGAACAGCATGGGTTTTGTTGGTGTTTGGATGGTTCGCTTCGCGGCAGAGACAATTGCTTGAAAATGAAGTTTTGTTTGCGTTTCGTATGAATATGTTTTTGTTGGATTTGGTATACGATGAATTAAAATTAATTTTGCAAGGTGTGGCGTGTTAGGGATAGTTGTAGAAGTAAATACGTAAAATGTTAATATGTAAAAATATTAATAAGTAAATTGTTTTCTACCATAAGTACATAATTCTAATATATTTTATACATATTTCTATTATAAATGTTTATTATGAATTATGTATTTGCTCTCCGATTGAAAGCACTGATTGTGCCGCGTTACATTCGTCAATTTTATTATCCGACGGGGATTTGAAAATATGAATTCAAACACTTCTTCCTTTGTAAAATTTGTTACCTGGCCCTCTAATAATCAATCCTTTTTCATTCCAAAAGTAATTATTTTCAAGGCCGATATACAAATTTTACTTCCATTCACACATGTACATATGTATGTATTCAAATGCCTACCTGCAAAATTTATTGCATATATTCGTAACGAGCTCGTAGAAAGGGTTGAGTAGTAAATTTTTGCAATTGCTTTACGTTTTTTATGCAGGACATGGTCCAAAAAAATGTAAAGATATTCATATGTATATTGGGATGGATTGAGAGAAAGCCAAGATTCTTTGAGAAAATTTCTTTAAAGTCAGCAGTTGCAAAAAAAAAATCTCCTGTGTTTCAATATCAGTGAATAATAAAAAGGGAATATATAATGGGAAGATATAAGAAATATATATATATGTATATATAATGAATATGTATAAAACATATTAGAATAATGTACATATGGTAGAAAACAATTTACTTATTAATATTTTTACATATTAATATTTTACGTATTTACTTTCACAACTTTCCTTCACACTCCACACCATGCAAAATTAATTTTAATTCATCGTATACCAAATCCAACAAAAACATATTCATACGAAACACAAACAAAACTTCATTTTCAAGCAATTGTCTCTGCCGCGAAGCGAACCATCCAAACACCAACAAAACCCACGCTGTTCAACTCTGCTGCGCTGCTTTTTTCGATCCTGCGTCGAAATTATTTTCATCTTCAAAGATCGATTCTTTGCCTGCGCAGCCTTTATTTCATCACCGAAGATCGTTTTGGTACGAAAGCCGAAGTTTTCTCATCTTCTGTGATCGCTATTCGTCAACAAACGAAATATTTTCAACTTGAGGGATCGAAATATTTGAAGATAAGAATTTTTTTCATCCCAAGTGATAGTTTTGTTGGAAGATCGAAATTATTTTGAACGTGAGCGATATGTATTTTTTTGAACAAAGATGAAAAAAGATATTTATCAGTGAGGATGGAAATATTGTTATCTTCAGTGAGCGATATAAATTGAGCGATATAAAAAAGAAACGTTTTCCGAACCCTGGTTAAAAGTAAAAAAACCCATCTGGAAAAGAAAAGAAATCGTTCAACCGTCAATGCAACAAAGAAAGCCAACAATCAGCTCAGCAAAGTACCTGCATCGAAGGACGAAAAAGCGGAATATTTTCCTATCTATATATATAAAATCCCTGTGCGTGTCTGTTAGCAAAATATGTCTGGCACTTTTTGTTGGACTTCCACATCTCTTAGAAACCTGAAATTTTTCACAGATGTTTCTGGGCATCTAATGTTGATGAGAAAAATTTCAAAAATCCAAACGGCTTCGCCATTTTTTTCCAAAAAATCGGATTGGGAGGAAATTTGTATTTTTTTCCTAGATTGTGCTGATTAATTTGTCAGATTTTATTATGAAAAATGTAATAATTTTTTAAATTATTTCATTTATTCTAATTTCTCAATAGTAAGGTGAGAAAGTCCAAAAGGCTTTTTTACGCAATTTTTTGTACGAAATAAATAAAAAATTATAACTGCCTGGCGAAGAAAGTCTTATATACTAGTATACATACATAGAAGTATATTTAGCCAGTAAAAGCAACTTTATATTGTTATCTAAGAATATAAAACCATCCAAAGGTATATCATTATATTTAAAAAAATAACTAAAACTTTTTACCTATATCCTGTAAAATTCGAAGTACTATACTATATTGACAGTAATTTTTGATTTTTGTAAAAAGTGGATTAAATTGTAAGTACTAATTTTTCTATAAATCTATTGTTCGCAAATTTCGAAAATTATAATCTAACAAAAATCACACAGAAGTAAAGTTTAGAGATGGGAAAAGAGTTTAGAATAAAATTACAACTTTGACGAATTTAGACGAGAATCTGCTACCTACAAAAATGTCTCAAATAACCTATAGTAGCCGCTGCTGAATAGTGACTTAGTGCACAAATCAATACACTAACTGACGGCCGAACAGCTGTAGTATACGCGCCGGTAGAAACGGTATCTACAGAATATGCACCTCTTAAACTTGTAGAAATCTTGCCAAATTTTAGAAAAGGCACGAGACGTTTCGTACAAGGACTTAATATTCTCTATAACTAAACTCTATTTAGCATAAATCCACCTGATCTACCAACAGCAATACTAAGAACTTATGAAATATTGCTATCAGGAATTTGTAGTCCAACAGAACGGTAAAATAGACTGAAGATTATTTTCGAACCTCCCATCTTTTCAACGAAATTATAACCATAATTACATTAACAAAAATTCAAATCCAATATGTAGTTTTATCGCCTAAAATTATTAAGTGTACAAATAAGTTTCCGCGGTTTTTTATAAAAAGTTAGGAATTTATTGTGAAGGAACAGTACATTACGTTTTATTCAAAGTATTTTCCATCATTTGCCACTACTTTTCCCCATCTTTCTGGCAACATTCGGATACCCTGTCAAAAAAACTCTTCATCTTTTGACGCTATCCACAAATCTACCCAATTTTTGGATGTCTTCATATGATGTGAAGCGCTGCTCAGACAGACCATGTGCCATCGACCGGAACAGGTGATAATCAGAAGGGGCTAAGTCTGGTGAATACGGCGCACAGTGGCCGGTTTTTCAACTTAGCGGCCAAAAGTCACTTTTTTCAATGTCACCGACTTCAAAATGGGTTAGGTCATATGAAAGTAGAAACCTGAGAACCTAGGGAGCCAAAAAATTACAGCTTTATCTTGATTATTTCATTAGTAACTATGCAATAAAAAACAGCACTTTTTATTTTCAACTAAAATAAATACATTTTTTCAACTTTTCACAGATTTAGATATTTCTAAATAATCTCTGTCAATATTTCAGATATTAAGTTCCGGTTTTTTTTATTAAATTCTTGGATATATTCATTGTCAAATGTTGTTACAATTGAGTAAAACTGTGGTATAGTTATTACGTAACAAGAATTCCAGAAATGCTCCAATTTTGGTTAAATTTCATCGTATTTTGGAGCAGGACTTTTGCGCTCCAAAGTGCTCCAAAACAAATTTTACACCATTGTAAAGCTGAAAGTTTCTTCTAAAAGCCCATACCAATTTTTTTTGCATCGGTTTGCCCCACCGGGCGCTAGAGCCCATTATATGAGTCAAAGTCACACACTGCAAACGTTTTTAACATGTTTTCCGTTATTTTTTTTTTTGTTAGTGTTATACTTTTCTTTCAAATTATATGTATATTTGCACTAATTAGGTTTTTCTAATTATCAGGTAATTAGCTCTTATTACATATGTACTGTAAATGTACCTGTCATAATATATTTTACCTGTAAAATGGAAAATTGAGGCACATAAAAATTTCTCATAAATGGGTTTCTCAATATGGGTAAGTATTACATGTGCATAGGTAAAAAATCCGTGACGGAAAGAGTATTTAAAGAGTTGCGTTCATCGAGTTTCCATATTCTTGGCAAAAACATGGCTAAGTTCACATATAAAAATTTGGCAGATATTTACTTCTTACGAAAAGACGACAAAGATGTTACTTCGCATATTCTAAGTGATTCTTTTTTTGACTCATGCGATCAAGAAGAGACATATAAAAAGAAAATATCTAACTTTTTATCGCATTTAAAAAAACGTTACACAGATGTGAATCGAAATAAGGAAAAACTGTACCAACGCAACACAGAATGGATGAAAACTGAGCTTGTTTTTGAAAAAGAAACCATGACTGATAATGGCAGCGAAGGAAAGGGTCGACCAAGGAAATCGATGGACGAATGCAGTGAACGATCTAGAAGGCGTAAACTTGGCGACATCAATGACGAAATATCTCATGAGAATATACAAAATGCATTCCTTCATCAAGTAGGTCCATCAAGAAATAAAAAGGACAAGATAGAAGTAATTGAGAAAATGATGAAAGCGAGCCCCAGACGCGTCAAAAGGGTACTGAGCAGTGTTCCAACTCCGACTGATGAAAAGAAGTTTACTCCTGAGGAAGCATTTGCACTATTTTTGGATTTGAAATTAACAAAAAACCAATACAAAGAATTACGCAAACGAACTAATGCAAAGAAATGCAACGTGTTTCCAAGTTATGACGACATAATTTCAATTAAAACGGAGTGCCTACCCTCAAAAAAAGGAATTGAAATATTCAGTCATATTCAGGAATATGAAAGTTCAGCAGAGGTGAAATTACCAGATCTTCTAGAACACACTGCGAACAGATTATTGCTTTCATTGGAAGAGACTTATGTGAAAAGTCTTGGTGATTGCAACCTTACCCTCCTTTGTAAGTGGGGATGTGACGGATCATCTGGCCAGAAGCAGTATAAACAATTTAATGCAGATAATTCAGCAGACACCAATTTGTTCATGATATCATTCCTTTGCGATTAGGGAGGAATAGCACTGAGGCTGAACCGTCAATCGAAAAATATGTACCGATTGATATATGGAAGAATGGGACACCTTCATCGACAAAATATTGTAGACCAATTAAATTTGCATTCAAAAAGGAGACTAAAGATGTGATAACCGAAGAAGTTAATAAAATTAGGAGGCAAATTGATAAACTTCAGCCGCTGCTATTTGAGTATCATGGCCATATTATTGAAATAGATTTCAAACTTCTGCTGACCATGATTGATGGAAAAGTCGGACAAGCCTTAACTGATACTAAGGCATCTTCTAGCTGTATTATATGCCATCAAACCGCGAGTACACTAAGTCAAGCACCAGTAGATGCCAATTATTCTGAAGAGGCATATGAATTCGGATTGTCGCCTCTTCACACTAGAATTCGTTTCATGGAACATATACTCAAATTGGGCTATGATTTAGAATTCGGAGCAACAGGAACGGTTAGACAAAATGCAGTGAATATGGAGAAACGGAAGCTGAAAAAAAGCCAAATACAGGAACAATATCGTGAAATAGGGCTAATAATTGACCAGCCAAAAAAAGGAGAGGGAAATACGAATGATGGAAACACCGCTAGAAGATTTTTCTCAGATACTGAGACGGAAGCTTTCATTACAGGAGTGGACATTGAATTAATTAAGCGATTCAAAATAATAATAAAAGTTATGACATGCAGCAGAATGATTGATGCCAAAAAATTTGGTGAATATGCAAAGAAAACCGCAGAAATTTACAACGAAAAATATCCCTGGAGGAATATGCCATCAACAATTCATAAAATTCTTTATCATGGCGAGCAAATTATTGAAAACAGTCTACTTCCACTTGGTGATCTGTCTGAAGAAGCACAAGAAAAAAGAAACAAGGATTACAGATTCTTTCGTGAACACAACACAAGGAAAATTTCAAGATATTGTACCAATGAGGATCTGCTTGCAGTTTTGCTGTGCACATCGGATCCATATATTTCAAATATCCGCCAAAAATGGAAATCTAGCTCAATCGAGTTAGATAGTGATGCACAAAATTTACTACTAGATGAGCGGAATTCTATCAATGAATGTTTTGAAAAAATTGTTTAATTTGCATTAGTTCCTTACTTATTACCTTATTTTTATTAATCTATTTTATTAGTATGTTCGTTATTGATAATAAAAAGTCTTTAATCATTAAATAAAAATAACCGTATTATTTTTATAATCTCTTTTTTAGGCTTTTAAGAAAATTTTAATAGGTACCCTGATTGAAACTCTCATAGCTCTGGTTTTCAACAATCGATTTTTATGATTTTAGTCTCACATTAAAGTTTAAGATTAGAAGAATCCAACAAAAAAAACCGGAATAAAAAATTCCAAGAGAGTCAAAAGATATGGATTTTTGACCGCTAAGTTGAAAAACCGGCCACTGTGCGGCGGGTGGGGTAAAACTTCCCAGTTGAGTGTTTCCAAGTATGTTTTTACCGGCGCCGCAACATGTGGACGAGCATTATCGTGTAAAAGAATAATTTTGTCGTGTAGTAATCGGCGCGTTTTTCCTTAAGTGCCCGACTCAATCTCATCAATTGTGTTCGGTAGAGAGCTCCAGTAATGGTTTCGCTTGGTTTGAGCAATTCATAATACACGACACCAAGCTGATCCCACCAAATACACAGCATGAGTTTTTTTCCATGAATATTCGGCTTAACTGTCGATGTTGATGGTTCGCCGGGCTTAACCCATGACTTTCTCTTCTTTGGATTATCGTAGTGAATCCATTTTTCGTCACCAGTGACTATACAATGCAAAAAACTCTTTTTTTTTTATTCCTGGCAAGCAGCATTTCTCTCATGCATAATCGGCGTTCAACGTCTCTCGGCTTTAGTTCATATGGAACCCAAGTTCCTTGTTTTGAAATCATTCCCAACGATTTTAAACCATGTGAAATTGCTTGTTGAGTCACTTGTAATGTAAGTGCAAGTTCTTTTTGCGTTTGGGACGAATCTTCCTCCAATAATACTTCTAATTCCATGTCTTCGTACACTTTCGGCCTTCCACTGCGTTCTTTGTCCTTCACGTCAAACTCACCGTTCTTAAACTTTTGAAAACATTCCTGACAACTTCTCTCACTTATAGCAGCTTCACCATATGCTTCTAGAAGCAATCGATGCGCCTCAGCTGCAGATTTTTTCAAATTAAAGAAGTAAATCAAAAGTTCCCGCAAATGATGCTTATTCGGCACAAAACTTGACATTTTTGCAGGAAAAAAATTACGTGATGCTGATACGGAATCACTAGTACTTTAAGGTTATGGTGTTGCCGGATGACGAAATTTGGGATATTACGTTTTACATCTGACAATTTCTCCATAACCTTCTGGTGGGGCCATCTTTTGACAAACCGCGGAAACTTATTTGTACACCTAATATTATAATGCAAGAGGAAATGCGAAACCAATGTACGTAGACACAGGAGTAACTAAATACATACGTCAGGCTCGATATAATCAACCATTTTCTAATAATCCCTTCAGAAACCACTATCAGGAAAAAACTATTACAAGCGAGAAAATAATCGTTCAAATAACTTTCCTCCAAATAAACAACAACGTATTAACAACCTAGAAGAACATAAAGATTTTTTAATTATCAGAAGGTAAATATCTTTAAAACTCGTATTAACCTTTAGGAACTTAATGAATTAAAAGAATATAAGGCCATTATAGGAACGTTGAAAGTCATTGATGGATAGATTTATCAGAAAATCGACTTTCACATCGTCATGTAAAATAACACAATATATAATTTAATGATTGGGGAAAAAGCCAGAATAGAAATAATAGAACGACAATTAGTAGAAAATAACTAAAGCAAGCAGCATTAAATAAAGCAATGAACAAGCAGCATCGACTGTGGGAACTGCAACGTTATCAATTTAATTTTTTTAATTGTATTTTTATTTTCCATTACAGATATTTTCATTTTTATATAGGGTGTAACGCATAAGAATGATCAAAAAGCTAGAATGATAAACACTAAACACTTGATGAAAATATCTCTATTCGTTCTCCTGTAATCAAGTTTTATTTAATTAGTAATTAGGGCGGACCACGCCCATTTGTGGTAATTAGTTTTGGTCAGAGTAGTGGACTTCTGGACAAAATTTTAACCGCAAATTCGTTCTACAAGCTGAGAAATTGAGGTATAAGCAAGGATAAATTTATGTTCACTATAAAAAGAAGGCGTGGTAATGGCCCGATTTTGCCCATTTTCAATAGCAATGAGTTTCTAATGTTAAACAATATTATTACATATAATTGTTTAATCAATTATTAATATATAATTGATTAAGATATTCGTTCTTTTCGTTCTCTTGTAATCGTGATTTCAACAGACAGACGGACGGACATGGCTAAATCGACTCAGGAGGTCACGCTGATCAAAAATATATATACTTTTCTATACCTGAAACGCCTTTAATGCGTTACAAACGGAAGCACGAAGTGAATATACCCTCATCATTTCGTGTGTAGGGTATACTATAAAAAGAATCTAAAAAATAACTAAAAAACTTTCGATTATCTCAGAAACTACAAAACATAGATCCTTACAGTTTGGAGCATTTTCTCTAGAATTGATTACAGAATTTTGTATTTTTTAATACATAGCATATATATAAATATATAATTTTGTGGAATTTTAAGTGGAATTTTTAAAAAATTTGTCCTCCCGTCCAAATTGGAGTGAATCAACTCCAACCCATACGATTTTTTTCTGTCTCGACCCAACCTACACGTCCTAGCTTTTTGATCACTCTCATGCGTTACATACTGTATATGCATACGTAGATAAGCATTAATAGCCATAAAGACAGTAAATCAATTACATATATTAAAACAGTACGGTTCGCGTTGTGATTTCACGGTATGTATAGTATAGCATAATATATGGTTCAGTACTAGATATACCAACCAACCCATTAGTAAAATACAAGAACATAGTTCTCATTTTAGACAAAAACTAACGATTCACCGATCGGATCGACATTTCAAAATAAAAGCATTTTGAACAAACACCGGGCATTCGGCCATTTAATTTTATTATATTAAAGCGAGTTTACAGTGTTTTACTGTTGGCATATTAAAGAGGGCGATCGGCGTTTTACTGCTGACATAAAAAAGCGGGCTATTAGAGCTCTACTGTTGGCGTATAAAAAAGTGCTTTCAGCATTTTACTGCAGACCTTTAAAGTTGGACGTTCAGCGTTGTACTACTGACATATAAAAGCAGGCGTCCAGTGTTTCACTGCGCACGTACATAAACAAGCCAGCGTTGTCCATATGGATGACGGATAGATCTCGATATGAATTAATCGAGTATGCATTAACACACTCTTAAAATATAGCAGAACGAAGTTCGAATACATACTATAACCGGGGACCCTGCAGAAAAAATGGAAACTAGTACGCAATAATAAATAGTTCGAAACTAGAGAAAACGTAGTTGCCACCGAACTAGTGCAAAAGGAATGCAGAATCTCACCAATTTCATTGTCAAGGACGAGGTTCTCTTGTTCTCTTTAAAATTACGGTATTTTTAAAGCTTCCTCAAAACGAGTTTTGTTTTATAGCACGTGTTCAGTGTTTGCTACGCAATTGAAATACAAAGTCGTGCATCATTTTGAAAGCCAACTTCGGAGTGAATTCATTTGGAAAAAATAAGTAAAAGAACTTGAAAATATTTATAATAATTAATTATAAGAAAAAATATTATATTAAATATATTAATATAATAATAAATACGATATATAATTGTGATTATAAATTGTGAAAAATGAGTATAAGCACGAGGCATTTAAAACGATTGATTAGCAGAGAACAAAAGGTTTATGTTGCTAGGTTAACTGTTAATCATTCTTCGAGTAATCAATTTGATAATTCTCTAGAAGTAAATGAAGAAGAAGAAAGACATTTATATCCAAAAGAAAAAACAGAAGATATTGTTGATTTAATAGAAGAGGGGAACTTTATTAAAATTAGTTTAAAAGAAAGGTTGAAGGAGTGGTACATTCGCCATAGACCCTCAAGGGAAAGTTTTATTAATTAATTAAGTAATTAATTAAGTAATTAATTAATTAAGTAATTATTAAGTAATTAATTCCCTCAAAGGGAAAGGAACTATTAAGAATTTTAAGGGAAGAAAAATTAGATGTGCCTTTAAGTGCATCTACTATTTTAGGTAATAAAGGCCAGGCCTTAGTTGAAACAGTTTCAACAGGAACCTATCTTCATTTGGGAATAAAAGAGCAATTAAGAAAATATGCTCGAATTTTGCTTGATTATAAGAGAATATTTATAGATATAAATTTTGATGGCTTGCCATTATTTAAGAGTTCGAAAACTCAATTATGGCCTATTTTGATACGGCTTGTCGACTTAGAAAATATTCCAATTCTCCCTGTTGGAATATATTTAGGTAAGCAGAAACCGGAAAATGTTGCAGAATATTTAAATAGATTTGTAACGGAAATGCAAGTTTTAATGAAAAATGGTGTAGAAATAAGTGGTAAATTAATCGAAGTTCGAGTGAGAGCTATTATTTGCGATGCTCCTGCCAAAGCTTTTATTTGCGGCGTTCCCGGGCACACATCAAGCCACGGATGTGCCAAATGCACGCAGATTGCGAAAAGAATTGACAATGTTTTAACCTACGCGGTGCAATCTGGACAACCTATTTCAGATAGTGATTTTGAGGCTAGAACATTCATAAATCATCACTCCAAGAATTTCATAGAAAGAAAGTCACCACTCGAAAACCTAGGCATCCGGATGGTAACACAAGTACCTCTCGATTGCATGCATTTAATAGATTTAGGTGTGATGCAAAAATTTTTATTAAGGATTATATTCAACAAGAGTAATTTTTTGTTATCTAAAGAAATAAAAGTCGAAATGTCTCAGGCTCTAGAATCTCTTAGGATACATATACCTAAAGAATTTGTGAGAAAACCTAGGCCCTTAGATGAAATTTTGCGATGGAAAGCCACAGAATTCCGTCAATTTCTTTTATACACGGGCATTATTGTTCTAAAAAATAGAACCAGTGATGATTTGCATTATGAGTTTTTGCTTTTGCATTGCTCATATAGAATATTATGCTGTCCAAAACAATATCAGCAAAACTTACAAACGTCTCAAGAAATGCTTAATTTATTTGTACAAATTTTCCGAAGTTATTTGGGCATAATAGTGTTTCTCACAATGTTCATAGTTTGTTGCATTTAAGTAAGGGTTGCATTTAAAACCATAGAATTTTTAGGAACACCATCAACAAATTCAGCTTACAGTTTTGAAAATTATTTGCAAATTTTGAAAAAATACATTAAAAAACCAACACAAATCTTACAACAGCTGCACAATCGCATTGAATGCGAAAGCCGAATTATTCCTTCACAAGGAAACGGTTTCAAAATATTTAGAAACAAAATTATTTTTCTTACTTTCAATAAATGTACATTTACTTTAAAAAAACCAGACAATTACTGCTGTGTTAAACCTTTTATTCTTATTGAAATACAATCATTTTTGCAACGCGATGAAGAATACATCGTTGGAAGAAGATTTTTAGATGTTAAAAGTTTTTATCACGATCCAGTCGATTCAAAAACGCTAGGAATATGTTTGGTAGATTCTAGAACTTCGGACTGCGAAGAAAGGTTTCCTGTAAGCCAAATAGAATGTAAAATGGTGGGCCTTCCTTTTGGAGGAAATTTAGTTTTGAGTCCAATATTGCATTCTTCTTATTAAATAATTTTTTATCACATATTTTCTTTCTAAATAATAATTATATATTGATTAAAATACTTCCCATGAATAATTAATAACAGCAGAAAATGACCACGAAGCAATCAAAGGACGAAATGATTCATTCAAAACAGTATGCGAATTTTGGCAGGATAGATAGTCAATGTAAATAAAAACAATTTTCTTATTAAACTTCTGTCTGTTTGCTATTTGTACTATCTTTAACAATTTTTTATTAAAGATGCTTCAACAGAAGGTTGCAAAACTGCAAAGAACGTTTTCGGGAACTCAAAACTGAACTCCAATCTATGATAGATGCAGGTTTTGCACGGCTGGAAGGTAATAATATGTGTTCATTTCTACTTCTGCTTCTTATGCTTATTTTAAGCTACAGCTCAAAACGTAACCATAATGGAGGCTCTAGCTGAGCAAAAGATTCTCACAACAACGCTAATAAGGCAGGATATTGCAGGAAATTCCATTTCCTCGGAATTCCCAATTGGAACCAGCGAAAATTTACATAACGTGAATCAAAATATTTCGAAAGAAAATCGTGACCTCTATGTAATAAAAACCTCATATAATAATTAGGGATATTATTTTTAACCGATATAATTTTTAACAGATTAACAAGATGAAATCTGTGTTAAATGCTAATATCTGCAAAAATCTAAAATATATTATCGACTATGAGATTGCCTTAAATTATAACCTGGATGGAACACACGGCAAGAAGCGTTTAAAGGATTTCAAGAACCTCTACGATGCCATCATAGGTACTACTTATCTCTCTTTCTATATATGTCTATACCTAGCTTTTATATTTTACTTTCAGATGTTCTTATACTAACGGAAACCGGCGATCCGGAAAAACTCTTTAGGAAAGCGATGCAGTTAATGAAAAAACGGCACTTTAAAGCTGTATGCAGTGGAACAGGAGCGGAAGAAAATATTAAATAAATCGTTTTGATATATAATGAATACATGTATATAAATAAAATATATAAAGTATATTATGCTAAAATATAATGAAAAATGCGAAAAGTCAAATTTTTCCAAATTTTTTGGATTTAAAAAAATTTATACAGTATAATGTAATAAAAAAAATATATGCACTAGTTCGAGAGGGTTATATACTCCACTAGTTCAAAAAAAAGTTTCACTAGTTTATATTTAACTAGTTCAGGAACTAGTGCATATGTAATGCAGAAGTGGTTAATTGCCACCTCCAATGACATCTCCATTGAAAATTCGCCAGTTCTCGCCACGTAAAGTAGATTACAGACGAACTAGTAGTGCCCCGCAGAAACTAGTGAAATCAATAGTTCTGTACTAGTGGATTTTGCTGCAGGGGATAGACACCAGACTTTTCGACTTTGTACTGTTGCCCGTA
The DNA here is from genome assembly GCA_943737955.2 of Myopa tessellatipennis. Lineage (NCBI taxonomy): Eukaryota > Metazoa > Arthropoda > Insecta > Diptera > Conopidae > Myopa > Myopa tessellatipennis. Next base: position 8,529,243 of record OX031317.1, read on the forward strand.
CTACATTTTTATTATCTATTTGTCTCGCTCCTGGTTTGCACGACGTGTGAATTATAAACCGTGAATTTTATTGTAAGGCCCATATTACATTGCAAACAGTTGTTTGATCGAACAGTCACATTGTTTTTGTTTTCTGTATAAAGCTGTTAACTCTCAGTTCATCCGTGAGAGAATGAAAACGCGGATGAACTATTGGCACAACAAATACTCTGTTCGCAGGCGATGGTGGGTGTCACACTGGGCATCTATGCGCCAGACTCACACGCTCTGATTGGTTGATTGCAAAAAGTGAAACAGCTTTCGATCCACGTTCGCCTCAATGTTAGCGCTAAAATTTTGGCTGCCTCACGAGCGTCAAACACTAACACATGTATACAAACTCGAAGCACGGTCAGAAAATTTTTCTTATCTGTTGCCTTCTCATTTCTTTTTGTTATGCGTAGCAGCCACAGCAAGGGCTTCGCTTAAGAAAACATGCATGCCGGTAGAAATAAATAATGTATGGAATGGAAAAACTGATTTCATGTTTTTTCTTACTTTACTGTTTTCTTTTTAGAATTTTATTGTATTATGTAATTATTATTATTATTATAATTATTATTAGAATAATTCTAGAAACTTAAACAAAGCTTAGAAAACTTAACTAAGCTCTAGAAACTTATTTCTTAAATATGAAAATATTCCGTATTCTTATTTAAAACAAATTATTATATTGATCAATTGACCCAAAAGAATATTCTGGAAAGAAAGGATACATTTCTTAGAATTATAAATAAAAACCAAGATGTATAAAAAGGTTGCAATTTCGCTTGCTGTCTTTCTATCAACCTTTACAACATGTTTATTTTTACAACTGGCGAACTTTTTCTAGGCTGGCGAACAGGTCAAAAATTGTTGAAGGTCATCACAACATTGCATTACATTACATTATATTCGAATAATGCGAACTCATGCACAGAGGGTACGTAAAGTACAACATATCTTATGCTACTGACACGTCAAATCAATCATTCCGTACCGTGCTTTAGTTGAAATGAAAGCGCTTACAAACACATCTCAATCGCTTGCACGTACACGAGTTTGAGGATGCGCACAATTTTTTGTAGTGTGACAGGGTGCAACGTAAACAGCTTTTTCTGAGGCGGCCTCAAGATGTCCCTAATGTGACACCCACCGATGCGTGCAAACTACAATAAGAACAGAGTTGTTGTGTGGTGTAATAAAAAAGTATGCATGTTTTGGAGTGAAAAAGCTGCACTTATACCAAAAAAAGGAGGACTGCGTGAAAATAATTGCACAAAGCAACTCTAATTATGTATATATACTACGGAAAGTGTTTGACTGTTTGTGTTTGCAATGTAACATAGCAAGCAAACAGATTTGACGGGAGAGTAAAATAGTTCATTTCTTTGGACTGTTTGATCGAAGAACTGTTTGCAATGTAATATGGGCCTAAGCTAAATGTGTCAATACATAACATTGGCCACCAACTGAACTCCATCCTGCAGTTTAAATGTTGTCAAATACTCTCTCTCCTACTAGTACTGAAACGCAGTTGACACAGTTATAAACATAGATTATTATTAAACTATAAAATACAAACAAGATGGACGAATCCACAATTCGGTTGTGAAATTTGGGATTGTTAATTTAGTTTTAATTAAAATTAAAAACTGTCTTAAAACTTACATGTGGTCTTTTTTAAATTTATAATAGATTTTCGAGTATGGTATATGTTTGCAACAGTTTAACGATGATTTAAAGAGGAATCATTTATTATGTGCAATAAAAAATAAAACTTACGTGGTCTCCCGTCCCTGCTAAATGAATACACATTGGTTTATGTTTTTCATGATTCCATTTATTCGGCAAAAGTACTTGAAAAAATGCTTCTTGCGATGCTTTCGGAACTACACCAGGTAAATGGAGCTCTAATGGTGTTATAAATTTCCCATCTAAAAGGACATAATCCTGGTGTTTTACTTTTTTAAATATATTAACGTGATAATCATGTGGAATAAGTTTATAGCATGTTTCCCTTTGAGAGAGTATTTTTCTGAACTCGAATAATCTGAAAAATTATACAAAAGCATTTATCCAACATATCAGACATGTACGTACGTAAAAATATTTAGAAAAAATGTTTTTTTTTATTAAATATATTTGTCTATGGGTCCGCGTTTACCCAATGTGATTCCAAAGGCAATGTATTTGTCTTTGGTGTAATTCTGGCATTAGAACCAGAATTACTGCAAAAATTTGTAATATAATGTAACAATTTATAATTTTGAATGGCTCTAGCACTTTAACCGGAATCGGTTCGAAATAATTACGTTACACCTCGAATGCTTAATTATTACTTACTTTATTTTAATACACAATTTTCTTTTATACAATTTTAGAATGTACCGATGGCAATAAACATCGTGAGAATGAGAAATTATATTATCGGCCGATATATTCGCCGACCTGGTTGCAAGCAACATGAGCCACAAAGCAACCATGAGAATGATTTCATTTAAGTTTGTAACACGAGGCGCAAATATGCAGGGCTTCCTGGGAAAGAATAACAAAATTGTCGAAGTTAACAATATGTGCTCAACCGGTGGCGTTGCATACCGTTAGCCTCATAAATAAAATAATAATTGAAATAAACATAATACCTGAAATTTTTGTGAAAACTTATTTTAAAAAATTAAAACTTAATAATTAAAATTTGTCGTAAACCCAAGACAAATGATTTTCATGGTCAACATTTCTTAAGGGATTGTATTGAATGTAAACAAATATGAACTTCGAAATCTTCCTAATAAACACGTACAGTATTCGATATAACTGGTCGTCGCGGCGATCACAACCTAAACCTAACCTATGCAGAGTGGCGAAAAAGTACTTTCACGACTTTAAATTTAAGAACGTAAAGGAAATTTATATTTTCCTTTATATTAACTTGAAATTGAAATTGGCAATTTTCTTCACAATCTATTATTACTAAATTACTATTGTTATATTGACGAAAGCTTTGTTAATTTCACGTGGTAGTTGGTGGTAAATTGGAAGGATGATTTCTTCAGTTTAACAAAATTTCGTTGACGACTCCTGCCTACGCTTTAATTTAATTCACATTGCATAAACTTCGTCTATTTAACAAAATACTTTTTCATAGCAACAAAATATATTCAAGTTTATGAAAATTTTTCTACACACGAGTTTAGAGACCTAGTATGTGAAGTAACGCCATTCGGGTCTGTTTGTTGAGAACGTTGAGTGTGAAATATTTTTATAAAAAAGGAACTGTGCTTTAAAAAACAGTAAAATTGAATTATTTTACCACAATTGTCTCGTAAGTATTGTATTGTATTATTATAAGTCTTCAAATAATAAAACTAATTCTTCTTTAGGTATATTTTGTGGTAGAAAATCCATTAATTTAGTTTATATGAGTAAATCTGTAATTAGAGCTTTATTTAGTAAAAACTTTTAAGAACTATTTCAATGTAAAATATGATACTCTCTCTGAAAAATATTTCAACTCAATACAAAAATTAAAAAGATTCCTTATTGTAAAAAGTAAAGTTAAAGACTTACTTTAAAATAGGTAAAAACTCGGCATGACATGCCGTTTAGATAATCCGAAATTAAATATTTATGAAGTGATGTGAAGTCTTTAAAGGATATGGACACTTGGAGGATAATTGCAAAATTATCGTGAATATTTATATACTTTATTAGAAAGTCGACCAATTTGTACGACGCCAATGTAATCGAGTATTTCATCGAAGGAATAACTGATACGAAAGTCAATACGAGTAATTTGTATCACGCAAAATCAATCAGGAATTATAACAACAAATTGTCATTTACGAAAAGATAAAAACCTGTATCAGATAGTGTTCGAAATCAGCAAATTCCATCAAGCAAAGAGGGTCCGAAGAATACATGCAAGGTTTTTTTAGTTGTGGCGATTTTCACATTTTGCCAAAAAATGTCCAACGAAAAACATGAAATGTTTTAAGCGCGGATTGATCATCCAGCATCCGATTACGAGGCAATTGATAAAGTAGTAAAATCCGAAAGGCACAACATAATCACTCTAATAAATGACAAATCTGAATTCGATACGAGATCAAGTGTAAATGGAAATAACCTCATTTTTAAAGAAATTGAGGTAAAAGGCTCTAATTTTCTGGCACTAATAGACACTGGATCTGATCTGTGTCTGATGCGATACGATACGCTAATGATGTTAAATCTAGAGTTAAATTTAGGTAAAGATAGACGACAGTTAGTAGGAATTGAAACTCAACCCACAATTGGCAGTTTTACTATACAGACACACATCGATGAGGTAAATTTAGATGTTACATTTCATGTAACAAAGGAGAGATGTATGAGATCGGATGTATGAGATTTGCTGCAATTATTGGAATGCAGTATTGGAAAATATTGATTTCATACTGACAAATCAGGGTGCTGAATTCAGACAAAAGGCGGAAAGGGTAAAGTTGCGTGGAAAGTTTGGGCCCAATTGTAAGAAAGTAGGTGAAAGTGCAAAGATGCACAAGGCGGTGTCTGTTGAAGCGGTGTCTGTTGAAGCGGTGGCTGTTGAGGTAAGGTGGCTGTTGAGATGGTAATTGATGAGGAGGTGGAGGTGACTGATAAAGCGGTGGCCTGTAAAATGGTGATTAATGAACGAGAAGACGCAAGCAGGAGTGTAGGCTCTAATGCGCATAAAGTTGTGGCTAGTGGGTCACGTGATCAATTCCTAGAAAAAGTAAACATTATCGAACTGTTAACAGAAACTCATAGCAAATGTCTTTACCTTATAACCTACAGAACCAGACGTCAATGTATCTCAATAAAACATTTGCTAGGAGAGCAGAACAAATGGTAGCTAGCTACACTCCAGCGAAAAATGTTAAAACAGCAGTAGAAATGAAATTTTTACTTGAAGATGATGGACCTGTGTCTGAGCGACTAAGAAGAAACTCATATGTGGACAAATGTATTTTTTTTTTCTTTTGTGGAGGTAGGAAATGCTTTTACGTACATCAGCGTCCCCGCTTGGAGCAGCTCTGCCGATAGTGTGGTACAACCGCACTTGCGGACTACCCACTAAAACACGTCCTCTTATTTGGGGGAATAGTCGAAGCAGAGATGATATCTGAAATTGCCGTGCCTAGTGATCAAAGAGCTAAGCCAGCTAAGACTGTATACTAAAAACTGAGGACTAAAAACTATGCCATAGTAGATGCGCTGAAGAAAGCCATTGGGAATGGGCCAAAATAGCGCAAGATCATATTTGTGCAGCATGCAACTCATTTTTTAATCGTTTGAAGGCCATAGTCAAAGCGAAAGGTGGCTACATCGAGCTAAAGTGAATGGATTCTAACTTATTTCTTATTTCCACACATTTTTGTAATTTAAATCAATAAAAAATAATTTCACCCAAAAAAATATGGTAGTTCAATAGTGAATAGTAGTTCAATCGCCTAACCCTGTAAATAAAAAAGATGGCGGAAAACGAATATGTTTTGATTATCAGTGTTGAAATGCGAAAATAGTGTGAGATCATTTCCCTATGCCTTTAATAGACGATGTTATCGAACAATTACAGGGTGCCAAGGTCTTCAGAACTTTTGACCTGCTGAACATTTTTTATGTAGCAGTTGAAATAAATTCGAGAAAATATTTGTCATGCACAACGGAGAGTATGAATTTTCATTTGTTCCATTTGGAATTTCGAATTCGCCAGCAGTATTTACAATCTTTGAAGGCAACAAGATGAAAATTCAGATTTGCATCTCTCCGACCAAGTTCGTCAGCCACTTCATTGCCATAGATATTCCTCTGACCGGGAACCCACACGAGGGAACCGCCACCCACTAGGGTGTCCTTGCAGTGCTGGACTGGTTTTTGTTTCCACGGCCCTAAGTGCCTTTAGGGCAGCTTGTCTGTCGGAGAAGATTTGGTTTTGGAGATTTCCGATGATGAGGATAGCCTTACAGGCTTCGGTGATTGCAGTAGTTTCCGCACTGGCATGAGCTGGAAATCTGAAGCAGAGTGATATCCCCATACTTTCCGAGGAGACACCGGCTCCATCTTCCACCTCCGTCTTGGAACCATCCATGTACATTGAAGCGTCAAATTGTTCTAGTAAGATCGCGCCAGGCCGCACTAGAGAGAAAAATTACCTGAAATGTACGAGAGAAGTTGATAAGTGGCCTTAAGTAGTCTGTTTCGTCAGACATAGCTGCATTATCTGGCAGCTCTAACTTGCTACTATGTCCACTGTTCGTGACTTTCCAATAGTTGCGTTCTTTTAATCTCAGGGCGCTTGCTGCTGCTATTCATTTCCAAGTCTATTGGAAGAAGATGAAGGAGTGTTAACTCCCAAGCAGACAAGTCGTTCTACTTTTGCCGTAGATATGTTTTGGCCTTTCACCATACCAGAGCTTCATAGGTAAAAATTGGCCTGACGAGCGATTTACTATATGCCCATAATACTACGTATGGTTGAAAGCCCCATATTTTCCCGAACATTTTTCTGCAGGCATACAAAACTATACAGGTTTTCCTTATCTGCGGTTCCATGTTTAGTTTCCAGGTTAATTTATTGGATAATGCCCAAACATTTGGCTTTGTCTGATAGTTTAATTTGATTTCCATGCATTGGTAGGCGTTGTAAATAAAATTAGATCTGCCTTGCTGGGATTTACGGCGAGGAGACCGTTCCTTGCCCACAGACTAGTCTTACCTAGACCTCTGGTCATTATCTCACTCAACATTGAGGGAAATGGCCCTGATACCAATAATACTACGTCAGCCGTGTATATAATGGTCTTAACTCCTCCGGTGTTGAGTCTTATTAAAATATTGGTAATTGCCAGGAAAAAAAGCAACGGTGATAGAACTCCCTTTGTGGAGTACCCCATCGGATATATATATTGTCTGCAGTCCGCCCCACGACGCTTATACATGCGTGTACTAAGCAGTCGCCTTTCTCCAGCTTGCAGGGATATAGTTCAGGCAAATGCTATACCGGTATACAGATAGCACCCAGGACAATGAGGTGCATGCATGAGGTGAACAATCAAATGTAGTTATGACGAATTATGAAATCAAAGCCTTTACAAAGGAAATAGATTAGTTGTGCTCATAATGAAAGGAGATTAATTTTGCAGCATTTCGTACTTTTGGTTTGAAAGTTTTGTTATAGAAAGATAGATAAGTTTTTCAGATTCTGAATCCCTTCAGAATTCCGGAATCGCTTTCAGTATGAATTACCCAAAAATGTATCATTTCATTTAACACAGTTCGGTCCAGAGAAAAAAGTTTTTTTCTGTTTTCGAAATCCTCCAAAGGACACGAATAGGACCCTAAATAACCATTTTTTACTTTAAAAAAAAATTTCCGATTCCCGACCAATGGCCATTAAACGCTTCTTAAAACGCAAGATCTAACAAAGATACTTTCTACAATTACGGAAGTAATAAAGTAATAAAAATTGCATCACTTCTTTTTATTGTTAATGACCAGTTAACAACCAGTTGGTCGGAAAAGCAACCACTCACCGCTGTGATAAGCTCGCATACACCAGCAAGCCAGTAGATGTTAATTGCTTTGTAAATTGAACTGTCCAGAACTGTCTAGCGCAGCTCTCAAGGAATTACTATCATTTTTCTTATACATACAGTACCGCTCATAAGTATTCGAACAATTCATATATGTGCAATTTAGACCGATTTAAAAAAAAGGAAAGCAATTTAATCGAGTTTTGACACACAATTGTGTGCCTTGCGATATATTTATTTAAAAATATAACAATAACAACAAATAATGCAAAATATGTGCTCCCTATACATTTTCATCTCGGCAATTTTACCAAAGTTTCAGGCCTGATCTCGCCCCAAGATTCAAATAATTCTTCCAGAGGTCTTCCTTAATTGTAGGACTTAGAGCTTTTTTACAGCCTTTCTGTCCAGCTCGTCCCACAAAAGTTCGATGGGAGATAAATCCGGTGATTGTGGTGGCCACACTATGCGTTTCAAGATATTCTTGCCTTCCAGATATTGTAAAAATGATCTGCACAAACGGGAAGTGTGCTTCGGATCATTATCTTCTTGAAAAGTGAATCCTTGACCTATAATTCTAATTCCTGAAGCCACAGCATGTTCTTCTAGTATCTTCTTGTATCCTTCTTTGTTTAGTTTTTCGATGATTCTGACAAGGTCGCCGGTGGATCCTGCACCGAAACATCCCCAAATCATCATGTTTCCTCCTCCATGTTTAACTGTAGGCACGATACAACCATCCGACATCCGCTCTCCGATACGTCGACGAACAAACACACGCCTGTTGGACCCGAATATTTCAAATTTGGAATCATCAGTCCAAACACACATTTTCCCATTGCTCCAACGTCCGATCTTTGTGTGTTTTCGCCCATTCCAATCGCTTTTTCTTATTTGCAGGCCGAAGTAAAGGCTTCCTTGCTGATATTCTTCCTGACAAACCAGCTACCTTTAGACGTCTTTTTACTGTGGAAACAGATATTGGATTTGGGCGGTTGCAGTTTACCTGGTTGGTGATATCTGGGGCCGTTAGACGTCTGTTCCGTTTGCTCTGGAGTAGATCGAACTTATCATCTCCTGCAGTCATCTTTCTCTTTCTGCCGGGACGATTTCTGTTGGCAACACTGCCAATCTCTTCCTTTTTTTTAAGAATGGCCCAAGCAGAACTCTTCGATATCTTTAAACGGGCAGCAATCTGCTCGTAGGAATATCCTTCTTCGCGGAGAATACAAACCGCAGAACGTGTCTCAATTGATAATTCTTGTCGTTTTAGCATACTTGTGCTGCTTTTTTGACTTTTCAGGACGATATGCAAATTACAATTAATGTCCGACAGAATTCAGTCCTGGTATTTAAAGGGATTGGGTACGGATTCAGGTAACTATAAAATTTAGTTCCCAACACCCAACAGATAAAAAACAAGACCATAAAAACCATTTACATATCACCAATATTGTCAGGTAGTCATTAAAATATTGTGGATGACATTTTCTATAAAGAAGAATTCGGAATATATGCACCTGTGCCACAACAAAAAAAAGGTTAGGGTTTTTAGGTTTCTCCCAAAAAACCACAGAGACGTCATAAAATCATAAAATCGAATTTTATTTCCAATGAATTGTACTGATTCCGAAAAATTTTGAATTTTAATGTCGTTCGAATACTTATGAGCGGTACTGTATGTGCGATCCAAATCCAAATCCAAATCCAAATACAATATAAATTAGAAATAGAGCACCTTTTAAAATACAAATTGATAAAAATTTAACCAGAATTATCAATATTTGTAAGCAAGAAACAGGCTTACATAGTTTTCATTAAATATTTTCCTTTTATATTGGAATAAGAAATTAGTTCGGTCCGTTTTTTTTGTATTCAAGAATGCACTTATTTACAAACAAAATTAATGAACAGATCAACTAAAGTATTGTCCATCGCTGCCTCCGACTTTTTCCCATCTATCGGGCAACTTTCGAATTCCATCTCGAAAAAATTACTGGTCTTTGCTGGCGATCCATTTTTGGAGCCAATTTTCCGTTGCCTTGCCAAATCGTTCTACATTCTTCAGAAAACCCAGTAATCGGAAGGAGCAATGTCCGAAGAATACGGCGGCTGAGGTAAAAAACATCCCATGTGGACGTTTCCAAATGACTTTAGCCAGATAAGGTCGAGCATTGTCCTGAAGAAAAATAACGTCATCATATCTTTGCTCGTAATACTTTCGTTTTTTTCGAAATTCACGGCTCAAACGAATCATTTGTAGCCGATACCAATAGCCCGTAATGAAATCGCCAGGTTCCATGATAATAAACAATGCTCCTTTGGTCCCCCAAAACACAGAGAATGATCTTCGAACCATGAATGCTCGACCGTGGTGTTGATGTTTAGGCAACACCACGATGGCAACGATTTCCCGGGCTTAGTGTAGTGTTTTTTTCTTCTTGAGATTGTCGTACAATATCCAATTCTCATTTCCAGTTAAAATCCGATGGGAAAAGGCTATTTCTCTGGTGCTTTTGAATCAGCCAGTGAAAAATCGTTTTTCAATTAAATTATCCTCCCAACAGTTTTTTAAACTGATTTTTTTCCTACATGGTATACTGTACTGTATTATTGTACTTGTTTTGATATTTTTTGTTTTCTATGAAATAAAATCTTCCTGATTTTTAATATAACCCACTAGTTATTAGTTACTATAACTAGCCTATAACCTATACTAATATTACTATACTACCTTACTATAACTAGTTATAACCTACTAGTTACTAGTTTTTGAGCAATTAGAGTTAGATTAATTATTATTTAAATTTCTAGTCGGTCTGCTACCTCGATGTACCGCGGTCGCACTTCCAAAATGATTGAATACCACTGCTATAGACCACCTAATTGCGGGTGCAGAATAGGAAACTTCTGATTACAATAAATAACCATGATGATCGAGAGCAAAGACTACAAGACTGGAAACTCTTCTCATTTCGAGAGCGGCTCAAAAAAATGTCAAAAAAATGTTCGTGTGTTCACAATTTTATGGTGAAATTGTTTCCTTGTTACAAGCTAAAACCGGCTATTATGAAGCAAAATAAGTGAGAAGGTAAACCGTTTTGGTTTATTACCACACCGTCACAAAATGATGGGGTGAGTTAGTGGCAGGGATACCAATGACATAACTTTATTATTTGTTTGGTTTTTAAGTAAACATTAATAGAAAAAAAGTAATGTAAACTGACTTGTTTTTTAATTTTTCTTTTATTTAAATTAAAATGAGTGAACAAATAAATTCACAATTAAATTATTTAAATTAAAATTAGATGAACACAACTAAATTCACAATTCATGCATTTAAATTAAAGGCCAAAAGAACTAAAATATTCAACAAAACAGGTTGAATACGTTGGCATCTCTTTCTGCTAAAAATACGTGTGGTGAGTTAAAAAACGCTGACTTAATTTCTGAAATGAGAAATTTTTTAAAAATTAACTTCGGTTTGCTTTCAAAATATTCAATATTGTGCAACTTATAATATAAAGGTAAGTCAATAAGACTTAAAAAAGGTTTCATGTACATTTATAGAAACATGCGTTGGTTTTATTTATTTATTTGTTTATTTCAACTTAAAACTAAGCCATTGAGGCTTTATAGTTTACATAAGATAAGTTGAGATTAGATAAGTAGTTTACAATAAAAGATCAACACATCTTCGCGAGGTACGACGAGGAATACTAATGTCCATATTGCTAAGCAGGTATGTAGAGTCAGTGACGCCGTACAACAAATTCAAGACAAAAACAGCATTTAGAATAATCCTTCAGTCAGCTAGTGACGATAGATTTATCAGCCTAAGTCGGGACTAGTATGGTGGCGTAAAGATGGATCCCAGCGAAGACAAAAAAGTAGGAACCGCTTTTGCACGGATTCTATTTCAGAGATATAGCAGCTGAAGCGAGGGCTCCAAACTGGCGAGGCATACTCAAAAATGGGACGAACAAGCGATGAGTATAAAATTTTGGTGATATAGGGATCATTGAACTCTTTGGCCCAGCGCTTTATGAAGCCTAGTACACGGCTGGCCCTGTTGGTTATGTGGCTGATATGAGTATGAAAACGGAGTTTCTGATCTAGAACCACACCGAGATAATCTACAGTTTCCAATCGATCGATTTTGTCAAAGTGTCAAGGTCAATTTGAAGAAGAACAGTTTAGCATCGTCCGCAAACATCAGTATATTTCCATATTTTACAACTGTTGGCAAATCTTTTATGAATACTAAAATGAGTAGCGGCCCTAAGTGGCTGCCTTGTGGAACTCCAGATGTAACCCGAAATCCTTTAGATTTCATACCTTTAAACAACACCATTTGTGTACGGTGGGTATGATATGAGGAAATTAATTTAAACAGATTATCGCAAAATCCAAATAATTTCAGCTTATCATTAACCATATCGCAAGCCTTGCTGAAAACAATATATATATTTTTTTTTTTATTTCTTTATAAAGTAGCACATAAGAGAACATTCTTTTTAATGCATATTCAGCGGATACATATTTTGAAGTAAGATTTACAAGATTGATTCTTAACTAACTAAATACATTTAAAAATAGAAAGTGAGGTAGATATATCAGTATCATGTATGGATAGGAAGTATAAATATCTTAAGAAAACATAGAATAAATAAACAGGGTTCAGAATAGCTAGGAATATAGATCATAGATAGATATGAAGAAAATGGGAAATTATGAGAAGTGTTGGAAAATTAGTTGCCTGAAATTGCTCTTGTTAGTTATTCGCTTTATCATCTGGTAATGATAATGATTTATCTGGTAATGAATTCCACAACTGAATCGCGCTGACGTAAAACAATCGTCCGGATGCAAGATACCTGTGGCATGGAACAATAAAGCTAGCGCATATTGCATCAGTTTGTTTAGCAGCAGAAAAATTTTTCATAGTTTTCGAGACAAAATCTAACAAATTCGTAGTGGTAGACTTTCCGGTACAGAATCCATGTTGATACTGCGAAATTGAGGAATTAACACTCCTTGAGATATGGGAAACGATTATCTTCTCCAATAGTTTGGGCAGCGCGCTAACTTTAGCAATACCGCGGTAATTACTTATATTGCACCTATTGCCAGACTTATGCAATGGAATAATATAGGAGGACTTCCAAGCATTCGAAAAATAGCCCGAACGCAGCGAATATTCAAAGAGTGCAGATATAGGCGATGCCAATTCATTACCGCAAAATTTTAGAATACAAGGCGGTATTCCATCCGGTCCAGGTATACTATGTGACTATCTGTATATCAATTGTAGGCAGTTCAATGGAAGTCGAAGAAATATTGAATGGGTAGCTCACTGAGTCATATGTTGACGTCGAATAAGTGGACATAAAAAAGTTTCCAAAAAGACTACAAATGGTTTGGATATTATTGCATTCCGTATGATCAAGATTCATAAATTCAGGATAAATTACACTCTTCCATTTCGTGTTGACAAAATTCCAAAAGGACTTTGGATCAGAGCTAATATTATTCTTTGTCATAAATATCCTTACTAAAATTCGGTGGGATATAAGAGCAAGTGATATACAATGATATGCTATCCATTTTAACAAAGACGCAACAGAAATCAATTTCACCGTCGTTTTGAAGGATAATTTCACTTGAAAAACAAGTTGAGTTCACCGCAATGAGAACACCACCGCCTCTAGTTAGGTTGGTGTGATAAAGGCTTTTATTTTTGCGATAAATTGAGTATTGCTTAGAGAGAATTTTAACATGATTTAGCTATGTCCGTCGGGGGGGTAAGGCAAGGGGAAACGATAACATAGCCTCTCCCCTTGCAAGTGTCACCCTCACCTTCCCGTGGTTCCCCCTGTTCTTACAGACGAGGCTCTGGCGACCGACTAGGGAGCGGTCTATCTCCCTTACCTTCCGCCTCCGACTCTTCTATTTTCCGCCTTTCCTCTGTCTACTCTCAACTTTCTCCTATCCTCTTTCTGGGTTGGATCAAGGTGTCACGCGACCCGTTCCGACGATCTACTAGGCTGAGGACCCAGGCTTTAAAAATAGCTCAGTCACAAACGGAGCGTATCGGATACCTGGCGACCTCCGATACTATCTAGCCTTACCTGTGCACACGGACCTCTGTGCAGGCGGACCCTCCCCTTGTCCGACACTCGTGGGAACAAAATTGATAACCTAACACATAAAAACAAAAACGATGAAAGAGAGACGGGACGGACGGCTACGGATTGTGACGGCTTTACCGACACAACCCACACCGACCGTCGTGAGCGAGATGGCGTCACATCCAGTGACAAGCATCGAGCTCCCCCTGCTGCAACTGGAACATCCGATGAAGACGACTGCAGCACTCGGCTCGTGGATCTAGTCCTGAGCGAGGCTGACGAGAGTGAGTCCCTGACTCTCTCACAGGTCAGCCAAGCTACGATGATCGATCTTGAAGCCGAGGCTGCTCTGTTAGAGGATGCCCCCCTTAGCAGCACGCGACAGACTGGAGCCCGGTCCAAGGAGGAAAAAGCCAGAAGGGCCTACAAGCGGGCGAAGAGCTTTCTTCGTAAGCTGGCCGGACTGGACCCCTCCACGTTGACCGAGAGGCAGCGCCACATGAAGAAGGGCAGCGAGAAGAAGGTGGCAAAGTTCGAAAGAACTGCTGCCGCCTCAGCCGACAAAGGGGAGGGAGGGTTAACACTTTCCAAGCCCCTCCCGAAGGCAATCGCTGAGCCAAATGTGGGCGCTACAAGGGCCCTGGACGAGAAGCCATCGACCTCTCGAAGGTCACAGGTGACTCGACAGGACCAGGCCAAGAGAAGTGCCGCGGCTCCCAAAACCGGACCAAACCCAACTCTCCCAGCCAGCAGGGCGGAGAAAAGGAACAGGTCGGCGGAGGAGAGCCCGAAGAGTGAGCCTAAAAAGGTGAAGAGATCGGTCAGCTTCAGGGCTGAAGCATGCCTACAAATAGCCATAGTCGACAGGTCCGACCCAGATGGGAAGATCGCACCGACGAACTGGCTACGCGTGGAGGCTAAGCTGCTGGCCGGAATCGAATCCTGGCGAGAATCCATCCTTAGGGGCGCAGGACTGGGAGATTCTCTCGACCAATGTCCCTAAGAATGGTGGAAGGAACTACTGGTTCGCGGTTAACCAGCAATCCCTGGAGGCCATTAGGGGGCTGAAGGGAAACATCCGCTTCGGCTTTGGATCTGTCAAGGTCCGCGTGCCGAGCGATGGAGACGGCGGAGGGGGAGGAAGACTACAGCCAAATGAAGGTGGTGCAGGTAAACCTCCACCACTGTAAGGCGGCATCGGTCGACCTCCTCCTCACACTGACGAAGGACGACATCGACGTGGCTTTGGTCCAAGAACCCTGGTTGAGTGGAGGGAGGGTTGCAGGACTGAAATCATGCCTATATAAGACCTTCGAACCTGCGGCATCATCAAAGGTAAGGACCTGTGTATTGGTTAAGAACAACCAATGCTTTTCACAACAACATTAATGCTTTTCTTCTTCCCTCCCACAGCTCCCCCGATCTAACCACGTTCACTCCTACTCGCTTCGGCGTACTTCCCCTATGAGGCAGAGGACCCACCGCCGCACCAAGTCCGCGCACTAGCAGAATTTGCCCACCAGAGCAAATCTAGGCTAGTGATGGGATGCGATGCAAACGGACACCACCCGCAATGGGGAAGCAGTGGCATCAACAAGAGGGGTGAGTCGATTTTTGATTTTATCCTTGATTATAACCTAGTCATTTGCAATAGGGGAAATACTCCCACGTTTAGCATTAGAACTAGATCAGAAGTCTTAGACCTAACCCTCAGTAGTGCTGGGGACATACAAATTGTAGATTGGAGAGTATCCGCTGAGTATTCCTTCTCGGACCACTCCAGGATTCTCTTCGATATTAGAGTGTCACTACCAACGGTGTTACCATTCAGAAACCCAAAGAAAACGTACTGGGATAGGTTCTCTCAACTAGCCGCGGCTAAACTGTCTGTTCATAAGGCGAGGCTCATGGGGGAGAACACCGAAAACCAGGTTCGTTTCCTGTCTGGGGCCCTCCGCAGTGCTCCTCACCAGCTCCTGTCCTATAAGCAAGAGTAGCAAGCCAGGATGGTGGACCCCGGAGCTGGCGGCGCTAAGGAGAGCTACCAGAGCGCTCTTCAATAGGGCCAAAAGCTCAGGCAACGATACGGACTGGGTTCTGTACAGGACGGGGCTCAGGCTTTACAAGAGTAGGATTAGAATAGTTAAGAGGGACTCGTGGAGAATATTTTGTGGCTCTGTTTGCGAGGTAAACGAGGCAGCAAGACTACGTAGGGTACTCGCCCGTGAGAAGGCGTCACCGGGCCTTATCCTAAGGTCTGATGGCTCGTGGACGCAAAGTAGCCGGGAGACTCTGGAGGTGCTCTGTGACAAGCACTTTCCAGGTTGCACTGATCACGAGTTGGAAGCGGAGGCGCTTCGTGGCGCTCCTAGTTCCACCTGTGAGTCAGCAGCGAGCCCATCGCGAGATGCAGTTGGCGACATTGTCGATGAGGACAAGGTTAAATGGGCGGTGGGTTCGTTCAGCCCCTTCAAGTCGGCGGGGCAAGACGGTATCATACCGGCCATGCTGCAAAAGTCCCTCACCTCAATCCTACCGCTGCTCATCGAAATTTTCAAAGGATGCCTTAGGAATAAATATGTCCCGAAGGAATGGAGGGAAGTAAGGGTCGTCTTCATACCGAAAGCAGGCAGACCATCCCACTTCTCCGCTAAGGACTACAGACCTATCTCTCTTTCGTCATTTATGCTGAAGACGCTCGACAGGCTGGTGGATCTGTACATAAGGAACAGGATAACCCACAGGCTGTGCCAGTCCCAACACGCCTACATGAAAGGCAAATCGGTTGAGAGCGCACTCCATAGGGTGGTGTCCACGATAGAGAAATCTCTTGGAAATAGAGAATACACGCTGGGTGCCTTCCTAGACATGGAAGGGGCATTTAACAATGTCAAACCGGAGGCAATTACCGAAGCCCTGACGCAATTTGACATACCGGGAGCCATAGGGGATTGGATTGATGAGATGCTGAAAGGCAGGATCATAAGTCCTTCTTTGGAGACGACCAAGTTGCGTAAGAACGTCACACGCGGGACTCCCCAGGGAGGGGTCCTCTCCCCCCTCCTGTGGCTCTTGGTGGTTGACGGAATTCTGAGAGAGTTCCATGGCTCGGGCGTTAGGGCAATATTGTACGCTGATGACATAGCAATCCTGATATCGGGTAAATTCCTACCCACAATCAGCGAGCTTATGTCCCGCGCACTAAAGCGAATTTCGAGTTGGGCAGACAGGAATGGTCTCGGCACGAATGCAGCAAAGACCGAACTTGTCCTCTTCACTAGGAAGTACAAGATCCCGGACTTTAGGAGGCCCCGCCTAAATGGCCAATGCCTACCTCTGTCTGTTCATGTGAAGTATCTCGGCACTATCCTGGATAGTAAACTATCCTGGAAGCTCAACGTAGCTGAGAGAGCGAAAAAAGGACTTAACGCCTTCTACGCCTGCAAAAAGGCCATCGGAGGGAGATGGGGCCTATCACCGTACATCGTCCACTGAATGTACACAGCAATTGTACGCCCGATTCTCTCCTACGGGGGCTTGGTATGGTGGGAGGCGTTGCAGCGGGACAGCAACCTCAAAACCCTAACAGGGGTGCAAAGATGTGCTGCCAGAGCGATTACTGGAGCAGTGAGAAGTACGCCGCAGGCTGGACTGAACACTCTGCTGCATCTGCTGCCTCTCGACCTATTCGTGCTAGGCAGTGCTGGCAAAAGCCTGCTTAGGCTCAGAGAGCTCAACCTCGGTAACGAGGCCCAGCTTGGACACGCCAGCGTGCTTCGCAGGCTTAGGCTGCTAAACTCCGGCCATGGGTTGAACCTGTCTGCTCCAACAGACTGCATTCTCCCGAGAATCGAGTTTGAGGGCAGACCCTCTGTGCTCCTGCCCAGCAGGGAGGACTGGTCGTCAGGGGAACTCATCCCCCAAAGAGACATCGTTATCTTCACGGACGGATCTAAGACCGAGGAAGGTACGGGAGCTGGCTTTTACTCCAGCACGCTGCAAATCGAGCGGTATTTCAGACTGCCGGACTACTGCAGCGTGTTCCAAGCGGAGGTGTACGCGATCGAACGGGCGGCTGAGTTTGTCCTGGAGGAACGGATATCGAACACAGATATACACTTCTTTGTGGACAGTCAGGCCGCCCTTCTTGCGCTGGACTCCGTGGTGGTAAAATCGAGGGTTGTATCGAACTGCAGAGGGAAGCTCAGGGAACTCAAGGCATCGCACAATGTCAGACTCTGTTGGGTTCCAGGTCACTCAAATATAGAGGGCAACGAACAGGCAGATCGTCTGGCAAGGGTGGGCTCATCAACCAGTTCCACAGAAGCTGATACCTCCGTGGGCATACCGATTTCGTCCCAGGCTAAAGAAATTGAAATCCTGGCAACGCACGTAGCCAATCTTAACTGGGAAAACCGGGCAGATTGCGCTACGGCCCGGTCTCTATGGCCAATTATTAACCCGAGAAACTGTAGAGCACTCCTCTCCTTACCGAGGGAGCAGCTGAGAGTAGCAGTTGGAGTGATCACAGGGCACTGCTCAATAGGCCAAATGGTCTCCAGATGGAGGCCTGGGGCTACTGTTGATCACTGCAGGTGCTGTAACGACATAGACGAGGAGGAGACTATAAGCCACTTGCTCTGTCAGTGTCCCGCCTTATCACGAAACCGCCTCTGGACGCTGGGGGCTGGTTTCCTGGATAATTTGTCGGAGCTGGCGGAGCGACCGGTTTCTGGCCTTCTGGGCTTCATCAGGAACGCTGGTCTGGCCTTTTCGCGGCCGCTACCCGACCCCCACTTGGAGGCTCTGGCTGCGGGAGCTGGAGATCTGGCGTGCATACAAGGAGTTCCCACCTAAGATCGTAAGCGCACTTATGGGCAACCACAATGGGCCGGACAGGCCTAGGTGTTGGTAATTCCCCCCGGGGGATTACAAGCCCTCCTACCTACCTAGCTATGTCCGTCCGTCTGTCTGTCTGTTGAACTCGCGATCACAGGATAACCGGTGAAGTTATCATAATGAAATTTTGCAGAAATATTGTTTCTTATTGTTGCAGGTTGGTATTGAAAATGGACAAAATCTGTCAACGACCAAGCCTATTTTTGATTAGATATGTGATATCAGTGTTCGTTTATGAGGTATGAAAACAAATTTCTTGGGTATAGAGTAGCATTATCCGTGAATATGCCAAATACGGGGCGTGATCCGCCCACTTTTAGGTTACACAGGTAAAAGGTAAAAGGGTTTCAAATGGTTATACAGTAACACCCCGCTTAACGCTCTTTCGTTTAGCGCTGATCTGACGGACTTAGAATGTTATTTATTTTTATAAGTATATTCGTTTATATTGTTTTTATTTTTGTAAGAAATAAATGTTTGGTTTTATTTTTATAAAAAAAAAACATAATTATTAAATTTAATACCTAAGCGATTTTCAATCCATCTTCCCCTAACCCCATTACGTATTTACATGTTAATATAGCCTCGTTTAGCGCTGTTTCGTATTACGCTTTACTTTGATGGAACGTATCCTACGCGTTAAGCGGAGTCTTACCGTATTGTTGAATATATAAACTTCCTGAATGAAAGATTACATAACAACTTATTATCCAATAAAACATTGTAAAAGCAAGACTGGGAGCGGTCCGCCCACTTTTACACTACGTATAGCTCATGAAAACAAATTTATTACCACGAAAATAAAGTTTAAATTTGAACACAATAATGCAACCACTAAGATAGTTATTTTGTTTTGAAAACAGGTAACGACCACGTTTATACGTTTTCAAAACTTTTAGGTGTAGGGTATCTAAGATTCGTCCAGGCCGAATAATATAGGACGAATACAGGCCGAATAACATAGCACTCTTACTGGTTTATTTACTTTTACATGATTCAAGATTTAAGACTATTTAAATACAAATCAACTTGTATTTTGTTGTAGAAGGGTGATTGTATATTTTATTTGTAATATGATCAGTTTATTCCTTAAGGCTAAGTACCAAGTTTTCTGTTAACGTACAAAAACCCAGTTCAGAATTCAGGTTACGAATGAAAAATTTAATTTACAGTTAATTTCTATTTGATAGTCATAGTTTTTATAGTTGTAAATATAATCCAAAAATCGGGATAAATTGGATTTATAATAAAAATTACATTGACCTGTCGCTGAGCTAAGCGACCATGACTATTTTATTTTAATATTACTATTATTATAAATTAATGGAAGCCTATAGATACAAGTCTTATAAATAAATGGTAGCTTATAGATACAAGTCTTATAAATAAATGGTAGCCTATAGATACAAGTTAACATTATCAACTATAATAAAATTAATTTCAACCAACTATTACATAGGAGTAGGCAAAAAAGAATAGGAGTGGAAAGAAGAAATGAGAAGAGCAAGAAGTGAAGGACAGAAAAAAGAGCGGGAAAAGGGAAGCTAAATCCCATTTAAGAACGTGGACCCCATTTAAGAACGTGGATTACCAAAAAATTAATACCAAGTAAAGTTTTAATAATAAATTGTTATCTTGATTATAATTTTTGATGTTAAATATATTAATAGTGCGAGGCGTATCAGCCCTATTAACGGAATATGTCATAAATACATAGAAGATCGTACATGGAAAATCCAGGGGCAATAAGGTTCTGGTACAGACGTACATTACACATTTTGCTAACAAATACATGATCTATAAGACTACATGATCGACTAGAGTAGTTAGATGAAGTGCGTGAAGTTAAATTCGTAAATCCAACGCGACTTTAGCAAAGACACAAACCAAAATACGAATTTAAATTCGTGCATAATTAGCAGTGCCAAGGTAAGGGAAAATGGTTTGTATATTGTTGGAAAGGTCAATATATTAGCTACCTAATCCTGAAAAATTCATCCGTGCACAGGCAAGGATGTCAAGCACCTCCAGAAGCACTCATACACATTTTGTTCAACAAAAAACATAACTTGGACAAACGTTGTATACAGTTCGAAAGGTCACTATATCAGCTACCTATTCCTGAAAAGTCTAGCCGTGCACAGGCAAAGATGTGGCGTCAGTGGACAACGTTTGGTTATCCAGTGCACCTTCTCATACACTTCGACAAACACTTTGTTCAACAAAAAACGCAACTTGGACAAACGTTGTATACAGTTCGAAAGGTCACTATATCAGCTACCTATTCCTGAAAAGTCTAGCCGTGCACAGGCAAAGATGTGGCGTCAGTGGCCAACGTTTGGTTATCCAGTGCACCTTCTCATAAACTTCGGCAAACACTTTGTTCAACAAAAAACGCAACTTGGACAAACGTTGTATACAGATCGAAAGGTCACTATATCAGCTACCTATTCCTGAAAAGTTTAGCCGTGCACAGGCAAGGATGTGGCGTCAGTGGCCAACGTTTGGTTACCCAGTGCACCTTCTCATACACTTCGACAAACACTTTGTTACGGACAGGTGGCAAGCCCATAACTACGCCATCTAATGGCCAGTATGGCCAACCACGAGTGACAGCAAAAAGAATCACGAGCCGTCAAAATGATATGTCAAATGAAGCTGACTTTGTGGTGGGGATGGGATCGTTCTTCTTCCGTCAGCGGTCCTCGTGGGAGGTTGAGTCAAGATCTGAAAAATCCGAAGACCAGGAAAAAAACACCCAAGCCGCTGTTCAGCCAGCCGACTGCGTGCATTTCGTCGTATAATTATATCAATTTTGTATACTGCAGCCTAGATTACCTTAAAACATTCCGCTGTACATTATAAACTTAAATATTTTTTCTCATCTCTCTTTCATAATTACTGGCTGAGCGCTCAACCACCGCGACCGTGCAGAAAATAAACTACGCAACTTGTAAACACCGCATGCAACACAATTCTTATAAACTTTGATATAACAATAAGTAATCCCAATGGGGATTCCACAAACGTAAGTCACCTTATTTTACATTACTACTACTAATTACCAATGAGGGATTAAGTCTAGGAGTGCGGGGGGCCCAGGATGGCAGGGGCCACTCTCTGCGATTCGTTCACCGACGGATGACCTAAGCGCGAGCACTAACGCGTCCACTGCCACTACGCCAGTCTATATAAGTTTAACTTATCACGCTACGGTAGCACGGGGAGGGGTCCCAAAGAACCTACAAGCCGGGCAAAGCCTACACCAATCATCATCTGAGGCACGTCGACGCAAGTGGGCCTCCCCGGATCGCGGCGTATACAACTGTATACAACGTTTGTCCAAGTTATGTTTTTTGTTGAACAAAGTGATTGTCGAAGTGTATGAGAAGGTGCACTGGGTAACCAAACGTTGGCCACTGACGCCACATCCTTGCCTGTGCACGGCTAGACTTTTCAGGAATAGGTAGCTGATATACTGACCTTTCGAACTGTATACAACATTTGTCCAAGTTATGTTTTTTGTTGAACAAAGTGTTTGTCGAAGTGTATGAGAAGGTGCACTGGGTAACCAAACGTTGGCCACTGACGCCACATCCTTGCCTGTGCACGGCTAGACTTTTCATGAGTAGGTAGCTGATATAGTGACCTTTCGAACTGTATACAACGTTTGTCCAAGTTATGTTTTTTGTTGAACAAAGTGTTTGTCGAAGTGTATGAGAAGGTGCAGTGGGTAACCAAAGTTGGCCACTGACGCCACATCCTTGCCTGTGCACGGCTAAATAGGTAGCTTTCAGGAATAGGTAGCTGATATAGTGACCTTTCGAACTGTATACAACGTTTGTCCAAGTTATGTTAGAATACAAAATAATCATTATTGTAATAATTAGTGTATGTATAGAATTAATAAATATAAGAAACACTAAAGTGGTGACCCCGACGTGATATTTGCACAAGGAATATCAGGTCATTGATGTCAGAGAAGCGCTACGAACTACGATCGACGGCAACACGTGATTCCAGTGACGAGAAACTGCACGGCGACAGCGAAATGTCTAAGCTCAACGACGAAGTACAACAACAGCTACAATCAGTGCAGAATGGCATTGAGGCATTACGAAACGCACGTTCTCCAGGGGCTCCACATGCTAATTGGCGTCAAATGCATGCAACGCCGTTCATCCGAGAAAACCCACACCTCTAGTTTGCTCAACTGGAGCGAGCGTTTAGGCTGAGTAATATTACGGATGACAAGGACAAGTTCGATTGGATGACAGTTCATCTCAAGCAGGACATATTAGCTTTCGTCGAAGATCTTGTGTTGCAACCGCCCACATCTGAACAGTTTAGCACTCTCAAAGCAAGACTACTTGCAAGATTCGCTGAATCATCAGAGAGCAAGCTGCGACGGTTGCTGCGAGGCGAAGAAGTGGCTGGGATGAAACCATTCGAAATTCTGCAGGAAATTAAAAGACTCGCTCCCGATGAAAGCAGTGCAGTGAAAACGATAATACGCACTCTGTTCCTGGCACAAATACCGAGGTCCATTCGTCCATTTTTGGCAGTTTGGAAAGAGGAGGACCTTGACCAGTTGGCGAGGACCGCGGACCAGATGTTAAAGGCAAATACCACAAACTCGATTTGCTTGTTGAATAGACAGGAAAATATATCGGCTCCTTCAACATCAGCCAACGCAATTTCAGACATGTCAGCGACAGAGATTGCTACTTAGCTACAATCGCTTTGCGACTCAATTGAAGAAATAAGAGGTGACATCACGCGCTTCAAACAGTTTACTAATGGTGACACTACTTCTAGGGCTCGGCCTTCCAACATCAAGTCAGAACAAAAACTATGTTTTTTCCACAAGAAATTCGGCAACAAGGCTCGCAATTGCCACCCCAGCTGTGCTGTGGAAACCGTTAAACTGAAACGGTTATCGTCAGTTGTGCTGGTTGACGATAACAAGACCAGCAACAGCACAAATTCTTCCAATATTCTTTTTGAGACACGGCTGCACATTTATGATCGTCACAATCACCTTCAGTTCCTTGTCGATTCAGACTCAGTGGTTTCAGTCATTCCCCGCAACACTATTAAACGGAGGCTTGAACCAGACTCTCTTCGACTGTATGCAGCCAATCAAACAATTATTCAAACTTTCGGCAGCCACGTGTTACAAGTGGATTTGGGGCTGCAGCGTACCTTTAACTGGTCATTTATTGTGGCAGACACTCACACAGCGATCATCGGCGCTGATTTTCTCACGCGTTTCAATTTACTGATTGATTTAAAGCAGCAATGTCTTGTTGATACAGCCAATGGGCTTAACACGCGAGGCAATTTGGCTAACACCAGCGAATTCGCCATTTCTACAATTAACAAGGCTAATGACTTTAGAGGTCTACTAACACAATTTTCGGCCATCACCAAATCATCATTAGAGTGTTACAAAGATAATAGAAACAGTCATCTGCATGACGTGGTACACTATATTGATACAAAGGGAAATCCGACAGCTGACCGTGCCAGACGTTTATCGGGTGAAAAGCTCTCTGCAGCTAAGAGTGAGTTCAACCTTTTAGTTGACCAAGGAGTTTGCCGGCCATCAAAGAGTCCATGGGCGAGTCCGCTGCATATGGTGGCCAAAAAGTCTGGTGGTTGGCGCGCATGTGGTGACTATCGGAAATTAAACGCTATTACAATTCCAGATCGATACCCTATTGCACACATCCACGACTTCTCTGAAAAGCTGCATAACAAAAAGGTCTTTTCAACGATCGATCTGGTACGTGCTTACTAACAGATTCCCATGTCTGCTAGTGACATACATAAGACCGCTGTGTGCACGCCGTTCGGACTTTTTGAGTTTTTGCGCATGCCTTTCGGCTTAAAAAACGCAACACAAACGTTCCAACGTTTTATGGACAACATTTTTAGAGATATTGATTTCGTTTACATCTATATAGATGACATTCTCGTGATGTCCAAGTCAGCAGATGAACATTAAGGACATCTTCGTATTGTTTTTGATATATTAAGACAACATGGTTTGACTATCAATGTCGATAAATGTAACTTCGCAAAGCAAGAAGTCGTATTTTTGGGATATGTAATCAATAGTAGTGGTCTTCGACCACCTGATGAACGCATTAAGGCTGTGACTAATTATATTTGCCCAGAAACAGTGTGCGACCTCAGTAGATTTTTAGGAGTCATCAACTACTATCGCCGATGTATTCCACACGCCGCTGAGTTTCAAGCACGGCTCAACGAGTACACTCGTAATATCCGTAAAAACGATAAGCGTAAAATCAACTGGACGTCGGAAACACTTCAATATTTCGAAAACTGTAAGAACACCTTAGTCAATGCCACAATGCTTGCATTCCCGGCTGCTGATGCACAACTGGCCTTAGTTTGCGATGCATCAGATTCGGCGATCGGTGCTGCTTTGGAACAATTCGTCAACAGTACATGGCAACCACTTGGTTTTTTTTCGAGAAAGCTAAACAAAACTGAAATACGCTAAAGTACGTATGATAGAGAGCTCCTTGCCATCTACGATGCCATACATCATTTTAAACATATGTTAGAAGCACGAGTTTTTGTCATTAAAACAGACCACAAACCATTAATATATGCCTTCATTCAAAAACCAGAGAAGGCTTCGCCTCGCCAATTAAGACACTTGGATTACATATCCCAATTTTCCACCGCAATTGTTCACGTTTCCGGTGCTGATAATACAGTTGCTGATGCATTGTCGCGTCTTAACGCAATATCAATGCCGACTACCATAAATATCACGGCACTTTCTGAAGCACATGCCTTAAAACTTCAAGCAGTCACTTTTGAAGACAAAATCCTCCAGTGCGACGTGTCAACTGGACACGTACGTCCTTACGTACCCAAGAAGTTACGCTATAATGTTTTCGCTTCAATTCATGGTTTGTCACATCCGAGTGGTAGAGCTACGTTACATCAACTTCGGAAAAAATATGTTTGGCCATCGATTCGAAAGGATATTTTAGCATGGTCAAGAGCCTGTTTACCCTGTCAACGTGCCAAGATACACAAGTACAACCATCTATCTCCGGAGAAAATCAACATGCCTGATAATCGCTTCGATCACGTCCACCTCGACATTGTTGTCATGCCACTGAGCAATGGATTTCGCTATTGCTTAACAATGATTGATCGTTTTTCGCGTTGGCCAGAGGCTGTTTCTCTTAAGGACATGTTAGCTGAATCTGTGGTCAAAGCATTCTGGTCTGGTTGGATTACCAGATTTGGTTGTCCTAAAACCGTCACCACTGACCAAGGCACTCAATTTGAGTCACCGTTTTTCAAATCGCTAGCAAAGTTGGTTGGTTTTCAACATATACACACGACAGCTTATCACCCCCAGTCAAATGGGATGATATAGCGGCGGCATCGCTCCCTCAAGTCGGCTTTGATGTGCGAAACCTCAACTCCATGGACGGAACTATTACCGACGGCATTACTAGGCTTACGGACTTGTTACAAGGAAGATTTGAGAGCATCGACAGCCGACATGTTATATGGTGGCCCAATAAGATTACCGAACGAATTTGTTGAAAACATTGACAAGCCCACCGAACATCACATATTTCTTGATAAGCTTGGAAAACATATGCGCCACATACGTTCATCGTCTGCTGCTCATCACACCAAGGAAAGCATGTTCGTCCTGAAAAACTTACATGACTGTTCGCACGTACTTTTACGAACAGATGCAGTTCGCCAACCATTAGAGCCACCACAGGGCCATACGAAGTTGTCGATCGCCCAACGGACAGGGTATTTACTCTAAAAATCAACGTTAAAAACGTGGCGGTATCAACTGACAGGCTGAAACCAGTTTTTATGATTAAAAGCGAGACAGCAACTAACTCTGAAGATAAAGCCAAGAAATTTCACCGGACTTATGAGAGGAAACATGGGGAGTACTGTGGCAGCACTGGTAGCCACCTACCGGCAACTAGCAGTTGACATTAGATTTCCTTTACTCTTTCTAGCTGGCTGCAGCTCGGACTGTCAGAGCCGAATACAAAATAATCATTATTGTAATAACAATACAGAACAGTACAGAACAATACAGTTCAGTTCTTCGTTATAACGTGACGTTCTTTTGTTCTCTTTAATTCTTTTTGTTTAATTAAAGTATTATTATTCCTACAGTTAATCTTCTTCAAATCAATCATCATCTTAATAATGCTGTGTTCAAAGTGTTCATCTGTATTAGATCGGGACACTGACATTATATCATTAATAAACAATTTAAAAAGTGGATTTGCTAATTTGGAAAAATTAGTTTTTAAACAATTAAATTGTGAAGTCAATAAATCACCAAGTGTGACAGAGATGGTAGACCGTAGAAATCCAGTTGCTACACGACTTCGCCCTCGCAAACTGAACGATCCAAAGAAGCCGGCTGCGGACAAGCGCTCAAAACAGGTTTCTGCTTCAGTTGATACATACAACTCAGCTCTAAATAAGGCAACAACAACATCCACAAATCGTTGCCTCTCTCCACTTGTTGCGAACACCGTGGAGCATGGAAACGAAACTTCTCGCTCTCGCGCAGGTGACGGGTTGTCAGGTGGAATTAATGAAGCGAATACTCTCGCTATTTCAGGCGGTGAATTTGATACCGTTGATTCTGCTGCCGCTTCATTTGTTGTTAATAACGCTTCGGTAAATAATGACATCTTAGCGTCTACATCATCTAATAACAATAATGATTGCTTCCAAATAGTCAAGCATAAAAAACGAATCAACAAGAGCTATCTTTCAAGTTCTTATAAAGTCTTCGGTTCGGACTCCGATACCGGATTAAACGTGCTGCCAAATAACATTTGGATTCATATATCTAAATTTAGAAATGATACGACTCCGGAAAATATTGTCACTCACATATCTCAAAAGCTACAAATTCATTCATCCATTTTGAAGTGCTATCGACTATCCAAAAGGGGTACTTCATTATCGGACCTAAGTCATATAAACTTTAAGTTGGGTTTCCCGGAACAACTAAAAAGCCGAAATATGGATGCTTCCATATGGCCCTTTGGGGTTCAAGTTAAACAATTTTCATTCAATGTAAATGACTCAAAAAACTTAAACATTCAACGGAAGCCAGAGAGAGTATAACCTCTATATTGTATCAAAATGTTCGTGGTCTCAATTCTAAACTCAACAATCTCTTAATGAAGTCTTTTTGTTTAAATTATGACATAATTGCTTTCTCCGAAACGTGGCTTACTAAAGATGTTTTTAACCAGGAAATTTTATCCCCTAATTTCACGATTTACCGGAAAGATAGAAACCAAAATCGGTCCGGTTTAAAAAGAGGTGGTGGGGTTCTCATTGCAGTTAAATCTTTATATTTCTCAAGAATGGTAAACTTAAACGATGTCTCTGATATTGAATTATGCTGTGTCCAGATTAAAACAGGCAATTTATCATTATATATTAGTTGTTCTTACATTCCACCCAACTCTGGTGTGGACGTTTATCAAAAACATTGCGACTACGTAAGAAGAATAAGTAGCTGCTTGCCGAACACTGAACGTTTAGTAGTCGTAGGGGACTTTAATTTACCACATGTTTCTTGGACGAAGTGCCCTGAAGACCCAATTATTCTAGTACCATCTTACAATCCTCCCAATAGTAATAGTTTCTTAAACGATTTATCATCTTGTGGAATCTACCAAGTTAATTTTATTCGTAATCTAAATAATAGATTGCTGGATCTTGTGTTTATTGACGACATTGATAGCATAAACATTTCCCGTACTGCGCCACTAGTGCGTCATCCCAGATTACAACTTCAACTGTGTAGCCAAACGAACTCGCCCCGTTGTACGAGGGCCCAATATATAAAAGAATTTCACTTTAGGAAAACAAATTATAACATTTTAAGAAGTGAATTCCAATGGGATTCGATTTTAACCTTGCAGGAATCACCTTCACGCATTGAGTCTGCAGCAGTTTCATTTATCCATTCCATTAATGAATGTTTCAAAACAGCCGTACCGTTACGAAGAGTGAACTATCAGGCAGGCCCAGCTTCGTTTTCGAAAGAAATCAGGACATTTCGGAATATGAAAACGAAATTTTATAAAAGATATATTAAGCATGGCTCAACTGAAAGCTTTATAAAATATATCGCTGCGAGAAATAGATACCGCAGATGCCTTCAATTATCCTATAGTAATTATTTATCAACAGTAAAATCTAATCTGAAATCAAATCCGAAGTCGTTTTGGACCTTCGTGAATTCAAAACGTAGATGCAATATGCTTCCTTTGGTTATGAAACTGGATGATACTGAATCTGATGACATTAAATCAACATGCAATCTGTTATTTATATTAAGTATATAAGTATATAAAGTAAGTAAAGTTAAGTATATAAATACAAAATATTTTAAGTCAACATATTCTGATGCGAGATATGATTCAATGACATTATCAAATGGTAACATCATACATCCAATTATCGATGAGAAGATAGTTAAAAAGGAATTGATGGGTCTAAAATGTAATTACAACCCTGGGCCGGACAACATTCCAGCATGTATCTTAAAACATTGCGCTGAAGAACTGGTTTCACCAATAACGTCGATTTTTGAAAATTCTTTACGCTCTGGCTACTTTCCAGCAGTGTGGAAATCTTCGTACATTATTCCTATACACAAATCTGGAAATAAATCTAACATATCCAATTATCGTGGTATTGTAAAACTGAGTGCGCTGCCCAAATTATTCGAAAAAATTCTCATTTCTCAGCTTTCGCGTGATGTTTATTCTTCCATTTCTCCTGTTCAGCATGGATTTCGTCCAGGAAAATCTACAACAACTAATCTACTTGAATTCGTATCTAAGACAATTTACAATTTTAAATTTGGCCTGCAAACGGACGTCATATATACGGATTTCAGCAAAGCTTTCGACGTGGTGAACCATAACCTCCTTATTAGGAAACTGAAATTATTCGGAATTCCTGCTAATTTGCTGAAATGGATTGCATCGTATCTTATTAATCCCTGAAGACGTGCGATGGTTTTCTTGCAAAACACCAAATCGGATATAATTTATGTTAAATCAGGCGTTCCCCAAGGAAGTCACCTTGGTCCGCTACTGTTTCTAATATTTATTAATGATTTACCTTCTGTCTTAAATCACAGTGATGCTCTATTGTTTGCCGATGATCTAAAAATATTTTCATCATTTAAAAGTGAATCCGATGCACTGTTGCTTCAAATAGATCTAAACAATTTTCTCATCTGGTGCAAGATCAATTGCATGAGTTTGAATATTCTTAAATGTAAACGAATGTCATTTTCACGGGCAGAACATTCAAACTATTCATATACCATTGGTAACCATGAACTTCAAATTCTAGATACCGTTGAAGACCTGGGAGTGGTCCTGGATCGGAAACTACAATTTCACAAACACATCGATCGAATAACCAGCAAAGCTTCCAGTTTACTAGGATTCTTAAAGCGCTGGGCAAAAGAATTTGATGACCCGTACATTACAAAAATTCTCTATACATCATTAGTTCGTCCAGTACTGGAGTATGCTTCACCGGTTTGGTCCCCAAGCTATGGCTGCTATATATCTCAAATTGAAGCCGTACAAAAGCAGTTTTTACTGTTTTGCTTACGCAACCTTCATTGGGATTCCTCATTAAACTTGCCACCTTAGGAGTCCCGACTTAAGTTGATAAACTTGCCATCGCTGATTCATCGAAGGATAATGCTTAACGTCTCGTTTATCCTGAATTTACTTTACGGCTCCACAGACAGTGTGTACCTTTTAAGTAATATTCAAATCAATATTCCACGCCTTTCATCGAGATTTTATGAACTTCTACATCTACCTTTCTGCAGATCTTCATATCTTCAACAAGAGCCATTTCGTAAAGCCTGTGCAGATTTCAATTCAGTGTTTGCTGTTATAAACTTATCTGATTCTATGTATTTAACTAAACAAAAAATTTCAAACTTTTTGTCTGTTAACAATTCCTGCTAACATTTTATTATGTACATTATATATTCTGAAATTATATTTACTAACTACAAAGCTAGAAGCTTAGTTAATGTTGCATAAATAAATAAATAAATAAATAATTAGTGTATGTATATAATTAATAAATATAAGAAACACTAAAGTTAATTTAAGATCTAGAGATGACATGGATCCCAAAAATTATTTTGATACACTGTTGTTAAGAACATTGCAATTGAAGTCTACACAAACTATTATTTCAGAAGTGGTACACTATAGCCCTTCAAGGGTCGATAAGAAGGGCTGAAGACAAATACGTTTATTGGGCTTGTAAACTGTGCAGAGCAGTACTTTACGGTTCTCTCCAGATATTTCAAAAGATTGATATTCAAATGTATTATATATTCAATATTAGATCGGCAATAAGTTGCCAAGTAATTTCACCCTTAACGAAGATGTCCAAAACTTCTCCAGAACTCCCCGAACGATCTGAACAAAAAGTCTTATACCCCTTATACCCTAAAGCTATAAAATGTGTTAGGAATTACTGGCTGGAACTAGGACTCCGATACACAGACAATATCTATACCTGAGCTTGTCTAAATTCTTCCATCTTAGAAGACAGGCTTTGAGCGTTTAAATGGATAATATGAAGCCCTGAATTAAAAGTACTGAGTACTCGTAACATAGGGATTAAGCGACCATAAAACACTCTAACGATATAAGCACAGAATAAATAGTATACAGAAGTCGCATCTCGGCCTGCGATGCTTTTTCACATGATGGTGCGGGATGATCAGAGAGTAACAATCAGAGAGCAGCCACGGTCAAGGAGAAGCAACGAGAGAGCAAGCATAAAATGTTTATGTGTGTGTGTTTTTTTTTGCTATCCTACGTTGTGAATACACGTGGTGTTTTGTTTCTGGCTCTACTCCAGAAGTACTTCAGAAAACTGCAATTGGACATCAGATTTGTCAATTGCACTTCAGATTATTACAAATGGACTTCAGGATAACGACATGGACTTCAGAAAAGTGAAAATATATTTCAGAATTTTCGAATTCAATTTCAGAAATGTTCAAATGGGCTTCAGAATAGCCAATTGAACATCAGATTATTACAAATGGACTTCAGAATAACGACATGGACTTCAGAAAAGTGAAAATATATTTCAGAATTTTCGAATTCAATTTCAAATGTTCAATTGGACTTCAGAATAGTCAATTGCACTTCAGATTTTTACAAATTCACTTCAGAAATGTTCAAATTGACTTCAGAAAATTTCAGTTCAAATTCAGCAAAGCTTTACTTAGGTTTCAGACGTATTGTACTAAATTTTTAGCAAATTAATTGGGCAATATTGAGTTTCATATTTTGAATATCAGAACCTTATTTGAGACAAGCGTATTAAATGAATTTTACGACGAGAATATGTAGTTTCAGAATCGCCATTGATCATCAATCATTGCACAAGAAGGAGTGAAGAAGTAAGATTTAAAAAACCAAAATTTAGCAACAACTATGTCAATATCAGTAATATTTCCAACGCTCTTGAAAAGACTCCCAGCACATTTGATGAACTTGCAAAACCAACCAAATCGTTCGAAACAATTAAAGAATCACATGCTGCAGATGTTATAATATGAAAATAAACACACATACATACATATATACACCCCGTGCCAAAAAAAAGCCGCACTTGAAAAAATTGCAAATTTTCCGATTTGCAGATAAAAAATGTTTGGAAAGGGTTTCGAGTGATAAAAAATTTTCTTTTTCCCTGTTTATACATATATTTTTTGCTATAAAATGACACACTCTGTCAACAATTGTCCATAAGGCTGCTCGCACACTGGATGCGTTTTTCGTTCGCACGAATTCTGACGAAAACATGCGAACGATCCCATTGCATGTTATTGATTGTAAATGCGCACATTGAAGCACTGTTCCGCCGTCAGAATTGTTGCGAAAAGTTTCGAATTCCCATTCAAAGTTTCGAATCCCATTCAAATGGGATCGTTCGCACGAATTCTGACGAAGTGTTTTTCTTTTTTATTCAATTAGTTATGCAGGTGATGAAATTCACCAAATTGACTTCTTTTCGCGAAAATCTCACGAACCCAAATCTTCCTTTTGAAAAATTTTCCTTTTAGATAAGAATTTTCTAATAAAAAAGTCATCAACCGTGTCCATTGTGTTATGGACACATATGGAGCATATGTTGTTTTTGCTTTACTCATAATTTTACGCACCAGTTCTGATAGAGTGTGCGGACTCTAAATAACACTTCGGACGAATCGTTTTCGTCAGAATTCGTGCGAACGAAAAACGCATCCAGTGTGCGAGCAGCCTTAACATTTGAGAAATCAGATCAGGACCATCCGAAGTCGTTTTTTAGAAGTTTTAAATATGGTATTAAATGAAGAAGAAAAAGGCCGTATTGTAGCACTGAGTGGAGAAACCTATTCCAATAGACAAATTTCTCAAAGAATTAGGTGTAACGAAAGCAGTGCGACGTTTTTAAAAAACAATTCAAGTAACCGGAAGCACACAGAGGAAAACCGGAAGTGGTAGACCAAGAATCACTACACAGCGGGAAGATCGATCTTTGGAACGAATGTGCCTTCGAAATCGGTTCCAGACTGCTAGGGAACTAAGGAGAGACCTTCAGGAAAAGCTGGGAATGCAACTCAGCAGAAGAACTGTCTCCAGACGCCTAAAGAATATGGGTCTTCCAGCTCGCCGACCTGCCAAAAAGCCGGGTTTAACAGCGGTTATGAAGAAAAAACGGTTAGAATGGGCCAAACGGTTAGAATGGGAGCAAAAAAAATGGATAGCTTCTGATTGGAGAAATGTCATATTTTCTGATGAATCAAAGTTCAATTTGATTGGGCCCGACGGAAAAGTCACAGTTCGAAGGAGATCGAAGAAACGATATTCCGATGAGTGCATTCTTCGAACAGTCAAGCATTCACTTTATGTTTTGGTATGGGGATGCATAACATCTTATGGAGTTGGACAAATTTTATTGCTGGAGGTTCCGTGAATGCAGAAAAGTATAAAAATGTTATCAAAAAAGGCGTGGTTTAACAATCGAGGGGCTAAGCTGCCATGTTGAAAACACACTTTACCTAAAAATGCATTCTAATGGTCATTGTGCATTCACAGGTAACACAATTAAAAGAAAATCTGGGGATATTATCGATGTCCTGGCTATGAAATAACCCAGACCTTAATATCATTGAAAATTTGTGGGGAATTATGCAGCGAAAAATTCAAGAGATGTCTCCAAAATCCATCCAGGAGTTACAAATTATTATAAAGGAAGTACGACGAAAAAACCAAGAACCAGGTCCAAAATCTCTATGATTCAATGTCCAGAAGAGTGGAAGCTGTTTTGAAGGCCAAAGGAGGATCAACGAAATATTGAAAAAAAAATTTAAACAAAAAAAAAAGAGTAGGCAGAAAATTCTTGAATTCGAAGAATATTTGAACATAATAAAAATAACAGAAACCGAAAAAAACCAACATTTTTTATTTTATTACCCTTTTTTTAAAAAAGGTAAAAAAATTAGATCTTGGGTTTTTCCACCTCTTTAGCGGAAATCGAGCTGCCGGCCAACCCTTTTCTTTTTTCTTAAAAATTTTTTTACAGGTGGATCAAATAATATAAAAAAAAATAAAAACTTGCAGGTAGCTTTCCTTTTTTTATTAAATTTTGCATGAATAATGAAATGCTACTAGTGCAGCTTTTTTTTGGCACGGGGTGTACATATATATACATATATAAATATATTTTCAATTTTCTGAAGTCAATGTCGTTATTCTGAAGTCCATTTCTTTTTTCTGAATTCAACCTGTAATAATCTGAAGTACTTGTGGAAAAGGTGTAGATTTCTGTATTTGGTTTTCTTCCGTTGAAAGTTGAGTTTGGTATTTTATGTTGCAAATCTATGCGTCGCTCAGAAAGAGTTACTGATTAATTGTAGCGCTCTACTAAAAAAATATTAGAGAGAAAAATTTAATTTTGCCGGCACTTTGGATCAAAAGCGGCGGTATTTTATTTTACTTCAAGCTTCCGATAGAGATTTGGGTAAAAGTGGTATAGAAATAACTAGTACGCGTACTTAAGTGCGTGAAGTTAAATTCGTAAATCCGACGCGAATGGAGCCACCATATGTCACGACGGTACTTTACCGCTCGTGCTCTGATCGATCCATGATCAGAGGTCTCGTTCATCTCTGAACGCATGTAACAGGTCTTAAAATTACCAATGTAGCCTGTAAACGCAATGATTTCCGGCCACAACGAAACGCTATCTGCGAAAATTTCTAAGTCATGCGACTTTATTCTCAAATCGCCTCGCCTATACTTTCAAATTCGCGTAACAGCTCTAGCGCTGTTTAAAATAACGAAAAAGTTACCTTCTCTTTCGGTATATAGTGCGTTGTTTCCTAGAAACATGGAGCTCGCAGACGCGAACATCGCCAAGAGTCAGCAGTTTGATCTCATCATAGGAGCTGAACACTATCCTGCAATCCTGCTTGACGGTATGCGCCGTGGCGTTCTAGGTTCGTTGATAGCCCATCAAACTGTGTTTGGGTGACTAACTCACGTTAACTTCCGATGGCCACTATCAAATAGTCGCCTTCTTTAATAAAGTCACTATCGAACAACAGTTCGACCGTTTTTGGGAGGGGGATGAACTTCCTGAAACTCGCTTGCTGTCCCCCTCAGGAAAGTTTTGCGAAGAAAATTTCGTGAAAATGACAGAGACGCTGACGGCCACTACAAGTGTTTCGTCACATTGCCATTTAAAAGTGCATTTTCAGACGCATATCATCTCGAACCTTCACGACAAATAGCCCCAAACCAATATCTGCGATCAGAAGCTATTAAAACAAGAATAAAGACTTCAAAAAGCGCACGTAGTCCAACGGAATTTACAACTACGTTGCACGATAAGATGGTTGAAGTGCTCTACACCTCTTTCAGTCGACCACACCTACCGAGAGCCCTACGCGGAAACTCGTAAGTGTGCCGTTTACCTCACAACACTCGTTCTCGGCGAAACTTGCTATCCACCTCGCTGCACCTCTCAACGACAAAGATTCAAGACACCAAATGTCGTTTTAAGCTTATCTATCGTATGTATCAGAAGCCATATTCCGCCGAATATGCGCCGCTGGAAACCATCCGAAAATTACGTTTGAAAAATAGTTTGTATCCGCACAACCAATTTATCCATGAGAACAAGACGCTGCGTCTTGGCGGGCGGATGTCCTCCTCAGTGTGCAGCGCCACAACTGCCCTAATCCTCTAGAAACTTTAAGATAAGGGTCGGAAGATTAACACGTCCGAGGAGCTAACATCAGAGGAAGCATTACCGCCTAGGGCCCGACTCTCCCGTCTGATTAGTCGCAAATCGCCATCATCGCTAATATTCGCGCTGCCCAGGCTAAACTTTCATTGGTGTGAGGAGCCTTCCCAAAGTTTTACTCCTATCCACGCCGCTCACTATCGCCGATGCTGCGCAACCTCGACATCACGCAGTTCTAGGTTGCAGCTTCTCACCGAAAAGTTATTTCAATAAGGGCTTCTCACGAGAAACTATTTAAACAAGCCATTTACACAAACTTTCAGTACACGACGCTTGCTTGCTTACTGCCACCAGCTGAGCTCCCACGTAGAAACGCTATGCAATTAGCGATGCAGTGCTGAGCGACATCACTAATTTACGATATTCGGATTAAGAACGCAAGCTACAACCTCCAGTCATGCGTTGCGTTTTAAAAGGCTGTGTGGGAGAATTTCCAAAAGATGTAATTATACTACTTTTATTTTTTTCCGTCTTAATGCGACTTCGTTGCTCTACGTACGCTACTCAACTCTAGTTAGAATCTTTTCATGTTTTCACGTTGGCTCGGTTGATGTACTCGTCGATGGAACCAAAGTCTGTCAGTGTGTCTTATTTCCCAATATCCATAATTTCACAATATTTAAATTGTGATATTAGCAAAATTAAATCGGCAGAATTAAATCGTTCTCAATTTAATTCTACATTAAATTGAGATCGATTTAATTCTTCCGCGTTTGGATTCGTATTTTTTATATTTCCAAGCAAAGCTTTTTTATGTGTTGCTACTGGAACTTAGCTTCCAAAATCATTTCCATGCATAGTGCTATGGTTGCTACCTTGGCTTTCGAGTTTACTTTAGCCAAACCTTGACTGGAGCTTATGGCTTACCAAGCAAAGTGCTGTGGTGGCATTAATGTTATGAACTTGGCCTTTACTCACTATTGTTACAAAAATAATAATAATACTTGCCTTGAAGATTCCTGTTACCCGGAACTGGAATCCCTTAGGGAAGGAAAAATTAGGTTCGCACAAAACGACATTTTACATACATTTTACATTTTTTTTTACAACGTACATTTTTCTTGTACATTGATGGTTTGGCTAATTTTAGGTGACTTATGTATCTTATGGCCTTAAGTATTCTAGTATGTATGCCTATTAAGTATATTTAAATATAACATATATTTTCTTTTTTTTTGTAATAATATAATTTGGGTAACAGTACTTAATATAACAGTCAGTGTAATAATAATAATAATAAATGCTTCGTGTTTTATATAATAATGCATAATATAATATAATATAATATACAGTCGAACTTCCTTATAGTGAACTTCTATACAATGAAGTTCTCCTTATTATGAACTAAAATCAAGAACACAGCTTTTTCGTTCCACTTTCAACGTATTTTGATCTCCGTATAATGAATTTCCATACAGTGAATTTTTCTTTACAATGAACAAAATTTTGGAAACAAAAATACATTTTACGTGTGTTTTTGTCTCCATTTAGCTGAACTATTTTTTACACAGCTTTATTTTACACTTGTTGGCAACACTATTTATAAAGAAAATAAGTAATATTTTTGGGATTTCCAAAATATGAAAATGAAAACAAAAAAGTTAATGATTTGACTTTTAACATCAGTTGACCGAGTTGATCGAGCCCGATGAAGATATTCTAAGCAATGTTTTAGAAAGTCGTGGATTACAGCAGATTATATCAGATGACGATAAAGAGGAACTGGGTGGTGAAGTAATGCCAAATATTGATAAAACGTCACCTACATTAGAATACGTTTCCTCTTCAATTGATGTACTACGAACTTTTTTGGAGATGGAGAGCAACGTTCCGACAAATGTATTTAAATGTCTCAATGTAATTGAAGCTTTTATTGATAAAGAAAAATGGAAAAATGTAGTACAAAAATACCTGATTATTTTAAATAAATAAAAAACAAAAAAAAAATAGTTCTGTATAATGAAGTTTCTATATAATGAAATAATTGTCTGTCCCCGTGGAGATTCACTATAGGGAAGTTCGACTGTAATATATAATACAATAATATATGTTACTGTTGACGTCGATGTTGATGTTGACGTGTATGTACACCCCGTTATACCGATGTCTTCCTTTCAATTTGTTGTATAGGGATGCTGTTGCTGGGTAGCTGACTTTGTTGTAGTTATGTAGTAGGTGCTGTGGCCGAAACGGCCGCTGTTAACTTTCGCTTTCATTTCCATTGGTGCCCATTGTATTGATGATCAGATGTGTTTGTTCATTATTTGCAGAACCGGTTGTCCCACAATTTGGATCAATTATTGCTGGTTTGATACCTACTCCAAGTGGGAGATTAAAGAGAAAAGTTTGGCAGCATGATCATTTGATAAGTAATGTAAGCGCTGGTATTCTTACTTCACTTGTAGTTGCGTCGCATTTTTACATCGCCGCCACTTTCGGACTTATGTTATATTTTAATATAAACTTCTCCTTGGATTACAATTCTCCTTGGAAATAAGGGCAAATGAGGGAGTAACCGTAATTCAAACATCCGAAAGGATTGTGGATACGTTACCAACTTTAACAAATAAAGTGGAAACCGTTAGTTCGACATCGGAAGCGATCGGAACGTTTCCAACTTCAAGAGACTTTAAACATACGTTTGGAGAAACAGTTGATTCAGAGAAACCAATCAAATTGAGAGAGAAAAAACAAAATGTAAACTCAAAAGTTCCTTGGTCAATGTATAAGTTAGCAAATAACAATTCCATCTAACTGGAATCAAACCCAGATAAAGGATGTGTTCATCGAATTACCCTGCGCAGAGGCTATAAATGGAAAACTCATTTTGCTGGTAGATACAAGAGCAGATACAAGCCTGATAAAGAAGTGTGCGATAAAAGTAGGACATTTATAGAGTAAAATACAAAGGACATAAGCGGAGCCTTCGTAGGTTGTGTGACTACAGAAGAATCGACTACTATATGCCATAATGAGGTCCTTACGTTTAACGCTACACGTTGTCTCATTTAAACAATGAGTACCGGCAGACGGCATACTAGGAAGAGATAATATGTGGAACAAATCCGTTATAAGATACAATGCAAAAAAGTTGAACGCTCTTCAATGAAAAGAAAGAGGTTATTTTGAAATTACCAATAAAAACTATCGAACAGATAGAAGAGGAAGGTAAACAACATTATATACCAGTTGATGCAAGAACAATTACGATAGTACCATTAAAACTTCGTATAACATATAAGAATGTTGTAATTCATAAAGTCCAACAGGTGCAGATCAACCGCCAATAAACACAAAACAGTACAGATTACCGCAAATACATAGAGAAGAAATAAATAAGCAAGTAAACAAACTTTTAGATGATGGCATAACACATAGCACATCACCATGGAATTCACCGTTACTTTTAGTCCCCACGAAAATTGGCAAGGACGGGGAGAAAAAAATGGAGACTACACCTTTTTCATATGTACTTCAGAAAATTCCATTTATACTTCAGAATCTCCATTTGCACTTCAGAATCTCCATTTGCAGTTCAGAAAATTCCATTTATAATTCAGAACTTCCATTTGCACTTCAGAAAATTCCATTTATACTTCAGAATTTCCATTTGCACTTCAGAAAATTCCATTTATATTTTAGAAAATTCCATTTCCACTTCAGATAATTTAATTTGTACTTCAGAAAATTCCATTTGCACTTCAGAAAATGTAATTTGTACTTCAGAAAATTCCATTTGCACTTCAGAAAATTTTTAATATGTAGAAAGTATTTTATTCAGAATAAAAAACGGCTATCTGACGATAAGATATAATTTGTAAGTTTACAGATTTGAGCCAAATAATAAGATATCTCAGTTAATCCGAAAGTAACTACACCTTCATTATTTATTTATTATATACTATATACATATATTAAGATTAGTATATGTAAACGTAAATAATAATTATAAATCCAAGAAAATATCTTCAAGTTCCAACATTCATATCTTCCAAGCCGACTACAATCGTATTGAAGGTAAGTGCATGCTGCACCGCCCTTCCACAATCACCCTGTGTTACCGTCTCCTTAGCTCTATTTGTAGCATCCTCCAAATATTGAAGTCTTTGCTCTACTACGCCTGGACCACTGCACAGAGGAAGACCAATAGTGGATATAACATTTGTCTTCATTTTTGACCATATATTTTCGATTGGATTGAGCATAGGCGAATACGGGCCCAAGCGAAGTAGGGTGGCTTTTTCCTCATTTCCAAAATAATTTATCGCATCTTCTAAAGTTGAATGGCATGGTGCATTGTCGCATACAACAATAAGATGAGCCAGACGGTTACCTGCATCTATCCACATTTGTAACACTGAATGGAGACACTCAGTCGCATCTACAGCTTTGAATGAGCCCCTACGACGTGTTATGGACAGTACCCCGGAAGCAGAAATGGCTCCAATCAGATGTACGTTTCTACCTCTTGATGGAGGAAGGATCTGTATGGCTCTTGTACTAGCCCTTGAGCGGCCACGGAAGCGTCGACAATATAGATTGAAATTCGTCTCGTCGATATATAAAATCTGCTTGCCTGACTCAATATGTACATTCAAACTTCTTACATATTCTGCACGTTTTATTTTATTTTCAGCAGTATTCATATTGGCAACAGCATGGTGTACACTCTTCATCGTAAATACTCTGCCATTTAAATAATTTGAGATAGTTGTCAGACATACTTGTTTCTGGAACTGCTGCTGAATCCTAGCGGAAATCTGATTTAAAGTAATTGTTACCCAGTCATCCCCTCGATTCGCAGCATCAATCAATCTGCTTCGATCAACGGGCGAGTATTTTTCATACTTGGCACGTTCAACAACTGCAGTATCTGTTTGAAAAGGGAAATACGGGTTATGTTTAACCCTTAAACGGGCAACATCTCCGATTTGAATAAAAAAATTAATGTGGGCTATTTAGTCGCTCCTGAGAACAGTAGCATACTTAGTTTTTCTTAATTTTTTTATTTTATTGCTAAATTTTTACAAAAACTAGTTGATTCACATATGCATCACTGCCCGCCAGCGCATAAAAACCTGCTTGTACATGAAAAATATTTTTTTGTGTGTTTAATTTCTTTATTAGTTTTAATTTGTTTATTAATTATTTATTTCTTTTATTTTATAAGTAATGTAATATTATTTCAATAAATTAATATTAAATTTGGTTATTTTTATATAGAATGAATCTGTAAAAAGCAGTTTTTATCTATATTTATACATAAAGCTGTATTACATTTTGTACTTTTTATAAAGGTCTGTTCTAAACAGTTTGCATCGTGGGCGATTGCTTACCACTTCTGCAAAGTGGGATGTACCATCGTGACGTACGTCAATAGGCGGAATAGGTTGAGTTGTAATCGACTTTTTCCTTTTTGTGTCATGTTGGCTTGCAACCGATGGTGAAGAATGATTTGGATTTCTACCACGCTTGCCAGCAATATCAATTCGACACAAAATTTGTTCTAAGTCGAATCTAAAATCCGCCTGATTGTTTGTAATAACACCCTTTAATTGACATGCCTTTTTATATAGAAGCCAGGAGTTGATACAGGTCATATCCAAAAGGTGATGAAATATTCGTATGTACCATTTCCTCGATTTGATGGTGATCCTATAACTTCCAATGAAACTGTGCATCAGGTCTACTCCACCCATATGCTTATTGTAATCTCCGATTACATCGGGAAATTTTTTTTTCAGTTATTATCAAATTTTTTCTTTTCTAAAAGAGCCTTTCCATTTGATTTTTTGAGGGTACCCGAAATGTTTCAGTTGATGTGGGTGGTGAAGAGGGCTCGGCAGCAATGTCGTCAGTCTTATGATCATGAAGAAATAAATCATTCGTAATTTCGGTCAAATCCTCATCTGAGATCGGTATACGGTCAGTGTATTAACACTGTTTGAAGCAATTAGCTTCAATATTGCTGTCCGAATGGAATATGAGCCAAACTATATGCAATTTCTTCGGAGCTTAACCTTTTCCCAAAATATTTTTTATTTTTTCATAATTCACAACAGATGCACACTTCTAGAATTTCAAAATTGAAATGGCGGAAGAATTTTTATTCTTCACTTTTTATGCATATATGTACATATATATTGTATATTAAAAAAATGAAATAATATCCAATGAAATATGATTGACGGGGTAACCATTGTAATGGTCTTTGAAAAGGTCAGGTATTCCTTTCAATAGATCATAGAAATTTGCAAAAGGGTTATCTGTCTTTTTTTTAGCCCCATTAACGTTTCGAAACGGTTTACCATCATAAATTTTCTGACGAAAACTCATTACCTAAAGCCCTTTACCTTGATTTTAATTTATAACCACTATAATTAGTGTATTGGCACCCATAAATATATCATACTGCTTCATATTCTAAATGCAGTCGACAAAGGCACACTGAAGAAAAGTATGACGCTATGCGCACTGATGCGTATATGAATCGTCTTCATTTATTAACTCTGCTACTAAAGTATAATAATTTTATTAAAATTTTAAATGCAATTCGCTAAAATACACATCAATCTTGTAAATTTATAATTTTATATTTGGCGGTCCTCGATGGCGTGGAAGGTAACGCACTTGCCCTTCAACCTTGAGGACGGTGGTTCGAATCCCCATACGCATGGATGTTTAAATTGTGTTTGTTATCTTTCTCTCTCTCTACCTATCTATCCCCTCTATCCCCTTATCAGTCGATGGCCTTAGTTGCCAGTACTGTCCTATTTGTGTAGTAATTAATTACTGCATAATAATAATAATAATAATAATAATAATATATAATTTTATTGTAAGATTTTTCTGTATTTTGTACAAATAATTTTGGTTCAAACATTGCCAAAAATGATAAATTCGCAAAAAAATATTTTTTCAGTTTACCCGTGTTTTATATTTATTTATAATTTAACAGTAAACCAAAGAACGTAATAGAAGTTTTAATTGATTAATTTTAAGAGATTATGTCCAGTGATTATATTATTATTATATTATATTAACCTAGTGATTTTATAGAGCATTTTTAACCCGATTCATATATGCATCACTTCCCGTTTAAGGGTTAAAATTCTGTAAAGGCCAAATGGATAAGGATGTGCTTACCATCAATCGACCCTTTGCATATTGGACACAGTCCAGCAACAACCACCGAAATAGAGCACTTTTCGTGAAGCAAATGTTAACACGGCAAATGACACAATTATCTTGGACTTGCATTTTAAAAATACTTAAGTTTTCTTTCCTTCGCTTTTTTAAATGAAATTATTTTTATTAGTAAAAGCGAAAGTAAAGAAAATGTTTTCGTAGACTACGCGATTTTCCCTTAAAATATACAGTTGAAATATATGGTCAAAAATTAAGACAAATGTTAAATCCACTATTGGTCTTCCTCTGTGCAGTGGTCCAGGCGTAGTTGAGCAAAGACTTCAATATTTGGAGGATGCTATAGATAGAGCTAAGGAGACGGTAACACAGGGTGATTGTGGAAGGGCGGTGCAGCATGCACTTACCTTCAATACGAGTGTACTCGGCTTGGAAGATATGAATGTTGGAACTTGAAGATATTTTCTAGGATTTATAATTATATACTACATAATAAATAAATAATGAAGGAGTAGTTACTTTCGGATTAACTGAGATATCATATTATTTGGCTCAAATCTGTAAACTTACAAAATATTTCTTATCGTCAAATAGCCATTTTTCATTCTGAATAAAATACTTTCTACGTATTAAAAATTTTCTGAAGTGCAAATGGAATTGTCTGAAGTGCAAATGGAATTTTCTGAAGTACAAATTAAATTTTCTGAAGTGCAAATGGAATTTTCTAAAGTATAAATTAAATTTTCTGAAGTGCAAATGGAAATTCTGATATATAAATGGAATTTTCTGAAGCGAGATTCTGAAATATAAATGGAATTTTCTGAAATCTAAATGGAAATTTCCGAAGTACATGTGAAAAAGGTGTAGTAATAGATTATAGTAAAATAAATGAAGCTAAGCTATCAAGCAAGTTTTTCCCATTCCTTTTATTGACCAAAATTTTAGAGCAATTAGGCCATTGCAGATGTTTTACAACGCTAGATTTGGCAAGCGGACATCACCAAGTTTTAGTCGATGACAGGGCCAAGAGGAAAACAGCATTCAGTACAGGACTAAGAAATTTGGAATTCAATAGAATGCCATTTGGGCTAACAGGTGCCCCAGCAACGTTCCAAAGGATAATGAATCATATCCTCAGCGGTCTACAAGGCATAGACTGTTTTTATACCCTACACACGAAGTGATGAGGGTATATTCACTTTGTGCTTCCGTTTGTAACACATTAAAGAAGGCGTGACAGGTATACAAAAGTATATATATTCTTGATCAGCATCACCTCCAGTCGATTTAGCCCTGTCCGTCCGTCTGTCTGTCTACCTGTGGAAATCACGATTACAAGATCGAATGTTCATCAAACTTGGCACTAATATTGTCTATCAATACTTAGCACTAAATTGTCTGTCAATATCAATAAAATGGGCAAAATCGGACCATTACCACGCCTACTTTTTATGTTGAATACAAATTAAT
Organism: Myopa tessellatipennis; assembly: GCA_943737955.2. Classification (NCBI taxonomy): domain Eukaryota; kingdom Metazoa; phylum Arthropoda; class Insecta; order Diptera; family Conopidae; genus Myopa; species Myopa tessellatipennis. Next base: position 8,573,887 of record OX031317.1, read on the forward strand.
CCATGCTTATAGGTCAATTTTTCAGCTTGTAGATCGAATTCGGGGTTGAAGTTTTGTCAGAAGTCCACTGTCTATGATCAAAAAAGACTACCACTGGCATAACAGGCTATTTGAGATTGAGAAGAAAAAAAATTAGACCATTGCCACGCCTAATTTTTAAGTAAACGTGTGCAGGGTATATGAATTTCGGCCAGGCCGAAGTTAACACTCTTTCTGGTTTTTTATTCATATGATATAGTTATCTACGGTAGAAATTTTAAACACGAAGAAAGTTTATGTTCAGTATTACAAGAATTACGGCAGCACAATTTAAAACTAAATACGGGGAAGTGCAGATATTTGAGATAGGAAATAGTTTACGTAAGACACAAATGCGCGGAAAATGGTGCTTTACGAGACCCCTACAAGGTAGAATGTGTAAAGAACATAGGAGTGCCGAGAAACAAAAAAAAAGTACAAGCATTTCTGGGAATAATAAATTATTATAGAAACTTCACAGCTAAGATATCACAACCAATTAACAAATTATTACGTAAAGACGCAAAATCTGGACAGAAGACTGAATTTGAATGATTAATAGAAGCAGTCATGACACCACCAGTGTTGGCATATCCAGATTTCTCAAAAGAATTTCTTTTAACTACCGACGCAAGCAATGAAGCGTTAGGCGCGGTTCTTTCTCAAGGAACGTAGGCGGTCAGAATTTTATAACTTTTGATCAGATTAAGATATTTTAATGCAGTTTTTTGCAAATGTAAGAAAAAACATCTTTACGTAGACTTAAGTGCAAAATATCTCTGTGTTTTTTCTATAATTTAAAAAAATTTCCAAAGTTAAAGGTGGTGTAATCAAAGTCGCGTCACAAAAATAACCTTTTTAACTTAGTTGTAGACTTCATTTGTAGACTTGCATTATTAAGAATGTCATTTAAAATTGATGGTCTATATTGAAGTGCCATATACCAAATTAAAGGTAATGAAACGGACCTTTTAAATTAATGGAAATTCTTATATATTAAGTATATCGAATATTATTCACGTATTTCTTTAAGAAAACGTTTTTTGTGATTATTTATGACCTTTTTTACATAATCTGCATTAGTTACTTATATGGATCAATTATTAAAAATATTTATATACAGTTCGGCCAGGCCGAAGTTAACACTCTTTCTGGTTTTTTATTCATATGATATAGTTATCTACGTTAGAAATTTTAAACACGAAGAAAGGTTATGTTCAGTATTACAAGAATTACGGCAGCACAATTTAAAACTAAATACGGGGAAGTGCAGATATTTGAGATAGGAAATAGTTTACGTAAGACACAAATGCGCGGAAAATGGCGCTTTACGAGACCCCTACAAGGTAGAATGTGTAAAGAACATAGGAGTGCCGAGAAACAAAAAAAAAGTACAAGCATTTCTGGGAATAATAAATTATTATAGAAACTTCACAGCTAAGATATCACAACCAATTAACAAATTATTACGTAAAGACGCAAAATCTGGACAGAAGACTGAATTTGAATGATTAATAGAAGCAGTCATGTCACCACCAGTGTTGGCATATCCAGATTTCTCAAAAGAATTTCTTTTAACTACCGACGCAAGCAATGAAGCGTTAGGCGCGGTTCTTTCTCAAGGAACGTAGGCGGTCAGAATTTTGTAACTTTTGATCAGATTAAGATATTTTAATGCAGTTTTTTGCAAATGTAAGAAAAAACATCTTTACGTAGACTTAAGTGCAAAATATCTCAGTGTTTTTTCTATAATTTAAAAAAATTTCCAAAGTTAAAGGTGGTGTAATCAAAGTCGCGTCACAAAAATAACCTTTTTAACTTAGTTGTAGACTTCATTTGTAGACTTGCATTATTAAGAATGTCATTTAAAATTGATGGTCTATATTGAAGTGCCATATACCAAATTAAAGGTAATGAAACGGACCTTTTAAATTAATGGAAATTCTTATATATTAAGTATATCGAATATTATTCACGTATTTCTTTAAGAAAACGTTTTTTGTGATTATTTATGACCTTTTTTACATAATCTGCATTAGTTACTTATATGGATCAATTATTAAAAATATTTATATACAGTTCAAAAGCAAATGACATTACCTTTCTTTTGATACCCATGACGCTAGGGTACACACAGTAGTTTTGTATATATACATATGCCGATTTTAGATTTCAACACGCCCTCACGCCCACATTAATCCGAGCAAAGTTGTTTTTTTTCACCATTCGGATTTTCTCGCAATTCTACATATCTGGTTAAAAAAAGAAACAAGATCGGGGCTAATGGGCTAAACTAGATTTATGCCGAAACTTGTGTACTTTTTATGAATAAGACACAATTCTGGTATTTAAACATTGCTAATATAAGAACACCAGGTATTTTTTTCATTTTTATGATCGTTTATTTATTTAAACATACTCCTATTTAAGTTATATAAGATTTTATCGAAAACGTTAATTTTCGAGAAAAAAGCAATTTAAGATTTTTAATACTTTTTCCAATTCATAATTTTTTTTCTAAGTAAAATGCATAATTAAGACATGCAATTATCCCAATAATAAGAAAGTAGGGAACCTTAGCTTTCTTTAGAAATTTATTTCATTGGGATCGGTGCAAGGTTTTCGATAAATCTTATATAACATAAATGGAGGGTACCCTTTCTAACGGTGATGAAATATTCGTATGTACCATTTCCTCGATTTGATGGTGATCCTTTAACTTCCAATTAAACTGTGCATCAGGTCTACTCCACCCATATGCTTATTGTAATCTCCGATTACATCGGGAAATTTTTTTTTCAGTTATTATCAAATTTTTTCTTTTCTAAAAGAGCCTTTCCATTTGATTTTTTGAGGGTACCCGAAATGTTTCAGTTGATGTGGGTGGTGAAGAGGGCTCGGCAGCAATGTCGTCAGTCTTATGATCATGAAGAAATAAATCATTCGTAATTTCGGTCAAATCCTCATCTGAGATCGGTATACGGTCAGTGTATTAACACTGTTTGAAGCAATTAACATTGAAGCAATTAGCTTCAATATTGCTGTCCGAATGAAATATGAGCCAAAATATATGCAATTTCTTCGGAGCTTAACCTTTTCCCAACATATTTTTTTATTTTTTCATAATTCACAACAGATGCACACTTCTAGAATTTCAAAATTGAAATGGCGGAAGAATTTTTATTCTTCGCTTTTTATGCATATATGTACATATATATTGTATATTCAAAAAATGAAATAATATCCAATGAAATATGATTGACGGGGTAACCATTGTAATGGTCTTTGAAAAGGTCAGGTATTCCTTTCAATAGATCATAGAAATTTGCAAAAGGGTTATCTGTCCTTTTTTTAGCCCCATTAACGTTTCGAAACGGTTTACCATCATAAATTTTCTGACGAAAACTCATTACCTAAAGCCCTTTACCTTGATTTCAATTTATAACCACTATAATTAGTGTATTGGCACCCATAAATATATCATACTCCTTCATATTCTAAATGCAGTCGACAAAGGTACACTGAAGAAAAGTATGACGCTATGCGCACTGATGCGTATATGACGTCTTCATTTATTACCGCTGCTACTAAAGTATAATAATTTTATTAAAATTTTAAATGCAATTCGCTAAAATACACGTCAATCTTGTAAATTTATAATTTTATTGTAAGATTTTTCTGTATTTTGTACAAATAATTTTGGTTCAAACATTGCCAAAAATGATAAATTCGCAAAAAAATATTTTTTCAGTTTACCCGTCTTTTATATTTATTTATAATTTAACAGTAAACCAAAGAACGTATTAGAAGTTTTAATTGATTAATTTTAAGAGATTATGTCCAGTGATTATGTTATTATTATATTATATTAACCTAGTGATTTTATAGAGCATTTTTAAGACGATTCATATATGCATCAATTCCCGTTTAAGGGTTAAAATTCTGTAAAGGCCAAATGGATACGGATGTGCTTACCATCAATCGACCCTTTGCATATTGGACACAGTCCAGCAACAACCACCGAATTAGAGCACTTTTCGTGAAGCAAATGTTAACACGGCAAATGACACAATTATCTTGGACTTGCATTTTAAAAATACTTAAGTTTTCTTTCCTTCGCTTTTTTAAATGAAATTATTTTTATTAATAAAAGCGAAAGTAAAGAAAATGTAGACTACGCGATTTTCCCTTAAAATATACAGTTATATATAATATTAAATTATACAGTTATATAAAATATATGGTCAAAAATTAAGACAAATGTTAAATCCACTATTGGTCTTCCTCTGTGCAGTGGTCCAGGCGTAGTTGAGCAAAGACTTCAATATTTGGAGGATGCTATAGATAGAGCTAAGGAGACGGTAACACAGGGTCATTGTGGAAGGGCGGTGCAGCATGCATTTACCTTCAATACGAGTGTACTCGGCTTGGAAGAATGTTGGAACTTGAAGATATTTTCTAGGATTTATAATTATATACTACATAATAAATAAATAATGAAGGAGTAGTTACTTTCGGATTAACTGAGATATCTTATTATTTGGCTCAAATCTGTAAACTTACAAAATATTTCTTATCGTCAGATAGCCATTTTTCATTCTGAATAAAATACTTTCTACGTATTAAAAATTTTCTGAAGTGCAAATGGAATTTTCTGAAGTTCAAATTAAATTTTCTGAAGTGCAAATGGAATTGTCTGAAGTGCAAATGGAATTTTCTGAAGTACAAATTAAATTTTCTGAAGTGCAAATGGAATTTTCTAAAGTATAAATGAAATTTTCTGAAGTGCAAATGGAAATTCTGAAATATAAATGGAATTTTCTGAAGCGAGATTCTGAAATATAAATGGAATTTTCTGAAATCTAAATGGAAATTTCCGAAGTACATGTGAAAAAGGTGTAGTAATAGATTATAGTAAAATAAATGAAGCTAAGCTATCAAGCAAGTTTTTCCCATTCCTTTTATTGACCAAAATTTTAGAGCAATTAGGCCATTGCAGATGTTTTACAACGCTAGATTTGGCAAGCGGACATCACCAAGTTTTAGTCGATGACAGGGCCAAGAGGAAAACAGCATTCAGTACAGGACTAAGAAATTTGGAATTCAATAGAATGCCATTTGGGCTAACAGGTGCCCCAACAACGTTCCAAAGCATAATGAATCATATCCTCAGCGGTCTACAAGGCATAGACTGTTTTTATACCCTACACACGAAGTGATGAGGGTATATTCACTTTGTGCTTCCGTTTGTAACACATTAAAGAAGGCGTGACAGGTATACAAAAGTATATATATTCTTGATCAGCATCACCTCCAGTCGATTTAGCCCTGTCCGTCCGTCTGTCTGTCTACCTGTGGAAATCACGATTACAAGATCGAATGTTCATCAAACTTGGCACTAATATTGTCTATCAATACAAACTCATTGGTATTGAAAATGGGCAAAATCGGACCATTTCCACGCCTACTTTTTATGTTGAATACAAATTAATCCATGCTTATAGGTAAATTTTTCAGCTTGTAGAACGAATTTGGGGTTGAAGTTTTGTCCAGAAGTCCACTGTCTATGATCAAAAAAGACTACCACTGGCATAACAGGCTATTTGAGATTGAGAAGAAAAAAAATTAGACCATTGCCACGCCTAATTTTTAAGTAAACGTGTGCAGGGTATATGAATTTCGGCCAGGCCGAAGTTAACACTCTTTCTGGTTTTTTATTCATATGATATAGTTATCTACGGTAGAAATTTTAAACACGAAGAAAGGTTATGTTCAGTATTACAAGAATTACGGCAGCACAATTTAAAACTAAATACAGGGAAGTGCAGATATTTGAGATAGGAAATAGTTTACGTAGGACACAAATGCGCGGAAAATGGTGCTTTACGAGACCCCTACAAGGTAGAATGTGTAAAGAACATAGGAGTGCCGAGAAACAAAAAAAAAAGTACAAGCATTTCTGGGAATAATAAATTATTATAGAAACTTCACAGCTAAGATATCACAACCAATTAACAAATTATTACGTAAAGACGCAAAATCTGGACAGAAGACTGAATTTGAATGATTAATAGAAGCAGTCATGTCACCACCAGTGTTGGCATATCCAGATTTCTCAAAAGAATTTCTTTTAACTACCGACGCAAGCAATGAAGCGTTAGGCGCGGTTCTTTCTCAAGGAACGTAGGCGGTCAGAATTTTGTAACTTTTGATCAGATTAAGATATTTTAATGCAGTTTTTTGCAAATGTAAGAAAAAACATCTTTACGTAGACTTAAGTGCAAAATATTTCAGTGTTTTTTCTATATTTTAAAAAAATGTCCAAAGTTAAAGGTGGTGTAATCAAAGTCGTGTCACAAAAATAACCTTTTTAACTTAGTTGTAGACTTCATTTGTAGACTTGCATTATTAAGAATGTCTTTTAAAATTGATGGTCTATATTGAAGTGCCATATACCAAATTAAAGGTAATGAAACGGCCCTTTTAAATTAATGGAAATTCTTATATATTAAGTATATCGAATATTATTCACGTATTTCTTTAAGAAAACGTTTTTTGTGATTATTTATGACCTTTTTTACATAATCTGCATTAGTTACTTATATGGATCAATTTTTAAAAATATTTATATACAGTTCAAAAGCAAATGACATTACCTTTCTTTTGATACCCATGACGCTAGGGTACACACAGTAGTTTTGTATATATACGTATGCCGATTTTAGATTTCAACACGCCCTCTCGCCCACATTAATCCGAGCAAAGTTGTTTTTTTTTCACCATTCGGATTTTCTCGCAATTCTACATATCTGGTTAAAAAAAGAAACAAGATCGGGGCTAATGGGCTAAACTAGATTTATGCCGAAACTTGTGTACCTTTTATGAATAAGACACAATTCTGGTATTTAAACATTGCTAATATAAGAACACCAGGTATTTTTTCATTTTTATGATCGTTTATTTATTTAAACATACTCCTATTTAAGTTATATAAGATTTTATCGAAAACGTTAATTTTCGAGAAAAAAGCAATTTAAGATTTTTAGTACTTTTTCCAATTCATTATTTTTTTTCTAAGTAAAATGCATAATTAAGACATGCAATTATCCCAATAATAAGAAAGTAGGGAACCTTAGCTTTCTATAGAAATTTATTTCATTAGGATCGGTGCAAGGTTTTCGATAAATCTTATATAACATAAATGGAGGGTACCCTTTCTAACGGCACCTACGACATTAAATTTCGAAGTTCAAAAGGCTATAAAACCGGAATCGGAAGTGACCATCCCTTTTTGGGGTTGTTGTTTTGGTCAGCGCCAAAAACAACAACACTATTGGGCATTTTGTACGGTGCCCGAATTGTTCCAAAACGAGGATAAGCATGTGTGTTTATCAAAATACGTAGAATACGGAAGGATGATGTTTATTTTATTATCTCCAGACGAGTGCTCTACCAATGAGCTATAGTCTTGCGAATTGTATTGAGTAGTTTTCGATTTATTAATTTAATTTGCATTACTTTGCAGTGTTTTTGCGGTTAAATCCTGTTTTTCCAGAGGTTTAAATGCACTTATTCCATTTATCATTTGTTTTTCTCTAGAAAAACTCTTTATTGTGCCAAAAAACAGTATACTCACTTTTGCAAATTTTCTGGTTTTCCCCAACCTTTTTCAAAAAATCTAGTTACTAACATTTTACGATATAAACTATCTAATTTGCTAGGAGGCATTCCTTTTGATATTATTCGATAACAACGCGATACGTAATTCAAAATTTTATAATTATTTGTACTACTATTCACATAAAATAACAAATTGCTTACCCTCTGAGCAGGGTGATTCGAAAATTTTGAAACTCCTACAAATAAAAGGAGGAAATTTGATTAGTTTAAAAGAGATATAAATTGGCTTAAACCTATTGTTGCGAACAGTCTAAAATTATGTTGATGTTGTTGTTGGTGCTGATTTTGCAACAACAACCAAATTTATTTGTGGCTTCCCCTACTTTACGAGTTATAGCCATTGAAATTTCAGAGCTTGTATCTCCTTAACAGTTGCATAGGTAACACAAAGTGTTTTGCATTTAAGTTATTTTCAGTTTTAAAATGCCTTACCTTCTGAAATCATGCACCGATCCTGATGAGAAAAGTATACTTAGAAAGTATACTTAAATGACTATACTTTCTTATTATTGTGATAACTATGTATGTACGTTAATTATACCTCTTACTGAGACAAAAGTTAATTCATGGAAAAAATAGTACAAACAAATTTTTATTTCCGTTTATCTCGAAAATTAAAAAATGTTTGATAAAATATTATTTATTAAATATGTATATAATATCTTAATACAAAATAAACGAGATTTGATTTGCAGTTGTCAAGATTAGCATGATTCCAATACAGGTCGACCAAAACCGATTATAAATGTTTTGTTTTTGGTTGTTTTTTATTGCTTGTTACATGCGAAATATGTAATACCGAAAGTACATGTGCAGATAATGGTGAGTGTCACACTGGGCATCTATGCGCCAGACTCACACGCTCTGATTGGTTGATAGCAAAAAGTGGAACAGCTTTCGATCCACGTTCGCCTCAATGTTAGGCCCATATTACATTGCAAACAGTTGTTCGATCAAACAGTCACATTGTTATTGTTTTCTGTATAAAGCTGTCAACTCTCAGTTCATCCGTGAGAGAATGAAAACGGATGAACTGTTGGCACAACAAATACTCTGTTTGCAGGCGATGCGTGCAAACTACAAACAGAACAGAGTTGTTGTGTGGTGTAATAAAAAAGTATGCATGTTTTGGAGTGAAAAAGCTGCACTTATGCCGGAAAAAGGAGGATTGCGTGAAAATAATTGCACAAAGCAACTCTAATTATGTATATATACTACGGAAAGTGTTTGACTGTTTGTGTTTCCAATGTAACATAGCAAGCAAACAGATTTGACGGGAGAGTAAAATAGTTCGTTTCTTTGGACTGTTTGATCGAACAACTGTTTGCAATGTAATATGGGCCTTAGCGCTAAAAATATGGCTGTCTCACGAGCATCAAACACTAACACATGTATACAAACTCGAAGCACGGTCAGAAAATTTTTCTTATCTGTTGCCTTCTCATTTCTGTTTTGTTATGCGTAGCAGCCACAGCAAGGGCTTCCCTTAAGAAAACATGCAAGCCGGTAGAAATAAAAATTGTATGGAATGGAAAATGTTTTCATGTTTTTTTCTTACTTTACTGTTTTTGTTTTAAATTTTATTGTATTATGTAATTATTATTATTATTATTATTATTAGCTATAGACACTTATTTCTTAAATATGAAAATATTCCGCATTCTTATTTAAAAAAATTACTCAAAATATTGATCAATTGATCCAAAAGAATATTCTGGAAAGAAAGGATACATTTCTTAGAATTATAAATAAAAACAAAGATGTATAGAAAGGTTGCAATTTCTCTTTCTGTCTTTCTGTCAACCTTTAAAACATGTTTATTTAGCAACATGGAAATTCCTTTAAGAAAGGAGGCTGGCGAACAGGTAAAAAATAGTTGATGGTCATCACAACATTACTTTACATTCGAATAATGCGAACTCATGCAGGTGGAATATACGGTAGGTTAGACAGAGGGTACGTAAAGTACAACATATCTGATGCTACTGACACGTCAAATAAATCACTGCGCACAGTGCTTTCGTTGAAATGAAAGCGCTTACAAACACATCTCAACCGGTTGCACGTACACGAGTTTGAGGACGAGTACAATTTTTTGTAGTGTGACAGGGTGCAACGTAAACAGCTTTTTCTGAGGCGGCCTCAAGATGTCCAATGTGACACCCACCAATAAGCATAAAGGAATATGCTACCATTTAAATTTCACGGGTGATAATCCGAGAAAATGCAAACATGTTTGAAAACAAGATTACTCATTCCGGTATAGTTATTTTTTGACAAAAGACCGGCACGTCACTCACGGAACGAAAAAACAATGGAAATCAAGAATTATAGATATGTGCCATGTTACATTGCAATTTTTTGATTGCTGCAAATTGGAATATTTTACTCTCTCAACAATTTTTTATTTGCTGGTATGTTAGTGCCATGTTACAGTGCAATTTTTTTATTGTTTCAGTTTGTTCTTTGTTTTTGTTTTCTGTACAAAACTGTCAACGCCAAGTTCATCCGTGAGAGGAAGAGAGCTACGAAACCCGCAATCAAAAAATTTGCCGTCGACAACTCCAAATTTCAATCAAAACGGTGTTGTTGTGTGGCGTAATAAAAAAGTGTGCACATTTTGGAGTAAAAAAGATTCACTTTTACCAGAAAAAGTAATTTTGGGTGAAAATAATTGCTCAAAGCAACTCTTTATATCTGCAACCAATTCCATCGAAGTAAAAATTTACTCCGTTGGCTGCGATTGCTTATTATTTTTCGTGCTTTGAACAAAATGTTTAGCGTTTGTTAATAATTTAAGTAGAATTTCCTCTAATTCTTTAATTGTTTGCATTGTTTATCACTTTTGATATTTGTAATGCCTGCAAAAATCGCAAATCGGTATGAAATACTACGCATTATGAATTTTATTATGAATAACTTATATAATTATATAATTACTAATAACTTAAAACTGCCATAATATATAATCGCGCGATTTTTCATAAAAATTTTTTAATTTAAAATGTTTTTCACTAGAGCGGCGCAGGCAAAATTGTTATTGAAATTTTGAAAAGTAAAGCTAAAGTAATGAAATACAATAGTAAGTATAACATATTATATACCATTTTAAAGGTAGAAGAACAAGCTTTCCATAACTGTAATTTATTTTATGCCTTAATGTGTCCGTTTGGAAGAAAAAAATTGTTGTTCCAAGGTCAACTTGTCACATTTTTCTAAAAATCAATATAACTCCTTCACAGCCATGTTATGGGTAAAAATGTGTATTACATAAATGAAAGGTATTCAAAATACCTTTCCAACAGTGCTTTGTTTGTTCCGCTAGCTCACTTAGTTTACGAGATAAGTGCCTTTTATTAGTACATTTATTTGACCTTCAAACGGTCATAAATCCAAGATGGCTGACCAGCCCCTGATAAAAACCATACAGTTCCGTTCCTGATGGTCCCAACTAACGGTAAAAAAAAGGAAAAAAAAATCTGAGCTTGGCAGCTATTCTGCATTTATGCCCACAGCTTTATTACTAATTATTTTTTTGGGTTTTAAGTAAACATTAATAGAAAAACTACTACTTTCCATTTATAAGTTCTAGAGGTTTTGACGATTTCTAGGCTGTTTGGAAATATTAAAAAGTAATGTAAACTTATTTATTTTTGTAATTTTTCATTTCTCTATTATTTAAATTAAAATGTGTTAACACAAATAAATTTACAATTTATTTATTTAAATTAATATTAATTAAACATAAACAAATTCTCAATTCAGGCATTTAAAATTAAATTCGTTTAAATTAAAGACCAACAGAAGTTAAGTCACAATTCAGTAAATATTAAACTAAATCAAAGATCAATATTCAACAAAACATGTTGAGTTCGTTGGCATCTCTTTCGGCTAAAAATACGCGTGGTAGGTTAAAAACAGCTGACTAAATTTGTGAAATGAGTAATTTTTATGAATTTTAACTTCGTTTTACTTGCAAAATATTCAATATTGTGCAACTATAAGACTTAAAAAGGTTTCATGTACATTTCTAGAAGCGTGCGTTGCTTTTCAAACTGGCTCCTTGGTCTTTTTTACGTATTTGAAAAATCATATTTCTGGCTTATTGCTGTGAAGAAGAACAAGAGTGGCATTCCTCTCTCAAAATATTTTGTAAACAAATTCCCGGACTGTCAAAATTTGTTCCCGAACTGTCAAAATTACATGCGTTTTGTTTTTGTAATCTACGACACCCAAGCCTGATTTCACCAACACATTCAAAGCGAAAAAAGAGTTTCCAGTCTTGTAGTCTTTGGTTCATCGGCTCTCTTTCTCTCACGGATGAACTCGGCATTGACAGTTTTGTACAGAAAACAAAAACAAAGAACAAATTGAAACAATCAAAAACTTGCAATGTAACATGGCACGTGTTCCCTGGTACTGTTATCTTTTGACAATTCCCTGTGACGTTACAACTATATGGTAAATTTTTTTAAGTTGCTACACATCGGTTTTTTGCATCTAGCATCTAGATGAAGAATTTCAAACCAGAAAGAGTGTTAACGGACTTCATAGGATATGATTATTGCACTTAATGCAAGGTTGATAAAGAAAAGGTTGCGCTACGCGCAGGTCTATTATCTTTTTCGTTTGACAGCCAAGTCAAAAAGTAATCGTATTGACAGAAATGTTTGTGAATGAATACAAGCAATGAAGTGCTCAGGGAAATTTTGCAATAATGTTAAAGGAAAAGTTAGTGGTAAGAGTTTTTTATACTTGCCATCAGATGTTCGGTTATCAAAACTTTGGTCAGTTTTGCCAGCGAAATAAAGAATTCAAAAACAAACATGCAGGCATCTGTGAGGATCGTTTGAATGTAAATTGTTTTGGAAACGAGTTGCAAATTAATATGGGTAAGTAAATTTATCATAGTTTTTTTAAGTTTTAGATTTAGACAAAAGATTATTACCACAGAATAAATAGTATACAGAAGTTGCATCTCATACAAAGCAAATTCTAGGGTTCCAATATTGGCACCCTATTGAACAGAGAGTAATCGTGCAATCGTTTTTCTCTCGGCTATTCACATATACACGACAGCACTCGTCGTTTTTTCACACCGACATTAGCGATCGTTCCTTTAAAGAGCAGTCAGTCGACGTACAAACTTCAAACAAGCAACATCGTACTTCGCTTTTTTATGTATGCACTGTGAAAAATATTTAATAAGGAATGGGAGAATCACTTTTTGTTTTTTGAAAATAATCTAGGCGAAACACAATGTCTGATTTGTTGATCAATATTAACTACAATATCATTCCCATTAATGTTTATGGTTATTTTTCCTTTTTTTTATTGGTGCCCCGCCCGTGCTTCCATCTTCTCAGTGTACCTCAGAAAGAGATTTCTTTCGCAAAACAAGCTCTCTCGAAGCTTCACATGTTTTTTGATCTTCCCCTCAGCTCTTCCGCCCGTAGGAAGTTTGAGTTAATAAAAAAGAATTGCTTGGGATTTGAACCAGTACGAAAAGAATCATGATTCTGCTCATGGATGAAATGGCGTTTATAAGGGAATTGCGATGCAATTCCAAACTAGATTTAGTGGATGGGTTTGAGAAAAATGCGGTTGAAGGGACAAACCAATCAATGTTTTCCAACTGGGCGCTTACATTTAATTATTTTGTTTCCAAAAATGGACTTTCTGCCAATATACTAAAAAAGATCATTTTACGAAATTTAGAATTTTTGAACAGTTTTGGCATCATAGTTAAAGTTGTAACTTGTAACCAAATGTCCTCTAACAGGAATTGGGAGATACTTTCGAAATACCCTATTTTGTGTATAATGACAGTAAAATTTTCTTTCAAAATGAAATACCGCCGCTGTTGATTCAAAGTGCCGGCAATATTTAATTTTTCTCTAGTAATTTTTTACTAGAGCACTACAATTAACCAGTAACTCCTGTTAATACTGCACATAGCTATGCAATGTAAAATATAAAACTTTCAAGGGAAGAAAACCAAAATACAGAAATCAAAAGCTTGAAACAAAATTTTGTCAACACCACGTTAATTCACGATGCAGTCTAGCAAAACAGATGTACGCACACATAAACGTTTTATGCTTGCTCTCTCGTTGCTTCTCTTTGTTCACGTTTGCTCTCTCGTTATTTGATCTCCCCTCAATTGTTCCGACCGCACCATAAAGCGAAAAAGCATCAAAGGCCGAGATGCGACTTCTGTATATTATTTATTCTGTGTTATTACGAAGTCCACTGAGAAATTCTTGAAAAGTAATTCGTAAATTGAAGGAAACATCTTTTCATGCCAAGACAAAACTTGAGTACGATTTAAAAATAAGAGCGCTTTCGCAAAACTGAATATGCTAGGGAGAACATGGAATGCAAGCTAAAAACCAAATACACGAAGTTCATGTAAATTGGACGAAGACATTGCAGTCAATAACGCTTTACTCTACAAGAACAAAAGCGTTTAAACTGATATACAAAAATGGTTTTCGACTTCCAGCTGTACGAACGCTACAAAAATGGCAAGAAGGATTCACATATCCTACATAGAAAGAAATAATTCAATGAGATAAACGTTACCACCAATCTATAACTCGATTTTTCTCTAAAACCAAAGCGTTGTTATTAAAATACTGCCTTATTAAAATGAAAGGCCTTTCCAACGATACCAGTAACATGCAAGTGTGTTGTATAGTTTAAGAGATATACTCTCGGAATATCCAAATTTCAAAAGGATGTAACTCCGAAAACATACGAGACCGACCAGAACTCTTGTATTTTGTGGAGTTACCGTATAAAACCACAACAACAAAAAAGCAACAACAAAATTGGAGAGTTCGAGCAACAACAACCGTTAAGCTGTTCCAACTTTTGTTCATATCACTTTTCAACTTTGGCATATGTATCTTGTGTAGTTACTAGTGATTTTAAGAATACTTTGTGACGTACATGCGCAGAACGAGACCATTTTTTTTTTGTACTTGCGCAACCTTCTATTTTATCAACCTTACATTTACTTCGTAGCCGTTGTTAGATATACATGGTAGCAGATTTTCAATGTTCACCGTTATTGAAAAGCGAGAGCTTGTTCCTGATCACCGTGATCTTAAAATGCGATTTCTAAACTCTTATTGTATAAGCACATCGAACAGCGTCATCGTCAAAAAATAATTTACTGTTCAAACTTTGTTTGATATGTAAACCAACAAAACCACATTTCCGAACAAAAAGATGCAACAATTTTGCTGAAGAAAAAACGAATAGCAGAAACGGCGGTCATGATGTAAACAAATTTTGAAGAGCGTCTAGCGCAAAGAATATGTAATAATATAGAAGACGCATGACTCAAAATTTCAAATTTTTCAAAACAGTTGCGGTCGGTCGCAGGCAGCGGGTGTAAGCAAATGAGTGAAAACAGCTTCACTACTCGCGAAGTTACTCTCTTTGCCATGCTTCGGTTTTCTCAGCGCTGAGAACAAAGCAAAATTGAATGATCTCCTAATGAGTGATGGGTACGGAAGATCTTTTTAATGAGTATGAAGGGAGCGAAAGATCGACTTTGCTTCTGTTATTTTGCACTAACAATGCAAGCAAATATGTGTAAGAAGAGATAATCGATCTAGCATTCGTATGCCACACAAAGTGTGAAAGAAAGAAACGATCAATTTGTGGAGTACAGCGGGCGATGAGAAGAGCGGTGCGATTCGTCTGGATTTCTTTTAAATTTTGCATTTTAAGCTTTTTGGAAGATATTTTGCTTTTCCTAGCTTTGTTCTGCTTCTTCTTCGATGTCCAAGCTATGTAAAGCACTGGCATGATCTACGTTGCGAGCATAGCGTGCTGTTAAGGAATTTGTATAGGCAGAAGATTTAAGAAGAAGAATACTTTAGTCGGCATATCAACGAATTTAATACCTTATACGAGTAAAACTAAAAAGTTAATGGAAGCAAAAATAAAAAATGAAGGAGAGGAAATATTTCAGAGAAAATATTTATATTATGTAGCAATGCTGTAAGTAATGCTGATAAAGAATATATATACTTTTGTATGCCTGTCACGCCTCCTTTAATGCGTTACAAGCGGAAGCACAAAGTGAATATACCATCATCACTTCGTGTGTAGGGTATAAAAACAGCCTTAAGAAATTTTGCATTGCAAGAGCATGGGAATGAAACAAAGCATGGTTTCATTAACGATTTGACAATCGAGCGATATGGATGTGTATAAGACGAAATTAAGTGCTGGATCCAAATGCATTGTTTGCAAAAAATCAAAGCGGCAGGATGGCAATTTAAAAATGTTTAAATTCCCATCTGCCGATTCGATTATGGGGCAAATTTGGGGCAAGAACTGTTATAAATCCGCAATTCAACACGGTAATGAGGTTTATCAATTTATAACTTTTTTTAACAATTATATAAGCCAGGTGTCATTTGTAGATGAAAAGAAACGAGTTTTTTTTTTAAAAGGTATACAACTGACACTGAACGCTTTACTTCGTTTAGTTGACGATGTTCTGAAACCGAATTCAGAATATTTTTTTTTAAGAACCAAAGTTTTAAACCAAGATCGTTTGGAGAACACATTCGCGATTCTTCGTCAGAAAGGTGGCAATAATACAAATCCTAGCGTTGCGGAACTTAATAACATTTTGGGAAAAATTATGAGTTTCAAAATGATTCAGTTAAGTTCAGCAAGTAATTGCCAAAACGAAGATGACACTGAATCTTTAGAACAGGCTGTGTATGAATCTTCAATAACGCTTGGAAATGAAGAAACCTCTTCAGCAACAGAGGAGAATCCGTCTTCACCAATAGAAGATGTCACAAGAGATTTTGAAGAAATTCTGTTAAATGATACTTTTGAAAATCGTTGCAATATAGGTGCAAACATATTGTCATTGAAGTATTTTGTTAGTTATGTCGCCTTCAAAATTTTTCAAAAGTTGGATTGCACGGATTGTAGGGCAAGTATAAGAAAGGAAGATGAAGTACTTACGGCTCCCAGCGAATTGTTTATTTACCACAAAAATTTTAGTTCTCTGTCTAATTTTGGTGGTTTATTTGCGGTTTCGGAACAATTTTTTGACGTTTGCCAAATACATGTCAATGTGTTCGAAAAGTTGTTCACTGCAGAGCCAGAAACGATGGGAATAATGCACCTAATAATAGAAAATTGTAAGAAAAATACACCACATTGGTTTATTGGCCCATGTGTGGAACATAGATTAAAGTTTTTAAAATTTATGATTTTAGTTCTATTAAGGAAGCATTGCCTATGGGCTGTCAATAAAATGAAATCAACCCTGCATTGAGCTCAGTGCATCACATTACCAATAACCTAATTAAAATACTAAGCATACTAAATATGCCCGCAAAATTTTACAAAAAACAAAATTTCTTTAATAACTTCAAAATAATAAAGCGAAAAAAATCCAAGCTTAATCAAGACAGACGTAAGCACCTGATTTTTTGTTATAAAGGAACCAAGAAGAAGTCAAATTCCCTTCTTCCCTCAACCTCTGCTTTTATCCACAATTTCATCGTTTCATTCTGGCCTCCTTTGACATACAAGATTTCATCGCTCAACTCTTCTTACGCATAATCATTTATGAAGGAATACAAGCGAACCCGATTTGTATTTATACAAAAACAAAGCAATGGCAATGAGAAGCAAATAGCACGAAATTGCGGTGAAGTTATCAAACAATGAGAAGAGAATAGAGAGAATGCGTAGCAACACGAAAAACTACTCAATGTTGCGCAACATGGACGTACGGCTACGTCCACGGAGCAAAATTTGCTGTTCAAAAATTCGTATGAGATGCGCCTTCTATATATTGTATATTCTTTGGTCTAGCGTATTAGTTTTGGGCCTCCTTTTTTGACGCTAGGAAGTTATGACGCTAATGCGGTTCGATGTGCTTATACACTTACATACCGACTCATTCTCTTATTCTATGTAAACTTTCCATTAACGATTGAATAAACCACGTATGCTGTAAACACATAGAATGTAGATCAGCGACAGTGTAGCTTCATCTTGTCAAAATTACACAGGCTCTTATGGAAAACGAGAAAAAAATAAAATGTAGCCGCTGCCTCTGCCAATGACGACGACAATTTCGGAAAATTTTCCAATTTTGTCGCTGTCGCTGCTCTTGTTCTCCTTCTCTTTATGATTGTTTACATGGCATTTGACATTTGAGTTAATATTTTGAGGCAAAATCGTGCTGTGTGAGTTTTTATATGTTAATTATATTAAATTAAGCTTTATTTATCTATTAGTTTTTATTTTCAGAATGGATTTTCCGGAAGAGGAACTTATAGAAGAAGTTAGGTTACATAAATATGTCTATAAGACTTAAAAGACCCCTGGTATAAAAATATTATCTTCAAAGAACAATGTGGGCTATTATTGCCAGGAACCTCAATGTCGACGAAATGAAAAAGCCTGAGAGATATGAACAGGCGGTCTCTTCGGCACAATACACTTCCATCAGGTATCGATGCGCCAATACCCAGAAGGCCCTGGAGACATATGAAAGCACTAAAATTTCTGAGAGATACTGAGCACAATAGAAGGTAAATCTTGGCTTGGCCCTGTTAGTTGCAATACTTACCACAGAATATGTTTTCAGTACAATAAGTAACGTCATCATTTGTCTGTGATCCCATGTTTTCACCTCTTTCCGCCATAGCATCACCGTCCGTAGTCCCGGTCCCTACCTTATCACCTCTTTCCGCTCCATCATCCCCGCCCGTAGTCCCGGTTCCTACCTTTTCATCTCTTTCCGCACCTTCATCATCATCAGGCGAAGGGAAACGAAAGCGAGACAAGGAAGACGAAGACTTCGCCGTCTTTATGAAGTCGACGGCGGAAAACGTTAGTGCTTTGACCAAGAGTTTCACTGACAGAATTGAGTGCGGCCAAGAGACCATTAAGCGATACTTTTCTACTTTTGCTCAGGAAGTAGTAAATGCTCAAGTACCACCAGCTGTTCAGCGAGCAATCTTTCAAAGCTGCCAAAAAGTCACATACGACATACTTGATAACCTGTGAAATTATACATACTTGATAACCTGTGAAATTATGAATTTTATAAATTGTACTCGTACTTATTTTACTTATTCATCTATATAAATAAAAGAATGTCGTGTTAGCTACACCATTTATAACTAAAGAACGGCAGGACCGATTTTTATGATTTTTAATTTGTTGGATTTGACTCAGCTCCGAATAGCATAATAACTATTACAACATCGAAAAAATTCAAAAGGAAGCGTGGCAAATCGGTAAAATTTCATATTTAGGGACATATTGATCGCAGCGGAATGAAATTTGGTGGGTAAGTTCGTAGGGCCATTGTCGACAATCGTACCAAAAATTGGCTTGGCAAGAGTTAGCTATAACTCTGAAACTACTAAAGCTACAGTAATGAAATTTGGTATAATTATACAGGTTACAATAAACAATTCTTATGCAAAAATTGGCGTTCTACTCCCATTTTTAGGAAGCCGGGCGGCAGGAAATTTATTGCTATCTATAGCTGGTGAAGAAGAAGCAGACACTGTTTGGAAGAAAATCGTGTAAGAATTTCGCAAGGGCGATCGATTATGACTCCTGAACAACGTATTCAATCAAGTTCGACTCGCTCAGTACAAGCTAACACTCGAAATAATTTTGAACGTCGTCAAAAAAGACGGCCAACCGACATCATTAACGAACGTTTGGCGTTCAGGTACGATCCAACAGTCGATTACGCAGCGGATATGGCCAACTTCGGTACAATGACCACTGTTTGTCAATATTGCAATGATTTGAGGTTCCGACAGGAACCACCAGGAATATGTTGTACGATCGGAAACGTAAAATAGACACCGCCACCAGAGCCATTGGCATTGCTTTCTGGCGAAGATACTCGATCGAAGCATTTCTTGGACAACATACAAAAATATAACAGTTCCTTCCAAATGACTTTATTTGGGGCGAATATTATCAAAACACGAGGCTTTAACCCTACTTTTAAGATAAATTCTTTTTCGAATGCAAATATTACAGATTTACGAAAGAGCTTCAACGAAGGAAAACATTACACAAACTCAAGAAATTGTGTTTGATTTTACAGATTCAAGGACAAATTCACCATCGTGCAGGAGCATTGTTACCCGCCGTGAATGCTGATAACAAATTTCTTCAAATTTATTTCCTTGGAAATTCTGATGATGAAATTAATCGGCGTTGTGAGTTAAGATGCATTGTATTTAATTTAATAAAGTCATGATCGTTTTAAAATTTTTCAATTCAGATATTATTAATATTTGGGCGAGACGAAGTTCGTCGGGTCAGCTAGTTTTGGGGCTTGTCGTTTCGGGGCTTGGTGTTTCGTGGGCTTGGTCGACGCACCCGTCGACCGAACCAAAGTGGGTCGCTGTTGGCGCGTGTCGCAATTTCCCTTATTCTGTGATTTTAGTATTTCGCAATTTTTTGTATTGCGAAATATCAATATCGGCAGAATTAAATCGCTCCCAATTTAATTCTTCCGCGCTTGGTTTTGGATCTTTTTTATTATTTCCTCCAAACAAGCGTTTTATGGTCACTGCTAAGAGCTATGATTTTTATGGTTTGGAAACTCGCTACCGAGCGCTAGCTTCCACGATCCATACCAATGCAAACGCTCTGGTTGCTGACTCGACTCGCCAAAGCTTTTGGCTACCAAGCAAAGTGCGGTGGTTGCTGGTTTGGCTTTCAAAAATATAAAATAGAAAGCTTGACTGGAAATTGCGATCGCGACATACAACAATATTAAGCACATGCTTTTTGTTTCTGCTTTGTTATCTGCTTTTTGCTTACATTTCATGAAGAATTTGGCACGACTTCATTATTTTCGAAGTATTTTGGACGAAGAGTAGGCACAAATTTCCGAGCAGAGGTAAAGTTGTCAACCTTAAGACTTACCAACCATGCAATGCATATTGTTGTATTAATTCGGGGTGGTGCTTTATGTTTGCTGGCCTATCGTCCTTTTCTCATTAAACACTTGGTTGTTCGATTTTGTATTGTTTTATTCAATTTATTTATTCTATACTTATTTTTATTAATTATATTACTCTTACAATCACTTTTCCGCGACTTTACACGCGTTTTTAGAGACGACTTCTTCGCTCGGATCTATTTTTTAGACTCTCGTTGGAATCTTTTCTAGATTCCACGTTAGCTCGGTCGACACAGACGTCGACCGAACTGAAGTGGGTCAGCATGCCGTGTTTCGCAATTTCCATTATTTCGCAATATTAAAATTGTAATATTTGCAGAATCAATACGCGGAAGAAAATCGTTCTCAATTTAATTCTTGCGCGTGTGGGTTCTGATCGTTGGTTTTTCAACCCAAGCGATTTTATGGTTTGGAAGCTTGCTACTGAAAGCTAGCTTCCATAATCCATTTTATGCGAAGTGTTCTGGTTGTTACCTTAGCTTTCGAAGTTAATTAAACCGAAGCTTGACTAAACCAAATTAAACTAAAGCTTCGGGCTTACCAAGCAAAGTGCTGTGGTTGCATTAATGCGAACTTGGCCTTGACTCACTCGCGGAGTAGTATTATAAAAACAATAATACTGGCCTTGAAAGTTCTTGTCAAACGGAAGTGGAAATTGCGATCGCGACATACAACAATATGCATGCTATGCAATAGTGTTGGGAATTATAATTCACTACAGAGAGCGATCTTTCTAGTTCAATCAGCTGTCGTGAACTAGTTCGTTCATATAGTTCACTCGGTCCTTTATTTCAGTAGTTCGTTCGCTCATTTAGTTCAGTACTTTACGCTGTCATTTAGTTCGTTAATTCTTATAAGAGATAACGAGATGAGAAAATCGGTTTGATATATAATTGGCAATATCTAATACTGAATACATGATTCAATTATATATTGTTAGATTTTTAGTAACATTTTTTTCCATTATTAATTTTTTTTTATAATAAAATATATAATTAACCTACCTATATACATATTTATCACAATATTAAGAAAGTAGAGTGTTTTACCATTATAAGGAGGTGTATTCTATAGTAATCGGCGGAGGAAAATGCATTGTAAAGCTTACACTCACGCTCACCAAATGCTTGTTACATAAATTCTACTACTCATTACGGAAAGCGAGAAATTTCGAAAAATTGTTTTGAAAAATTGCGCTTGTCTTATATCAATGAAAGAAAATTCGAGTATCTTTCCAAAACCAATGACATGTAGCTATCTGCTACAGTTCATGAGATATAAGTCTGAAATTCCAAACTTTAAAGACACATAACTCGTAAAAAAGACCACAGCTCCACTAACTGATATTGTTGTTGTGGTTCCAACAATATACAAACAACAACGACAACAAAAAGAACTAAAAAATCGGAGTTATGTCATTGTGCCTGAATTGTGCCAAGATTTCAAAAAAATATTTGATTTGGAAACATCCTCTGAAATTGATCTAACGAACTGAAACATACAGAAAAACTAACGAGCAGCTGAACTGAAACGAACTAACGAACTGCTGAACTAAAAGAACGAAAGAACTACTGAACTAGAAGATCGACTGAACTAAAAGACCGAGTGAACTAAAAGAGCGACTGAACTAAAAGACCGAGTGAACTAAAAGAGCGACTAAACTAAAAGACCGAGTGAACTAAAAGAGCGATTGAACGAAAAGAACTAAGAACTGTGAACTAGATCTCATAGTTCACGCAAGTGATTCGTTCAATTGAACTAGTTCGTTCACGAACTACCCAACTCTACTATGCAAGGTTAATAGAAAGAAGGTTGCGCCACGCGCAGGTCCGTTATTTATTTTCGTTTGATAGGGACGTCAAATGACGTCAATAAGTATTTGTATTGAAATTTTGTTCGGAGGCGCCTGCACACTGGTTATAGCAATAATTTTTAATGTGAATGTTTGAAGTGAATTATTGCGTGAATTATTATTCCAATAATGAATAATGAAGTGAAGTACCGTATAAAACTACAACAACAAAAAAAGCAAAAACAAAATCGGAGCGTTCGAGTAACATTTAACCTGTTCTAACTCTTCTTCATGCCACTTTTCAAGTTTGGCAACTGCACCGTGTGTTGTGACCCTAGGGACTTCAGAAATACTTATTAACGTAAATGCGCAGAACGAGACCACTTTTCTTTGTTTACTGGCGCAACCTTCTATTCTATAAACCTTGCATGCTATGCACATGCATAGTTTCGTCAAGTTCGTTTTCTCTCTCCTTGCATAGCGTGAATAAGAATATGCGGTCTGGATCTTACTTTCCGTAACAAGCAACGGAAAGAGAGTTACCACCGCATATGAATTTGCAACTTAAATTTTTGCAACCTAAAATTTTATTATTTTATTTAGTGTTTTCCTATTGAAAAGTTCCAGAAAACTACTAAAAGTTATACAAATGACCACCTTTAAAGTTTTTAATTAATTTTATGCAACATTAAATAATTTCTTCAATTTCGAGGACGCGTACTCCGCGATTCTCAACTTTTCTTGTGACGCAGAACCCTTAAAAGCAGAAGAAAACATATGTAATGTTTTTCTGTAGCATGAAACAGCTGTTTTAATTGCTTTCAATCACACGCAATGCTTGGCCGTTCTACTGATGCATGGATTGAACAGCTTGCTATTCGTTGACTTCTCTCACAAAACTTAACATGCATATGCATTGCATGGTTAGGCCTTTTACCATACAATTCATATGCATGCTACTGACGAAAAGAGAGAAACTACGAAAACACTGAATACTATTTGATCACCTATACTATGCACACGCACGGGTTCGTCAAGTTCGTTCTCTCTTTTGCATAGCTTGAATAACTGTGGTACCTAAATAAGTGCGTCTTGCGTTGCGTTTATCACTGCGCCACAGAAACGACGTTGCGCTGTACCGAGATAACAGCGTTGCGTCTGCATATCTTCTGACTAAAAGTTTTTACACATTCACACGCACATGAACATTTTTTTGACATCTGCCGCCAACTTCACTTTGTAGCGCATGCCAAAATTGGAAATTCGAAGGGCACTCCGTCAGTGCGTTTCTTATTTCAGCCACTTCCATAAGACTGTGTGTTCCAATTTAATTTTGACAGAAACGCAACGCACGACGCACTTATTTAGGTACCACAATAAGAATATGCGGCAGAGGTAATGAGATAGGACACTTCGAATTCGCCGCTTAAAAAATCGGTTTGACGTCTATTTTTTATGAGCTGTTGAATTCATGTACACTATACGTGAGCGCTACCATGTTGTTGTTCTTGTTTTCTGTCTTTCAGTATGTTGAAAAAATCAGCTGTTTCATGTTTCACCACGGACTCATTTAGTTATGAAATCAGCTTGGCTAGACGCAGTATCTTTTGAAACGGTTTCACTACTGGTATATCGATACCATTGGTGGCTACACACACTGGTTTCTCATTTGGTTTCAAGAGTCGTAAATATGTGATGCCAAAGTGTTTGTGAAATTTACTGAATATCCAAATGTTGGCCAGAGTGAGAGAAAATATGAACACGCTTTCGGCAAACTACGTTGCTCTTCTTTCGTTTGACAACTGCTGTGCGTGCAAAGAAACTGAGAACCAGGGTCTATTTTCGTTTCAAAAATTCTTTACATTCGATACCAGAGTGTAGACTTTTCTCTTTCTTCCTCATCTCTCTCACACGAATTGAGTGAAACCGTTTCAAAAGATACTGCGTATAGACAAGGCCATTGGTTTTTAAAATATAAATTTCACCATATATAAACAAAGGTGGTGAAGTTTCCCAAACCTAAAATGGTAGGTGCCAACGGATGTTTGACCCCCCAAGTGCATCTAACGATGTATAACAATACTTAATTTGCACAAATATTAGAAAACAAATGAAAAAATATAAATGTGACCATTCTGGAGTTATTAATCTTCATTTTTTTTGTGAAAATTCGAACAACTATGCATTGACAGCCAAAAATTAGCACAACGCCTACGTTATACCAATTAAATATGTGAAATAAATCAACAAATACTATGTAAAATCTGAAAGTATAGATTTATTATAATTATAAGGAACTGGTAGATATATCATGTATATAATGTGAGCATAAACAAAAGTTTAATTTCTTAAATATATTTTTGACGTTTCGAAAAAACACCCATTAAAATCAATATTACATGCGTGCATGCGATACTGCGGCGAAGTACACATGAGAGGACAAAGCACACGATTTTGTGTGGCGAAGTACACATGAGAGGACAGCGCACACGTTTTTTTATCATAGGTTTAGTGAAATTTCAGCAAAATGCATGTGTGTTGAAACAGCGAATTCGAAGTGTCCTATCGCATTATCTCTGCTTTATGATTAAAGAGTTTTTCACTAAAACGCAACTCTGTTTTCTGGTGTCCCCAGAAAAATCGAGGGACATTGTGGGGTGTCACACTTGACATCTTGAGGACGCATCAGAAAAAGCTGTTTACGTTGCACGCTGTCACACTACAAGAAATTGTGCGCGTCCTCAAACTCGTGTACGTGCAAGCGGTTGGATGTGTTTGTAATGCAGTTTCGACACGGGAAACGTGGGACACGTGTCCTCTGGGGACACGATTTGTTGTTGATTTCACAGCCAAACACAAGATGAACTACGGATTGTATGCAAATGAACGTGTCCCCTGGGGAAATAAATGTCCCTCGAAATTTCTGGGGAAACAGAAAACAGAGTTGCGTATTAGTGAAAAATATTTATAGACTGAAATGAGGTATGCATCGCACAATATTTCAAAGTAAATGTATACAAATTTAGCAGGAAGGAATAGCAGTTGCTGTGAACTCAATTTTTTTATTTTTTTTGTTGTTATTGTTGTTTGTATTGGTAGCTCCAATAACCATAACACTTTTTGCCGCTCTCGTCTGGTTTCCGAGTTATAGCACCTTGAAGTTTATAGATTTACGAGCTAAATCTGCTGAGCTATTTTCAACAAAATGTTGTTGTACATAAATGAAAGGCAATTGAAATACCCTTTTGATAACATGAATATTATGACGTTATCTCGTAGAGTTTAGGAGATATAGCACATAAATATTTGAATTTCAATGTACTATAACTCGGAAACCAGACGAGAGAGACAAACATTTTTTTGTTTTTGGAGTTAGCATAAGAAACAACAACAACAGCAGTAAAATTTGAGCCCTTCAGCAACTCGTATATATTTTTGCTAAATTGGCATGAAATATAACATCAACGCCAACTACTGCAAAACTATTCATGGCTTCAGCGAATCAATTAATATCTATTCCAAATTTTATTTTCAATTATTATTGCTTAAAATCAATAGGAATGGGTTTGGGTTGGGTTAAATTTTATTTTGTAACAATTATGTGTAGTTTATAGAAAGCAGATATAATGAGTGGGAAACTCTTTTGCCGCCAAAAAATGTGTCAAACTAAGACGAAAATTTATTACACGTATACTGTACGTGTTATTCACCATACGATGTCATGGTTTTAGAACAATTTAAATGACGTTTCGTTTATTTACAGAAAGCTTTTGGAGGAATCGGGCAATAATTTTTGTTTATTGAATTAAATTCAATTAATAAGCGCATTAAAGTAATAGATATTAAAATAAAACGTATATAAAAGTGTGTGCGTGGTATGGGAACAGTTTTAAGGCAGCACATCGACTTCGCTATTGAAATTCAACTAGATACCGACGTCGCTAATGTATAGTCGAAAATATTGGAGGAGAATCCTCGATTGTGTCCGCTTCTGTGTACAGTACAATACGCATATAAGAAACTCGGCTATAAGAAACACTTTTCCAGACACCATGTACATTTCCACATAACTATGTGCTAAATAATCCTTATATAAGAAACTCTCTTATAAGAAAAACTCTGGTATAAGAAACAAATTTTTATAAAAAATTATATTCCTTCCATAGAAAATTGTACGTGTATAAGAAAGTATTCTCACAATGAAATTTTTTCAATTTGGGGATTTTACAATTTACATCTGTGAACACTGGTCCAAATGTCAAATGAAGTCGTTGATTTTTGTGAAATCAGCCGGCTTCGTTGTTTTTATTTATTTTGTGTAAAATGTCGTCGAACAAAAGAAATGTTTTGTCAATTAATTCGTATTTACTTCTAACTGATTTCTCAGCAAATGTTATTTTTAAACTATGGATTAATATTTTTTTACCAAATTTATTTATTATTTACCAAATGTGATTTTAAGTGAAGTGCAATCACTTGTTTTGTTTTCGTTATGTTTTTATGTATAGATTTGTACAATGTATATTTGTTGGACAAATAAACGATATGTCGTACAAAATAATGAGTATTAATTTTATTTCAAATATATATCTGTATACTCCATAGGAAATTTTTTAAATTTTGTTTCTGACGCATATAAGAAAATATTTTTCCTATATGCGTGTTACATATATAAGAAAATATCTTTCTTATATGCGTGTTCTCTTCATAAGAAAGCTCGCTGTACATTTTCAGACTTTCTTATATGCGTATTGTACTGTACCATACTATTGACTAAGGTGATATTCGTGTGAAGACCAGTTATCGGTGAACTTTAATATTGTTGTATCTGGTTCCTCCAGTAGGATACCAGAACAAACTTCCTGTCGTAAATCCTTCTTTAGAAGTGTCACTGACAGTGCTTCTAATAAAAGGGGGGGGGGTTTTGTCGTTGATCCTTCGACGCGAAGGACCACGGACGATTGTGCTACGGGCAAGGACCTGCCGTCTTAGTGGAGTTACCGTTGGGATCCGGCAACCTGCCGTAGTGGATCCTTTCGCCTAACTACCACGGGCACCAAGGTGCCGCCTTTGTGGTCCTTTAACCTGTCTGGCAATACTGCCGCCTTTCGACAGGTGCTGAAATAAAAAGATCCTGGGTTAATTTCTCTTACGTTTATTATTCACGGGGGTGTCCTCCTCTTTTGCTTTACAATCTTTCCTTTGAAAGTTTCGTCAGTTCACAACAACTGCTTAATTTTTACTCCACTCAATCTTCAAGTTATTAGCTACTACCTTCTTTCAATCCGAAAGCTGGGTTTATATCTCTTCTGAGATTCGTTGTTGGCCAGAATCATTTCCGCGTCGTTTCTGCAATTATCTCAAGAATTATTTTTGACGCTCATTGCATATTTTGGAATGCGATTTTGTCTGGGCCACAGTGGTGTGTGATTCACTTGTACTTTCGAGCTTCACAATTAAAGTGCAGCCTAGAAGTATGTGTTACCACAAGTTAAACATTGTTAACTACTGGGCCGAAAGGTATGTGGTGATAACAACGTTAAGCGTTGTTATTACCAAAGCAATGATTCTGACCTACAACATCCCTCCACCCTCGGGGAAGAAAAATTTAGTATCGTAAAACAATATTAAATTTTTCTTGTATATTTATGCTTTTTTTTTTTTTTTTTTTTTTGAATTGGGGTGGTTTATGTGTACTATGGATTTGCTTACTCTACCTACGCATATCATATGTATTTTGTAATTATAATTTTAGTGATAATAGCCATTGTAACAATAATCAATAATAATAATACAATAGTGATTATAAGACAAATATAATGACTGTGGTAGCTGCGCTTCTTGATGTGCTGCTGAGGTTTATGTACTTCCCACTTCATACTTCTGTGGCTGCTGCTTTTGTAAGATGAATGGGCCGTGGTAGATTGGGCTGGTAGACCTGTGACTGCTTTACGTTCGTCACCGTCGCCGCCACTCTATGATGCATCAACCGATGTCGTCTTAAATTGTTGGCTTCAAGCAATCATGATTGACTATGATTTCACTGCTGAGCGACAACTGCGTCGATGAATTTCTAACTTTCTTCGCGGTACTTTGTATGTACCACCTACTAGTAATTTTCCGTTTCAACTATTGATGCTGTTAGCCCCCCTTTAGTAGTGGTTATATGGCGGTTCTGGCGCAAGGTAGCGACTGCGCTGCGTGTGGAGCGTGTGGAGCGCGACTGCGCTGCGTGTGGTGCTATGGATATGTGAGAGTGAGCGAGAGGGCGATAGTTTGTAGGGAGGGGGAGGGAGGGAGGAAGGGGAGGGAGGGAGGAAGGAAGGGGAGGGAGGGAGGGAGGGAGGGAGGAAGGAAGGGAGGGAGGAAGGGGAGGGACAGACGGACATACATACAGACAGACAAACAGACGGACATACATACAGACGGACAGACATACATAGCTCAGCGTGCTGACTGTTGCGATTGTGGTGTGTTCCTCTGCCTTGATCTCTGCCCGCTTGTGTATCGTTTGTGGTACTTGAGTGTCGTTGTTTTTGTTTGCGTTTTGGGGTGTACTCTTTGTTGTTGGAAATTTTATTTCTTTTTTATTGCTCTGATTTAATTGCTGTGTGGTTGTTGTTGTTGTAGATTTAGTAAATCAATTCTCGCGACCACACACAGTGTATATGCAATTATTTCAATCTCGGAATTGGAGTTGACAATTTCGGTACTTTCCGTTTACAAATATTTCTCAGAATAAAAAGTCGTAAATTAGAATCATAAATGTAAACAAATGCAATTGGTCATTTAGTACATGTATAAACATAAACGAATTTTGTTTATTAATAAGGATGGAGAATGTGACTATGACGAGTTTTTAAGAACCCAAAAAAGAAATTTTGCTTGATGAGCATTTAGATGAAATGCTAAATTAAACCATTATAAACATCAAGATTATTTAGAATCTATTCATGGAAATCAATCGTTGGATAATAAAAATTTTACGATTTTTGTTTTGTCCGCGCTTAATAATTTGCTGATCTAAGCTTTCGTTTTGCCGGATCCCAGTATAAATACGCTCGTCGTGGTCAGAATTTTATTCAGTCAGTCTAAAATTTAAATCGAATAATGTCGAGGTACACAATTGAGAACTATATTTTCCCTGTTGGCATGATTGTAGACGAAGTGTTGGCCGAGATCCAGGCCAACGCTTGGGATTTGCAACCACTGGCTCCCATGCTGGTGGAGATGCGTAGGATATTTGACGTCAACCCAAGCTTGGAGTGGCTGAGATTCATCGTTGGAGTATTGAAGACGATCCAACATCTCCGGCCTGGGTTTCCAGCGGTTTACCCATGTCTACAGGAAGTTTTGGAAAATTAGTGTTTTCCATATTATTATATTATATTTAAATTAAATAAATATATTATAACATAATACATAATAAAATAAAATTTTTAAAAAAAAAAAATTCTGCAGTTCCGACTTTTTTTCTTCATCTCAAGGGAGTTTTAGTAAATTGTTTTCTCTTTGAAATTCCACTTTGAATGGATGCTATTATATTCTAAATTGAAAAAATAAAAAAGAAATCTATTTTTTAAATTATAAATTAAGTTTTTATTTTATTTATTCATCCAACATTTTAGAATACAAAGTTTTCACATTTGATAATACATTGCTTGTGTTAAAGGAAAGTCAACCAGAACCTCCAAGCGAAAGTCGTCAGTATCTTCCTTCATTATTTTACACAAATAGTAAGCTCCGTTTGAGAATTCTTCTATTGTCTCATCGCTGATGTTGTTAAATCTTTGTGGCAGAAAAATTACATTCTCTTCCAACTCCATCAAAACTCGGGCTCCATACTTAGTTTTCGTTTTCCGGACATTTTTAATTGAATACGATTTGTTTGGCTCCATATCCTTAACTGCTAATGTGGTTTTTTGCACACTGTTGTTTCGATTGAAATCGTCCATAGCTGCGACGGAAAAAGTTGATGATCCTTGACGTTGGTTCAGATTCATTTTCAAATTTTTTATTTCGTAATTTCTTGATAGGTAGCACTATAAAACTAATTGAAGAGCTATTAACTGCACCGATCGAAAGATGAACTAAAACTGAATATATGCAATCAAAGAAAATAGTATTTATGACAAGATATTTAAATTTTTAGTTTAGTTTGTAGTTAGAATTTAGAGAGCACAGAGAGAGAGAGAGAGAGAGAGAGAGAGAGTTTCACAATGAAATAATCTTGGACAAAGAAGATGCAGAGGTGAAAAATCCATTTAAATCAGACAAAGAGTGGAATACCTCTTCATCATCAAATATACCTTATAATAAATACAAATAAAATATAAATAAAATAAAACACAATTTGATTTCATTTTAATAAACTTTATTCGTTATTTCTCCTAAAAAAAGTTGAATTGTAAAGAAATTTTAGACATAAATGACCGCAGTTAAATGAATTATAATCTTGATGTTGAGTGTAGTTGTAACGTATTCCATCACCCAAGTATTGGATTACTTCATACGGTGGTTGCAAGTTTCCAAAACTATCAAAATATTCCTTCTGATTCTTATTTTTATAATATGCTACCCAATGAGTACCAGGTCCCTCCGATCTATCAAGATTAACGATCCCACATTCTTGATGATGTGGATGCCTTGGTAAGGTATCTAACATAAAAATACCTCTAAAGTGTGGTAGATTCGTTGTATATTTCATTAGGTCGATATTTGTGAGGGCTCTGTTGGGTAGCTTCTTCAAAAGTTTTTTGGTTGAGGGCTATAATATAATCCCAATCCTTTTTTGTAGGGTTTAAGATACAAGCCTTTACCAATAGCAATTGCTTCCATAGTTTGATTATGTCGATTTGCTTCTTTCAATTGTTTTCTTGCAGAGTTGGCTTCATTAATTGCTTTCGCGATTGCAGCACCACCAGATGCCAAACCACCAACGGCTCCAAGAGCTGTTAAAATGGGTACTAGTGGTAGAAAACCTCCTACTTTTGGAATAGGTATAACACGTGGAATATCTATCAGGGATTTTTTACGTCCAAAAGACTTTTTGATTACACCTTGTGCCATTTTAATAGCATTGGTGATATCTTCTGGTTTTCGTTGTTTGATAATTTTCAATGCATTTTTAACAGTTTTTGTAAAAATTTTCTTTACACAACATCTTTTCACCTTTTTCTTTATTTTCTTAAGGTTCTTATTTAGCTTGTTTCCCATACCGAATTTGACTTTAGCTTTCATTGTTTTGGCTACTAACCATGCGTTTATTCGCTCACTGTATTTACTATCGTTTGATTTTGCTCTTTGCAACGCCTTTTCTGCTAATATTTTATCTGCTTCGTGACGCTCATCCAAGTTCTGTGTATTACTATAAGCAATGTCGTGCTCTCTACATGCAGCGTCCAGTGGATTGATTCCTTTATCACCTCTTTCTAAGCGTTTTTTTAGTTTAGTTCCTGGACCACAAAATTGATAGCCCGGTAAATGAAGTTCAACTGGTAGAGAATTTATAGCTTTATTTAAAAGACCTCTTCCAATTACTGGTTGATTAAGACTGAAATTATTTTGGTAAACGTTGGTCATTTATACATCTTTCCAATTGAACTGTTTCGATATAAATGAATATAAAGGTGTGATTATTACGTATTTATATCATAAGCTAAAACGCGGTTCGTCAAGCAAGACAAAAATATTACTGTGAAAAATATGGATCTTGTTACTAATAATGCAACGAAACTCAGACACAGTTCCCTTCTGCCGAATTCAATTAGATGTCTTATTGTGGGACCCTCGAATTGCGGAAAGACTAATGTCATGTTGAGTTTAATAGAAAGTCCAAATGGCCTAAAGTTTGCCAACATATATTTGTACTCAAAATCATTATATCAACCTAAATATGAATATCTAAAACGGTTAATAAAACCAATTCAAAATATGGGATTCTTTACGTTTTCCGAGAACGAAGAAGTGCTCAAGCCGAATGAAGCAAAAACCAACTCAATAATGATATTCGATGACGTAGCTTGTGAGAAGCAAAACAACATTCGAGAATACTTTTGTATGGGCAGGCACAAATCTATTGATTGCTTTTACTTATGCCAAACATATACACGAATCCCTAAACATTTGGTGCGCGATAATGCCAACATGATTATTATGTTTAAGCAAGATGAGATGAACATGAAGCACATATACAATGATCATGTCGGAACAGATATGGCTTATAAAAAATTTATTAATATATGCGGAGAATGTTGGAAAGATAAATATGGATTTCTTGTAATAAGCAAAGACGATCCAATTGATGGTGGACGTTACAGAAAGGGATTTGATACATACATTCACCTATAATATGGATGGTTACCATTATATTCATATTAGTATGCTACTTAGCTTTCAACTGATAACATTGATATAACTAAACTGTTCAAAAGGTGTTCAAAGCTGTTCAAGAGCTGTTCAAAAGGTGTTGAGAGCTGTTCAAGAGCTGTTCAAAAGGTGTTGAGAGCTGTTCAAGAGCTGTTCAAAAGGTGTTGAGAGCTGTTCAAAGCTGTTCAAGAGCTGTTCAAAAGGTGTTGAGAGCTGTTCAAGAGCTGTTCAAAAGGTGTTGAGAGCTGTTCAAGAGCTGTTCAAAAGGTGTTCAGAGCTGTTCAAAAGGTGTTCAAGAGGTGTTCAGAGCTGTTCAAAAGGTGTTCAGAGCTGTTCAAGAGCTGTTCAAAAGCTGATGTGATATATTGTATGTTGTTGCTAAAATGGATGACAAAATATTAAAAGACTTGATCAAAACTAGACGCATATTAAAACAGAAATTTAAGAATATAAAATTGGGAAAAGCAGATTTAGAGAATGAATTAGAAAAGACATTTAGCCACATCACAAAACCTCTAAAAGAAATAGTCAACCACTCCAATACAAATTATAATAAGGACAAGCATAACATTAAATACAATAAGGTACCGCTAAAAGTAAAAACAAGTACTCCAGCTAAAGCACGAAAAGTCGATTTCTCAAACGAAACTCTTATCAATAGTAATGACGATGAAGACGACGACTTTTTCTCTCAAATAGAAGATGCAGAAGATATAATGAATAAATCACCTAAAACAAAATTATTCTCTGAACTCGACGATCCAAAATCTACTGAATCAATTCTCTATTCCGAATTAGAACAACAGAATCAGTTGGATACCACATATGGTCCATACAAGGGATCTGATGGTAATTGGCGAATCGGTAATAGCCCTTTCTCATTACGCGATGATAAAATAATAATATCCGATAATAGTTGGAACTTTACACCTGGATTGCAACAATTATTATTCAACAAAGAACCATCAAATTATGACGATAAAGATCTACAAGCTTACAAAAGTATTTTACTAAATACTAGTGCACACAAACTTAATTTTAACAGCACTGGACGAGCAAAGGGAAGTAGAGCTCTCAAATACACCGACATCATAAAGCCATTATTCAGTGAGATAACTCCATCGACTACCTCACAAAATCAAACTAAGGGGAGCGGTTTAATGAGTGTTAACAAGCAAAAGCCAAATTATATATATTGGGATGATCCAAATGAGTTGGTAGATAGGTTAAGGCTATTAGTATCATCACAATCTGCAGGACACACCAATCACAACAACGAAATAGTTTCAATACTCGAAGAACTTAGGGAAGCTAATATAATTGCGTAATTATCATATAAATAACCACAATTTCCATAAATACATATAATTGTAAAATGAGCGTCGACAAGTTCGGTCATTATTCCATAGAGAAGTCATTAAACAATAAATTAAAAAGAAATTTTACAAGAGCCTTAGGATTCAATTTGGACAATGATAAAAACTTGGATCTCCATTGGAAACGCTTAAGGAATATTAATACTCCTGTCGAAGACAATGATGCAGTAACAAAATCATTTGTTGAAGATAGTATAAATCGAATCAAAGTGGAATTTCAAAGAGAAAACAATTTACTAAAGCAAAATATTTACAAAGAAATCAAACAGACTCACATGCAAATTCAAGCAGAGAACTCATTGGTAAAGGAAAAAATAGATAAAGACATTGAAAAAGTTAACAAAAATCATCAATTACTTGTTGCAGATAGTATTAAACAGATAAAGGTTGAATTTAAAGAAGAAAACGATATACTAAGGGAAAAAATACACAACGACATTAAGCAAGTCATACAAAATCTTCGGTCATTTGTTGAAAATAGTACTACTCCGATAAGGGATTATTTTAAAAACGAAATCCATATACTAAGTGATAGAATACTTAGAGTCGTTACAATAATATATGTAAAACTTCGAAACAAGAACCAACACGTTGACAGTAATAACAAGAATTATGTAGATGATATAAGCGAAGGGCTTGAGCGGTTTACAAGTATCGCAAATGAAGAACTAAATAAAGGAACTTCAATAGCTGAAATAGAAAAGAAAGTTGGCGATTTAATCTTAAATTTAGCAGAAAATGAAGAGAGGTTTAGTAGAGGAGCTACACAGGCAAGCTCGTAAGAACTTTAAGCGAAGGCGAGTAATAACCAAGGGAATAGATGACCTCTGGCAAGCAGATTTAGTGGAAATGGGTAGTTATTCTACATATAATGATGGATACCGCTTTCTTCTAACTGTAATAGACACATTCTCGAAATATGGTTGGATTGTACCCTTAAAATCCAAAAACGCTATTGATGTTACTAAAGCCATGAAATTCATACTCGATTTAAGAAGAACACCAAGCAATTTACAAACCGATGACGGCAAAGAATTCTTCAATGGAAAATTTCAAAATTTAATGAAAGAATATAACATCAACCATTATTCTTCGTACAGTGTTTTGAAGGCGTCAATTGTTGAACGTTTTAATAGAACGTTAAAGCAAATGATGTGGAAGGAATTTAGCTATCATGGATCATATCGATGGATTGACAAGTACAAAAGTTTGATTAACGAATACAATCATAAAAAGCATCGAACCATTAATATGGCTCCATCTGAAGTGAATCGAGCCAATGAAAAGTTATTATTAAATACTGCCTACAACAACTTGAAAATATTTAGAAAGCCAAAGTTTCGGGAAGGAGATTATGTGCGTATAAGTAAATATAAACACATTTTTGAGAAAGGCTATACACCGAACTGGACAACAGAAATATTCAAAATTAAAAATATAAGAATTACAAACCCAACAACGTATATTCTTGAAGACTACCAGGGGAATCCAATTAGAGGAGGATTCTACGAAAGTGAACTACT
Source organism: Myopa tessellatipennis (assembly GCA_943737955.2). NCBI lineage: Eukaryota > Metazoa > Arthropoda > Insecta > Diptera > Conopidae > Myopa > Myopa tessellatipennis. The sequence goes on from OX031317.1 coordinate 8,609,644, forward strand.
GAAAACAAAGTATCCCAGCATATATCTGGTGGAAAAAGTTCTTAAAACTAAAGGCAGGCAAATTTTTGTCAAGTGGCTAGGATTTAGCAATGATCATAATTCTTGGATCGATAAAAATGAAATTTTATAAAATTGTAATAAATATATTTTTTAAATATGTATATTGTTCATATAGTAATAACATTATTATTATTATTAAAAAAATTCTAAATAAAAAAGATTGCATCTGACTTTTCATTTCATTACTCAACCAACTTTCAAGATGTCAATAACTCTTACTTTAAGTGGAAATAAATCCATTTTATCGGCTAATTATTTTCCACCCATAGATTTAGAGGGAAAGTATGTGTGTGGTCTCGTAGACTTTCATACTTATCACACTATACCGAATGTTGATTACGAAAATAATTTATTTCACATTGGCGATCGTATCATTGAGATTCCTGTCGGTTCATACGAACTTGACGACATTGCTGAATTTATTCAAAATAAATATTTGACTATAGATTCACATGAGAACCTGGAAATATCCGCCAACCCCAATACACTGCAAGCAGTCGTAGGATCCAGTAAAAATAACATTTTCTTTAATAAGGAACGCACCATTGGTTCACTATTGGGTTTTAGTAAAAAAGTATTGGAAGCCGGAAAACTACATACATCCGACTTACCCGTGTATATAACGAAAATAAACGCAATACACATTGAGTGCGACATAATTAGCGGTGCCTACATTAACAACATACCAGCTCATACAATTCATATGTTTGCATTAAATGTTAGTCCTGGCTATAAAATAGACGAGATCCCTAAAAATGTAATCTATTTGCCAGTAAACACCAGACAGATAAGTTCAATTACTGTGAAAATCGTTGACCAAAACGGTAATCTAATTAATTTTTGTGGAGAAACCATAACACTCAGACTGCACCTAAAACCGCAGGAGCAATGATTGTGTATAATAAAAGCGCATACCCAGGTGCAACTACATTCACTTCTTCTTTACCATTTGAACTGACAAGGTCGTCGCAAACAACTCAAAACGCTCTACAACGTAAAAAGCTGTCATTTGAAAATAAAGAGTTTCTAAAATCTTTGGGCTTAAAACTAAAGACAAACTGAAATTAAAATGAGTCAAATACTTGATGTTTTACAAACGCCGCTCTACGATGACAGTATTATTAAAAAGGAATACCATAGCTATTCACCATATTTACAATCATATAACAGCAATGACGAGATACGGATAGCCGTTCAAAATCAAGATCTTTACCTTCTACCCAGTGAGAGTTTAATTTACATTGAAGGTACAGTTACTCTAGAAAATGGCAACGCAACAACCAATGTAAAATTAAAAAACAATTGTGTTGCATTCATGTTTGATGAAATTCGCTATGAAGTTAATGGATTAGAGATCGATCGTACGCGTCACTTGGGTGTAACTACAACAGTAAAAAATTATGTCTCATTAAATTCGATTCAAAGTAACATGCTCAAAAATGCTGGATGGTTTTCAAAGAATGAACTTGAAATAAAGAACGGATATTTTAATTTCTGTATACCATTGAAAATGCTATTGGGATTTGCTGAAGACTTTAACAAAATTATTTTAAATTCTAAACATGAACTTATACTACTGAGATCGAAATCCGATGAAAATGCTGTTTATTCAACTGTTGCCACCGAAAATATAAAATTAACTATAACTAATATCACATGGAAAATTCCCCATGTACAGTTGGCTGATTTTGCAAAACTACAACTCTTTCAAACGATTCAAAGTGCAAAACCTTTATTAATAGCATTCCGTAGTTGGGATTGTCATTTTAATCCGGTACTCACTCAAGGAAACAATCATCTGTGGAATGTAAAATTATCACCACAGAATGAAAGACCACGCTTCATACTTATTGCCTTTCGACGAGATCAAAAATTTCAACATTGTCATCTAACCGATGTAAAAGTGCACTTAAATTCTGATACATATCCCTATGATGATCTCAATCTGAATTTTGACCGTGATCGTTATGCTCTGCTTTATGATATGTATTTGAAATTTCAACAAAATTACTTTGCGCGCGATTCCCAACCTCTGTTGCTGCCTGAAGACTTTAAAGATACAGCTCCGATAATAGTGGTGGATGTAACTCATCAAAACGAAGCGATAAAAACTGGACCAATTGATATTCGAATTGAATTTAAAACATCAAAGAATATTCCAGCCAATACATCAGCTTATTGTATACTTATACACGATAAGTTGATTGAATACACTCCAGTGACTGGCGAAATTAAAAAAGTTGTCTAAGTGCAATGGAGCAACAAAAATTTGTAACCTTGGATGTGCAAGGCTTCAAAGGAAATTTTAATGAGTTTATAGTTAAAGAGTTGGCAGTAACCTTCAGCTCTAGTGAATATCAAAACTTTATCATCAAACCACCATTTGAATTTAGAGACTTATCTTTAAAATATAAAAAGCAGGCGAATTGGCTGTATCACAATCACCATGGATTTCGTTGGAACGATGGATCTATCTCTTTTAATAGCGTTGAGAATTTCTTGAAATTAAATATTAAACATAAACTTGTATATGTGAAAGGAGTTGAAAAATCTAAATGGATTGAAGAAATTTTGGGGAAACCTGTATTGAATGTAGAAGAATTTGGCTGCGAGAATCTGGAAACTCTAAGAGATACATACTTACTACAAAGAATATGCCATTCCCATAATGGACACTGCGCGCTAGAAAATGCAATCCTACTCCGAAATTTCATTGATAATAAATAAAAGATTATAATGCAATGCAAAAGATTTAAATGTTAATATATAATTTTATTGATTGAAAATAAATGTTTTTCTTAAATCTATTTACAAATTTTTTCTTATTTATTTTTATGATAGTTATAAATAATATTCTATATTTCTATATCCATAAACATGTCTTCATCTATATCTAACTCCTGCTCTAAATCTATACGATAATGCCCCCACGCATATGTGTTTATACTATCATTTCTAATAAAACGCTTATCATCTAAAGGGCTTAAAGCTATCTTATGTACTAGTTGTGTATATATTTCATGTATCTTAGATCTAAATATATACATGTCTCCATATATAATTTTCTTATGAACTAAACAATCTTTATAATCACTTAAACTTAAATTACTTACTACTGATTGTTTGACACCTTTTGCTTTCTTAATCTCTACGTTATTTTCTACACTTATTGAATACATTTTTGACCTGAGCCCAATAAACTCTTGCATAATTTCCCCCTTATTTTCATCCTTCATCATGCCAAGGACTTTGGCATTTCTAAGGGGGAAACCATACACATTATCCACGGGATACTCTGATGTATCGAACTTTGAATCGATATCATCTCGAATATCCCTATAGAAATCTTCACACTGAACAGAATATATAAAAGAATCAGTGTCCATATAATTTAATTTGAGATTTGTTGCGAATTTAGGTTTCATGTAACTATAATGGAAGTCATACATTTTCCATTTCGACAATTCCAAAACAACAAATCCCAAATATATGGGTTTATTGTAGACAGAGCGAGCTCTAGACATTTGTATAGCAACCATATCTTCTGTAAACTGTGTACAGCTGTGGAAGTTTGGTTTGGCAATTAGTGCTCGGGCTCCTAACCGCCTTCCCCTACTTTCCCAATCGGTTACTATTTTGACATCTTTACGCTTGTCTACATTTTCCATAGTCTTTCCATACACCGCGTTGTTTAGCAGTTTGAAAAAATTCTTTTCAAAAGTATTCTTTGCTAAACTGCGATGATGGGTATTTAGATTGATATATTCACTTAACCAACAAGACTGCTTAAATTTCAATATTTTATATACTTTCTTCAACAACATACCATTTTCTATACATTGCTGAAGATTTCTATAATGAATAACATAGCGAGTTTTGTTGGTTAAGTCAGTAATCAACTTTTTACACTTTGAATTACCCACAGTTTTATTTTCAGCACAAAATGGTAAATCATTATGCGCATCATGTAAATTCTGTGGGTAATCCAAATCTACTTCAAGTATGTATCCGATGGGAGAATCGAATGGAATTTTAAAAACGTTGAATTGGTCAATATTTTCCATCCATTCGAATCCCCCATAAGGTAAATATTGCGACATTGCCCATCCATACAGATTATTAGCATCCAAATATGTTAAATATGTTGATGGTTTACTTTTATCGTACCCCATCATATACTTATTATTTGCCTTGGAATGTCTTGTACTACATTGGACAATGCCGCCTCGAATACTTTTTTGCACAAAAAGGTGCATGTCAATATCAGTGAAGAGTTCCAGGTTTATCTTTGTTGTTTTCAACATTGCATCCCACGATAAACCTGGAGCTGTGTAATATTGACACGGATCTAGCTCATAGATATTTTTGCAAACCTTTCTAAAGTTTTCAAAAACATCAGCTAAAATCAATACATCAGTCTTCAAATACAGCAGCATGTAATCTTTTAGTGTTTGGCAGTTGAAGACATTCCAAACCTTTAAGGCGTGTTGATAGTCTTCAACCGAACAATTTTTGTTAGTTAAACAACTAAAAAATTTATCATGGCTGGGAAGACTGGTTTCTCCTAAACGATTAATTGAATTGAGGTATTCATATGGGAATACCCCCTTTCGTCTTAGTAGCTGAAACTCATCATCGTTTGGATACATTTGGCGCACTATTTTGAAATCACTTGATGACAAATTTTGCGCTAATGCATCCAAACTCGATGCCATGAAACGAAAAGAATCCAAGAATCTGATTTCGATTGTTTTCTTTTCGCTTACTTGTATACGTTTAGAAAGGGATACATACAATTCCTTATTTAAGGGGATAACATTAATATCACCCTCAAATAAATTCAATTCTTTAATGAAGAGGTGGCAGTCATAACCAGAAAAATTATGAAAAAATACAGGCACAAACTTTGCAATTTGAAATTTTAAATTGCATTCGTTATGTGCCGGCCCCCTGTACTTTCCAGTAAGATGGCAATGGTCAGCCACTCTATCAGCCCCCAATTCTTGTTCGCAAATATGACAAGAATTGGAGTCTTTTTGGAGTTTTACCTCTTCATTAGACAAAAAATTTATTGGTTTAATTACACTTAAATAATTATTATAAATATATCTTATATCACTAACTAAATATTCTACAAATTTTTTCGGGGCATCTTCCCCTGAATAAATTTTAAATTTATTTAAGCTACTATTATAATTACAACTAATATAATAACTAAAACCTATAGGTATATGCTTACTTATATTTCTAGTATTATTCGCTAAGTCTAAATCTACGCTACTTAGTACACATTCGAAGTCTGCATAGACAACGAATGGTACGTATAATTTATGATTATAATTTTTAAAACTAATTACCGCCTTCTCCATCGACGGCATCTCCGTCACCGTCCGTCCGCACACCAGTTTATGTTTTTGTAGAGTACTCTCATTGTGAGAGTACTGCAGGCAGCTGTTGCATAAGTATGCCTTATGTTGGTGATATGTTTGTTGGTTGCGTATGAGCCTGTTAAAATTTGAAAAAAAGAGAAATTAAAATTAGTTGGAAAAATTTATACTTAATATAGTACTTAATATAAGTAAGTTAATATAAAACAAAAAAATTTAAATTGTGATATAATTACCTTGAAATATTTTTAATCCATACATAATGGAACCGCTCTCCTTCCTGCAGCAGCAACAGGTTAATATGCTGCACCTTCTCCTGCTTTGTGCAATGATACGGTCCCTCGATGTTTTTGGAAGCTTCATCAAATCCAAACACGTTGATGCTTATGTTAGGATTCTGCTTCTCAAAATGTTCGATGCTGCTTATGGGGAGGGGGAACGTCAATCCCTTAAAATGCACTTTAGCTCCATTGTGTAGCACAATTTCCTCTGCTTCGATGTTGTTGATCCCATAATTTTGCGGTCTTTGGGGATCTTTTTGCACGTCAGAAAGCGCTGAGATGATCGCCCATTTGAAGCAGTACGGATCGTCATTTTGTATATTGACGCAGGCGTGCTTCTTCTGCAGGGATCCTGGGAGCGGGATGTATGAGGATCCCTTCAACGGTCGATATTTGTTGATGTTCACCTCCAGGTGACATATTCTAAGTAGGGCCCATCCACTGTCCCTTTCCTGGAACTCGCCCATTTTAGAGCTGATCTGTTGGCACATGTCATTGTATATGTCACTTATCTCTTCATATTTTTGAATTAAGCTCATTTTGGTTTGAAATGATTTTATTTCAACTACCATTTCATCATCATCCAACACTTTGAAATATTCCGCATACAATTCCATGTTGAATTTATATGATGTATGCTTCTCTAGCATTTTCAATAGCTCTTTGGCTACTATATTTTGAGCCTTCTCAAAAAACTTTTCCGGAATGACAAGACCCTCATCCTCATTTTGGAATATCAGGGTTTGAATTCTATTCCGGAAAGATGATGTTATGCATTTGAGAGCACCGTCAATTGTCATCCAACAATTCCTCTTATGCTTCAATGTTTTGATGTGATGGTTCCAGTCTCTTCGAGAAACATCTTCATTGCAATTTGGACAACGAACGTTCTCGTTAGGTTTAACTGGTAGCCATTGTACTGCTCTTGATGTTGATGATGATGATGATGATGGTGTTGCTGTTGATGATGATGATGATGATGATGATGATGATGGCGTTGCTGTTGATGATGATGATGGCGTTGCTGTTGATGATGCTGCTACAGATGTTGATGATGATGATGATTCCGAGTGGATCAATTTTATGTGCCTGCGCATAGCATCCAGTCGTGCAAAATTTTGGCCACAATGTTCGCACTGGTATACCGCACTTTCATGCTGTCCTTGCACATGCCTTTTGAGGTTGCGCATTGCAGTGAACTCCTGTTCACAAACATTACACATGAAGCTCTTCATTTTTATTTTTGTTACAAATATTTCACTTGTTTTTTAAATAGTATATGTAGCTTTTTTTCTTTAGAATTTTCACTTGATTGTGAATAATATTGTACAATTTTTAATTGTTGTTAAATTTTTTATATTTTATTAACTTTTTAAATAGTATATTTAACTTTTATTTCTCACTTTTACTTCTCCGAACTGTCACTGACTTGTAACTAATATTTTACAGTTTTTAATTGTTGTTAAATTTGTTTATATTTTAGTAATATTTTAAATACTATATTTAACTTTTTTCTTGTTCTTGAATAGTTCACTTGTTTGTCCAGTTTCTTTTAATTGTTGTTAAATTTATTTATAGAATTTGTTAATATTTGATTAACTTTTTAAATAGTTTAAATTTAACTTTTCACTTTATTTCTCCGAATTGTCGCTTAATTTCACAACTTTTTTCGGTGTAGAACGTTTTGAGACTTTGGTGTTTGAGACTTTGACGACACATTTACAATTGACCCTTTATTCTCGATGTAGCTAATTATATGCTCATGGATGTTTGTTTACATTTATGATTCCGTGCACAAATTGCTAAAGGTCCGTTGAGATGAAGAAAAAAGAACAACAACAACAACCACATAGCAAAACTACTACCCAGTCATTCGCATCCATTCAAAGTTCAATATGCAAACAAATTCGTACATGTTCTAAATGACTAATTGCGTTTGTTTACATTATGAATCTGTGCAAAAAACAAAAATTTCTAAAAGTCCGTCGCCAGCTGAAGAAAAAGAAAAACAACAACAACCACATAGCAATTAAATGAGAGCAATTAAAAAGAAATAAAAGTTACAACAACAAAGAGTACACCCCAAAACGCAAACAAAAACAACGACACTCAAGTACCACAAACGATACACAAGCGGGCAGAGATCAAGGCAGAGGAACACACCACAATCGCAACAGTCAGCACGCTGAGCTATGTATGTCTGTCCGTCTGTATGTATGTCCGTCTGTTTGTCTGTCTGTATGTATGTCCGTCTGTCCCTCCCCTTCCTCCCTCCCTTCCTTCCTCCCTCCCTCCCTCCCCTTCCTCCCTTCCTCCCTCCCTCCCCTTCCCCCCTCCCTCCCCTTCCTTCCTCCCTCCCTCCCCTTCCTCCCTCCCTCCCCCTCCCTACAAACTATCGCCCTCTCGCTCACTCTCACATATCCATAGCACCACACGCAGCGCAGTCGCGCTCCACACGCTCCACACGCAGCGCAGTCGCGCTCCACACGCTCCACACGCTCCACACGCAGCGCAGTCGCTACCTTGCGCCAGAACCGCCATATAACCACTACTCCCTTTGATGCTTTCCATCCTATTTTTGTTTGTGATGGTTGTCATTTTGGTTGCTATTGCTAAGATGATCAGCTGTTGCAGCTAATATATATAATGTGCTGCTACCCTTCCCCCTTCGAGTTCGCTGGGTGCTATTCGTCGCCCTGGTGTCAAGTGTTGTGTTGTTGTACTTTTGCTGTCGTGATGGCTGTACATCGGCACTCCGGACAGATTCTAACTATTTAATTCTATATACATATATTTCTTTTTCCAATCTAGTTTTATGCTATTTACAATTTGTCTACAATTAGTAAGATTTAAATCATTTTTTGAGACGTATATTATTTTAATTTTAATTAGAAATATTTTATCTTTATCAAATTTTATTACATAATTTCTAGTAATATATTCAATTCAATACAAATTTTAATTCTTACTGCAAATATCGACGATATTTTATTTGAATGTAATTTATTAGGCTATTGAGCATAATTATTATTTTTGTAAAGTAAAAAAACTTTTTTCCTCTTTACAAGTATTTTAGTGTATTACATTTCTACTTTAATATGTAGGGTTTTATATCTATTTCTTTTTCTATTTTTATTATAATTATATTCTTTCTTTCCTTTTAATTTTCTTATTTCTTTTCATTACTAGTTTTATTCTTAGTTTTTATTAGTAGTCTATGCATAAGAATGACATGTAGTGTAGTAACACGTGTTTTAACATGTAACCTGTGTTTAAAAAAAAATATTTTTTTCCCTCTCTTATTTCTTTAATATATTTTTGTTTTTGTTTTGGATATTTCGACGTAACTGACGCTGCATTGTGCTCGCGTTGTGTTGTTCTACTTCTACACCTGCTTTGTTGCATTGCTTACGTTAATCACTCATTTTGCATTTAGTTAATTTAATTGACTTATTTACGGTATACATTAGACCGGTCCTTATTTATATGGACAAATTTATTTTCTCGAATATATGTTACGGCAAGCGCTAAAAATATTCGTTTTAGTCTAACAAAGCATAAAAAAAAATTTGACAACGATTGGATAATTTTTAGCCGTGCCCCAAGCACCTTTTTGTTTTTATTATGAGAAATAAGGCAAAAAAAAATATATTTTTTTATTTTATTTGCATTTATTTGAAAAGTAAGAATAAACTGAAATATTTTTATTAATTACATACTCATAGTAACATTAATATTATTTTAATTTAATAGTGAAGTCTTTTTAAAAGTGGGATAATTCATGTTATATTCTTTAACCACTTGAAATAGGAATTGTTTCTCCTCTTCATTGTGGGTTAATTTATTATTATAATCTGTAATGAATTTGGCGCCTCTTTCAGCTGCATCATTTACTACAGATAAGTTTTTACAAATTTGTGATCCCTGAGCGTAGTCAAATCTTTCATTCCAATCCGACGGATCGACTTGCAAAAATTCTTTTGAAATTTCTAAGCGATCAAAGAACGTGTGTGTATTGGAATTTACAAAATCGCTTAAATCTTTTTGCGCAAATGTGTCGATATTTGTTGGATTAGTTATTATTCGCTTGCATTTTTCTGTATTTGCTTTAACATTAATTGCCTGAACCATTTTTTTTTTAATTGCAACACTTACATTAGGATCGAAGAATGAAAGACCGACTGCTTCTTCCGACAAATACCACAAATGATTGCTTATTTTTTGTAGCAAAGCAAGAGCTATATCCCTTTCAGGATAAGCTATAATATTTTTAATTAAATTTAGGTCTTGATTTGGTGCTTCAATTGCTTTAGTGCATCCAAACCAGGCTTTTACATAAATACGAACTATAAACAGACAGACACTACGTATACCGTTTAGCTCTTGTTTGGTCATATTGAATTCATTACGAAACAAATACATTTTAAGTGCATAAATAGATTTTGACATCCATCGAGCATGAGAAGTTGCACCAGGTATACGAAAGGTGTTAAAATTCGGCACCGTACCACCAAGAAAACTGACAACTAATTGTAATAATTCTTTGTAGTCGCGTCTGCTATGAACTTGTTTTAAGTTATCTAGGCAGTAATTTAAGGCAGATGTTCTAGGCAGATGTTGATGCTACAACTTCAATATCGTTTTCGTCGTCAATGTCAATCATACCTGTTTTACAACAATAATTCTGATTTGCTTAAAAGATATAATTCTTAATTGTATACCTCTTTGAGTATGTTGTTCATATAACTCTTTTCGTTCATCTTCTTTTATTCGACGCTGGTTTTCTTGTTCTTTCTGGACTGCCTTTCGCTTTTCTTTCTGCATGACAATTCTATCCGTTCCTAGCATACAACCTGGTCTTCCTTTTTCTCGTTGTTTTTTTAAGAACTCTTTGTCTTCTTGTATTTTAATTAATTCTATCGCGTTTGCGTGTGCGATATCGAATAAATCATGTAATTTATCTTGAAATTCAGATACATTTCAAGAAAAACCGGGGAAAAACATTTCAATGCTGGCGGGGGCACGGCTAAAAATTGTCCAATCAAGCTCAAATTTTTTTTGTGTATTTTTAGGATCAAATAAAATGGTTTTAGCGCTTGCCGTCATTCGAATTCGAGAAAAAAGAAATAATGACCGGTCTAGTATACATATATATTATGTTTCCCATTATATTAATTTTGTAATGTGTAATGTCTTCTATTGCATGTCTCTTATCTTGTCTCTAAATTTCATGATCTTATGTACATCTCTTAATGTCTAACGATATAGGTTACTATTAATCAAAATTAATACAAACTAAAAAGTTCAATTAAAAAAAAAAATTATTCAAATATTAACAACGAGTTTACTGTATCATGACTTTTCTTTTCTTATATTTTTACGCTTAAATAAACAAGTTGTTGCTTATTTAAACGTTATTCTGATTTTCTTTTTATTTTCTTGTTGAATTTTTCTTAATTTCCTGTCCTACAAAAAAATTTTAAATTTCGCTAATACTTGTGATTTTACGTTCCTTGCAAGTGCTTTTATATCTGTAATATATCCTGCTATATCAAGACTAATGCTCCCTGCTTTGTACCGTGGAAAATTGAGACACATTGTTTTTATAATCGAAGTGCATGCTAACTGTGTAATTAGCAAGGTGATTAGTAAAACTCTGTATTTATTCTATTTTTGGAAAAATTATCTATTAGTTTTATTGCATTCTGTTGTTAATGTCATATTGTATCTCTATCTTATTTATAGTTTATAACATTCATTCATTCATATCTATTTATTCTATCCTATTATATATTAACTGATTTTGTCCTACCCCTAATAACGTGACTATTGTAAATAACTTAATTTAACGTTCTCCTAAACCTATTTTCTTATTTGCTATTATATACTTTAAGTAAGTTATTGTGGAACAGCTTTTCCCTTCCCTTAATATTTATAACTGTAGTAATTAGACTTTTAATATTTACTACTCTATATGGCCCTATCCATATGGGAGAAAATTTATTTTTCCTAGTTTGATTCTTAATTAATACACTCCTACTTTAATTTAATTTAATCTCCTACTTTAAATTCTACTAAATTTAGTTTGCTATTGTACTGCCTTTTAGCTATCTCTTTTGCTAAATCCTGATTCTTTCTCACGATTTCGTGAGCTCTTTGTATTTGGAATTTTAGAACTTTATTTGGATCTTCGGCATTATATACCGGACCACACCTTCGTTTTAAGTTAGTCGGCATTTCTGTATCGAATCCAAATAAAGTGCGGAACGGTGTTTGCTTAGTCGTAATGTGGGGTGTGTGGTTATGAACATGCATAGCTGCAGTTAACCATTGATCCCAATTCGACCCGCCTTCTTTAGCAAAGCTACGTAAATATTCCGCTAAAGGTCTGTGGCTTCTTTCTAATGAGCCGTTAGCTTGTGGATGATAAGGCGTTATGTGTAATTTTTTAATACCTAATAATTTGCAAGTGTCTGAGAACAATTTCGAAATGAAATTAGTTCCGTTATCTGTAATTAGAATACTAGGAATTCCGTAACGCGTAATAATTTCATCGTAGAAAGCCCTGGCGACAGTACTTGCTTCCGCGTCTGGGATAGCTGTATATGCCATAAATTTTGAAAAATCATCTTGGAATGTTAAAATATATTTGTTACCGGATACGGTTTCTGGTAGAATACCTACTATATCCATGTAAACTTTGTCGAATGGCCGCATTGGTGTATCTGTTAGCACCATGGGCATTTTCGTCAATTTTGAACTTTTGTTCGCTTGACATTGTGGACAGTTTTTGACATAATCTTTTATTTGTCTTTGCATCCCTGGCCACCTATATTGTTGCCTGATTCTTAGGTAAGTTTTCACTGCTCCCTGGTGACCTCCTAATGGTGTGTTGTGAAAGTCCTTTATAACTGTCTCTATTTGGTTTGGGTTTTCTAATGGAATTGTGTTATCATTTTGTGTTTTGCCAGTAGTGTCAGGTTCTACAGGCGTCTGACTTGTGCTTGTTTTATTACTACTTTCTTTGTTCTTTATTTCCATTTCTTTTGTTCCAGATCGGGTTTGGACTGCTGTTACTACATTCCGATTTTGAGGAATTCTGCTCAACGCGTCTGCGTTTAAGTTCTTCTTTCCTGGCTTATATAGGATTTCGAAGTCGTATTCTGATAATTTATGCCTGAACCTTGCCAGTCTTGAAGTCTGGTCTTTTATGTTAGCTATTCCTCTTAAAGGCTGATGGTCTGTCACTATCTTGAATGGTCTTCCTAACAGATAAGCTCTGAAATATTTTGTTGCCCACACTATGGCTAAGAACTCCTTTTCTATAGTCGAGTACCGCTTTTCGGCGTCATTCAAGGCTCTGCTAGCGAAAGCTATTGGCCTATCTTCGCCTATTTTACCCTGAGAAAGTACTGCGCGTAACGCTTCGTTACTTGCATCAGTAGTTAATATGAATTCTTTTTCAAAATCCGGATATGCCAAAACCGGTGGTGTAATTATTGCCTTTTTCAGTGATTCAAACGCTTTCTGGCATTCTTGTGTCCAAATAAACTTAGCGTCTTTAAGTAGTAGTTTGTTAATAGGCAGTGCTATCTTTGCTGTGCCAGGTATGAATTTTCTATAATAATTCACTAGTCCTAAGTATGCCTGCACCTCCTTTTTATTCTTAGGCGGTGGAATGCTCTTAACGCATTCCACTTTGCTGGGGTCAGGGAGTGCGCCCTGATCTGTGCATTTATGTCCTAAATAAACAATTTCTCTTCTTAGAAATCTTCATTTTCCTGTATTAAGTTTCAGATTATGTTCACGCAATTTCTGTAATACTGAACATAACCTTTGTTCGTGTTGTTTCAAATTTCTGCCGTAAATAACTATGTCATCTAAATAAACAAAACAGTCTATCCCTTGTAGACCTGTTAGGATATGATTCATTTTCCTTTGAAATGTGGCTGGGGCACCTGTGAGCCCAAATGGCATTCGATTAAATTCGAAATGCCCTAGTCCTGTACTGAATGCTGTTTTCTCCTTATCCCTGTCATCGACTAAGACTTGGTGATATCCACTTGCCAAATCTAGCGTTGTAAAATATCTGTTATGGCCTAATTGCTCTAAGATTTCGTCAATACGAGGAATGGGAAAAACTTGTTTAATCGTTGCTTCATTGAGCTTCCTGTAATCTATTACAAGTCTCCATTTTTTCTCTCCCTCCTTGCCACTTTTCTTGGGCACTAAAAGTAACGGTGAGTTCCATGGTGAAGTGCTATGTGTAATTATGCCGTCATCTAGGAGTTTATTCACTTGTTTATTTATTTCCTCCCTATGTATTTGAGGTAATCTATATTGTTTTCTATTTATTGGCGGTTGATCTGCGCCTGTTGGAATTTCGTGTTTCAATACGTTTGTAAACGAGAGTTCGTCTCCGTCTAATAGGAAGACGTCATGAAAAGATTTTACTATTTCCTCCATTGAATTCTTTTCTTCTATATTTAAATTATCATCTAACTCAATTTCCTTTAGCAATTTATTTATTCTTCTTTTGGCATCTATTCTGCCTATACCATTATTGACGTAGTACTTTGTATTGTGTACTCGTCGGAATTTGTGAATTTTGGTTTAAATTCGCTATTTATCTCGTAATCATATTCTGTCGTGTTTAATATCGGAGCATAAACCGTATTATTTTTCACATTTACTAATGTGTCCGCTATATAGATTCCTGGATCTATTTCTTCTTTATGAATTACCACATTCTTAAATTTTGTACGAAGTTTTAATGGTACTATCGTAATTGTTCTTGCATCAACTGGTATGTAGTGTTGTTTGCTTTCCTCTTCTATCTGCTGGATAGTTTTTATCGGTAATTCCAAAATAACCTCTTTTCTTTCATTGAAGAGTGTTAAAATCTTTTCTATTGTGTTTATAATGGAGTTGTTCCACAAGTTATCTCTTCCTAATATGCCGTCTGCTGGTACTCCTTGTTTAAGTGACACAACGTGTAGCGTTAAACGTAAGGACTGTACCTCCTTGTGGCATATAGTAGTTGATCCTTCTGTTGTCACACAACCTCCAAATGCTCCGCTTAAGTCTTTCCTATTCGACTTGTCTATTATTGTGCTATCTTTTATCGCACAATTCTTTATCAGGCTTGTATCTGCTCCTGTATCTACCAGTAAAATGAGTTTTCCATTATTAGCCTCTGCGCAAGGTAATTCGATGAACACGTCATTTAGCTGGGTTTGATTGCCGTTAGATACTCCTGTTTCTGTATTTCTATTGTTATTTGCTAACTTATTCATTGAGCACGGTATTTTTAAATTTTGGTTTTTCTCTAATTTAATTGGGATCTCTGAATCAACTGTTTCTCCCAGCGTATGATTTCTCTCGGTTACGTTGTTTTTATTACTGTACGTCTTTCTTAGCTTGATATTAATTTTTAACTCTCTTGAAGTTGGTAACGTTTCAACTATCACTTCCGATGTCGGACTTACGGTTACCATTTTGTTTGTTAAAGCTGGTAACGTATCCACAATCGGCTCGGATGTATGAATTACTGTTATTCCTTCATTTGGCCTTAAGTTACTAATATTTTTGGGTCCCCAGATTATTGGCCTATTCTGGGCCCTTGCCAGTTTCCCGGACTATTACTTTGCAATGATTCCCAATTCCTTTTTGCCTCGCAATTCTTTATCATATGCCCTGGTCTGTTACACCAATGACATAACGTTTGGTTTGCCCTGTTCTGCTGATTCCTCTGCAATCCGTTGGGTGTAGTTGGGTTGGTGTTTATCGCCCGTTTTTGGTTCCCGTTCTGCTGGAATTA
Organism: Myopa tessellatipennis; assembly: GCA_943737955.2. Lineage (NCBI taxonomy): Eukaryota > Metazoa > Arthropoda > Insecta > Diptera > Conopidae > Myopa > Myopa tessellatipennis. The sequence continues at coordinate 8,625,192 of OX031317.1, forward strand.
GTTTTGCGACCAATTCTGCTGGACTTGGTTAGATTGCCAACTCTGTTGGGGTCGGTTCCATTGCTGATTTCCTATACTTTGGTTGGTAGGACTTTGATTTTTCTTGCTCGACCCAACTCTGTTGTTGTCCTTGTTGTCACACCTCCAGTTGGTCTCGTGCCCATATTTTAAACACTTCTGACAATATGGCGTGTTCTTACGAGTCAAACAATCGTCTCTGGTATGACCTCGCTTGTTACAAAATGAGCAAATTATTCTATTCGCCGCTCCTTGTGTAGTGTTCTGTATCGAAGTTGGTTGCCTGGCAATTTTTCCTCCTGAAGCTCTGCCCTGACTTTCATGTTGAATTTGTTCTTGTTGGGTATACTGCATGGTGGCGAGGCGTGGTGAATTCATATTAATGTGTAAGGGGTCTGAGTGGAGGAGGCTACTGTTTTGTATGCTTTCGAGTGCATCGATTGCTAGTTCTACCACTTGTTGTATGCTTTTCTTCGTAACATTGAGCATATAAATTCTCAATGCGGCGTTCTTTAACCCTGTTTTAAAGGATTTCTCTACGGCTCCTTCCACCATACTCAAAAGTGCCATATCTCCGTTTCCATTATATTTCGTTCGAACTATCTCTTGTGCCTGTGTTCGTAGAGTGGTTAGGCGTCTTGCAAACTGTCGTATATCCTCGTTAAGTAACTGGCTACAATTTTGGATACCTATTATCACTGAGTCTAAGGATACCGTTGGTAAATATGCTCTTTTTATCGTGAGGTAGAATTCCTCGAGGCTATTGAAGCGTTGTGACCTCACTAAATCATAGGCATCCCCATGTAATCTCTGCTTAATGCAGTCTATGTAGTCCTGAATGTTGTCTGTGCACACATCTCTTGCGGCTAATTCGCACCCGTGTATGAATTTATACACTTCGCCGCGTAAGTCTGGCGAATGTGTTCCAGAAAATAGAGGTACCAGCCTATTTGTAATTTTTGCTATCTCTCCTATCCCCATTTTGGTTTGTTCTTCTGTTGTTTTAATTTGTTGTAATGACCGTTGCCGTCCCTCGGACTAACTGCGGACTAACTGCGGACTGAGCTGGTTCCTTATGGAAAAGTGACTGATTGTGATCTAGGGACATTTCTTGACTTAGAAGCCTATTCTCCTCTTTTGGCTCTTGTATTCGTCTATTTGCTTCTTCTAAAGAACTACAGTCTTCCCTTGATTTCTGTGCCAATCCCTTTTCCAATGTTCTGTTTAATGTTTCTTCGGTTAGTCCCTTGCTATTCAATAATTTTCTTAGTTGTTCGTTTTCGTCTTCTAAGGTCTGTAGTATGTTTTCTTGAAAACGTTTTTCCTCTAAATACGTATCGTACTTGTTTTTTAGCGCGTTGAATTCTGATAAGCAGTCCCTTAGACTTTGGTTCTTATTTTCTATTATATTTTTAAAGTCTGGATTAGCGCCAAATTTTCTTTATTGGAAACTGTGTTAGAATGTTCCAAAGTTTTGAGGCAAATTCTTCTATTTGCCTTTTCAAATCCTTGTGGGTCTTTTCTAAGGCTAAATATGCTTGTTCCTGTAGCGATCCGGCCATTAATTATCTTATACTCATCGTTCTGATTATTTAGTATTTTTTATAATCAATTAAAATCTTAATTGCTTTTCTTCAAGCAATTAACTTTTGCTTATTCAGCTTTAATACGACTCATTGACACCCTTTTGGCTGAACACGTTGTAAACATTCGTACATTCGTACGCTTATACTCGTACATATATACATATATTATTATTATATATATATTTTTTTTTTGTAATTCGAGCTTGTGGCTCAATTGTGCTCGCCTTTTTACTTGTTTTTGTTTTTTTTTGCTTTGTTAGCGTTTTTGCTACCAATTGCCGCTCGCTAGCAATTTTGCCGCTTCTGCCCTTGCTTGAAGTTCAAGTTCAAGTTTTTGACCTACTTCTTGTTGCAATGAGTTTCTTGCAATTTAAGCAGAATGTACTTTATTTATTGTCTTGCAGCTATCGCTGGTAGCCTGGTTGCTATTAATTAATTTGTTATTAAAAAATACTAACGGATTTGTTTGTTGTATCCATTTATTTATTCTTTTCCAAAACTTAAACATAGACCTTATGTGTTTTCTACAGGCGGTTGTGCCTAACAAGCTCAAATTTCTTCTTGATTTGCCCATCAAGTTTATAAAATTTTTTCTCTTTAACAAAAATGACCTTATTTATACATGAATTGCCAATGAATTCTTCAATTTAAAGTCCAATTATAATGAATTAAACAAAAGTATTCTATTTAGACAAGTTCCAACATTTAAAGTACTACCTTTAATTTTATTTGTATAATTTTATAATATTTTAAAATATGTTTATTATTTCACAACCATTCCAGCTAGTGTGTGTTGCTGTTTTTCCTACGTTGTTTCTTGTCGTTGGTTTTGTAAATTTGGCGGATCTGCCTCAGGAATTCATTCTTTTCCTCTTTGGTTGTGGCTATCGTTGCTAGCCGGTGCAGGTTGGCGACTTCCCTCCGTTGCTTTACTTTTCTTCCGCCGCGACTCTTTGGTGGGTGTGGGTTAACCTTTATTTCCTTCTTTGGCTCCTCATGTGTCGACTTCTGTCTCTTCCAATACTCTTCTATTGTTATCGGTCTAAGTCCCGCTTGCTTATCCTTAAGGGCTTCTTCGAGGGGTAATACTGATTTCGATGACATCTATATTGGATGGTGATTTTTTGTGTTTATGCTATTTTAAAAACATTGTTATTTATTTTTAATTTATTTTAAACTTCACTTCAAAATAAAGAAAAAGCGATCCTTGGATCGTAAAACCGGCTGCGCCAAAATGTTGTATCTGGTTCCTCCAGTAGGATACCAGAACAAACTTCCTGTCGTAAATCCTTCTTTAGAAGGGTCACTGACAGTGCTTCTAATAAAAGGCGGGGTTTTGTCGTTGATCCTTCGACGCGAAGGACCACGGACGATTGTGCTACGGGCAAGGATCTGCCGTCTTAGTGGACTTACCGTTGGGATCCGGCAACCTGCCGTAGTGGATCCTTTCGCCTAACTACCACGGGCACCAAGGTGCCGCCTTTGTGGTCCTTTAACCTGTCGGGCAATACTGCCGTCTTTCGACAGGTGCTGAAATAAAAAGATCCTGGGTTAATTTCTCTTACGTTTATTATTCACGGGGGTGTCCTCCTCTTTTGCTTTACAATCTTTCATTTGAAAGTTTCGTCAGTTCACAATAACTGCTTAATTTTTACTCCACTCAATCTGTAAGTTATTAGCTACTACCTTCTTTCAATCCGATAGCTGGGTTTATATCTCTTCTGAGATTCGTTGTTGGCCAGAATCATTTCCGCGTCGTTTCTGCAATTATCTCAAGAATTATTTTTGACGCTCATTGCATATTTTGGAATGCGATCAAGTTCGCGCGCTGTTCTACTTATCGGAATGCGATCAAGTTCGGCTTTTGTCTGGGCCACAGTGGTGTGTGATTCACTTGTACTTTCGAGCTTCACAATTAAAGTGCAGCCTAGAAGTATGTGTTACCACAAGTTAAACATTGTTAACTACTGGGCCGAAAGGTATGTGGTGATAACAACGTTAAGCGTTGTTATTACCAAAGCAATGATTCTAACCTACAACAATATCTTTAATTTTTTGTTTTAGAGATTTTATGGAAAAGCTTTTAGTTTCCCCGCAAATCGCATTTATTATTTTTACTACTATTTTTTATAGTATTTATTAATTTTTCCCAAATAAAGTTCTTCAGAAACCTGTATAAACGTTTGCATTTTAACAAAGTAGAGTTAACAAGCTATTTACAGGTGTTTTTTTATTGAAATCGGTTCACTATGTATATACAATCGAGCTATACAATCCGTCCGGTGAAAAACATTGTATAGACTCAGATATGTCGGAGGACGACATACTATAAACAGTAGAAACAAAATCTGTCCTTTTCAGGGCAACGAAAGTCATAGAAAAAGAGATAAATTTGGTTCAAAGATAACTTTGGTTGAAATGTGCACTTTTTAGAGCAATTATTTTTTTTGTCATATCCTGCGACGAAGTATATTCGAGGTTGTTAATAATAATTGTTACCTTTTAATGGAGGAAGAGTGATGTAGCGCCGCACTTTTATGAGAGTACCTGATTGCAATTATCAAATATGCGTTTTCTCCAGAGATCCTACACTGATTCCAAAGATATATACGTCTATTAAAAGGTAAATGGCTGTACTTTCTTATTATTGGCATAATTATGTGGGTTAGTTATACATTATACTTAGAAAAAAATTAATGAATGGAAAAAAATAGTATGAAAAATCTAAATTTTCATTTTTCTCCAAAACTGAACGGTTTTCGACAAAATATTATTTTACATAAATGACAGATAATTCAATTACCTTTCCAGCAATACCAATAACATACAGGTACCTTATAAAGTTTAGGAGATACAGGCCTGATCTTTTTCAACTTTAAAGGGCTATAACTCTGGAACGACAAGAGATCAACAAAAGTTGTTGTTGTTGTTGGGGTCAGCACGAAAAATAACAACTGCAGCAACAACAACAACAACATTGGTGGGGTCGACAGGCGCTTTATTTAAGCCGAAACGTGAACCAAATTCGATTATTCAATATTATATTCGATTATTAAAATATTTTTATATTAATAGTTGTTTCTTATTCTCTTAGCAATGATTTGAATCTTATGTGGCATCCTGTCGCAGGCATATATCAAGAGACTCCTGAGAAAACCGAATTGGAAGAACGTATCGCAAGAATTGCAAGATGGACTGCTACAGTTCCGACCAAAGAGTTCATTTCATACGGAGTTGGAGTTTTTAATAAAGGAAAATAACAAGATAATAATGTTGTTGATTAACAATAGTTCCACATGCACAACAAAAAAATGGTGTCATTGTCTGAAATTTGATCAGATTTGATTTAACTCCGTAATTCTTTTCTTTCTGCTAGTAGTAAACCTATGAGCCACAGTTTCACTCTGGTGGACAATGCCTGCAGGGAGTATTCTTGGCCCGAAGTCGCAAGATCTGTTCAAGCAAATTATGGAAAAAAACATAGATTCTAATGATAGTAAGATTTCAATCCTCTTTATTATAACCTTTTACTAGTTTCACTTTTGAGTTTTTTATATATATGTATGAGTTGTATGATTTTTTAAAAATATTTAAAATTGAATTATTTACGTTTATATATCTACTTTTGCTAAATTATTTCTCAATTTGGTAACTTTTAATCTATAGGTAAATTCTAACTTCATCACGAAATTCAATAATTTATTAATTTAAAACTTTTAGTTCATCAAAATTCTTGCTTCAATGCTTCATTTAGTTCAGTATTTCTAAATTTTTCATTTTCCCCTTTAGAAAAATCTTGAGATGAGCATTCAGGATGGTTTTGATTTAATAGCAATGTTTGAATCATTCAACTGATATTCTGATATCAACTTATGTGCCACAAGCTTTGGAGATGTAAGTCAAGATATTTCTACATACTAGGAGTTTTCGTTTCGAAATATTAGTTATTCATCCTCTTCTTATTTTGCTTAGATATTGGGACTCATTGCAAGCAGCTATTTCGTGAGTGCGTGCCGTGCTGATTACGTCTTTTTTGATTACGAAATACTGCTCCTCCTTTTTTGGTGGCCTCAAACAGTTTGTAAGATGGTGAGCATTTTTGGGAAAAAGAACAGATAGATGAGCTACGTAAGCAAGATCACCGCAGTCAAGATCAAGCAAGATCAAGCTTTGGTCGCCAGCTTTTCATCCAACTGGAAAAAGTCACTGATGGAAATGGATCGAAGAGTTCTACTACCTTCATTACCATCGGTGCTGACTGACTCACAGTCATTACCAAAACTTAAACATAGACCTTATGTGTAAGGGTATATTCACTTTGTAACGAAATGTGTAACGCGTGATCCGCCCACTTTTAGATTACACAGGCAAAAGAGGGTTATATTGTTAAATATATAAACTTCCTGAATAACACTTTAGATAACAACTTGTTTTACTTTTACACTACATATACAGTATAGCAGTATGAAAAAAAGTTTATTACCACGGAAATAAAGTTTAAATGAACACAATTATAAAACAACTAAGTTAGTTATTTTGTTTTGAAAAAGGTAATGACCACGCCTACTATTTATACAGAGGCGTAGCTAGGTCTCATGGAGCCCGGGACGGTTAATCAACTTGCAGCCCCAAAAATGCCTAGAATGCAATAAGTCACTACTTGATTTCCACAACTGCCGCCCCCGACATTGTGCCGCCCAGAGTGGACCGCCACCCCCGCCCAATCCTAGCTTCGGCACTTTTTTTAAAACTTTTAGGTGTAGGGTATCTAAGATTCGGTCAGGCCGAATATAGCTTTCTTACTGGTTTGGGTGTTCGGTTCCCCAGTAGGCCTGTCACCCATATACAAATAAAGATAAAATAAGACATTCATGTAATTATACAAATAATAAATAAATATGAAAAAAAATAAAAAAAAATTATTGAAATTTGGGAATTTATGCATTTTGATGTCCCCGGAACATTCTTTCCTGCAGCAATGATGAATTCTTAAAAAATATGTGAAAAAATAAATAAAAATTAGTAAATTTAAGCAAATTGTATAGTTTGTCTGTTCGCTTGAATTAAAAAATTCAAGTGAGGTGAACATTTTAGTGACTTCACGAAACAGCGTTTCTGTTCATATTACCAAAAGAAATTATAAATGTACGAAATTGTGTAAAAGTGTAAGTTAGAAAAAGTATACTTAAACAAAATGAAAAATATGTTGATAACATGAAAAGGAAAGCTTAATTACAATAATGTTTTATAAATTAGGCATATTTAAGTGTACTCGTGTATTTTGCAACAAAAAAAAAACATATTTTCAGTTAGATCGTAGCGCACTGGTAGCACTACTTAAGTACTAAAATAAACATAAAAGTGCGAGGTTTGCAAACCGGAAAATCGAATGTAATAATGAGGTGAATCAAATATGTAGATATGCCAACACCACATTTCATTTGTTTATAAATTTATATAAATTTAATAACCTATTTGCTTTTAATATTGTGTATATTAGATATTTCTTTAAAAAATTTTTTTTTTATCCATTTTTGGTAACTATTGAGATTGAGAGTGCAAATTAAGTAAAACGAATGTTCGGCATAGGATTTGTTTTGTTAATGTGTGTTCCTGATAACTATATATATGTAAAAAACTATTTAAAAAGGAATATATCAAGTATGTGAGAGAATTATTTTATATTTGCGATGCAATTCTTTGTTATATGATATTAAGCAAAAAAATCCTGAAAAATAAAATATCTTTTAATACATCTTAAACAATCGCCATCTTCGCTGAATTGGTCAATAAGTTAGGATTGGTCAAAATTATAAAAATTAAACCATAGACTTAAAATTTTAAAAAAATTTAAAACAAACTGGAATATTAATAGCAATTCTGAAATTCTTTGTGTATACAAAATTTAAATGTATTGATATATTTCAAAGAACCAACAATAACTGCATATATTTATAACATATTTCAGTTTTCTAATTTTCCAGTACTTAAGAACTTTTTCTTTCCTCTGTGATTGAAAAGTAATTCGTTGTATTTGAGTGTTAAATAATACGTTAAAAATTTCACGTTTTAAATTTCAATTAAAGTATATTAAAACATTTCTTTGAAAGTTTGAACAAAATATTTTGCTTCACGCATTGTAATTTCATAGCCGCCCAAAACAGATGTTAAATTGTCCAGAGTTAATGTACATTGAAGATAATTTGACCGTTTGTCTTCCTGAAATAACACAATATATAAATGAAACTAAAAAATATAGTGTAAATTGAAATTGCAGTTAGTAAGTACGAGCGGTTGTTAAACAGCGTATCTGTAAATAATTGACATCCATTCATTCATTTATTGCACCAAGTTATCTCAAAATAAAGGGAGGTAAATAAATACCTTAGTTCTACTAAGGTATATACAATAAAATTTATACATATTCCGGGGTGTGAGTCTGGGGAGTTTCTCAAAAAATTCCGAGAATGGGGCGCGAGTCTGGTGAGTTTGCACTAAAACGTCAACAATTATCGAGTTTTCACAAACACTACCATACAAAAACACAACCACCAACATACGATTTGACAACCAGAGTTGCACTTTTTAGAAGTTTCCTATCTCATTATCTCTGATAGAGAGTTTATTATTTGTATTTGCTCTAAACTTACCTTTGTTTTTTCGCTTACAATCACGGCGGTACCACGAAGTAAAGTGTAATAAAAGGGTTTGCAATATTTTATAGTCAAAAACTATTTTACATTTTTAAATAGTAGCTACCGCTATGCAAATGGTAGCAGAAAGTATTAAAAAATCATGCAATAAAATCATCCATGTCACCACGATCCACAATCCAATCTGTCGCACGGGTAAACGCTTTCGGGGACATGGTCGATGAATACTTCCAAACGTGCGACACGTGTCCCCCGTGTAAACACGGCATAAGCGCTTTCATTTCAACGATTGATTTGACGTGTTAGTAGCAGCGGCAATGTTATCGTTCACGCACCGTCTGTCTAACTTACCGTATATTGGAATCTACCTGCATTTATGAGTTCGCATTATTCGAAATTCTTTAATTGTATTTTCACTTATTTCTTGTAATGACCTTCACCTGTTTTTTACCTTTTCGCCAGCCTCCTCTTTCACAGGAATTTCTATGTTGTAAAAATTAACATGTTGGAAGGGCTGACAGCAAGAGAGGAAGAGGAATTGCATCTTGTTTTTTATTTATAATTTTAAGAAATGTATCCTTTCTTACCAGAATATTCTTTCGGGTATTGATAAATATTTTGAGTAATTTTTTTTTAAATAAGAATTCGGAATATTTTCATATTTGAGAAATAAGTTCCTAGAGCTAATAATAATAATAATAATAATTACATAATACATTAAAATTCTAAAAAAACCGTAAAGTAAGTAAACATGAAATCAGTTTTTCCATTCCCTACATTTTTTATTTCTACCGACATGCTTGTTGTCTTAAGCGAAGCTCTTGCTGTGGCTGCTACGCATAAAGCGTTGAACACAATCGGAGCAACAGGATACAAGATACATTTTTAGCTGTCAAATTTACATGGGCTCTTATGTAGATCGAGAAAAAAGTTTGCTTTCCAGTTTGTTGCTCTGGTTTGCTTTCCATTTTGTATCTTGTCTCCGGGATAATTCTAATTCTGACAGCAACAAAATCATTCTTGTTCTTCTTCGGTGTGTTTGTTTACATTCTGTCATGTAAAATTTGACAATTTGCATTGTGGGGGTGTCACACTAGGCATATTAACGCCAATTTATTTAAGTTAATATTTAACGCGATTTTTATTATTATTATTAGAAGCAATTTATTTCTGAAATACGAAAATATGCGGCATTCCTATTTAAGAAAAATTACTCAAAATATTTACCAATAATTTTTATAAAAATTTTTATAAATAAAATATTTACCAAAAATATTTACCAATTCCCAAAGGAAATGGAAATTCCTCTAAAAAAGGATGCTGGAAAAGGAAAATGTAAAAAACAGTTGAAGGTTTTCTAAGGCGGCCTCAAGTGGCCTAGTGTTACACCCACCATTAATAATTTGATATATGAAATTTTTTTTGCCGAGCAACAGTTGCCCAGCCATTATAATTAGAGATGGGGACATGGGTAAACACGGCATTATACAACGAGCAAATATTCGTAAAGAGATTGTATGGAACAAATGTTGCCGGCAACATCGTGATTTCATGCAACGAGTATAAACAACGAGTATAAATAGGTAAAGAGATTGCATGAAACATTTGTTGCCGGCAACATTTGTGATTTCATGCGTGAAGCTTAGGGCAGCTGTTAATTAGCAGGACTTAGCGCTGTAATCAAGCACCAGCTCTGTAAAGCAGAAAACCGAAGATAAAACCGAAGTTCTTTACAGAGTACAAAACTTTGGTATTCTGCGTTGGTAGCAAAGCGAAATTGCATGATCTACTAATGAGTGAGGGGTTCGGAAGATATTTTTAGTGAGTGTGAAGGGATCGGAAGATCGATTATGCTTCTGTTATTTTGCACTAACAATTGCAATTGTTCTTTTGCTTCTCTTACAATAACAAACCATGTGCCGCCGTCCGTCCGCCTGAAATCGTTTAAAATTTTGCATTTTATGGTTTTTGGAAGAATTTTTGCTTTTCGTAACTTAGTTTTGCTTCTTTTTCGATGCCCAAGCTTTGTAAAGCGCTGGCACGATCTACGTTGCGAGCATAGCGTGCTGTTTAAGAATTTGTATTTGCAAAAGATGATATGTAGTCGGCATATTCAATAACTATACACGTTATACGAGTAAGGCTGAAGGGTTAATAAAAGACAAATTATGTAAATATTTATATTATATTTAAACAACTCTACTTTAACCCCGATCTCATTAGTAACACTTATTATACTTATTTATTAAAGTTTAAATTGAGCTTTATTTTCATTTTTTAATAAGAATTATATTATACAACATATACAGTACATAATATTTAATTTACATGTCATCTAATAATAACTAATAATTAAAAATAAATTATATTTACATTTTATTTCAATTTAATTTTAGTTTAACTTGAATTTATAATTTTGTTTGTTAAAATTTTTTTCGCATTCGCACAAATTTTATGAGTTCAGTAAGACGACGAGCTGAAATCCACAAGGAGACTTTTGGAAAATACTTAGCTTCATATAAATGTAGTTTATATAATATTACTTAATAAGTATTGTAAAATAATGTTGTTTAATAAGTGTTACTAATGAAATCGGTGATAATGGGCTAAAGCAGATTTCTGTAAAATCATACTTTGTATTACCACACACATATAATATAAATATTTCCATAATTTGTCTTCTATTAACTTTTCAATCTTACTCGTATAACGTGTATAGTGAATTGATATGCCGACTACATGCCCATACAAATTCTTAAACAGCACGCTATGCTCGCAACGTAGATCGTGCCTGCGCTTTACAAAGCTTGGGCATCAAAAAGAAGCAGAACAAAGCTAAGAAAAGCAAAATTTCTTTCAAAAATCATAAAAAGCAAAATTTAAAGCAAACCCTGACGGACGAACGGCGGCACATGGTTTGTTATTGTAAGAGAAGTAAAAGAAGACGAATCGCACCGTTCTTCTCATCGCCCGCTGTACTCAATAAATTGATCAATTCTTTCTTTCACGCTTTACTTGGCTTCCGAGTGCTGGATCGATCTCTTCTTACGCATATTCGCTTGCATTGTTAGTGCAAAATAACAGAAGCGAAGTCGATCTTGCGATCCCTTCATACTCATTAGAAAAGATCTTCCGAACCACTCACTCCTTAGTAGATCATTCAATTTTGCTTTGCTACTAGCACAGAATACAATCGAAGTTTTGTACTCTGTAAAGAAGTTCGTTTTCATTTTCGGTTTCCTGCTTTACAGAGCTGGTTTTTTATTACAGAGCTATGTCCTGCTAATTAACAGCGGCTCTAATCTTAACACATGAAATCACAAATGTTGCCGGCAACAAATGTTTCATGCAATCTCTTTACCTATTTATACTCGTTGTTTCATGTGTGAAGATTAGGGCAGATGATAATTAGCAGAACTTAGCGCTGGAAAAAAACACCAGTTCTGTAAAGCAGTTTTCTGTTTGTATTCTGCGTTGGTAGCAAAGCGAAATTGCATGATCTACTAATGAGTGAGGTATTGGGAAGATTTTTTTAATGAGTTTGAAGCAGAGCCTAAGAATAACTGTTATGGCAATGGCCTTGAGCAAAAAAGTCTATTTAAAAGTTTATTTTAAAAGTAAAAGTTAACTTTTAAGTTGTTTTGAAGACGTTTTCCTCTAACTTTTTTGAAATAAAAGTATTTTTTAAAAAGTCTTTTGAAGAAGAAATGCGCTGTGGCGAACGGTGGAGGAACATGAATGAATACACATATCGCTATAAATGTCTCAAGCTGATTTCTTTAGGTTGTGAAAAAGTAAAGAAGTAAAATTTATATAGTTTAATATAATTTTGCATTATACATAATTTTGTGGTACGTAATTTTTATTCTGCGTGCTCAGATTTGGTGCGAAGTAAAGAATATTTGCTTGAATCGTCACTCACCGCACGATGCGTGTGTCCCTGCTATTATCGTCAGCAGGTACAGCGGCGACAATCCTTTAAAACAACAACTCATTGCTCAGCTTGTGTGTGAATGACTGTGTTGTTATTGTTGATCGTTAACGTTATATCAAAGACAATATAATACAAAGATGTCTCACTCCATACAAAATAACCGAGCAGCTAAAATTCAATTGGGATTTTCGGAAAATCCCATCTGAAGCTTCGGGAGAGTAAAATGAACATATTGTGAGAACGAGAGATCAAGTTGTGAGAGTAATAGATCAAGTTGTGAGAGTAAGAGCTGCAACTTGCAAGAAAGTGAGCACAAAAGAGAGCGCGTTTGCTACAAATGAGTGCAAAGAATCAAAGCAGTTGCCATCAGAATGTAGAACATCTTATTTTAATTATAACAACAAAGGGTGGTGGCATAACAATCTTTTAGAGGCCCTATATCAGTAGAAACAACAATAAAAAATGAAATCTTCAAATATTAAATGACATTTATTTATGATTCAGTATTTGAAGTTTGGATTTTTTGGATCGTTTGTTTTTAAAATATGACCAAGAACGGTGCTTACGGTGTAATATGATTATCAAACGATCTAAACACTAATCCTGTGAGAATAACATTCATTATTTTCCTCAAACCGATGCGCTTTGTTTTGTACAATGTATACATTGTTGTATAATATATTATTAATTAATTATTATTAATTACAAATTACCGATTATAATGAAAATAATAAATAAATTGCCAAATTATCCAAATAAAAAACCAAAATCACTATTAAAATAGTAGCCAAAGTCAAAATCAATCAAGTCACAAAAAGGAGCTAAAACATCAGTAAAAATAAAAACACAAAAAATCGCGTTTCTGGTTCGGTAAAGAACGCTGTTGTCGTCATTCATATACTTGTTGTTGTCGAACGAGCGGTATTCTTGCACATTCGTACAAACTCTAAAAATTTATTTTACAAAAACAAACATTCGCTTCTCTCTCGCATCGTTTGTGTTCACTGTGTTTTGAGCGCGAATTATATTTTTATGTACCCATGCAAAAGGCGAGAGAGAATGTGCGTCGCATCTCAACAAAATTGAAAGCTCTTTCTCAAAACCACAAAAGCTATCAGATCAGCACAAAATTTTTTTGAAATTTTTCAACGTACTGAGTGAGACATCTTTGTATTATATTGTCGTTGGTTATATGGTTATAAAGGATTTAAAGCAGAACTACTAATGCAATAAATTTTTATCGAAAAATTGTTATTGGTATCAAAATCTAGTTAGTCGCATGTCACTTTAGAGTTACTTAACTCTCAAACGGCTGCATCGATTTCGAAGCGGTTTTCACCATTGTATTGCAAATTTTTTATTCAATCGTATTTATAGATGAGATTTTTTTGTTACTATAATTTTATTCCTAAAAAATATCTATGATTTTAAATACTTTTGTGTCGCTGATTTGGAGCAAAGGCAAATTTTGTAACCAAAGCAGAAGGTACAGCACGCTGTGGATGTGTCTGCGTACCATACGATTTGTTGGTGACAGGTATTGCGTGGAGATATCGCATTTCAGCACACAAAACTTGCCGGATGTGTTTTGTGTGCTGCTAGTTGTTGTTATACCCTACACACGAAGTGAATAGGGTATATTCACATACTCCTTTCGTTTGTAACGCATTAAAAGAGGTGTGACAGGTATAGAAAATTGTATACATTCTTGATCAGCGTGACCTCCTGAGTCGATTTAGCCATGTCCGTCCGTTTGTCTGTCTTTCTGTCTGTCTGTCCGTCTGTGGAAATCACGATTACAAGAGAACGAATAGAGATATCTTCATCAAACTTGGTACGAATATGTCTATCATTAGAAACTCATCGGTATTGAAAATGGGCAAAATCGGACCATTGCCACGCGTACTTTTTATAGTAAATATAAATTCATCCATGCTTATAGCTCAATTTCCCAGCTTGTAGAAATAATTTGCCGCTGAAATTTTGTCCAGAAGTCCTCCGTCTCTGACCAAAACAGATCACCAAAAATGGGCGTGGTCTCTGTCATCACAGGCTATTTGAGATTGATAAGGAAAAAAATTAGACCATTGCCACGCTTAATTTTTAAGTAAGCGTGTGTAGGGTATATGAACTTCGGCCAGGCCGAAGTTAACACTCTTTCTGGTTGTTTTTCATTTTCATTTTCACAATTTTCGTTGAGTAGTGTGTATATGTACGTTCTGGCACAACTGAAATTTGGGAGCTATGCTTTACGTGTGTTAGATTGAGATGGCGCTATACGGTTGTGTGGGAGGGAGTGAGAAAGAGATATAAATATGGACGGACAGACGGACGGACACCGCGAGGGAGGGTGAGGAAGGGGAGGGAGGGAGGGTGAGGGAAGGAGTGGGAGGGAGTGGAAGGGGTGGGAGGGAGAGGAAGGGGAGGGAGGGTGGGGAAAAAAGTGGGCGTGACAAAAGTGGGCGTGGCAAAAGTAGTCGTGACAAAGTGGGCGTGTAAAAACGGACGGACGTACAGACGGACATACATACATATAGACCGACTGACAGACATACATAGCTCGGCGTGCTGACTGTTGCGAGTGTGGGGTGTTCCTCTGCCTTGATCTCTGCCCGCTTGTGTATCGTTTGTGGTACTTGAGATTGTTGTTTTTGTTTGCGTTTGCGTTTTGGGGTGTACTCTTTGTTGTTGGAACTTTTATTTCTTTTTTATTGCTCTGATTTAATTGCTATGTGGTTGTTGTTATTGTAGATTTAGTAAATCAATTCTGAGCATTTCAAGTGTTCGATTACCTCGCGACCACACACAGTGTATATACAATTATTTCAATCTCGGAATTGGAGTTGACAATTTCGGTACTTTCCGTTTACAAATATTTGTCAGAATAAAAAGTCGTAAATTAGAATCATAATGTAAACAAACGCAACTGGTTCACGACTAAAATTAATTCAATCTGTAATAGACTATTATTAATAAGGATGGAGAACGTAACAAGAACGAACGTTTCGGAATTATTAAAACGTGTTGACGAGTTTTTAAGAACCCATAAAGAAATTTTGCTTGATGAGCATTTATATGAAATGCTGGAGTGCTACGCAAAATTAAGCCACTATAAACATCAAGTAATAAAGGAAACATGGAAATCATGGAAAACACTATAAATCTTGCTGTTGGTCTTCGGATACATGTTTGGATGGACCAGATACGTGTGCGTGCTATATGTTGGAGAATAAAATCTTACGAATCAATAAATTAATGCTATTATATTCTAAATTGAAAAATAAAAAAGAATCTATTTTTTAAATTATAAATTAAGTTTTTATTTTATTTATTCATCCAACATTTTAGAATACAAAGTTTTCACATTTGATAATACATTGCTTGTGTTAAAGGAAAGTCAACCAGAACCTCGAAGCGAAAGTCGTCGGTATCTTCCTTCATTACTTTACACAAATAGTAAGCTCCGTTTGAGAATTCTTCTATTGTCTCATCGCTGATGTTGTTAAATCTTTGTGGTAGAAAAATGACATTCTCTTCCAACTCCATCAAAACTCGGGCTCCATACTTAGTTTTCGTGTTCCGGACATTTTTAATTGAATACGATTTGTTTGGCTCCATATCCTTAATTGCTAATGTGATTTTTTGCACACTGTTGTTTCGATTGAAATCGTCCATAGCAGCGACGGAAAAAGTTGATGATCCTTGACGTTGTTTCAGATTCATTTTCAAATTTTTTATTTCGTAATTTCTTGATAGGTAGCACTATAAAATTGAAGAGCTCTTAACAGCACCGATCGAAAGATGAACTAAAACTGAATATATGAAACCAAAGAAAATAGTATTTATGCCAAGAAATTTAAATTTTTAGTTTAGTTTGTAGTTAGAACTTAGAGAACACACAGAGAGAGAGAAAGAGAGAATTCCAACCACAACAAAATGGATAAGAAGAAAGATATTACAATGAAAGAATCTTGGACAAAGAAGATGCAGTATGCAGAGGTGAAAAATCCATTTAAATTAGACAAGGAGTGGAATAGCTCTTCATCATCAAATATACCTTATAATAAATACAAATAAAATATAAATAAAATAAAATAATAAATAAAACACAATTTGATTTAATTTTAATAAACTTTATTCGTTATTTCTCCTAAAAAAAGTTAAATTATGAAGAAATTTTAGACATAAATGACCGTAGTTAAATGAATTATAATCTTGATGCTGAGTGTAGTTGTAACGTATTCCATCACCCAAGTATTGGATTACTTCATACGGTGGTTGCAAGTTTCCAAAACTATCAAAATATTCCTTTTGATTCTTATTTTTATAATATGCTACCCAATGAGTACCAGGTCCCTCCGATCTATCAAGATTAACGATCCCGCATTCTTGTTGATGAGGATGAATTGGTAAGCTATCTCGCATAAAAATACCTCTAAAGTGTGGTAGATTCGTTGTATATTTCATTAGGTCGATATTTGTGAGGGCTCTGTTGGGTAGCTTCTACAAAAGTTTTTTGGTTGAGGGCTATAATATAATCCCAATCCTTTTTTGTAGGGTTTAAGATACAATCCTTTACCAATAGCAATTGCTTCCATAGTTTGATTATGTCGATTTGCTCCTTTCAATTGTTTTCTTGCAGAGTTGGCTTCATTAATTGCTTTCGCGATTGCAGCACCACCAGATGCCAAACCACCAACGGCTCCAAGAGCTGTTAAAATGGGTACTAGTGGTAGAAAACCTCCTACTTTGGGAATAGGTATAACACGTGGAATATCTATCAGGGATTTTTTACGTCCAAAAGACTTTTTGATTACACCTTGTGCCATTTTAATAGCATTGGTGATATCTTCTGGTTTTCGTTGTTTGATAATTTTCAATGCATTTTTAACAGTTTTTGTAAAAATTTTCTTTACACAACATTTTTTCACCTTTTTCTTTAGTTTCTTAAGGTTCTTATTTAGTTTGTTTCCCATACCGAATTTGACTTTAGCTTTCGTTGTTTTGGCTACTAACCATGCGTTTATTCGCTCACTGTATTTACTATCGTTTGATTTTGCTCTTTGCAACGCCTTTTCAACTAATATTTTATCTGCTTCGTGACGCTCATCCAAGTTCTGTGTATTACTATAAGCAATGTCGTGCTCTCTACATGCAGCGTCTAGTGGATTGATTCCTTTATCACCTCTTTCTATACGTTTTTTTAGTGTAGTTCCTGGACCAAAAAATTGATAGCCCGGCAAATGAAGTTCAACTGGTAGAGAATTTATAGCTTTATTTAAAAGACCTTTTCCAATTACTGGTTGATCAAGACTGAAATTATTTTGGTAAACGTTGGTCATTTATACATCTTTCCAATTGAACTGTTTCGATATAAATGAATATAAAGGTGTGATTATTACGTATTTATATCATAAGCTAAAATGCGGTTCGTCAAACAAGACAAAAATATTACTGTGAAAAATATGGATCTTGTTACTAATAATGCAACGAAACTCAGACACAGTTCCCTTCTGCCGAATTCAATTAGATGTCTTATTGTGGGACCCTCGAATTGCGGAAAGACTAATGTCATGTTGAGTTTAATAGAAAGTCCAAATGGCCTAAAGTTTGCCAACATATATTTGTACTCAAAATCATTATACCAACCTAAATATGTATGAATATCTAAAACGGTTAATAAAACCAATTCAAAATATGGGATTCTTTACGTTTTCCGAGAACGAAGAAGTACTCAAGCCGAATGAAGCAAAAACCAACACAATAATGATATTCGATGACGTAGCTTGTGAGAAGCAAAACAACATTCGAGAATACTTTTGTATGGGCAGACACAAATCTATTGATTGTTTTTACTTATGCCAAACATATACAAGAATTCCCAAGCATTTGGTGCGCGATAATGCCAACATGATTATTAAGTTTAAGCAAGATGAGATGAACATGAAGCACATATACAATGATCATGTCGGAACAGATATGGCTTATAAAAAATTTATTAATATATGCGAAGAATGTTGGAAAGATAAATATGAATTTCTTGTAATAAGCAAAGACGATCCAATTGGTGGTGGACGTTACAGAAAGTGATTTGATACATTACCTACAACCTATAATATGGTTGGTTACCATTATATTAATATTAGTTTGCTACTTAGCTTTCAACTGATAACATTGATATAACTAAACTGTTCAAAAGGTGTTCACAGCTGTTGAAAAGCTGTTCAAAGGTGTTCAAAAGGTGTTCAAAGCTGTTCAAAAGCTGTTCAGAGCTGTTCCAAAGCTGTTCCAAAGGTGTTCAGAGCTGTTCAAAAGCTGTTCAAAGGGTGTTCAGAACTGTTCAAAAGCTGTTCAAAAGCTGTTCAGAGCTGTTCAAAAGCTGTTCAATAGGTGTTCAAAAGCTGTTCAAAAGGTGTTCAAAAGCTGTTCAGAGCTGTTCAAAAGCTGTTCAAAGGTGTTCAAAAGGTGTTCAAAGCTGTTCAAAAGCTGTTCAGAGCTGTTCCAAAGCTGTTCCAAAGGTGTTCAGAGCTGTTCAAAAGCTGTTCAAAGGGTGTTCAGAACTGTTCAAAAGCTGTTCAAAAGCTGTTCAGAGCTGTTCAAAAGCTGTTCAATAGGTGTTCAAAAGCTGTTCAAAAGGTGTTCAAAAGCTGATCTGATATATTGTATGTTATTGCTAAAATGGATGACAAAATATTAAAACACCTGATCAAACCGAGACGCATATTCAAACAGAAATTTAAGAATATAAAATTAGGAAAAGCAGATTTAGAGAATGAATTAGAAAAGACATTTAGCCACATCACAAAACCTCTAAAAGAAATAGTCAAGCACTCCAATACAATTTCTAATAAGGATAAGCATAACATTAAGCATAAGGTACCGTTAAAAGTAAAAACAAGTACTCCAGCTAAAGCACGAAAAGTCGATTTTTCAAACGAAACTCTTATCAATAGTAATGACGATGAAGACGACGACTTTTTCTCTCAAATAGAAGATGCTGAAGATATAGTGAATAAATCAAGCGAAACAAAATTATTCTCTGAACTCGATGATCCAAAATCTACTGAATCAATTCTCTATTCCGAATTAGAACAACAGAATCGGTTGGATACCACATATGGTCCATACAAGGGATCTGATGGTAATTGGCGAATCGGTAATAGCCCTTCTCATTACGCGATGATAAAATAATAATATCCGATAATAGTTGGAACTTTACACCCGGATTGATACAATTATTATTCAGCAAAGAACCATCAAATTATGACGATAAAGATCTGCAAGCTTACAAAAGTATTTTAGTAAAAACTAGTGCTCACAAACTTAATTTTAACAGCACTGGACGAGCAAAGGGAAGTAGAGCTCTCAAATATACCGACATCATAAAGCCATTATTCAGTGAGATAACTCCATTGACTACCTCACAAAATCAAACTAAGGGAAGCGGTTTAATGAGTGTTAACAAGGAAAAGCCAAACTATATATATTGGGATGATCCAAATGAGTTGGTAGATAGATTAAGGCTATTAGTATCATCACAATCTGCAGGACACACCAATCACAACAACGAAATAGTTTCAATACTCGAAGAACTTAGGGAAACTAATATAATTGTATAATTATCATATAAATAACCACAATTTCCATAAATACATATAATTGTAAAATGAGCGTCGACAAGTTCGGTCATTATTCCATAGAGAAGTCATTAAACAACAAATTAAAAAGAAATTTTACAAGAGCCTTGGGATTCAATTTGGACAATGATAAAAACTTGGATCTCCATTGGAAACGCTTAAGGAATATTAATACTCCTGTCGAAGACAATGATGCAGTAACAAAATCATTTGTTGAAGATAGTATAAATCGAATCAAAGTGGAATTTCAAAGAGAAAACAATTTACTAAAGCAAAATATTTACAAAGAAATCAAACAGACTCACATGCAAATTCAAGCAGAGAACTCATTGGTAAGGGAAAAAATAGATAAAGACATTGAAAAAGTTAAAAAAAATCATCAATTACTTGTTGCTGATATTATTAAACATATAAAGGTTGAATTTAAAGAAGAAAACGATATACTAAGGGAAAAAATAGACAACGACATTAAGCAAGTCATACAAAATCTTCGGTCACTTGTTGAAAATAGTACTACTCAGATAAGGGATTATTTTAAAAACGAAATCCATATACTAAGTGATAGAATACTTAGAGTCGTTACAATAATATATGTAAAATTCCGAAACAAGAACCAACACGTCGACAGTAATAACAAGAATTATGTAGATGATATAAGCGAAGGGCTTGAGCGGTTTACAAGTATCGTTAATGAAGAACTAAATAAAGGAAAGTCAATAGCTGAAATAGAAAAGAAAGTTGGCGATTTAATCTTAAATTTAGCAGAAAATGAAGAGAGGTTTAGTAGAGGAGCTTCACAGACAAGCTCGTAAGAACTTTAAGCGAAGGCGAGTAATAACCAAGGGAATAGATGACCTCTGGCAATCAGATTTAGTGGAAATGGGTAGTTATTCTACATATCATGATGGATACCGCTTTATTCTAACTGTAATTGACACATTCTCGAAATATGCCTGGATTGTACCCTTAAAATCTAAAAACGCTATTGATGTTACTAAAGCCATGAAATCCATACTCGATTTAAAACGAAAACCAAGCAATTTATAAACCGATGACGGCAAAGAATTCTTCAACGAACAATTTCAAAATTTAATGAAAAAATATAACATCAACCATTATTCTTCGTACAGTGTTCTGAAGGCGTCAATTGTTGAACGTTTTAATAGAACGTTAAAGCAGATGATGTGGAAGGAATTTAGCTATCATGGATCATATCGATGGATTGACAAGTACAAGAGTTTGATCAACGAATACAATCATAAAAAGCATCGAACCATTAATATGGCTCCGTCTGAAGTGAATCGAGCCAATGAAAAGTTATTATTAAATACTGCCTACAACAACTTGAAAATATTTAGAAAGCCAAAGTTTCGGGAAGGAGATTATGTGCGTATAAGTAAATATAAACACATTTTTGAGAAAGGCTATACACCGAACTGGACAACAGAAATATTCAAAATTAAAAATATAAGAATTACAAACCCAACAACCTACATTCTTGAAGACTATCAAGGGAATCCAATTAGAGGAGGATTCTACGAAAGTTAACTACTGAAAACAAAATATCCCAGCATATATGTATCTGGTGGAAAAAGTTCTTAAAACTAAAGGCAGGCAAATTTTTGTCAAGTGGCTAGGATTTAGTAATGATCACAATTCTTGGATCGATAAAAATGAAATTTTATAAAATTGTAATAAGTATATTTTTTAAATATGTATATTGTTCATATAGTAATAACATTATTATTATTATTAAAAATTGTAAATAAAAAAGATTCAATCTGACTTTTCATTTTATTACTCAACCAACTTTCAAGATGTCAATAACTCTTACTTTAAGTGGAAATAAATCCATTTTATCAGCTAATTATTTTCCGCCCATAGATTTAGAGGGAAAGTATGTGTGTGGTCTCGTAGACTTTCATACTTATCACACTATACCGAATGTTGATTACGAAAATAATTTATTTCACATTGGCGATCGTATCATTGAGATTCCTGTCGGTTCATACGAACTTGACGACATTGCTGAATTTATTCAAAATAAATATTTTAGTATAGATCCAAATGAGAAACTGGAAATATCCGCCAACCCCAATACACTGCAAGCAGTCGTAGGATCCAGTAAAAATAACATTTTCTTTAATAAAGAATGCACCATTGGGTCACTATTGGGTTTCAGTAAAAAACTATTGGAAGCAGGAAAACTGCATACATCAGACTTACCCGTGTATATAACGAAAATAAACGCATTATACATTGAGTGCGACATAATTAGCGGCGCCTACATTAACAACATACCAGCCCATACAATTCATATGTTTGCATTAAATGTTAGTCCTGGCTATAAAATAGACGAGATCCCTAAAAATGTAATCTATTTGCCAGTAAACACCAGACAGATAAGTTCAATTACTGTGAAAATCGTTGACCAAAACGGTAATCTAATTAATTTTTGCGGAGAAACAATAACACTCAGACTTCACCTAAAACCGCAGGAGCAATGATTGTGTATAATAAAAGCGCATACCCAGGTGCAACTACATTCACTTCTTCTTTACCATTTGAACTGACAAGGTCGTCCAAGTCGCAAACAACTCAAAACGCTCTACAACGTAAAAAGCTGTCATTTGAAAATAAAGAGTTTCTAAAATCTTTGGGCTTAAAACTAAAGACAAACTGAAATTAAAATGAGTCAAATACTTGATGTTCTACAAACGCCGCTCTACGATGACAGTATTATTAAAAAGGAATACCACAGCTATTCACCATATTTACAATCATATAACAGCAATGACGAGATACGGATAGCCGTTCAAAATCAAGATCTTTACCTTCTACCCAGTGAGAGTTTAATTTACATTGAAGGTACAGTTACCTTAGAAAATGGAGGTGCAACAGCTAATGTAAAATTAAAAAACAATTGTGTTGCATTCATGTTTGATGAAATTCGCTATGAAGTTAATGGATTAGAGATCGATCGTACGCGTCACTTGGGTGTAACTACAACAGTAAAAAATTATGTCTCCTTAAATTCGATTCAAAGTAACATGCTCAAAAATGCTGGATGGTTTTCAAAGAATGAACTTGAAATAAAGAACGGATATTTTAATTTCTGTATACCATTGAAAATGCTATTGGGATTTGCTGAAGACTTTAACAAAATTATTTTAAATTCTAAACATGAACTTATACTACTGACATCGAAATCCGATGAAAATGCTGTTTATTCAACTGTTGCTACCGAAAATATAAAATTAACTATAACTAATATCACATGGAAAATTCCCCATGTACAGTTGGCTGATTTTGCAAAACTACAACTCTTTCAAACGATCCAAAGTGGAAGTGGAAGTGGACCTTTATTAATAGCATTCCGTAGTTGGGATTGTCATTTTAATCCGGTACTCACTCAAGGAAACAATCATCTGTGGAATGTAAAATTATCACCGCAGAATGAAAGACCACGCTTCATACTTATTGCCTTTCGACGAGATCAAAAATTTCAACATTGTCATTTAACCGATGTAAAAGTACACTTGAATTCTGTTACATATCCCTATGATGATCTCAATCTGAATTTTGACCGTGATCGTTATGCTCTGCTTTATGATATGTATTTGAAATTTCAACAAAATTACTTTGCACGCGATTCCCAACCTCTGTTGCTGCCTGAAGACTTTAAAGATACAGCTCCGATAATAGTGGTGGATGTAACTCATCAAAACGAAGCGATAAAAACTGGACCAATTGATATTCGAATTGAATTTAAAACATCGAAGAATATTCCAGCCAATACATCAACTTATTGTATACTTATACACGATAAGTTGATTGAATACACTCCAGTGACTGGCGAAATCAAAAAAGTTGTCTAAGTGAAATGGAGCAAGAAAAATTTGTAACCTTGGATGTGCAAGGTTACAAAGGAAATTTTAATGAGTTTATAGTTAAAGAGTTGGCAGTAACCTTCAGCTCTAGTGAATATCAAAACTTTATCATCAAACCACCATTTGAATTTAAAGACTTATCTTTAAAATATAAAAAGCAGGCGAATTGGCTGTATCACAATCATCATGGATTTCGTTGGAACGATGGATCTATCTCTTTTAATAGCGTTGAGAATTTCTTGAAATTAAATATTAAACACAAACTTGTATATGTGAAAGGAGTTGAAAAATCGGAATGGATTGAAGAAATCTTGGGGAAACCTGTATTGAATGTGGAAGAATTTGGCTGCGAGAATCTGGAAACTCTTAGAGATACATACTTACTACAAAGAATATGCCATTCCCATAATGGACACTGTGCGCTGGAAAATGCAATCCTATTCCGAAATTTCATCGATAATAAATAAAAGATTATAATGCAATGCAAAAAGATTTAAATGCAAATATACAATTTTATTAATTAAATATAAATGTTTTTCTTAAATCTATTTACAAAAATTTTTTTCTTATTTTTTTTTTTCTTATTTCATTATTTTTCTTATTATATCTTATTTAAAATATCTTCATCTTGACTTAACTCCTGCTCTAAATCTATTTTATAATGCCCCCACGCATATGTGTTTATACTATCATTTCTAATAAAACGCTTATCATCTAAAGGGCTTAAAGCTATCTTATGTACTAATTAGCTTAGATCTAAATATAAACATATCTCCATAAATAATTTTCTTATTAACTAGACAATCTTTATAATCTCTTATACTTAACTTATTTATAACCGTATTTTTAACACCTTTGGCCTTTTTAGTTTCCCCATAACCAATAACATCGATTGAATACATTTTCGAACGCAAGCCAACAAATTCTTTCATAATTTTTCCTTTGCTTTCATCTTTCATCATACCGAGTACTTTACTATTTCTAAGCGGTATATGAAAAGGATTGGTAGGTGAATACTCTGATGTATCGAACTTTGAGTCGATATCATCCCGAATATCAGCATACAAATCTTCACATCGAATGGAATAAATAAACGAATCAGTGTCCATATAATTTAATGTGAGATTTGTTGCGAATTTGGGTTTCATGTAGTTGTAATGGAAGTCGTACATTTTCCATTTCGACAGTTCCAAAACAACAAATCCCAAATATATGGGTTTATTGTAGACTTGTCATTTGTATAGCAACCATGTCTTCTCTAAAATGAGTACAGCTGTGAAAGTTGGGATTGGCTATTAGCGCTCGGGCTCCTAATCGCCTTCCCTTACTTTCCCAGTCGGTTACTATTTTGACATCTTTACGCTTGTCAACATTTTCCATGGTTTTCCCATAAACCGTATTGTTTAGCAGTTTGAAAAAATTCTTTTCGAACGTATTCTTTGCTAAACTGCGATGATGGGTATCAAATCAATATACTGTTTTAACCAACAAGACTGCTTAAATTTTAACACTCTATATATTTTCTTTAGCAACATACCATTTTCTATACATTGCTGAAGATTTCTATAATGAATGACATAACGAGTTTTGTTGGTTAAGTCAGTGATTAGTTTAATAGATTTGGAATTTGGGGGTCTTTTATTTTCCGCGCAAAAAGGTAAATCGTTGTGAAGATCGTGCAGATTTTCCGGATATGTTAAATCTACTTCAAGGATGTATCCAACAGGAGAATTCATTGAAATTGACTCTACATCAAAATTATCAGTATCTGATAGCCACTCGAATCCCCCATAAGGAAGACATTGTGACATTGCCCAGCCATATAAATTGTTGGCATCCAAATACATTAAATATTCGGATGGTTCATTACAATTATAATCGTCCATATATTTATTATTGGCTTTGGAATGTCTTTTTGAACATTGGACAATGCCTCCCCTAATACTCTTCTGGATGAACAGGTACATGTCTATATCTGTAAACAGTTCAAGTTCGATTTGTGTAGTTTTAAGCATCGCATCCCAAGATAAGCCTGGAAGTTTCTGATAAGTTTCTAGCTAAATAATTCAAGCTAGCGGCCATAAATCGGAAGGAATCCAAGAACCTTATTTCAATGCTTTTCTTTTGACTTACTTGTATACGTTTGGAAAGGGATACATACAATTCCTTATTTAAGGGTATAACATTAATATCACCCTCGAAAGCGTTCAATTCTTTAACAAAGAGATGGCAGTCATAGCCAGAAAAATTATGAAAGAACACCGGCACAAACTTTGCAATTTGAAATTTTAAATTAAACTCATTATGTGCCGGACCTCTATATTCGCCAGTAAGATGGCAATGGTCTGCCACTCTATCAGCCCCCAATTCTTTATTGCAAATATGACAGTTTTTGCTTTGGCATAGGTGTCGTTTTACTTAAATAGTTATTATAAATATCTACAATATCCCTAACTAAATATTCTATGAACTTTGCGGCAGCATCCTCCCCAGAATATACAACAAATTTACTAAGGCTATGTTTAAAAGTACAATGTATATTATATCTAAAACCTGCCGGCATGTGTTTATTAACTAACTTATTACTAATGGAGTCATCTAATCTACTTAATACGCATTCAAAATCTGCGTATACTACAAATGGCACATCTAAACTACATTGAAAATTTTTAAAATTAATTACGGCTTTTTCAGCGGTGGCATCTCCGTGACAACTTTATTGCACACCTCCTTATGTTGTTGAAGAGTACTCTCGTTGTGAGAGTACTGCAGGCAGTTGTTGCATAAAATTATTTTTCTGTTATGGCTCGTACTTTGTTGCTTTATTAATCTGAAATTAAAAGAAAAATATGTAATTAGATTATTTATTACATACTAACATATTAAAATTTAAAGATTTAATATACTATGTGATATGAAATTTGAACAATAAAAACCTTGAAATAGATTTGATCCACACGTAATGTGAAAGCTCCAAGTCTTGGATAAGAAGCATGTTGATGTGGTGTAGTTTTTCAGCATGAGTGCTATAAAATGGTCCTATTATAGCCCCAAGCTCTTCACCAAATCCAAAGACATTTACACTTATATTATTATTTTTCCGTTCAAATTCCGAAATCTCTGTGAGTGGTAGAGGAAATGTTAATCACTCAAAATTAACAACAATTCCGTTTGGTAGTGTTATTATATTAGACGCTATATTTTCAATGTTGT
Organism: Myopa tessellatipennis; assembly: GCA_943737955.2. Lineage (NCBI taxonomy): Eukaryota > Metazoa > Arthropoda > Insecta > Diptera > Conopidae > Myopa > Myopa tessellatipennis. The sequence continues at coordinate 8,652,123 of OX031317.1, forward strand.
AGTTCTGTGGTCTTTGTGGATTGTAGTCGGTTGGACTCAGAGCAGCAATGATTGCCCACTTGAAGCAGTATTCGTCATCGTTTTTAATATTAATGCATGCTTTCTTCTTATCCAAGACTTTCGGTAGAGGCAGATAGGATGAACCTTTTATCGGCCTGTACTGGTTAATATTTATTTCTGGGTGACATATTTTGGCAAGGGCCCAGCCACTGTCTCTTTCCTGGAACTCTGTCAGTTTAGTTAACAAGCTTTCAAATTTTTGGTCTAGAATCTGGTCTAGCTGGTTTGGTAACTGAACTATCCTCATTTTTGTTTAAAATGATTTTATTTCAACTATGGGCGTTTCGTCAGATGTTTTGGTGAATTCGCAGAACAACTCCGAATTATATTTAAACGCCAAATGCTTTTCGAGGTTGTTAATTAGCTCTAGCATTATGTCAGGTTTTCCTTTCTGGAAGAATGCTTTTGCGATGAGAGTACTTTCATCCCTATTTTCGTAGATGAGTGACTCTATTCTCTCGTTGAAAGTATCTCTTAAATATTTCAACTTGTTGCCGCTTGCCGGAACACAACATTTTCACTTGTGCGCGTTTGTCCTAATGTGATAAGCCTAGTTTTTCAATTCAATATGCTGTTGACATCCTGAGCAATATGACGTAGTTCGTTGTAGGATATTTACCTCCGTCGAGCTACTAAATCCTCCATTTTTATGAGACTTATTTTTATGCTCTTCTAATTTATATTGTCTATCAAATGTTGCTTGACAGTTGTTACATTTAAACAGCAAATTCTCATGCTTGACTCTTACGTGGCGAACTAAGTTTCGTTTTGCTGTGAAACAAGCAGCACATTTCTCGCAGATGAATTGCATGTTTATTGTTTTTCTAAATATAATCGACAACTAAAGCAATTTTAATAAATTCCACGAATTCAGTAGTATATTTAAGTTACACACACAAATTTATTTAATTTTTACACAACACTGTCTGTCTTTATCTTTTTTTTTTGCTCTTGTTTGACTTGTTTCTACTTTTTTTCTTTAAATACTGATTTCAAGTGCTATATTTAAGTTTTTAATTTTATTTTTTTTTCGGGAAAAATGAGCAACTTCATTTATTAGAACACTTTTCTTTTAACTGTTGTTAAATGTGTTAATATTTTAATCTGTTTTTTAAATACTATGTTTAACTTTTATTTCCCACTTTTACTTCTCCGAACTGTCACTTGATTGTAAATAATTAATGTTGTACAGTTTTTAATTGTTGTTAAATTTGTTACTATTTTAATCTGTTTTTTAAATACTATATTTAACTTTTATTTCCCACTTTTACTTCTCCGAACTGTCACGTGATTGTAAATAATTAATATTGTTCAGTTTTTAATTGTTATTAAATTTGTTTATATTTGATTAACTTTTTAAATAGTGTAATTTCACAACTTTTTTCCGTTGTAGAGCGTTTTGAGACTTTGGTGTTTGCGACTTGAACGACACATTTACAATTGACCCTTTATTCTCGATGTAGCTAATTTTATGCTCATGGATGTTTGTTTACATTATGATTCTGTGCAAAAAACAAAAATTTCTAAAAGTCCGTTGAGATAAAGAAAAAGAACAACAACAACGACATACCAAAACTACTACCCAGCCATTCGCATCCATTCAAAGTTCAATATGCAAACAAATTCGAACATGTTCTAAATGACCAGTTGCGTTTGTTTACATTATGATTCTGTGCAAAAACAACAATCTCAAGTACCACAAACGATACACAGGCGGGCAGAGAGGCACACCACACTCGCAACAGTCAGCACGCCGAGCTATGTATGTCTGTCAGTAGGTCTGTATGTATGTATGTCCGTCCGTCTATATGTCCGTCTGTACGTCCGTCCGTTTTTACACGCCCACTTTGTCACGCCTACTTTTGCCACGCCCAGTTTTGTCACGCCCACTTTTGTCGCGCCCACTTTTGCCACGCCCCATTCCCCCCTCCCTCACCCTGCCTCCCCTTCCCCACCCTCCCTCCCTTTCCTCTCCCATCCCTTCCTCCCCTCCCTCTCCCTCCCTCCCGGTGTCCGTCCATATTTATATCTCTTTCTCACTCCCTCCCACACAACCGTATAGCGCCATCTCACTCTAACCCACGTAAAGCATAGCTCCCAAATAGCTCCCAAATTTCAGTTGTGCCAGAACGTAAATATACACACTACTTCGTTGAAACAAATGCAATTAATGATGGGAATTTCCATGCCTGTTTTGCTTTAACCCTTTCGTGTGATATATGTACATATTTGTTCTTAAAAAATGGTAAAATGCAAAATTGATCAGAATATTGCAGAGTAATAAAAAAATAAAAGGACAGAACAGAACTTTTCTTAGAAATTGTGAAAAATTACGCTGGCACTTTAGGTACCATATTTGTCGGCTTTATGGAGTCCATTAATTAGTGCACTGTCAGCGACATTTTTCAATGATTTTTAAAACCTATTTCTCAATACGTGTTCATTATTCAAACGCGATGGGTCGAAAGTCTAAAGAGTTTATTCGAGAGTTATTTGTGCAAAAAGGCGATAAAAATATTTGTGCAAAAAGTGCTCAAACGTGATTAATGGGAATAATACATATATATTAATTATGTATTATAGTGACAAAAAAATCTCATCTATAAATACGATTGAATTAAAAAAAAAAATTTGCAATACAATGGTGAAAACCGCATCGAAATCGGTGCAGCCGTTTGAGAGTTAACTAACTCTAAAGTGACATGCGACTAACTAGATTTTGATACCAATAACAATTTTTCGATAAAAATTGATTGCATTAGTAATTCTGCTTTAAATCTTTTATAACCATATAACGTAAACAATCAACAATAACAACACACTCATTCACACACAAGCTGAGCAATGAGTTGTTGTTTTAAAGGATTGTCGCCGCTGTACCTGCTGCCGATAATAGCAGGGACACACGCAGTGTGCGGTGAGTGACGATTCAAGCAAATATTCTTTACTTCGCACCAAATCTGAGCAAGCAGAATAAAAATTACGTACCACAAAATTATGTATAATGCAAAATTATATTAAACTATATAAATTTTATTTCTTTACTTTTTCACAACCTAAAGAAATCAGCTTGAGACATTTATAGCGATATGTGTATTCATTCATGTTCCTCCACCGTTCGCCACAGCGCATTTTTTCTTCAAAAGACTTTTAAAAAATACTTTTATTTCAAAAAAGTTAGAGGAAAAAGTCTTCAAAACAACTTTTTTCAATGAATTTTAAATATAAAAGTCACAAAATAACTTTTATGAAAGACTTTTAAAAATAAAAGTCTTCAAAAGACTTTTTTCAAAAACTTTTAAAAATAAAAGTCTTCAAAAGACTTTTTTCAAAGGCTTTTAAATATAAAAGTCACTTTTAAGTAATTTTTAACTGACAAAATAACTTTTATGAAAGACTTTTAAAAATATAAGTCTTCAAAAGACTTTTTTCAAAGACTTTTAAATATAAAAGTCTCAAAATAACTTTTATGAAAGACTTTTAAAAACAAAAGTCTTTGATAACAGTTATTCAAAAGACTTTTTTGATAAAAGATATAAAAGTTTCAATCTCTGGTTTGAAGAGATCGGAAGATCGACTTTGCTTCTGTTATTTTGCACTAACAATGGAAGCGAATATGCGTAAGAAGAGTTAATCGATCCAACACTCGTAGGGCAGATAATGTTCGAAAGAAAGAATCGATCAATTTATGCAGTACAGCGGGCGATGAAAAGCACGGTGCGATTCGTCTTCTTTTGTTTCTCTTACAATAACAAACCATGTGCCGCCGTCCGTCCGTCTTCGCATTTTTACATCCGCCATTGATACAGTTTTGGTCCGGTTTTTTTTTAATTATCTCGCTAAGTAATAACTGTTTTAGCCACCTTGAGTTTTTTCGAATTAGAATGGAAATTGGATATTCCTAAATTTGTTTAATGTGGTGAAAAAAATTCTAATTTGGATTAAATCATCTCGGGAAAGAAACGTTCGAAAGAAAGATCCTAATACAACATTTCTATATACAAAAAACTACAGTAAATCGCAATAATATTTGCAAAACCCCTCCGATAAATTTTTGAATATATACTTACAGCACTTTGCTATTTGTAAAGCTCTGTTTCAAAAAAGTAGCCATGAGTCGCAAGAATTAATAAGTGTTACTAATGATATCAGGGCTAATGGGCTAAAATAGATTTATTTCAAATTATACTTTGTAAATTATACTGTATTATACCACAGACATAATATAAATATTTTCTCTGAAATATCTGCATGCTTCCATTTTTTATTTTTGATTCCATTAACTTTTTAGTGTTGCTGGTATAACGTGTATAGTGAATTGATATGCCGACTACATATCATCTTCTGCACATACAAATTCTTAAACAGCACGCTATGCTCGTTACGTAGATCGTGCTAGCGCAATACAAAGCTTGTACCTGTTGATGATCGTTGCCGCTTTGGCCTATGTTGGTGGCATGCTGTTTATAGATGTTCTAGATGGATTTGCTTGTGGGAGGAATCGCTTAAATTTGGTGCGATTTGAATTTGAAAGTTTGCGATTGTGCTTGCATTATGCATGTTATTATAAAACATTATGCTTCATCTTTGTATAAAATTTTTGTTATTAATTTCAGATCGATAGCGTCTTGTATGATTGGAATATTTATAATAAATGACATAAATATACCACAGTGGCATACATCCGATTTTGTTTTTGTTTGTTGTTGGAACTCTAACAGTTGCGTGGAGTCTCGCCTGGTTTCCGAATTATAGCCCTTTGAAGTTTGAAAATTTCAGAACTATATCTCCTAAACTGTGGAAGATAGCTACTACATTATTGGTGTCCTTGGAAAGGTATTTGTATAATTATCTTTCACTTATGTAAACAAAGTTTTGTTGAAAATCGTTTACGTTTGGACAAAAAAGAAATTTTATATTTTTAGTAACATTTTTTCCCATTCATTAATTTTTTTCTAAATAAAATTCCTGATTTACAATTGACACTTTCTGATTTACAAATGACGATTTCTGATTTACAAATGACTATTCTGAATTAAAAGCGACGCTTTCTGATTTACAAGTGCAAAAGGTGTAGCATACTACATGTACATACTATAACTTCTAGTTCTATTTTTAGCTAGTTTTATCAAGCGGGTTCATGCAAGGACTCTAGTTCATGATATGTTTACCTTAATCCGATATGCTGTATGAACGCTCTTTCAAGTTTAAATAGTTTCTGTATTTTTAGTGCATTTAGTATATTTGTTGACTATTCAGCAACTCAATTAACTAAGAAAGTATAACAATTTTTTTAACCTAGAATTAACAGAGAAGTCACTATAATTTAAGGATTTGTGCAGATGTAGGAAATTCTCCAGGTTTGGTGAAGAATCTTATATTGGCAACTATTTCGATTCTGCTGGGATGTGTCATTAAATCGACACCTATACACCTTAAATTTCTGTACAATAGTTATATATAAAACGATTTATCTATTAACATTTGACTACTTGTACTAGCAATATCAAATAAAATATCATATTCGAATATACATTCCGATATACACAAATTGTTTACAAATAAAAGAAAAACTTACATAAGTTTTTAAAAGTGTATTACATTACATTTCCTTACAATATACAGTACACTTAATTGTTTGTGTGAATGAATTTATAATAAAAATTATCCAATACATCGAATTATAAAGAAATTGTTTGACCTTATAACAGTAATTAAAGAATATAGAAATGATGAAATTATCATTTTTTATCAATGTCAATTTTATTTTTATCCAGGGACGACGATACCATTCCTCCTCCTCCATTTGACGGATATAATTTGTCTAAGTAGTTTAACGATTCATTTAGAAAGGTCTGCAAGGGAAAAAGATTGTTAGTAAAGACTTTAAAGTCACATTAAGACTGGCATATACATATGTCAACTTTATAAAAGTTGTTTATGAAAAGTTTGTCTGCAGTAAAATTTGAAGTATTTGTTATTTAAATACTTATTTCAATAATGAATGTTTTACTATTTTTATAATTATTTAAGAAATCATATATTTATACTCATAACATAAATTATATATAAAGTCATCATAATCATAGGTTGTATTTAATGATTAAAATTGGTTTCAGAGTTTAAATTGCTTGGTATCTAAAGCAAAGAGTATTAACAAAGAATATACAATATATAGAAGGCGCATCTCATACGAATTTTTGAACAGCAAAATTTGTTCCGTGGACGTAGCCATACCAGAGATAACGAGATGGGACACTCTCAAATTCTGTGTACACACTTATGCCTTGAACACAATTGGACGAACAAAACACTAAACACAAAATCAACTGTCAAATTTACACAGGCTCTTATGGGATTCAAGAAAAAAATGAGTTATCTACGAACATTTGTGTTTAGATAAAGAAACGCATGTCCGTGAGATAGCTCTATTTCTATTTTGACAGCTTTTGTGCACAAGCTCTTCTTCTGCTTCTGTATATATTCAAATTGTTTACACAAGAGAATTGACAGAAATGACAGATTTTGTTTTTTGTGCGCGAGGCCCAATTGTGTGCGTGTTCTAAGCAAAAGATACAGAGACAAATGTGTTTAGTGTTTTGTGCTTCCAATTGTGTTCAAGGCATTATGCATTTTTGCTTGAATTTCACTAACACTATGAAAGAAAAGTTTGATTCGCTGCAAAAAACTTGTGGCCTCGCCGTAAAAACTTTGATTCGCTGCAAAAAAATTGTGGCCTCGCCGTAAACATCTTGTGGCCTCGTTGAGGTGAAAAATTTGTTTTTCGGGGATGCATTTTGGAAACGTCAAAACAAATAATTAAAAATATTATCCTTTTTATAAGTGTAAAATATATATAAATGATTGAGTGATTTCTCATTTTTACTTTGGTATAAAGTAGTTGCAAATGCATAGTTGTCCGCCTATTGACAAAAAACATTACGATTTATAATTCCAGAATGGTCGCCTTTTTTTTTTATTTGTTTTCTAATATTTTTAAAAATTAAGCATTCTTAAACATTGTTAATGCACTTGGGGGGTCAAACATCCGTTGGCACCTACCATTTTAGGTTTGGGAAACTTTACCACCTTTGTTTATATATGGTGAAATTTATATTTTAAAAGCCAATGGCTTTGGCTATACGCAGTATCTTTTGAAACGGTTTCACTCAGTTCGTGGGAGAGAAAGATGAGGTAGAAAGAGAAAAGTCTACACTCTATTATCGAATGTAAAGAATTTTTGAAACGAAAATAGACCCTGCTTCTATTTCTTCTTGCGTTTCTTTGCACGCACATAAGAAAGCAGTTGTCAATCGACAGAAGAGCAACGCAGTTTGCCGAACGCGTGTTCATATTTTCTCTCACTCTGGCCACCATTTGGATATTCATTACATTTCACACACACTTTGTCATCACAAGTTTACGACTGTTGAAACCAAATAAGAAACCACAGTGTGTATCCACCGATGGTATCGACCAGAGATAATGAGATAGGACACTTCGAATTCGCTGTTTCAACACACATGCATTTTGCTGAAATTTCACTAAACCTATGACAAAAAAACGTGTGCGCTGTCCTCTCATGTGTACTTCGCCACACAAAATCGTGTGCTTTGTCCTCTCATGTGTACTTCGCCGCACGAAGTGTACTTCGCCGCAGTATCGCATGCACGCATGCAATATTGATTTTAATGGGTGCATTTGTCGAAACGTCAAAAATATATTTAAAATATTAACCTTTTGTTTATGCTCACATTATATACATGATATATCTACCAGTTTCTTATAATTATAATAAATCTATACTTTCAGATTTTACATAGTATTTGTTGATTTATTTCACATATTTAATTGGTATAAAGTAGTTGTTACACAGTATCATACACAGTATCTTTTGATATGGTTTCAGTTTATGGAGAGAGAGATGAGGAAGAAAGATAAAAGTCTACAATCTGGTATGGAGTTTAAAGAATTTTTAAAACGAAAATAGACGCTGCTTCTCAGTTTTTTTGCACGCACACAAGTAAGCAGTTGTCAAACGAAAGAAGAGCAACGTAGTTTGCCGAAAGCGTGTTCATATTTTCTCTCACTCTGGCCAACATTTGGATATTCAGTAAATTTCACAAACACTTTGGCATCACATATTTACGACTTTTGAAACCAAATGAGAAACCAGTGTGTGTAGCCACCAATAGTATCGATATACCAGTAGTGAAACCGTTTCAAAAGATACTGCGTCTAGCCAAGCTGATTTCATAACTAAATGAGTCCGTGGTGAAACATGAAACAGCTGATTTTTTCAACATACTGAAAGACAGAAAACAAGAACAACAACATGGTAGCGCTCACGTATAGTGTACATGAATTCAACAGCTCATAAAAAATAGACGTCAAACCGATTTTTTAAGCGGCGAATTCGAAGTGTCCTATCTCATTATCTCTGGTATCGACATACTAGTAGCAAAGACTACAAGACTGGACACTCGCAAATTCTGTGTACACACTTATGCATTTTTACTTGAATTTCACTAACACTATTAAAGAAAAGTTTGATTCGCTGCAAAAAACTTGTAGCCTCGCCGTAGAAACTTTGATTCGCTGCAAAAAACATGAAAAAAATTAAATCAGCATAGCTAGACGTCGTATCTTTTGAAATGGTTTCACTACTGGTATTTCGATACCATCGGTGGCTACACATTGTGGTTTCTCATTTGGTTTCAAAAGTCGTAAATACTTGATGGCAATGTGTGTGTGAAATTTACTGAATATCCAAATGTTGGCCAGAGTGTTAAAAAATATGAATACGCGTTTGGCAAACTACGTTGCTCTTCTTTCGTTTGACAACTGCTTACTTGTGTGCGTGCAAAAAAACTGAGAAGCAGCGTCTATTTTCGTTTTAAAAATTCTTTACACTCCATACCAGATTGTAGACTTTTATCTTTCTTCCTCATCTCTCTCTGCCTAAACTGAAACCATATCAAAAGATACTGTGTATAGCCAAGGCCATTGGCTTTTAAAATATAAATTTCACCATATATAAACAAAGGTGGTGAAGTTTCCCAAACCTAAAATGGTAGGTGCAAACGGATGTTTGACCCCCAAATGCATAAACGATGTATAACAATATTTAAGTTGCTAAAATATTAGAAAACAAATGTAAAAATATAAATGCGACCATTCTGGAGTCATTAATCTTAATTTTTTTTGTAAAAATTCGAGCAACTATGCTCTGACAGCCAAAAATTAACACAATGTCTACTTTATACCAATTAAATATGTGAAATAAATAAACAAATACTATGTAAAATCTGAAAGTATAGATTTATTATAATTATAAGGAACTGGTAGATACATCATGTATATAATGTGAGCATAAACAAAAGGTTAATATTTTAAATATATTTTCGACGTTTCGACAATTACACCCATTAAAATCAATATTGCATGCGTGCATGCGATACTGCGGCGAAGTACACTTCGTGCCAGAGATAATGAGATAGGACACTTCGAATTCGCCGCTTAAAAAATCGGTTTGACGTCTATTTTTTATGAGCTGTTGAATTCATGTACACCAGAGATAATGAGATAGGACACTTCGAATTCGCCCCTTCAAAAATCGGTTTGACGTCTATTTTTTATGAGCTGTTGAATTCATATACACTATACGTGAGAGCTACCATATTGTTGTTCTTGTTTCTGTCTTTCCTTATGTTGAAAAAATCAGCTGTTTCATGTTTCACCACGGATTCAGTTAGTTATGAAATCAGCTTGGCTAAGCGCATATCTTTTCAAACGGTTTCACTACTAGTATGTCCATACCATCGGTGGCTACACTCTGGTTTCTCATTTGGTTTCAACAGTCGTAAACATGAGATGACAAAGTGTGTGTGAAATTTAATGAATATCCAAATGTTGGCCAGAGTGAGAGAAAATATGAACACGCGTTCGGCAAAATGCGTTGCTCTTCTTTCGTTTCGTTTCGACAACTGCTTTCTTATGTGCGTGCAAAGAAACGCAAGAAGAAATAGAAGCAGGGGCTATTTTCGTTTCAAAAATTCTTTACGTTCGATAAGAGTGTAGACTTTTCTCTTTCTTCCTCATCTTTCTCTCCCACGAACTGAGTGAAACCGTTTCAAAAGATACTTCATATAGCCAAAGCCATTGGCTTTTAAAATATAAATTTCACCATATATAAACAAAGGTGGTGAAGTTTCCCAAACCTAAAATGGTAGGTGGCAACGGATGTTTGACCCCCAAGTGCATCAACAATGTATAACAATACATATTTTTCAAAGATATTAGAAACCAAATGAAAAAATATAAATGCGACCATTCTGGAGTTATTAATCGTAATTTTTTTTGTAAAAAGGTAAACAACTATGCATTTGAAATGAAAAATTAACACAACGACAACTTTATACCAAAGTAAAAATGAGAAATAAACAACCAATACTGGGTAAAATATGGAAACATACAATAATTACCATTATACGGAACGGGGAGTTATGTTTTATATATATTTTACACTTATAAAAAGGATAATATTTTTAATTATTTGTTTTGACGTTTGATAAACAACCCCCGAAAAACTGATTTTGCATGCGTTCATGCGATCAATTTATTTTCGGCGAAGTACAACTTTTTTGCAGCGAAGTACAAGTTTTTTAGAGCGAAGTACAAGTTTTTTGCACAAAATCACAATTTTTTATCGTAGTGTTAGTGAAAATGCCAATGTGTTTTGCGACGAATTCGAAGTGTCCTATCTCATTATCTCTGATGTACACTATACGTGAGCGCTACCATGTTGTTGTTCTTGTTTTCTGTCTTTCAGTATGTTGAAAAAATCAGCTGTTTCATGTTTCACCACGGACTCATTTAGTTATGAAATCAGCTTGGCTAGACGCAGTAACTTTTGAAACGAATTCACTACTGGTATATCGATACCATTGGTGGCTACACACACTGGTTTCTCATTTGGTTTCAAAAGTCGTAAATATGTGATGCCAAAGTGTTTGTGAAATTTACTGAATATCCAAATGTTGGCCAGAGTGAGAGAAAATATGAACACGCTTTCGGCAAACTACGTTGCTCTTCTTTCCTTTGACAACTGCTGTGCGTGCAAAGAAACTGAGAACCAGGGTCTATTTTCGTTTCAAAAATTCTTTACACTCGATACCAGAGTATAGACTTTTCTCTTTCTTCCTCATCTCTCTCACACGAATTGAGTGAAACCGTTTCAAAAGATACTGCGTATAGACAAGGCCATTGGTTTTTAAAATATAAATTTCACCATATATAAACAAAGGTGGTGAAGTTTCCCAAACCTAAAATGGTAGGTGCCAACGGATGTTTGACCCCCCAAGTGCATCTAACGATGTATAACAATACTTAATTTGCACAAATATTAGAAAACAAATGAAAAAATATAAATGTGACCATTCTGGAGTTATTAATCTCAATTTTTTTTGTGAAAATTCGAACAACTATGCATTGACAGCCAAAAATTAGCACAACGCCTACGTTATACCAATTAAATATGTGAAATAAATCAACAAATACTATGTAAAATCTGAAAGTATAGATTTATTATAATTATAAGGAACTGGTAGATATATAATGTATATAATGTGAGCATAAACAAAAGTTTAATTTCTTAAATATATTTTTGACGTTTCGAAAAAACACCCATTAAAATCAATATTACATGCGTGCATGCGATACTGCGGCGAAGTACACTTCGTGCGGCGAAGTACACATGAGAGGACAAAGCACACGATTTTGTGTGGCGAAGTACACATGAGAGGACAGCGCACACGTTTTTTTATCATAGGTTTAGTGAAATTTCAGCAAAATACATGTGTGTTGAAACAGCGAATTCGAAGTGTCCTATCTCATTATCTCTGCTTCGTGCGGCGAAGTACACATGAGAGGACAGCGCACATGTTTTTTTGTCATAGGTTTAGTGAAATTTCAGCAAAATGCATGTTGAAACAGCGAATTCGAAGTGTCCTATCTCATTATCTCTGCCATACGTACATGTTGCGCAACATTGAGTAGTTTTTTGTGTTGCTACGCATTCTCTCTATTCTCTTCTCATTGTTTCATAAATTCGTGTCGATTTCGTGTTATTTGCTTCTCATTGCTAATGCTTTGTTTTTGTAGAAATACAAATCGGATTTGCTTGTTTTCGTTAATAAATGATTATGCGTAAGAAGAGTTGAGCGATGAAATCTTGTATGTCAATGGAGGTGAGAATGAATCGGTTGATCGATTTCTTGATAAAAGCAGGGGTTGAGGGAAGAAGGGAATTTGACTTCTTTTGCTTCCTTTACAATAAAACCAGTAAGAAAGCTATATTCGGCCTGGCCGAATCCTAGATACCCTACACCTAAAAGTTTTAAAATAATTTAATTGAACGAAAAAATTTATTTGATATTTAATTGATTTAGATTTTATTTTTTAGATTTTATTTATAGAGTGAAATACAAATATAAAAAACAAAGCAATATGATTGTTTCTGAGAAAACCATAAAAAAGAGTTTCTTTTAATTATATGTAGATAACATGTTGTAAAATTGCAATTTTAGGAATTAATGTTTTATACCAATGCATTTTTTTATAAATTGCTTCTTTACAATTCGTTTACTCGTTTACAATTCCGAACAAAGAATATTTCTACAAAATTTCATATGAATTGATAACATCTCATAAAATTACAGATTTATATAAGGATTTATGTAGGTATAAGCAGTGTAAAAGTGGGCGGGCCGCGTTCATTTTTGCTGTAATAATGTTTTATTAGAAAAGAAGTTGTTATGTAAAGTTTGATTTAGGAAGATTACATATTAAACAATATAGCCATTTAAGACCCTCTTTTGCCTGTATAACCTAAAAGTGGGCGGATCACGCCAAATTTGGCATATTAACGGATAATGCTACTCTATACCCAGGAATGAAATTTTGTTGTAATAGCTCAAAAAGGAACGCTGATATCACATTTTTAATAAAAAATAGGCGTGGCCGTGGACCGATTTTGCCCATTTTCAACACCAACCTGCCCACCACAAAAAAAAATATATCTCCAAAGTTTCATTACGATATCTTCATTGGTTCTCCTGTGATTGTGATTTCAACAGACAGACAGACAGACGGACGGACATGGCTAAATCGACTCAGGAGGTCACGCTGATCAAGAATATATATACTTTTCTATACCTATCGTCTCTAGTTCTATGCGTTACACATTTCGTTACAAAGTGAATATACCCTTACCTTAAGGTGTAGGGTATAAAAATCATGTGTTTACGTCGGTCGGTCTTTTGAGTTGGATTTTTTTTTCGCAGTTCGAAATAACTGTAAAATTGTTTTTGCTTTCTGTACAAAGCTGTCAACCTTACGCTCTCAGGTTTCAGAGTTGAGTTCATCCAGAGAGGATGAACTTTTGCGAAGCAAAACAAAATGTTTGTGGTCGACGACAACAAACTTTGATTAAATCGGTGTTCTAGTGTGTTGAAACAAAATAGTACTCGCGTTTAGGATTTAAATAACTGTACTTTTATTGATAAAAGGTACTTCATAATAAGAAAAAATTAAACAAAGCAACTCCGTAACTTTGCTTTGTATTTGTAAATATTGATATCTGTTTGCTCTATGTGTAATCACAATTCTGAACAAAATTTTTAGAGCAGAAATGGTTCATCGACAACAAACAATGTTCATTGTAATATCCGTCAGTGTAATATCCGCATTAAGCAAAGGAATTTTTGTTTTTTGGAACATTTTGCCGGCATAATAAACTGTTTAGTATTTTAAATTAGGTTTATTATTAAGTTAGGTTATTGTTAATTGTTATTTTATATGTATAAAATTATAATATAATTGTTGTACCAATATTTCGTTTTATTGCCAGCCCATAGGCAATGCTTCCTTAATAGAACTAAAATCATAAATTTTAAAATTTTAGTCTTTAATTGAATTTTGATAATGGTTTTGGACACTACAATAACATGGTAAATTCATACACGGTCAGACAGAGGCACTTCAGTTGTTAGTACAAAATAACAAACACAAAATCGATCTTTGGATTCCTTCGTATAACGTGTTCAATGTGTTGATATGCCGACTAAAGTAGATTTTTGCCTATACAAATTCTAAACAGCACGCTATGCTCGGAACGTAGCGTATCGCCAGCGCTTTACAAAGCTTGGAAAATTTAAAACAAATCCAGACGAATCGCACCGTTCTTCTCATCGCCCGCTGTACTCACCAAATTGATCGTTTCTTTCTTTCACACTTTACTGGGCATACGAGTCCTGGATCAATCTCTTCTTACGCATATTCGCTTGAATTGTTAGTGCAAAATAACAGAAGCAAAGTCGATCTTCCGCTCCCTTCATACTCAATAAAAAGATCTTCCGAACCCCCTACTCATTAGGAGATCATTCAAGCTTTGTTGAACGGTGCGATTCGTCTTCTTTGCTTCTCTTACAATAACAAACCATGTGCAGCCGGCTGTCCGTCCGTTTGGAATCGTTTTAAATTTCGCATTTTATGGTTTTTGAAAGAAATTTTGCTTTTCGTAACTTTGTTCTATGTCCAAGCTACGTAAGGCGCTGGCACGATCTACGTTGCGAGCATAGCGTGCTGTTTAGAATTTGTGTAGGCAGAAGATCTACTTTAGTTGGTATATCAACAACTTGAATACGTTATACGAGTAACACTGAAAAGTTAATGGAAGCAAACTTATTGAAATATTTATATTATACTCGTATGTCTGTATATGTATTTATATATGTATGTATGTGTTGAATGCACAAGAATTTCAGTTCTAAATAAATAAAGAAATACGCAATAACACTTTTGTAGAAATACGCAATAACACATTCTTATGAAATTCTGTGACATGAAACAAAAATACGTTGATCGAAAATATGATATTCCGTTAGGTCAAAGTAAACATACTTTAATTGTTTTTCTAAGAAGATAACAGACGACGAGTGGTCGCATGTCATCTATGTCCGTTTTTAAAAGGACACGTAATAGTAGTTTACTTTAAAGAAACGAAGAGTTCTTTTATTCATTCGTTTGTAAAGACTTAAACATTGGACTTAAACATTGGACTTAAACATTGGAAACAAAATTGGACTTGTTTTATTTCTACATCTAAAAGTATGTCTGTGGTAATACAAGGTATAATTTTAAAGAAATCTACTCTTAACTCGACTCATTCAAACTAAAGCATCATTGGTCTCGTGAAATCTCTTTATCTATTAATATTCTTTGTCTAAAGAGGCCGAAAAATGTGGGTGAACTTTGAAATGTTGAGGTCTACAAAAAATACAATAAATTAAAATTGTTTAATTTTTTCATACGAAAGGACGTGAACAATTCCCTTATAAGGAGTTAAGTCCGTAATTGTTTAATTATTATTATTAAAACATCATAATCTATTGTATGCAAGATTTACTGCATAGAACAGGTAAGTGCTTTGTAAAGATTGGATGTTTTTTCTACACTTAAAATCCCATTAATTTTAACCGAAAAAAAATTGAATTATGCAGAATTTCTTATTATGAAGAAAAAAATGTGAATAACTCCAGTGGTTAATAATCACAGAGAAATTAAACATACGAGTAGTTGAAAGAATATAGCAAAAAGACCTTTTTTATTTTATTTATTTAAACCTTAAACAAAATTACTCACCTGAAAGGCATGAAGAACTGCCATAATGGCAGGAGATCCAAATCCATGTGTTATTAAGGAAAAGTGTGTAAGATGACGTTGCATTGAGGGTTCGAGCAAATTTTGTGATCTTGTACCATACTGTGTTGTTCGGTCCTGACTTAGAACTTGCATAAGTTCTTTTGTAATCTTTAAAAAAAATGAAAATAAATTAAAGTCGAAGCTTGTAAGTGACAGTGCTCTTCAAAATGTTTAATTATTATTAATAAATTCGTCAAACAAGCTTCATAATTGAACACAATCCAAAAAAGTGGCGCAACTCAAAATATATCATTTTTAAGGTCATGTAATAACCCTTTTCGTACGTATGAACATACGTATCTACCAACTACCAAAAAGATTTAGATATTTTGATTGGAGCCACTTTTTTTGGATTGAGTGGGATATGTAAAAATGTACAAATTACATTTACATACGGTATATCATACATTACGTATGCCACACATAAGCAACATGTCCTTATTATAATTATATTAATGAATTTACGAAATGAATTTAAGAATTCTTAGGAACGTTGATCAACCGCAACCATCAATTTGCACAAGTTAATTTCGAAAGTAAAAATAGTATCTACATTTATTTTGGACATACTTAGTTGGACATTTTTCTTTTTTGACTTTAACAGCCTTATTCACAGTCACCTAGAATGAGTCGGACGTCGTCTCTGAAAAGTCACCAGACGTCGTATTCACAGAGTCACTTTTCTAAAGGTGACTAGATGTCATGTTGCGCTCACCTCAATTTACGTTGCGCTCTTATATGACAGCAGATTTGGGTAGGTTAGGTTAGGATGATTTGGCCGTCCCTAAAGACGCACTTATTCCGCTAGGGTCCATTGTGATGCATATGGATCTCACCCCCTAGTTTTAGATCAGCCACGACGAGTTATTTATATAGCGACTGAGAATCCCTATCTTGAGGGGTATCATCTCGCTAAGATTGTCGTAGAAATAGGGTCCCATGTGGCCTTCTTCGGGCCAGAGCTAGACAGGTATACAAGAGATGTATTGCCGTCTCTTCTTCCTCCTCATCTCTGCAGCTCCTGAAAAAGTCATTTGCGAAAAGCCCTTTACGCCTTGCGTGAGCACCAAGAAGGCAGTGGCCTGTTATGACTCCTATCACCCGCCGAATGTTCTCTCTGCTCAGCGAAAAGAGATCCTTTGAATTCTTTTTGCGGTAAAGGGGCCATATCCTCCCAGGCATACCTATACATGAGTCATCGGGGTTGATAACTAGTTCAGTTCCTTGGCGGGCTAATTCATCCGTTAGGCAACACCTAAGTTGCTGTCGTCTTATTTGACACGTCATGCCGTCGGATATCGTCTCTGTGAATATGTTTTAGTCACCTGCAAACTACGTAAGATACGGCGTCGTCTCTGTGAATGGAAAAAGACGACAATCTTCTGTCATAGGCGACGACGACGATGCGTAAAAGTGACTTGCTGAATAAGGCTGTTAATGTATTTAAACTTAACAATTTTTGTTCTTGTATATTTTTAGCGACTCCCAGGGTTTCGCAAAATTTTACACTACTGGCTCACTTACTCACCGGCTCCGGCTTTCTACATTCTCAAAATATGTGCAAAAATATTGCAATCTCCTGAATGTATTCACCAGCCTCCTCTTTTACAGGAATTTCCATGTTAAAAATTTACTTTTGCTTTTTATTTATAATTTAAAAAATGTATCCTTTCTTCTATATTTTTATACCCTACACCTAAAGGTCAAAGGTACCGAAATGTCAAAGGTCACGAAATGTCTAACGCATAGAATAGAAGATAGATATAGATATAAAAGTATATATATTCTGGATCAGCGTGACCTCCTGAGTCGATTTAGCGATGTCCGTCTGTCTGTCTGTCTATTAAAATCATCATCATAGTAGAACCGGAGAAGATATAATATTGAAATTTTGCAGCAACATGGTGTGCAGGTTGGTATTAAAATCGGTCAACGACCACGCCTATTTTTTATTAGAATTGTGATATCAGCGTTCGTTTTTGAGTTATGGCAACGAAATTGCATTCCTAGGCATAGACTAGCATTATCCGTTAATATGCCAATTATGATATTTGGTAATATTTGGGACGCCCACTTTCAGGTTACACAGGGAAAAGAGGGTCTTTAATAAACTTCCTGAATAAAAGTGTACATTACAACTTATTTTCCAAAAAACATTATTACAGCAAAACTGGGTGCGGTCCGCCCACTTGTACACTACTTATCCCTTTCGCTCCACGGGCTCACAATTGTGAGCTTCAGAAATATTCTCTGGAAATATGCATGTATAATCATGTCTGCTTAAAAATTTACTACGTGTAAGTGAATTCAACACATTTTCATTTGTCCTCATACACAACACGTTGACGCTGTTACTGTGTGTGTTATTCATATCTCAAAAGTGGTGTGCGCGCTCGGTACGGCTTGTAGTGTTTTAAAAAATATAAACTAAATCATTTCAAAATTTTTCTTAAATTTTTTTTGGTGGATCATTAACGCTAAAGGTAAGGTATTCTATTTACAATGCAATTAGGATAAATTATGCAAAAAACAAATGTATTTGGCGCTCTCAAACTTAATGTTCACAATTATGAGATGAGGTTGTAAACAGTGCTAAAATATACATTCGTTTCAACTGTAAAATTTTTTTTAGGTGTTGAATTTTGTATTGGTGTTAAACTTAAATTGTTCTTTGGAACAGGATGTCTCGTAAAGGTCTCACAGGAGAAGAGATTTTTAAGACGATTAGACGATGAAGAAAATGATGAAACTTTTGATGGCACCAGCCATTTTTTTGAAATCGCTGATTCAGATAGTTTCGATTCCGAAGATGAGATACCACTTAGTCAACATCCTCAGCTTACTGATAGAGAAAGTGTATCTTTGACTTCAGGTGTAAGTTCAAGCAAGAGACTGTTTCAGGGGTAAAAAAACCTTTTCAGGGAAATGCTCCATTTCCAATTCATGTTTTGGATGAGATACCGGTAAATCTGTAAAGCAATTTCTTAGTAGATATCAATGAAATGTAAACTTAAGTTTTTATTTCTATTTTTTAATCTTTGTTGTACACAACTTGTACATGGCATACTCCTAAAGCTCACAAATGTCACCGACCTTGCACAAGGATGTTTACTAATTTTCCAAATAAACTATTACGTAACAATTCACCTAAAGCATAAAAATTATATTCGGAGACAAAATTTGTTTCTTAATGTCTCAGGAGCGAAAGGGATATACACTATAGCTCATGAAATGAAATTTATTACTACGGAAATAAAGTTTAAATTTGAACACAATAATAAAACTCTTATACTAAGCTAGTTATTTTGTTTTGGAAACAGATAACGACCACGCCTACGAATTATACAGTGGCGTAGCTAGGACTCATAGAGCCCACGACGGTTAATCAACTTGCAGTCCCAAAAATTCCCTAGAATTCAATAAGTCAATACTTGATTTCCAAAACTACCGCCCCCGACATTGCGCACCCCAGAGTGGACCGCCACCACCACCACACCCTAGCTTACCTACCCTAAACTTAAAACAAATTCTTTTTTGATTATTTAGTAGGCTTGGAAATTTTTTTTAATGAGTCATTCACAAAACTATTTTAGTTTTCGCGATAGTAATATTACAAGTCCAAAAAAATGAGCTCCCAAGAATGAACTCCGTAAAAAATGGTATAAAATGGTAAGAGAAATGGTATAAAAACTTACAAAAAGAATGCAAAAAGCATTTCTCTTGCACGGAAATTGTACGAAACGAAACTGGCAAACAAAAACTTTTGCGTAGTTTTGGACGACGAAACTTACGTGAAAATGGACTTACGAACTTTGCCTGCTCACCAGTTTTACTCAATGCAGCTTGGAGAAGACATTCCTGAATCAGAGAAAACCATTCGTATGGAAAAGTTTGGAAAAAAGCTCTAATTTGGCAAGCCATTTGCTAATGCGGAAAAAGATCGACCCCGTACTTCACTGTGGGCACAATGAACACGTAAATTTATGTCAAAGAGTGTCTGCAGAAACGTCTACTGCCTTTCTTACGTAAACACAAAGACATGACCCCACCGAATGTACCAGAGCTGCGACCAATGGAGCGATTTTGGGCTCTAATGAAAGCTAATCTGCAGAAAATGGGTAAATCTACAAATTCTATCGCGGAAATGAAAAACATGTAGTGAAAAACATCCATTAAAGTAAATGAAACTGTTGTTCAATCCTTGATGGAGGGTCTTATAAGAAAAGTTCGAGTATACGGACAACAGCTCATAAAATGACTTTATTTTTTCTAATATTGATACTGCAATAATGTATCAATTTACTGCTGTGATCCTTCATCACTTCGCCTGTAGGGTATCAAAAATATGGTGTCAACGGAAAAATATCTTTTGCTACCATAAAACCCAGAGAGTGAGAAATCCAGTCTTTGAGAAATAAAGCACCAAGAGGAAAGTGTTTCATCGTTGGAACAAGTATCCTGACAAGGGAGAAAAAATAAGGAATCCAGAATTCTGATATAAGGGCAGTTATCATTAATTATTCCCTACAACGAAGTGAACAAGAAGTTAAGTTGGTTAACAAATAAAACAATTATGACATATGGCACAACATCGGCTCTCACATAGGAAATGAACGTCAAAAATCGTCTTAATGCTGGGCGAGCATTTATAACGGGTCTAAACGCACCCCTATCTAAAGATTTGAAGGAAATAGATTTGAGAAATAGAAGCTTTGATGTCCTTAAGAAATAAGACCAATACAAATCCTAAATAGACCAAAATACAATACCAATGACAGACAATTTAGAATTTTCAGAAATAATTGAAATTTCGATCGTGTAGCTTATAGACAACCTGAAAAACGACCAACTAATCGCAACCAGCTAAACAGGATAACAAACAATAACAAAATAAACAACATAAACGAAAATGCTCCTTTAGATAAAGCGCAGGACAACCGTACATTTACAGGACAGTCCGCGGAACAGACAGAATTTTAAAAATACTAATTGACACAGGAGAAACAAGGTGCTACTGCAAAACCAACCGACTACATAACAGACAACCCCTAGTTATTAAGAAGAGAGTGCGAACTCTCTCTCATCAATGGTTACACTGTCGTAACTCATTATTTCGAGGCAACAATATTCAATATAAAACTAAGACTTTTTTAAATAGATAATCTTGAATATATTGTTTGCTGTCTATTTGATCTGCAGATATAACAGTAAGCTTTAAAAATTATGAACTGGTATACAACGGAAAAAATGAAAAATTTTAGATGGAAAAAGCTATCTCCGAAAACGACGCAAATGAAGAAAGTAACAACTTTCATGAACACGAAACATCGCGAAATAAAAAAATTTAAAACTACGAAAGTAAAGAAGTTTTGAATAATAGAAGAAATTGTGACTTTGGAAAAAAACCTGTACATTGAAGAAATAAGAAACGCAATAACAAGCAACGCAAACAGATAGTGTTCAGGCGAGTTGATTTAAAATTACCGTTTAGAATCGACACCAAAGATGAAATACGCACAACTGTGCCTACTTGGAGTATACAGTACCCTCACCCTCTATCAGTATACGGATTTGTAAATAAAGAGGTTAAGAAAAGGTTAAATCACGGAAAATTTCGCGAAAGTATTATAAAAGCCAATACAACTCACCGATATGTTCTACAAATATGTATCAAGAAGATGGAACACCAACGTTAGGACTGGTGACTGTTACAAAAATTAATTTTTGAAGCAATACGAAAGTCTATTTCGACGCCGACTCAAGCCTTTTCGTTGTTCCCATAAGGTTTTGCTTGAGTTTGTTTTTGCTGCTGAAGCTGCGTTGCGTTTTGCACAATAAATAGCATAAGTACATGGCAGCTCACACAAAAGCATTATGTAACTGAATTACAAAATTTAATTCATACCATATCTTTGGCCAAAATAGGATTCTTGAACCATATTATTTTGAATTTAAATGATATTAAAGAATTAATAAGACGCCAACACGAACGTTTTACAATAACAGATCTACTAGACCACTCAAAATTTAAAATCTTACAAAGTGACGATGTGATTGTTTACATTAAAAACCCTTTACTACCTAATTATTGTAAGTTATATGAAGCACGAGCCATACGTAAAAATGACGGCCAACTTTTAATAGAAAAGGAAATTATTCATTGCCAAAATACATATAAAAATGTAAAAAATTGTAATATAGAATTAAGCAATACATTTTGTGAAACAAATACTGAAAACTCTAATATACTAAACAATAAAAATACACAATGTGAAAAATTAAAAGAAACAAACAAACAAATAGAAGTAATTAAAGATGGTGCTAAACGTACATACATAAACCGTACACGGTAACCACACAATAAATGAAAAATTAAATTTAGACTTAATAGCCTTTGAAAACGAAACAATAATTGATAAAAAACATTTTTTGAATCCCACAAAAATTAGTTGGAACTATGTAAAAAAATATCTTTATTTATATACCCTGCAGACGAAGTGAGAGGGTATATTCTTGATCAGCGTGACCTCCTGAGTCGATTTAGCCATGTCCGTCCGTCTGTCTGTCTGTCTGTCTGTCCGTCTGTGGAAATCACGATTACAAGAGAACGGATAGAGATATCTTCCTCAAACTTGGCACAAATACTGTCTATCATTAGAAATACTGTCTATCATCGGTATTGAAAATGAGCAAAATCGGACCATTACCACGCCTACTTTTTATAGTGAATACAAATTCATCCATGCTTATAGCTCAATTTCCCAGCTTGTAGATTGAATTTGCGGTTGAAATTTTGTCCAGAAGTCCACTGTCTCTGACCAAAACAGATCACAAAAAATGGGCGTAGTCCGCCCACTAATTAAATAAAACTCGATTACAGGAGAACGAATAGAGATAATTTCATCAAATTTGGCACGAATATTCTCTGTCATCACAGGATATTTGAGATTGAAAAGGAAAAAAATTAGACCATTGCCACGCTAATTTTTAAGTAAACGTGTGTAGGGTATATGAACTTCGGCCAGGCCGAAGTTAACACTCTTTCTGGTTTATAGATATCCTTGAGATAACTAAATATCTTGAACCTGAAGATAAAAAAATTAAAAATTGAATTTGAAAACATAAACGTATTAGCATAAGCTATACGGAATATGTATTAAATAATTATTTTTTCGGAATTTCTTCATCTTAATTTTAATTCTAGTCATAACCTTTTTGATCTTGGAATATGTATATAAAAAACACTGTAAGAGGATGGCAAGGAAGACTAACTAATATACCAGATCGAATAAATTTCGACGCGATAAATATAAAATTAACTTAATGTTAACTGATCCGTAAATGAAAAGAGACGTTTCTCTTAAAGAAAGAGGGGGTTAATGTGCTTTGCTTACCAGATAACTCCTTTAACATTTGGTTGCAATCGCATCTGACACCTTCGAGGTTTCAAGTTTAACATTCTTTCTTAGAGGCACGCATTATTGTTTAAGAGCAAAGTCCTTTACATTCTCAAATTAAAATCCAAGTTCAATTAATGTAAATAAAATAGTTTTGCTTTTGATTAAATGATAAAGTAACATCAGCCTTGAAAAATTTCATAATGCATTATTAAAATGCTAAAGTCAAATATTACATTATACTACGAATTCCACAGAATGCACTGAGGAGCTCTCACAAGCTTTATCTTTCTTTCCGCTTAGAATGCAGCAAGTTGATGGGTTCAATTAAGAATGATGGGTTCTGGAATGTAGAAAGGAATCGATTGATCGGGACTCTCTGGATTTCGCTCTCGATTCAAGAGAACTTTGATTTTTGCTGGGAGACTTCGACTTATGTATTTATGTTTTTGATGCTCGTGAGGCAGCCTACTCTTTGGACTCAAAAGTATGGATCAGTATGCATCGGAAGTTGTTCGGCCTGAAGAGGCTTAGTCTGACAGAGGCCATAGCCCTATGAAATCTTAATTAAATGATGTATTTGAAAAATACTTCCAGAATCTTTATATTTGTTTTCATTAACAAATGCTTGCTGCTTTTTAATAAATTGAAGCCTGGGCATTTTAACAAAACTACATTTTATTTCAAAACTACAACATAAACATACGCTCACATCACAGAGGTCCAAAGAAGGTAATTCCTTTTTCTACTGAGCCTTATGGTACAATGTGCTGGTCGTTTTTAGCTGAGTTAATTCACTCTTATTCTGTTTCAACAATTAATATATCACTGTTTTTTATCCACATATTTCACTTTGTCATTATCTTATTAGAGCATCATTACAGATAACGACAATGTACTTCTATACCATAATATTTTTGTAATTTATATTGAACATTTTTGATTTTATTTTGAAACATTAAATTCAAAATATAACCAGTAAGAGTGCTGTAGATTTTTTATTGCAGAAGAATAACATAGAGTGAGATACAAACTGAAACTAGAGGAAATATGTACTTGAACTTGTTGTCATAACTCAAAAGCGAACGCTGATATCACATTTCTAATAAAAAATAGGCGTGGGCTGACGGCCGACGGATCAACGGCCGCATGACATTCAACTTTCTCGTGTTGATTTAGCGCCAATAAATTTGAGTCTGCATATGCATATTTTTTTTTACCGGCCCCTTTCGATGTGCTTAAGCAGTATAATAGGCATAATTGATTAAAGAATAATTTACGTTCAACTTAAAGCTAATAAATAATAATAATAAATATGTTATGCAGAAATAAACTTTATTTAGGTTATTTCTATTTTTTATACAACCCCGAATGCCTTAATAAAAGAAGCATACCTGTTGTGAGTGTAAAAGCAGTTCTTTCCTCCGATATGATTCTTGCGGTTCTGTTTGATGCCTCACTATATATTCGGCAAGTTGCCGTGCAGGAAACTCGGTTTCACAAACAAAATGAAAGTCTTTTGCCAAATGTGTTGCCTCGCCCTCAACCAATGAAGTTAACAACGTGACATTCGCCGCCTTCCGACGTCCCGCTGGCAAATTTAATCCTATTTTTTCCAATTTTTCGCGGAGTAATCTTCCACCATTTTTGCTCTTGGCTCTAAGTATAGTATACATATATTACTCTACACTGCTTCTATTATCATTTCACTACAATAATTTTAAACACAAACCTTCGTAATACTCCTCCAAGCAGAGAAGCATTCAAGCATTCTGGTGGCGATAACCGACGTTGCACTTCCGCAATCGTCACTTTGTACTTCGAAGTACTCGAAAGCAAGCTTAGGCGGCCAGGCACTGCACAAAAAACCTCACTTGGTGAACCCGAACCTAAGTTTCCAACATCCTTCCCACTTTTTATACCTAAAATAAATAACAGTGGAACTAAAATTACAAACAATCGTTTGTTCCAAACAACAAAATAAAGTATATGGAAGCAGAAAAGGGCGGAAAACTGAACCAGCGAACAAGAAAATAATTATTTAGGGGATGGTGTTTGGGAGTCATTTTACAGTAATCCTGCCAATTAGAAGGAGAGAATTGCACAATGAGAAACTCAGCATGCTTTCCGAGGTTTTTTCCAGGTGTGTTTTTCAATACCTCTAAAACGGTTGCGGATTCTACGTAAGTAAGTATTATAGATCGATTCTACATACATACATAAATATAGAGTGAGATGGCGTAACATTTCAACATCTCATAAGGAATAGTAAATTCTAAAAATAATATATAAAGTCATTCGAGTTTCGAAATTTTTTTCAAAGATGTGTGTACATACCAGTGATGAACTTACTTTTCATCAAAGGTAAGTCTGATATAAAAGCCACGTTTTCATCCATTCCTGGATTCTGTCCATCGTCGACTGCACTTTGCAAGGCTTGGTGAAGTGCTAAGGAGTCGTGTTCGTGTGTGAGTCTGCTTCCGTGACCTGTGGCACTTGATATAGCGCCTCCGTAATCCGCCCGCCTGTCTGTATAAGGAAACCCGTGCGAAAGTTGTGCCTAGAAAGATAAGTAATCTATTTGTAAAGGTATATTAAGGTAGTTTATTTGTATTATATGTATTATATTGTGAGTCTGTATATTCTGCAGGTTCGATATAGCCCCATCAGTCTCTATTGTGCCTCTTTTCAACTCCTTTAGCCCCTATTATGAATAGCAATACGAAATAAATATGCGTAATGTCTATGAACACAACTCTAATAGTAGCATCTGAATGCAACTTCAACTTTTATATCTGGTTTTCATTTCAGCCTGAAAGGGTGGAGGGTATATCCTCTATCCTATAAAATCCTATATAATTTTAATTGAAAAAAAAATCAAATCTACTGAGAATCGGACCCGGGCCCTTTAGATGCAAAGCCAACACACTATCGTTGCGCTACATCCTTTATATCAAGATATACATATTTACATATGTTTAAATGCGGCATACTTTTGTCCGTGCCTCACTCTCGGAGGCAAACATTTTGTACTGTCCGTCCGCCCGTAAGGCTCCACGTAAGTACGTCCGACCGTCTGTCATGTTTAAAAATAGAAAATCTGGTGAGAATCGAACCTGAGCCTCTTCACGTTTAAAGCCAACACTATCTCTGAGCTACATCCTCTATATGAAAATGTAGGTTTAAATACTGTATTCCGTCGTGCGTGGGCCTCTCGGTAGAGACAACTCTTTTCACCAGTTTCTTAAGTACAAGGTATTTTAGAAAAACAGTATTAAATCTACGTAAGGATAAAGCTGCACGTCCAGTAGCGCGGTACGGTATCCGGTATTCGCAACGGTGGCAGTTCGAAATTCAATAAATCAGTTTGACCGCAAATTTGATTTGCCGTTTTTGTAGTGTTTTCTACAGCGAAGGTGCAAACATGTGTTCAAAATATCAGAAGAAGCGGTCCTTTTTATTAACCCACAAAAAATATGACTAAAAAATCGTTTACTTCGATTTTTGTGAAAGTATGATATATTAATAATATTTATACAGCTTCCTATGTCAAATAGTTTTTGAGAAAATTAATTCCACACTTGAAATTTGAAGGAAAACTAACTTTTTTTGACAGAAAAAAATTCTGTAATCAATTCTAGAGAAAATGCTTCAAATGGGAAGGATCTATCTTCTGTAGTTCCTGAAAAAATTTAAAATTACGAACTAAATTTCTTCTTGAGTAGGTTCGTCGTTTGCATCAGGTTCCGCAATACCGATCACAGCCATGTCGCTTCCTTTCGTGACGTAATTGCAAACGTACTTGATGGACTTGACCGAATTCCATCGAAGCGAAGCTACGGACAATATACTCTGGAAAAACGAAATGAATGGAAGTGCCAAAACTGTCGTCAGAGAACAAAATCTGTCTCTTCTCATTCCTCTGCTGGAACAATCCTACAAGAAAAAGCCGCAGCAGAACCGCAAAAAACAAAAAGCAAAATCAAACAACTATAACTTTTGAGGGGGAGTTGCAGGTGGAAAATCACCGAACGTTCGATGAACGTAGTGAGAGATGCTTGAGGTCTGACGTGGCTGACTTAAAGACTGACACAAAAGAAATAAGGAACATAATTGAATAATTAAGTAAAAGAGTATCGTTTACATATGAAGATATGAGAAGTGAAATGACTAGCGTCTTCACGGAAATAAAAATAACGATATCGCAATTAGCTGATCAGGTAAAAGATCTCACCGCTATCAATGAGGAGAAAGACAAACGTATCGCATTCTTAGAAAAAAAGATCAACGTTTTGAACAACAATCACTCGAGAAAAATATTGAAAATAAAAACGTGCCCATAATTGAAAATGAAAATGTAAAGCAAATGGTCCTAAGAATTAGTAAAGCTGTTAATGTCGAAATGGCTGAAGATGATATATTGGATGCATACCGAATGAAAACAAAAAATAAAACTATTGTAGTGAAGTTGGCCAATATGAAAGTAAAGAGAAACTTAATGCAGAAAACACACGGCAGAGTAAACGCAGAAGTACTCTGCCAAGAACACATAACACATACAGGTGACAACAATAATACTTTGCCTACTATATATGTACATATATTGGCGATCAGTTGACAGCTCCTAATCGTCACCTTTTGTGGCTCTAAAAAAATAAAGCAAAAAAGAACAATTGGAAGTTTGCGTGGCTAAAAGAAGGCAATATTCTCGCAAAAAACAACAACAGTATTACAACCTTCTCTTTATTCTATACACAAAAAAATTATATCAAAGAATATAATATCACATGCATTTATTTAAGCATTATATCTCTTCGTAAAAATTTTACAACGCTTTTGACAGCTATCCATTGCCGCATCGATGTCGTGGACGTTATAACTCTTGTCGAAACAAACATCAGAAACCACGAAACTGATCTATATTCAATTAATGGATTCAATGCTAAACACTTGAACAGAGATAGTAGTAGAGGTGGTGGAATAGTAGTTTATGTAAAGGAATAAACATACCACAGAGAAATTAACACAAACACAATTTACCAGGATAGATAATCACTTAGTTACTATTTATGCCATTTATCGAGCACCTTCTTTAAATATTAATATGTTTGTTGATGAGCTGGAATAAAAACTTAACCAATTCTGGCAAAAGCACAATATATGTAGTAGTAATTGGAGATGTTAACATTGACATTAAAAGATTAGATAATAGAGCAACGACGTATACCGAAATGGCCTGTCCCGAACGGCCTGCAAAGCTGCGTCAACGAAAATACGAGAGTAGACATTAAACGCGCAGTAAGCACGTGCATTGATCATTTACTCATGAGAGGCATTGATAGTGAAAGATTTGTAGCAGTGGTTAAAATTGAAATATCCGATCATTACTCGATTTTAGTAAACAATTACTACAAAAACAAATTCTATGAGCATAGACATAACACACAGAAGATCTGGGAAACTATTAATGAAATACTTTAATAAATAAAAATCAAAATGATAACGCGCTAGCTAATGTTTTCGCGGAAACTTTGGATAAAGACGTACAAAAAACAGTACGCAATTGTGAACTAAAAACTCTGCGAATGAATAACAGCTCAAACCCAAAATCAATATTTATAAGTGAAGAGACCGAACAGGTGTATCATATTTAGTATAAAAACCTTAAATCCGAAAAAGGGTGCAGGATGCAGCCAAAAAGATTTAACTAAAATTTAACTAAGTTAACTAAGCTAAGATTTAACTAAGTTAATACTAAGTTCATAGATTTAAGCCTAGAAAGAGTTGAAATACCAAGATTGTTAAAGCAATCGATAGTTAGGCCCATTTATAAAAGCGGCGAACAAGAGAAATTTGCCAGTTATAGAAAAAATTCTTGAAGAAATCACGCACGTAGATTGAGAAGAATAAAATTATTTATCTTTCTCAGTTTGGTTTTCAACGCGGGAAAAATATAAATAAACTTTTAGAACATTTCTCCAATAAGTTGAACGAAAGTTTAAGCAAAGGCTACCACAGTTTAGCATTATTTATAGACTTCAGGAAGGCATTCGATACGCTAACACATGAAAAGATAATCTGTACACTAGAACGAGCGGGACTTCGAGGCGAATTTCTGAAATGATTCGAAAATTACTTAAATTTGAGAACCTTTCCTTTGAGATCCTTTTGAGATCATCAGGGATCCAAATTGGGCCCTATATATTATCTAAGCAAATGACATTTTTAAAGCCAAAATTATGCATACAAAACCATGAGATTATAAAATACCACGACTTAAATTGCCTTCATAGAAATACCAACAAAGAAAATGCAGGGTTGGACGATAAATGTAAGGCTATAATTGAACTGTTTAACACATATAAATATCTAGGAATAGTAGTAAATCACAGTCTCACTTGGCGACAGCAAATTAAATGCATTCAAAACAAGCTTTCCTGAGCTGGCATTTTAGATATACCAGCTGAGCAACTTCTGCAACGACAAAGTTCGAAGACAAGCATATTATGGCCTATGCGAATCTTGTATACGTCACGGTATAACAGCTCGGGGCTCATCCGTGAACTGCAGAAACTTACAAAGGAGCCAAAATAGCATATTCAACATACTGGTAAAAACTAAAACAAAAAGACGTTAAGAGTATAGCTCTGTAACGGTTTCAAAATATTTGGAAATGCTAACTGTTTAGAATATACAGGGTGTTTCGCATAAGAGGGGACAGAAGACTAGGACGTGTAAGTTGGGTCGAGACAAGAAAAAAATCGTATGTTTAGACGGGAGGGGCCATTTTATAAAAATCCGACTTAACATCGAAAAAAATAATATTAAACCAGAAAGAGTGTTACCTTCGGCCTGGCCGAAGTTCATATACCCTACACACGTTTACTTAAAAATTAGGCGTGGCTATGGTCTAATTTTTTTCCTTTTCAATCTCAAATATCCTGTGATGACAGAGAATATTCGTGCAAAATTCGATGACAATATCTCTATTCGTTCTCCTGTAATCGAGTTTTATTTAATTAGTGGGCGGACCACGCCCATTTTTAGTGATCTGTTTTGGTCAGAGACAGTGGACTTATGGACAAAATTTCAACCGCAAATTCGTTCTACAAGCTGAGAAATTGAGCTATAAACATGGATTAATTTATATTCACTATAAAAAGTAGGCGTGGCAATGGTCCGATTTTGCGAATTTTCAATACCGATGAGTTTCTAATGATAGGCAATATTCGCGCCAAGTTTGATGAAGATATCTCTATTCGTTCTCTTGTAATCGTGATTTCCACAGACAGACAGACAGCCAGACAGACAGACAGACAGACAAACAGGCAGACGGACGGACATGGCTAAATCGACTCAGGAGGTCACGCTGATCAAGAATATATATACTTTTCTATACCTATCACGCCTTCAATTTTCACTTTTCTCGGAAACTACAAAACAGATCCTTCCGGTTTGAAGCATTCTCTCTAGAGTTGATTAGAGAATTTTAAGGTCGGAAAAAAACTATATTTAATACCGTAATTTTAAAAAAAAATTCCGACCGAAAATTTTTTTTCGGAATTTTTTTTCCAAATTTTAACTTTGACATTAATTTTGTCAAAAACTGTTTGACATAGGAACCTAATTTAAAAAGGATATTAAGAAGCGGATATTTGGCTTTGAAAATCAGTAAGTTATCTAGGTCAAATCATTATTTTTTAATATTTTTTTTTCGATGTTAAGTCGAATTTTTATATAAAGGTCCCTCCTAAACGGTGGGAAATTGACCCCCTCCCCCCTCCCATACGATTTTTTTCTTGTCTCGACCCACCTACACGTCCTAGTCTTCTGTTCCCTCTTATGCGAAACACCCTGTATATAAATGAGCGGTAATAATTGAGTTCTACGACGACATGAACTTTAGAAACGTTATTGACCATACGTATGCAACATGAAGAAAAGTGGATCAAAGGTACAAAACAAATCAATACTACAACAACTACGGGAAAAATCCTTTATATGCATGATAAATAACTTTTTTCTTATGCTTTTGCTTAAAATTTTTCTCTGTTATAGTTTTTGTAATTCTTCTCTATTATTATTGTTTGTAATGAATCTTTTTAATGAATTTTTTCTAATCTGTCTTACTATGGTAACTTATCTATTACATATGTTAAAATTACTTATGTGAAACTTTATATCAAAATTTATAATCATATAACTATTGGTGATGCAATTTTTTTTTCTGCAAAAAAGCTTTAGGCTTTGCGGAATATTACATGTAACTGTCTGTAATAATATCGGAAAGAAATAAATAAATAAATAAATAATAAAATAGTTGTTTGTAAAAATTGCTTGATTCATAAATATAGTCAGCTGTTTTTAACTTTCCACACGTATTTTTAGTCGAAAGAGATGAACATATTCAACATTTTTTTTGAATACTGTGAACTGTGACTATTTAGATTTAGAGATTTATTTTTCACGACTGGCCTAACTATTATAAATGAATCATCGCGAACTCGTTTTAATAATAATGTGTACTCTATAATAGTTTACTTGACTACTTTATTATTTCTCACTCTTCGTTACGAAAATTAGTTAATTAGTAGTATTTCTGACCACGACATTATTTTTTAACACTATTCATTTCAGTTTTTTGCCTATTCCGTCTTCGTTTTTCTATTTTGACGATGAATCTATAAATGTTGAAGAATTATTTCGGGTTGGTGGAATCACTGACTGAGCCTCATTGTGGCGTACTCCTCCAATTGGTGCCAAGGTGTGATTTTTTTTTTAACTTTAACATTATCTATTTGACTCTTTTGTGCCTATGCGGACAGTTAATGCTTGTAGTTATTACTCTTCGCGCATCAAAACAAGGACTACACTTTTTTTAGTTTATTTAATTTTTTAATTTATTATATATTATTAAATTATTATATTTTTTAATTTATTACAGATTTCATCTGAAGAAAATTTAAATATTTATAAAAGAGCTCATAATTACCGCTAATTACATGGTGAGAAAATCCAAGGAAAGATTTTTCGCTGCAAGATTCAAACTTTTTTTGTCGTCTAAGCAACGCTGGAGGAGATTAACACATTCGGCATTAGACGTCAGAAAGTTACAACCTGCAGTCTGAATCCATGAACATGATTCAATGAACACTCTTAACAGATCCCCATCTCTACTGAAGAATTCGGGTGAGCGATGTTGAAGATGCTACATGATATTAGAATAGCATTTGACCAATTACAGTAGAACTTCGGTAGTCCGTCTACTGTCTTATCCGGCACCCCCTGTAATTCGACATTCCAATTACATATGTACGTATGTACATACGTATTACGGTACCATGTACGGCACCGGGACGTGCTGCTAGAGGCGTATCGTCTCAGTTTGATTTTGATTTTGATTATTTTACATATTACCATGAAATCGTATGTATTTGATTAACAAGAATATGTATGATTGCGTTATTGACGTTTTATAATAAACCTTTTCTAATATTGGAGTGAATACAAATCTATTATGTTTAATTCACGAGGTTCCATTTCGTATAGTATCGATTTTATCTCACCATTTTTATAATTTGCCGGATTACATGGCACTTCTCTTCAAAAATTTCGGGTCTACAAGGGGTTGGTGGCAGCACTTTATAGTCCGACAAATTGTATAATCCGACAACGATTTGCAAAACAATTGTCGGATTACCGAGATTCTACTGTGTTATATTCCAGTAGTTTGCTGGCTTGCAGTAGAGCAAAAGAAAAGAAGGTATTGTTGTACCGATATCTCGATATTACTTGTATTCTAAGATACAATTTGGACATTCAGTTCGGTACCGTACCTCATTATTCTCAAATTCCCCTTAACAGTCCATTGCAGTCGAGAGTACGTTTAAAACACTTGCAAAGGAGTATGTCTTTAGCTCACATTCGTGAGTTAGGTACGTTTATTTGTTTCTTTCCCTTTATTTCTTTCGTTCTAAATTATTACTCTGCCTTTTCTTATTTTCTAATTCTTTTTCTGTTTTTAGGCTTAAGTGTTATTATTTTTCCTTTTATTGTTAATTCAAATGAGCAACCTAATATTACATCTTAAATAAATTCATTATTATTTTATTCTTGAGATGCTCTTTATTATATGTATGCTAAAAAAGAACCTTGTTCTTAACGCATCAGTTACATGCAGATATAAATAAATACAAATACAAATACGTCTTCTGAATCAGCTTGATCTTTGCAAATAGATTTTAAGAAGCATTTGACGAATGAGATTTTTACTCTCAGTTTTTTTGTTGGGTGAAAAGTCTTTTGTGAAATGTTTACATTATGTAATGTACATACATACATATATTTAATTACAAGAATTACCCAGATTTTTATAAGACTGGGTAAACTCAACTTACCACATGTCCTTGTAACTCTGCTTCCCTATGAGATCTGTGTATACCGAGCTGATCTTGTGTAGACCGAAGGCCAGCCAACTGGTTGTAATGATGTAGCGGTGCGTGATGCAATGATGATAGCGGCTGACCATATGGATCTGTTCCTAAATATTCAAGAGCTCCATGATTCTGTAAGTAAGAAGGTATCATCTGATTATGGTCACAAATAAATGGTTAGAATATCTGTTTTATATATGTATTTATTTTAATTCTCTATACATATGGTAAGCAAGGATAAAGGCGGTAAAGGAGGTAAAATCCTGCCGGTCTCCTCGTGAAATATAACTTATATAACTTTTCCTTCTTTTATTAATCGTGTAATGATTCCGCAACGGTACGGTTATAATAACACAATACTTGTTTAGAATTTTTGCTTCTGATATCAAGTTATTAGCTGAATTTAATTATTTAGAGACGACTAAGGAATGCTACAGGTTATCAAGAAATTTTATTATTCCAAATGGGCAACACTGGATCATTTTTATAAAAGGTACTCCGCATAAACTGTATTCCGAACGTATGGTGCGAGAAGGCTTGGACGAATGCAAAGTAAAAGAAAGGCTTTCGATTAGGAGGATGTTGTTTATTGATAAAGCGGTTCAAAAACAAAAGGACTTGGAGTTGTACGAAAATCTGGAAATTGCTATACTTTTGAAAAGTAGCTTTTGTTTCAAGCCGTAGCCATAAACTTTTTATTTTATTGGCATAACATATCCGGGGAAAGGGATCCGATTATTTTCTTTTCAAATCTGGCTTGAAGAATTAGTATTTTGAGGCTGAAGCCGAAATAATAAATGGACTTTTATTTTTTTTTGTGATTTTTTCAAATCACTAAGAAAAATATATTAAGATATGTTTTATTTACATTTCACCAACAGTGGAAACCAGCATCAACATCTCAGTTACTGCTTATTATGATTTCCAAGGAGAGACATGCGGACGGACAGGGCTAAATCGACTCAGGAAATGACGATGGTCCAGAATATATACATTTTTCTATACCCGCTTTTC
Organism: Myopa tessellatipennis; assembly: GCA_943737955.2. Lineage (NCBI taxonomy): Eukaryota > Metazoa > Arthropoda > Insecta > Diptera > Conopidae > Myopa > Myopa tessellatipennis. Next base: position 8,686,789 of record OX031317.1, read on the forward strand.
CTCTTTCTGTGCGTTGGAAACAGAAGCACAAACTTAATATCTCGGTTTGTTACACATACTGGATAAATGAATAAAAATTAATATTTATGGTATGAAAATTAATAAAAATAATATTAACCAAGAGAGTGGTAACTTCGGCCTGGCTTCCTCTATAAGCGGAAGCACAAAGTGATCCTTCATCACTTCGTATGTAGGGTATCAAAAGTGATACAAATTTTTACTGGATTTCCATTTTGTGGAATCGAGAGAGGAATCGTGGAGCTTGAATCGATCTTTGGTCAAGTATAGGTATTCAATCTTGTTTCCGTAGCTCACACCTATTAAAAGGTATTCAGCTAAAATCTTTGTTAGGCATATATTGTAATTTTAAGAAATACTCGTATATGTTTGTATATAGATATACCAAGTTCGGTGATTCTTGTTGGATACATGAAAGTTATTACCTGTTGCTGTGGCGGACTTTGTGTAGAATGATGAAATGGTGGCGGAAAGTACGGTGGCTGGAAATCTGATTGCAATGATTGGTGGTGCATGGTTGCTGCCGATCCATGTGAACTACTATGACCACCATGGCCAGGTGGCCCACCTCTCCCTCCGCCTGTATGTGCTGTGTAGGCAGGACTACTACTCGACAATCCTAGACTTCCATGACTAGAAAGGCGTTCCTTAAATTAAAAAATTTATTTATTAAAAATATGTGCTTTTGATCAAGAATCATAGAAAACAAGATTACGCCGATCGACGTAAAAAGGTGGTTTCGTTCTGCGCAAAGACGTCACGAGCATTGGCGTAGCCAGATAGGGGAAGGGTAGGCTCCCGCCCACCAGTCAACGTGGTTGCCCCACAATCCTATGGAAACTAAATTTGAATAGACAATAATTTGAAATAATCAAATTTTTGTGCCAGGTTGGCCTCAACTACGCCCCACAACAAAACCCTCGCTACGCCAATGTTCACGAAGGCAGTGAAAAAGGATAAGAGTTGCAACACGATGCTATTGTCAAACATTACATGTGATGTAATGCAATATACATATGTATATTATATTAAGAGCCTTGAAAAGAATTAAACTGTAATATTTTAATAACTTATAACATTTGTAAATATTATTAGGCGACTGTTTTATTTTAATTCCATTCCTGCGACACTGCGCAATTTATGACTGACCGCCATCCACTAAAATCTCCTTTGAAGCTAATAGTTACAAGCGATGTAGGCAGCCTAAAGGATCTGTCAAAATGTATTTTGTATCGCGTGAAGTCATTCTCCAACCAAAAAAGAGAATGATAATGATAAAGATTACGCAGGTCACCTGTTTTCTATAATATCATATCTGACCTTAACATTTCTCAAATGTTAAGAGAGAACACTTCTGTTCTCTGCCCGCATTATTATCTTTGTTTAAGAAATTGTATAAACTACTCATAACTGAATTTATAATTTAACCTTGAAAATGTTAAAAGCTCTAATAACCAGGTTTCACCGATGGATTTTTCAATAACTTATAAGCCGAAACCACAATGGCGCGTTAGGTCGGTCGTGCTTTGATAGATATTATTGAACACACGGAATCTTATGAGGCAATTCACAATACGACCTCAGGTGTTATATCGTAAATTTTTCTGTATCACGTAAATCGCGTTCAAACGCACCAGTTGGTTCTACTTCAACTAGCTCTTGCGTTTGACATTTCAATTTTAAAAGAACGTAATGAAGAAATAATAAAATATAGAAATGCTAATTAAGATAGATAGTTTTATTTGCATCAAGTGTTAAATTTTATTTGAATACAGATAATTCTTGAGGGTGTCTCGCATGCGGAATGATTCTGCGCTGGAATTATATGTGCAATACGACGCAACGGTTCAACATCGTCTCGCCACAATCCACGTTGAATCATTTCGTCATTTTCGTCGTGAATATCCACGTATTCTTTTGTGCAGTACGCATCGTCTTTTAGCTTTATAAAGCTGTGCAATATAATTGCACAACTTTTACAAAGCGCTCTACATTAGTTGGAGACGTAACCAAGGTATTTTGAAGAATTCAACACTGCTTAGGAGAACATGAGCACGCCATTGTGTTTTAGAAAATGAAACTCGTGCGTCGTGTGAGATTTTATCGTAAAGTGTTTGTAAAGTCTATCAAACGCGGTTCAAAGCGCGACCGACCTAACACGTCTTTGTGGTTTCGGCTATATACTTACAGGTACTGGCGAAAAAAGTTTGTCTCCGCCGAGTGACGCACGAAAAAAGTAATATTTAAAACACAGATTTAAACACATGTTATCATATGGAGGATTTAGCTCAGTGAAAGGGGCCGGTTTCGATCCATAGCTGATTTGATTTTTTTAAATTATAATTAATTTATAGAAGAATTTTAAAGGAAAGAAATGTTGAAACCAGAGGTTGAAAGTTTTATAACTTTTATCAAAAAAGTCTTTTGAATAATTGTTATCAATGACTTTTAAAAATTACATTACATTATATTATGTGGTTAGTTTCATTGCAAAATAAGAAATGTAAGAATGAATACTTAATGAAACCTTTCTTATATCACTGAAAATCACTCGATGTGTTACATACATCAATCTTTTTTTTGTCAATGCTGTTAGATTATGGAATTCGCTGCCACGATGTATTGAAGATGTGACTAGCCGGGAGATCTTCAGAAGAACTGTTATTTCTCATTTCTCTACTCTTTAACTCCTAAACCTTTTTTTATCTATAATTTTTGCTTTTTAACTTTTTTATTCTTCTCTGATACTTTTTCTCCTTACTCTTCTAGTTATAAGCTCGTTTTGCAATTTAAAATTAATACTTACTGCTTAATACTTAATATTTTATAATGCTTAATATTTTATACTTAGTGGTGTAAAAGATTTAAATTCTTATTGTACTGTAAAAACTCTTTCAATAAACTATAAACTACTTTTTCGTGCATTTTATTAATGTTTATTTTAGTTTAAGAATTTTTTAATATATTTTTTTAAAATTTAATTTTCAGAATTTTATATATGTACATATGTATGTATTAAATATGTATGTAAAGGTTAAAAACTTTCTGTGCAAAAAATTATTTGTAAGGTACAGAAAGGGAATTACATGTATAAAGATAGCTTCCGGAATTAGTATTTAAATACATTTTCAATGTGGCAAAGTACATATGTACATTAAAAAGTATACATGAGTACAATTTCTTCTCCGTCCATAAAGTATAAAAGAGCTGAAATTTGGTTCGTACTTAAAACATTGCTTTTTGTATCCTACAACCGAAGGCTTTCTTTCTGGCTTTTCTGTTTCAAAACAGAATTCACAAGTAGGATCAATATTACACACACATTCAAATATAAGTGTGGTCGTGCGGCAGAGTATATGAGCTTCGAGCACTCCTTCTGGATACGTTCCGCTTAAGGCGTCCCGGGTTCAGATGGCAGATGGCAGTGTCACTGTCGTTATTTTTCTTGGCTTTATTGACCACAAAACTGTTTTAAACCATATACACAAGGCTGGCTACCAAAAGAAGGTCTATATGGGTTCCTCATAAGTTGGGCGGGAAAAATATCCGTCAAAAATTGCGAGAGTTTAATTGGGAAGTTTCGATGCATCCAACATATAGTCTAGACATAGCATGCTCAGACTACTGCGAAAACCACTTGATTCAGTTTTCCAACCAGAAAGCAAAGAAGTTCTTTACCGATGGCATCATAGCTCTCCCCGAAAAATGGCAAAACATTGTAGATAATAATGGAGCATATTTGGTTTAAATAAACTCAATAGAATCATACTGAATTCAGAGGAAAAAAACTAATACACATTGTTTCCTTGAATGGAAACTTTGAATGGAAACTCTTTTCTGCAAGAGTTTAGCAATATATTTGTAATAATACTAATAAACACATGTATTGAGAAATTACTCGCCATGTCGAACACTAAATGTGCAATAGAAGGTAAATAAATCGAAGTAAAGAAGTTAGAATAGCCTAAAAGTAATAAGTAATATGTAAGTAATAAAAGTAATAAGTAATATGTAATAAAAGTAATAAGTAATATATCATATGTCGTTATCGTTTGTTATTGTTTTAGGCGACTGTCGCACACAGATCAAAGCTAGGTCGATGAAAAAGGCGAACAATATAATCACAGTAGAGTAATGTGACAATTGCTAAAGCTGGGGAAGAAGCAAGAAATGAAAATTAAGTCACTTATTCATCATCGGATTGGGTGTTCCCTCGAAAACAGAGTCTCTGTGCGCCACTGCAACCAAGGTTCCTCCGAAAGATCTTCACATGTATGCATGCATATGAGAATCAGTTGACCCATGCATTCACACCAGAAGACTTTAAACCATAGAATTTCAGGAGGGTTTATTGATAAACCGTTTATTGTATGTACTAATTATATATTGTATGAAACCATCTTACATTTGTAAAACAAAATTAATATTAGTAATCGAGTTCTATACGATTACGTTCACATTTACATATAGCGGCCACGTCCACGTATTGTAAATTCACTTAAACAAACTTCTTTTTAACTAAACTCATTTACAAGTTAAATGGATTCCAATGATTTAAACTTGTAACTGCGATAAGAAGCATTTTTTATCTTCGAAAGGATGAATGGATTGTTTAGTTATTTGCAATATGTCCATGTTATGTATGAACATTTAAATTGCCGACAAATATTTCATTTATTATAAATTGTTTTAAACTAACTATTATACACTTCATGAGCCAAGTGATGATTTAATGTTATTTTTATTTTTAGTAACTCTAAGAGGAAAACGTATAAAGAACGATTATTATTATTTTATTAATACATAACCACGCTGATACAACGGTATTGGAAGCATAATTTTATATCGTACTTCTACGAATGTCACGCGGCAACTAACCTTCGCATAAAAAGTTGACTATCTCTAACCACCGAAGCACTCGTTAAGAACTCAATCTGTATGAAAACCTTACAGCGGAGAATACAGAACGAAATCGAAAGGAACGCACACCGGAGTACTTTGCACGTTTTGCACGAAAAAGGTTCTGTGGGGAGGCATGGCGTCAGACCAAACTACTTACATATTCGTATATGTTGGCTACGCTAATCTAGAGTTAGGTAAACACCAGAACCAGACCAACGTAATTACCGAAAATTATTGTGAAGTTATCCTTTTGCAGATAAATTTTAAATGTAATCATTTACCTATTTATGGTACAGTGATTGGTTTTCAATAGAATTTGACTGAGTTGGAAAGTTTTCCGAGGTCATCAAGTTTCATATATTTCTCTGCAATCTTTGTAGTCTTTGCATCAATTCATTCTATTTGATGATCCTATCAAATCAAACAGTTAGGGACTTGAACGCCCAATTGGTCTGCCCTAAGCCCTGTTCGAGATGTACTCGTACTTGTATACAGAACATCTGCTTCTTACTGTTGTACTCGTATATAACACCACACATTTATTATACCCTACACCTTAAGGTTAAGGGTATATTCACTTTGTCACGAAATGTGTAAAGCATAGAAATAGAGAAGATAGATATAGAAAAGGTTATATATTCTTGATCAGCGTCACCTCCTGAGTCGATTTAGCCATGTCCGTTTGTCTGTCCGTCTGTCTGTCTGTCTGTTGAACTCACGATCACAGCAGAACCGATGAAGATATTATAATGAAATTTGGCAAAAATATTCTTTGTTATGGTGCAAAATCGGTCAACGACCACGCCTTTTTTTTATTGGAAATATGATATCAGCGTTCGTTTTTGAGTTATGACAGAAAAATTTTTTCCTAGGTATAGAGTAGCATTATCCGTTAATATGCCAAATATGGGCGTGATAATATATGGGCCGCCCACTTTTAGGTTACACAGACAAAAGAGGATCTTAAATGGTTATACTGTTAAATATATGTATGTCACTTCCTGAATAAAAATGTACATAACTTATTTTACAAAAAACATTATTACAGCAAAACTGGGTGCGGTCCGCCCACTTTTACAGTACTTATAGCTTATAGCTCATGAAAACAAATTTATTACCAGGGAAATAAAGTTTAAATTTGAACACAATAATAAAACTACAAAGCTAATTATTTTGTTTTGAAAACAGGTAACGACCACGCCTACTGTTTATACAGTGGCGTATTTCCAAAACTGCCGCCCCCTAAGTTGTGACGCCCAGGGCGGACCGCCAACCCTGCCCCACCCTAGATACACCACTGTATTTATGCCCGTCTGTGATTAAATGTGATTATAAGGTATCTTTCCTTATAACCACATATTTCCTCTAGTTTCAGTTTGTATTTCACTCTATGTTATTGTTCTGCAATGAGAAATCTAAGTAAATTAAAAATGTAAATAAATAAAAGTAAATCGTTCAATTAAATTTTTTCAAAACTTTTAGGTGTAGGGTATCTAAGATTCGGCCAGGCGAATATAGCACTCTTACTGGTATTATATTACAGTATTAGCGTATGCAGGCGGAGCCTTCGAATCCCATTTGGAAGTGAAGAAATATCATGCTAGGAGCAGTGTGTCATTGGTTCATGCATTGGAATGCGCTAAGCAAGCTGCTCTTATGGGAGAAGCGCAGTTGCAGTCCTGAATATAGACATGGTATGGTGTACATTAATCATGTTACAGGAAGTACACTACCTTTAAGAGTATTTCAAAATAGAAAATTGCTTTCTGAATAACAGTCAAACAGTTCTTCATACTCTTTTGCCGCCCAGGGGTTAAATAGCCAGAGGCGATTATAGCAAAACACATTTCAAACTTCGGTGCTGCTGCTTGGTGAATAAGGGTTATTTTGTACGTCATTTTCTTTGTTGTGTACAAAGAATATACAAATTATTCGCTCCGATATATCGAAAAGTCATTTCGGTATCCTGTCAGCAGCCTCTTGAATATCCGTCTCAAGCTATCAACTATCGTAAATATCAACTATCGTTCTCTGCTACATATGTGTTCTTTTGTGACAGTCGAAAAGGTTTAATCTGAATAAATAATATGATGATGATGTCTGTAGCATTTCCACGCTTTTTCAAACGAAGATAATATTTGAGATTTAACACTTAAATCTAACAATAAGAATTAATTCTTTCTTATCGCTAATAAAAGAAAGTTGGAATCTCGTCAGTTATAAACTTCTGTTATTGAGAGGTGACTTTAATTTGACGTCACTTCTGCATGTGCATACTATTACTGAGCGAGACATGTTTGGTGAAGTCTATACTTTATTGTGAGCCATATATGGAGCTCTCGAAAGCAGCAGGCAGAAGTCCATTGAACAGCAATTAAATGGTAAGGGTAACCAGCCTCTCTGTGCATTCGTGTGTGTGCCTGTAGTTTTGGATCAACCTAACAGCAATTTATTTCAGTACTTTCTGAATTTTGTTATTCGTCTTTTAGTAACTTGTATTAGGTTAATCAATTATTAGAAAATAAAAAATAGACAGATTTTACAATGACTGACTGCTTGGTTTCTATGTGAATGACTTGGCTATGTACAATACTATATACATACATATGTATACGTAAATTTCAACACGAAAGTATTTATATTTAATTTACCGTTATTGTAAACCAGTCTATAGCAGCTGTGTGACTATACAATGTTCTATACGTATATGAATCCTATACTTTGTACTAGTACAAATATTGTAGTATTAAAGGCAATAACAACTAGTATAAATGTGAATATAAAATATAACTGTAATTGAGCCGTTTATTTTGAAAGTGGCATAAGTCACTTTATTTTTAAGTCGAGATATTTAAGGGTTTGCGTTTTAACACGTTTAAAAATATGGATGCTAACTTTTGAGAAGATTTTCTTGTATTTGTTATCTCATAATACTGGTATTTTACTCAGTATAAATAATTTCGCATAAACATTAAAAAATCACCACTTTTCATTACGGTAAAGTGACTTGAGCCACTTTCAAAATAAATAATTTAGAAAAATTACTGACTTTTATTAATTTTGTCCGACGTATTTTACTGAAGTGATGTTTTGAAAGGGCAGTAATTTACTAAAATTGTTGAATAAATTATATACAGGATGTTTCGCATAAGGGTGTTCAAAAGACTAGGGCGTGGAGGATGGGTCGAGACATGAAAAAAATCGTATGGGAGGGGGGGGGTCAATTTCCCCCCGTTTAGGCAGAAGGGGACATTTTATAAAAATCCGACTTAACACCGAAAAAAATAATATGAAAAAAAAAATGGTTAGACCTAGATAACTAACCTAGATAACTTTTGCTTTATTCTATTACAGAATTCATTAACAGTGTTACCTGATGAGAGCTGGATAGTTGCTGTAGTTATGGATTATTTTAATTTGAGGCACATACGAACGAATCTGCCTCTAGGGCAGGACAAAGGAATAGAAAGTTCAACAAACTCTTTCAAAATTGCAGGAATTAACAGAAATTAAAAGTGGTTATTTTATTAAATTATTAAAAAAATTATTAGAAATTTAAAGTCACGAGAGCATTGGCCTGTATTTCAATATTATTTTCATAACTTGGACATTTCTTTTTATACAGTTTTAAATAAATGAGTTTAGTAGAAATAGAAATTTCTCACGCCCATTTTCGTGATGAAATTTGGCCTAACTCAACAGCAGTGCATCGATCGATGTCGTTCCGCCTTTGGTGATGAAGCACCATTCAAATCAGTATACAGTATATGACTGCTTTTCTAGTTTAAGCGTGGACGTGTTTTCAGTGTCAGTGACGTGGAGGTTGTCCATCAACTGCTGTTGTTCCGGCAAACATCGATGCTGTGCAAGAACTAATTCAAGCAGAGCGACATGTGACATATACGGACATAGACATATCCTTTATCCTCGCATAAAGCACACACAAAAACATGTGCACTAACTTTAAAACATTAACTCATAACAAACAATTTTGCTCGAGTAAATAAAAGCATGATTCACAGGTTTGTCCAGTACCTTTATGAGTCAAACCAGCTAAACTGGGTTTAGATGAATTGACTCATAAACCACTACCAATTAAGAGAAAAAATGTTAGCGCCATGTATGTGTAGAATGCTAACTGAAGTTTTAACATCAGCCCCATCTACGTAGCAAATAACGATTAGTTATTTCACGACACGCTGCGTTCCTTTTTCCTAATCTAATCCTGATTTAAAATGGAACGGCAAGGAAACTCACATGCAGATGTGCCCACAAATTCACACAAAAAAAGATTGTGTCATGAAATATCAACTGTTTGTTAAGAATTAAGTACAATTTTTCCTCGAGAAAATAAAATGTTTGAATTCAAAATGGTAACCACAGCGATGCAATCATGGTCTTCACAGGTTTGTCAGAATCTTCTTTATTAGTCAAATAATATAAACTGGGTAACGCACAATATCATTTAAAAAGAAAAAAATCTCATCAGCGCCATCTACAGGTCCGTAGCGAAGTAAATTTTTTACATCAGCGCCATCTATTTATTGGCGTACGATTAGGAAATTTGTTTGAAACTGGTATAATCCGAAGAAAAAGCAAATTAGCTGCGTTTACTTCGGATTATACCAGTTTCCATACAAATTTCTAATCGTACTCTCGACTAGGATTAGAAATTCTAATTGAATTGCTCTTCTCATTATATGATAAATAGATGGCTCTGATGTAAAAACTTTACTTCGCTATGGAACTATAGATGGCGCTGATGAGATTTTATTCTTTTTAAATGATAGTGTGCGTTACCCAGTTTATTTGATTTTACTAATAAAGAAGATTCTGACAAACCAGTGAAGACCATGTCGCTGTCGTTACCATTTTGAATTCAAACATTTTATTTACTCGAGCAAAAATTGTATTTAATTCTTAACACTCAAAAAGTTGACATTTCATTACACAACCTTTTTTCTTTGTGATTTTGTGGGGTCATCTGCATGTGAATTTCCTTGCCGTTCCATTTTAAATCAGGATTAGATTAGGAAAAGGAACGCAGCTATTGTGTGTTGATGTTGAAAACTCAATGCTTGGCTTAGCTCAGACAGCTTCCAAGACGAGACGAAATCCTCTGGACAGTAGATGAACAAATTTTCGCTGAGGGTTGCCACGTGAAAGAAAAGTTCTGAAAACAGGCTGTGTCAAAACCCAGTTAAGGTTTATGATCCAACTTATTTGAGAAAAGTTGAAAGATATTTAGAAAGCAATATTTAAATAAATCTCCAATTATCCAAGCTTTTGAATTTGCTTTCCAAAATTGGGTTATGAACTTTGTTTACTCCTTTACGTGCACGGACATTCAAAGTTTTATAAATGAGTATGGGTATTGTCATAAAATCTGCCGTCGCGCTTCAGCACAAAAGTAAAAGCAAAGACAATATAATACAAAGATGTCTCACTGCTATACAAAACAACCGAGCAGTTAAAATTCAATTGGGATTTTCGGAAAATCCCATGTGAAGCTTTGGGAGAGTAAAATTAACATTTTGTGAGAGCGAGAGATCAAGTTGTGAGAGTAAGAGCTGCAACTTGCAAGAAAGTTAGCACAAAAGCTCGTTTGCTACAAATGAGTGTAAAGAATCAATGCAGTTGCCATCAGAATGTAGAACATATTATTTTAACTATAACAACAAAGAGTGGTGGCATAACAAACTTTCAGAGGCCCTATATCAGTAGAAACAAACAATAAAAATTCAAATCTTCAAATATTAAATGACATTTATTTATGATTCAGTATTTGAAGTTTTGATTTCTTTGATTGTTTGTTTTTAATATATGCGCATTTGGACTTTGGTTTGTACAATGAATACATTGTTGTATAATATATTATTAATTAATTATTATTAATTACAAATTACCGATTATAATATAAATAATAAATAAATTGCCAAATTATCCAAATAAAAAACCAAAATCACTATTAAAATAGTAGCCAAAGTCAAAATCAATCAAGTCACAAGAAGAAGCTAAAACATCAGTAAAAATAAAAACACAAAAAATCTTGTTTCTGGTTCGGTAAAGAACGCTGTTGTCGTCATTCATATACTTGTTGTTGTCGGGCGAGCGGTATTCTTGCACATTCGTACAAACTATAAAAATTTATTTTACAAAAACAAATATTCGCTTCTCTCGCACCGCTTGTGTTCACTGTGTTTTGAGCGCGAATTATATATTTATGTACCCATGCAAAAGGCGAGATACCGATGTACCCATGCAATTTGCGCATATCGATGAGCCTGCAGCACTTAAAATTTCTTTTCAATTTTTCTTAATAGTTTGGATCGTTGTTTCATTTAAATAAAAATGTGTTTTTGCACTGTATAATACTTTTTCCGCTTTACTTTGCAACATTATAAAATAATATAATTTTTATACCCTATACCTGAATGTATATTCCGTTATATTCCGTTATACCTTGCCCCGAAATGTGTAACGCATAAAAATAGAAAAGATTCTTGATCAGCTGCATCTCATTAAATCAAATGAGAGCAGACATTTTTTGTTTACTTAGGCTTTCGATTTTACATATGTTTATATTTTTATTAAAAATTGTTGAATTAATAAAATATGTTTGCTTTTAATGTTTTCTGAACGTACTTCTCTTGTCTGTACAGGCTCTGGTTCTCATATAATACAAGTTCACACAACACGGTATTTTCTGGGAATTTATCTACCGTTGTATAGAAGGATTTTACTTCGATTTCAGTACTAAGCATTAGGAGTGTTTGCTCCTGTATTTAATGGGAAAACGTGGCTAACTGCATAGCACAAAAATAGATACGCAACAACTTTTCTTTACCTTGAATTTACTAATATGTAATAGTATACATATTATACTAATAATAATAGTACTGCTTCGAATTTCATATACGAGATTTAATTGACATTTTGTGATTTTGTTATTTATGTACATATATTTTCCAACGTTCTAAACAACGCCTAGAACGCCTAGAAACAGACAGAAAGACTAATATGCCTGTGTAGATTCAGACGACGATCGGAAAGATAAATGTACATATTGTATACCATATACATATGTATTTGTAATTCTAAACATACGTACATACATATAATTGTGTAAAGAATTTTAAAGCCTAAATAAGCCTATATAAACCTAATTATTTTCTACGTAGACTAAAACTTTTTCAATTAAATTTAAAAACATCTTACTGGTTGCTCTTCAGACTTTTGGCGTCAACAGCGGCTGCAAAAACTAATCAGCGTTGGAAGAAATTACTTCCGACGGAATTAATTTCATCACCCACTCGACTGGTCTGTATGATTATTGGTAGTCCACGATTGCTTGCAGTTGGAACGTCCACCAAACGCACCGAATTCGCTCTATCGCGCCGGTTCAGTGTTCGGTGACCAACACACAGCAAGCGAACGGATGCCATATCCGATTTAAATATGCAGATCATTCATTCGAAGCCAGACAAAAAAAGACAGAAGATGTAGATGAAAGCAAGGATGGGCTTAACACCACCGCACAAACGAAGCAGTCTTACAACATCAAGTGCTTGGCTATAAATTAACTAAGACTAAAACGAGACTCAGTTCTGAAGGATCCAAATACAATATTCATAATAAAGAAAATAACAGAAGAAACGATAATCGATTTCTGTTTATTATGATTTGTTCTGCTTGTCTTCTCTCTCCGGCCTACTGCAATGCCTTCTTCTACCAAACTTATTTTTAATGAAGTAGTAAACTTCATTCATAAACGCATTCAATCTCTACACTTCATCCGTTAAAAACAAAAAGTGAAACGTGTACAAGACTGGACTAAAAAAGCAGTCGTCATTTGGAATCGCGGTGATCTGGTGCTGCAGCAAGGTCTATACTATATACGATTCAACCAGAACTCCGTAAAAAATCTGTGTAGTAATAAACGTGTCTGAATTCCTTCAATCACATAGTGGATTTCTGTCGGGCACGAGCCTAATATAGACCAAATATATGGGAATATTGTTCCAGAAGTAATAAATTTACAGTGAATTCATAGCAACAGATCATCATCTAACACACGTGCTAAGTATAATATAAAGAACTGATAGCAAAGGCTTGAATTATAGTAACAGTAACACTCGTTGGAAATACAAATGATGATTATTTAAGAATCTAGAAATAATTCATGATAATAATTTATATGATTATAATTTATTGGATTATTTAAGGAATTAGAACCAATTAAGCATGGAAGCATTTCCACCTTAACTGGTACGATAATAAAAATACTGGATGTAGGGATGTGAAAACCGAGTTATTGTACATCAGTTCGATTTCGGTATATTATATTATATTATTATATATAGTATATATATATATTGTATTATTATATTGTAATATAATATAATATATACATATATTATATTATTTATATTATATTACATTACATTATTAGGTGTACAAATAAGTTTCCGCGGTTTGCCAAAAGATGACCCCACCAGAAGGTTATGGAGAAATTGTCAGATGTAAAAACGCTTAATGAAAAACACGCCCATTACTACTCCAGACACGACAAAATTATTCTTTTACACGATAATGCTCGTCCACATGTTGCGGCGCCGGTAAATACATACTTGGAATCACTCAACTGGGAAGTTTTACCCCACCCGCCGTATTCACCAGACTTAGCCTCTTCTGATTATCACCTGTTCCGGTCGATGGCACATGGTCTGTCTGAGCAGCGCTTCACATCATATGAAGACACCAAAAATTGGGTAGATTTGTGGATAGCGTCAAAAGATGAAGAGTTTTTTCGACGGGGTATCTGAATGTTGCCAGAAAGATGGGGAAAGTAGTGGCAAATGATGGAAAATACTTTGAATAAAACGTAATGTACTATTCCTTCACAATAAATTCCTAACTTTTTATAAAAAACCGCGGAAACTTATTTGTACACCTATAATATATTATATTATATTATACTAGTATATAAGCCTTTCTTCGCCTGGAAGATATTATTTTTTATTTATTTCGTAAAAAAAGTTGCGACGCCTTTTGGATTTTCTCACCTTACTATTGAGAAATTGCACTATTATGAAAAATTATTAATTTTTTAAATTATTAAATTTTTCATAATAAAATCTGACAAATTAATCAGCACAATCTAGGAAAAAAAATATAAATTTCCTCCCAATCGGATTTATTGCAAAAAAAGGGCGAAGCCGTTTGGATTTTTGAAATTTTTCTCATCAACATTAGATGCCCAGAAACATTTGTGAAAAATTTCAGGTTTCTAAGAGATGTGGAAGTCGAAAAAAGAGTCCCGGACATATTTTGCTAACAGACACGCACAGGGATTTTATACAGGGTGTAACGCATAAGGTACGGAATTTTTATTCCAAATTTTAACTTCGGCACTAATTTTCTCAAAAACTGTTTGACGTAGGAACCTAATTTAAAAAGGATATGAAGAAGCGGATATTTGGCTTTGAATAACGCGGTTAGTTTAGAACTGAACGCTCTAACTGGTAAATGTATTCAAATTCAAATAAATGTAACAAATTCCTGAAGCTTTATCTTTTTACAGTAAAACTTAGTTTGGAGTAGATGTAGTTGACCAAATGGCCCTCAAATATAGCTTAAAAGCAGGCTCACGTAGATGGCCTTTGCAGGTATTTTATAATATTTTGGACTTGGCAGCACTAAATGCGTGAAGTTTATATAAAGAGACTTGTGATGAAAATATAATTAGAAAACAATTTTTGTTTCAATTATCCAAAGAACTCTCCAGTGAATATAGTCTTTGCAGAAAAGAAGCCTCCTCCCAAAAACAAAAACAAACAATGTATTGTACTCCAGAAAACTCAAAAAAAGCCCTTATGAACGCAAATCTTGCCAAATTCGATTGTGATACAAAAACAGAGCGATTAATACTTGCAATGCATGCAACAAATATGTTTGTGGCAAGTATTCATCTCAGATAACATGTACATACATGTAAAATATGTGCCTCATAGTTATTTCATACGTGCAAAATTTGCTATAATATAAATTCAAATAGAAACTGATTTTGTTTGTTTTTTGTTTATTAATAATTAATGAATTATATGAATGAATATATTAAATGTTGTTATTACTAAATTGTATTCCTTTATTTACTTAAACTAAGTCAAAAGTTACAATGAAAGCCATAATAAAAAATCCCTCAATGTGACGGGTGCGGTAAAACTAGGTATGTATATATTAGAGAGCTGCACAAGATGTCTTGAATTGCTAAAGGCAACATGCCACAGTATTGCCTTGCAGTGCACTGTCGTGCACAACTGAACGATTTGACACGAACACGTCAAGGCAACTACCCGAACAAGCGGTGACTGCCTTGCCGTCTACCTGCTTCGAACAAAACATTGCCTTGCTTTGCTTTTCTGTGAAGGCAATATAGCTTGAAATGTAAGCAGAAAAGGCAATAGTGCCTTGAGGAAGGCAGCAAGACATTGAAAATAGCAATACTGCTATGATGTCGGCAACGATGCGCAATGATATGAACCTATCTCATTCTTTTGCATGAGTCTTCGTTTGAGTTTAGCGCGATTCGTTGCCTAACATTGCCATGTTTTATCTATTGTCATAGCAATTGTCATGCATTGTTTTGCTTTGCCTTTTCGTTCAAAAAAGCAACGAATGGCAATGATTACTATTGCCTTGTTGTGTTTTGTTATCAGCACGCTTTCGGCAGGCAATGTCTTGATTCGAAAGCAAAATAAGCAGGGTTCGGAATTGCTCGCTCTTGCTCGCTCGCACTCGCGAGCAGGAGCGACAAAAAAAAAATTTCTGGGCTCCTGCTCGCTCCAAAGAGCATTTTTTTTCAGGAGCGCGAGCGAGCAGGAGCCGCAAAAAAAATTTTTCAGGGCTCCTGCTCGCTCCAAAGAGCATTTTTTTTCAGGAGCGCGAGCGAGCAGGAGCCGCAAAAAAAAATTTTCAGGGCTCCTGCTCGCTCCAAAGAGCATTTTTTTTCAGGAGCGCGAGCGAGCAGGAGCCGCAAAAAAAAATTTTCAGGGCTCCTGCTCGCTCAAAAGAGCAAATGGTTTTATTGCTGTTTATTGTCTTCGTTTTTCATGTGGATGTAGCTACCGTTTCTACGAATAGACAGGTACTTAATAATACAATATATGTACATAAGTATATATGTATGTATACTTTACGCATATAACACATACACACAGGTACTTTTATCAGCGAAGTACCATTTACAATTGGCAGGTCAACCTAATCATGATTTTTTTACCTAACGCGTTGTTTGTCAAAAAAACCCATCTAAAAAATGCAAATTTGAAACGCATGCACATGCATATTCCTTTGCCTGGAGAATTCCATCCCAGGCTCAAATTGTAAGTATATTTTTCTATTTACATATGAAATAACCCTTTGGCAAATTTTTCTGCTTGGATCAGAAAACAATGACAATTTAATATTTAAATGACACATTTTCGTAACTATGGTCATTATTGGTTCTGTCATTGATTTGAATAAACGTATTCCGCAATTACAAAATTTTTTATATTACTTACATATATAAAATGTCAAGACTAAGTCACAACAACAAATATTTCAATTATACTCCAGAAAATAACAAGTCTGTGTGTAAAAAATGTGAAAGTATAATAAGCGGGAAAAAAACTTTTAATTTAAGACGTCATTTGAGGCAAGTGCATCACATTGATATTTTCGCAGAGGAAGATAGTGCAAGTGACAGTGATTGTGAAATGCCGGCAAAAATATGCAAAACCACTGCAGATATAAAAAAAGACAAATATGCATTCATTAAATGTTGTGTGGGTTTAGTAACGGTGAAGAATATTCCTTTGAGGATATTCGATGATACAGAGTTCTTCAAGCCACTTATTTCACCGCTGGAGTCAAAATTCAAAACATCTTTAAACTCAAAGCATATCATCAAATATATAGAAACCACTAGTTATCATATTCAAAATATAATATCGAAAAGGCTTCGAAATAAAATGGTATCTGTGAAAATTGATATTGCAACTAGAATGGAGCGAAGTGTATTAGGGGTTAATATACAATATATAAAAGACTTCAAAATATGTATTAATACTATTGGTATGTATGATTTTTCTTTTATTTTTTGTTTCAAATATAAATTGAAACAATTGCTACCTACCATCAGCTCAGAAACAGCTCAGCTTCAGCGCTCCTTTTTTGCAGCTCCTGCTCGCTCGCTCGCGCTCCTGAAAAAAAATGCTCTTTGGAGCGAGCAGGAGCCCTGAAAATTTTTTTTTGCGGCTCCTGCTCGCTCGCGCTCCTGAAAAAAAATGCTCTTTGGAGCGAGCAGGAGCCCTGAAAATTTTTTTTTGCGGCTCCTGCTCGCTCGCGCTCCTGAAAAAAAATGCTCTTTGGAGCGAGCAGGAGCCCTGAAAAATTTTTTTTGCGGCTCCTGCTCGCTCGCGCTCCTGAAAAAAAATGCTCTTTGGAGCGAGCAGGAGCCCTGAAAAATTTTTTTTTGCCGCTCCTGCTCGCTCGCGCTCCTGAAAAAAAATGCTCTTTGGAGCTTGAAAGAGCGAGCTGGAGCGGAAAAGAGCGAGCAAGAGCGAGCATTTCCGAACCCTGAAAATAAGCAAGCAGTGCAAGGCTTGAAATTTTTGTTGTGGCTTGATGTGCGTTTCAAGACATCTTGTGCAGCTCTCTAGTATATATTTAACATCGGTAATTCTAGTGTTAAATTTAGGTCCATACAGTCAATGTTACACCATGCAGTTCGGGAATCCAAATACAACTGGACGAGTGTGGCATCACTTCCATTTTTATAAGGATTTAAATTAAAATTTAGATTAAAATTTTAAGAGAAGAAATTATTAATGAAAATAGCAGCCCTTGAACTACACCTGAAGGAATAGAAATCCCGTTGCATTGTTAAACACCACCATTTGCGTGCGATTATGTCCAATTTATTATTGTATCCATTTTAGAAGGGGTTTAGAAAAGCTGAAATAACTTCAGCTTTAATAATTATTTAAATAAAAAAACTTTTAAATGAATTAAAAACTAATTAAAATCTTGTATAACTGATTTAAATATGCAAAAAATTGTCTTCATAATTTATGAGACCATAAATTGTTGCACTGCCGGCAACAACTAAAATTCCAACATTATTATTCGGCAAATAATAATTTTATCGAAGTACACAGATTTAAGAAATTAATTCCATCGTTTTTCCTATCGCATAAACTGCCATTTCAATCATTATATTCCATAGCAAAAGCAAAAATTATCCTGATCAAACTCTGTATTCCAAATAGATACCCGGTTTATTTCTACTTTCGCAATTAACCCGTTCGTAAAGTGTATCTCCTTCAATTATATTTTGATTTAGAGTATT
This sequence comes from Myopa tessellatipennis, assembly GCA_943737955.2. NCBI lineage: Eukaryota > Metazoa > Arthropoda > Insecta > Diptera > Conopidae > Myopa > Myopa tessellatipennis. Next base: position 8,705,102 of record OX031317.1, read on the forward strand.
TGTTTTTCATCGGCCCAGCGTGTCTAGATTGAAATACCTCATGTCCTTGATCCCAGGAAGCACATATGTTCCGTGATAAATCATTTATTTGTATATAAGTACTGTTAGTTTGATCATCAGTAGCATAGTACTTATTTCGGTTGCATAGTACTTAAATCTATTTATTGTTATATCCTTATGAAGTGAGTTATTTGCAATAAGCCAATAAAGAGCCTTGTATACACGATCCGCTGAAATGTTATAATTTCGAACTACATTCAATTCTTAAGTGCAGCCACTACAACAATTCTTAAATCTGCGCTCGATTGAAAAAGCATTTTAGGCAACTTTTCTTTGCATGCCATACTGACCGAACCTGCCCAGAGATTTTATAACTTTGACATATGGTATTATTCGCTGAAGCATTCGACGTTCTGGTTCAGTTAGCTCGGAAAGTTCGTCGGGAGTGTTACCCGGAAGCAAATTATTCCACGGCCTTGGATGGAGCGTGATTTTTGTGGTCTTTAAATGCGTGTTGCAACGATAACCGACGAGTAAATCATGCTTCGTGGAAAGCTCCGGTGGTAAATATGGCTTTGGTGAACTCATATTATATGACTACCTGATTAGGATACCATTTTTTTGGCAAATATCGCAGCAGTTATTGGAGAGCGTGTTAATAAATGACCAAAAATCCGTGCTTTCCCTTAGTAATCGCCAGTTTCGTGGGGGAGCTGTTTCCGTGGTCATCGTGCAAATTTTTCGGTCAAAGAATTTTTTTTTAATTTTTTGACAGAGTTATTTGAAAATACTTTTATTCCAAAGTCCAAATTATTTCATTTATGGAAAATAATATGCTACGTCAGAAATATAAGTATGTATTTTTGTACACATATTCCAAATTGGGCAAAATTCCGCCATAAAATGGGCGGGGGCGTGTAATTTCATTGAAAAGTGGTCAGAAGATGGCTTTTGAAATTTGCTCCTAAGGTGAATTTTGCTGATGGCTGTGTAGATAACAACTGTTTGCATAGAAAATATGAAGTTATTGATAATTTTCTGTGCAAATTCGAGTTAGTATTTGTAGTCGATTTTTCCCTGCAAAAACCATGTTGCGTAGGAGAAACTGAAGCACATATACTCCGTGATACTTGTTCAGCAATTATCCGCTCAAACGATTTAGGCAGCATTTTCAATGCATTTAAAACAATCTGTACATCAATTATTGGTAGACTTATAAATCCCGAAGAATTATTTTATATTATATTGCATTATATATTATATATTATATATTATATATTATATATTATATATTATATATTATATATTATATATTATATATTATATATTATATATTATATATTATATATTATATATTATATATTATATAATATATAATATATATTATATATTATATATTATACAGGGTATTTCGCATAAGAGGGCTCAAAAGACTAGAGCGTGTAGGATGGATCGAGACAAGAAAAAAATCCTATGGGAGGGGGGGGGGTCAATTTCCCCCCCTTTAGGCGGGAGGGGCCATTTTATAAAAATCCGACTTAACATCGAAAAAAATAATATTAAAAAATAATGGTTAGACCTAGATAACTTTTGCTTGCTGATTTTCAAAGCCAAATATCCGCTTCTTAATATCCTTTTTAAATTAACGGTACGTATGTCAACCGGATATGTGCTATAGTTTAGGAGATATGGACGGTTAAATTTCAAAGTTCAGTAGGCTAAAAAACCGGAACCGGAAGAGACTACCCTTTATTTGTGCTTTTGTCGGAGTCAGTGCCAAAAACAACAACAAAACCAACAAATATAAAAGAAATATCTATCAAATCGGGATATTTAACCTAATCTTAGTTAGGCTTGTAAAATTTAACTTATAAAACAAGATTAAATAAGTTAAGTAAAAGAAATTCTTGAGTTGTTTAGAAAGCCCGTAGAGTTACCAAACACCAATTAGAAAAACTTAGAACGGTTGGCAACCATTCATAGCTAAAGAGAGAGTGGGCAACAAAAACTAATATATTACGTCGTCGACGTAATTCGGGCTCGTTTTCGGTAATCGGATACATGGAGTTCCAAAAAGGTAGATGTTGATTTTGACAACTACGTCCGCTCGCCACGAGTGCCTCGGCTGACACCTACTCGATCAAAAAGACCTTCCTAAAGGCTCTGCGAGTTTTCCGCACAGGGTCAGGTGATGCACAAAAGCATCGACCGGCAGCCAGCTCTTCCCTTTTGATCAATCACAACAGTGATCGGACGCACACAACAGCAGCAGCAAAATAAAACAGTGCACTTCTAAATACAATAACTGAAAACAATAAAATTAAACCATGAATTTTAATCCAAAACCACACATACAACGTTTTCTCTATACTTAACCTCCTTATTCAGAGACTGATTTTGAACCTTGAGTGATTCGGACGTCGTCGTTTAAGACACCAGAGGGGAAGACGTCGTATTCACAGATTGACTTTTCTAAAGGTGACTAGCTGTTACGTTGCGCTTGCATTTATACAGATGGTTTGTGTACTAGCTATAAACTAGCTTTTATGGTGCTACCAGACAAAAATTGTAGTATGTTGTTTATGTTGAAATAATAAAGTCCTTAAAAAATTGTTTCTTTTCGCGAAATTAGGATTAAAAATGTAGCAAAAAATAACCTCAGAAATATATGAGAGCAAAATTTTAATTGTAAACAATCGGAAATTCTAAACCATTGCAAAGTGCAAATGTTTAGTTGTGTTTATCAACTGCCTTCCTTTTAATCAATTTACAATTTTTAAATATAAATCCCTTAGTGGAGTTTTTATACCGGACTTGGGGCCACCACCTGTGGCTGTAAAATCGCATTTACTTGTCCCAGCTTCTTTTTGGCGCATAATTTTAAATCTCTTCATATATATACATACACATATAATAATAAACATAGGTGAGTGAACACGTAGCAATTAAAACGTCAAATCCATCCGTTTAAGCTGCTGACAGGAGGGCCGTTGGAGTTTAATAGGTCGCGAATCCGATCTCGTCACCCTCTATACGGTCGGAGCAAAAAACAGGAGCACCTCCAGCGAATTCCGAAATATTTTCAATCTCACGCACCAAAATATATCGTCTTATTTGACAACTCATGCCGTTGTTGTCCTCTCTGTGAATTTGTTTTTAGGCACCTGCAAACTACGAAAGACACGGCGTCGTCTCTGTGAATGGAAAAAGACGACAAACAGCTGTATTAGACTACGACGACGGATAAAAGTGACTCTCTGAACAAGGCATTAAAATTTGGACCTCAATTTTGCAGCCCAAAGCACCAAATCTAACCTATATCTGATATTACATGTTTAGATAATTATGATCGTGTGCAAGTGTTTCGATTTTTTTTAAATTGTTGGCCGAACTTGAAGCAGTCAAAATTGTATAACTTCCCACCCTCATTCCATTAGGCAAATTATACACTTCAGTCGAATTCTTAGAAATTCTGCCAGCCGATATTCACATAAATCTTCAAACGTTTATGTGAGAATTCCCCAAGACCTGTTGCGCAATAAAAAGAAATAGAAAACGTTGACGATTTCACAGCGTCGTCGTCGGTTTCGTCGGCGTCTACAAAATCATCACGCACACCATCGACCACGGAACAAATCAGCAAGAAGTCGTTGAACAATTCGCGTGATCCGTTGCCAAATAATTTTCAGAATTAACCGCAGAAGATATGCGTGCAGTGAAATCAGAAGACCCAATGCTGAGTATATATATAAAGAGAATTCTCATAAAGTCACTGATTATAGACAGAAAAAGTTACCGATTAATTGAAGTGGAATATTAGTTCTGAGGCATTGGGTATAAGATGTTTATACTATGGGCAGTTTTTATGTGTAGAATCATTTGCAAGTAACATAACAAGTCAAGAAAGTAGCCCCAAAACTACAAGAATGGGAAGTGTAGGTTTTTTGTGTTGCACATGCTTTTCACACTACACATTATGGGGGTCATTCTTAAAGGCTAGCTGCTGACACGGACAAAAATGGTGCTTCCAAGCTAGGTTTATGTCAGAAAGGACTACTCGGTATTTTAAAATAAAACTGACAAAAAATTCACCACAGGGTACGTTGCGTTCGTAAGCATCAAATCATAAAACAAAAAATAATGGATGATTTTATTATCGATGCTGTCGAACACAACATAGCGCATTTAATGGTGATACACTGGCTAATAAACTCTTGGAACACACTTCAGCACATTACATTGTTTGGCAACAGAAGCCAACCACGTTCATGTCTATTGCAAACATAATATTCTAATAAGGTGTTCCTTATTAGGTAGGACTTCGAATTTTTGGATAGCGAAATCAGTTCATATAGAAATTTAGTATAAACTCGAAAAAGAAGAAAAACCAAACCTGCTTAGCGTTTTGGGTAAAACTCTTTGTAAGGTTTCATAGAAATCTATTCGTAGACCAATGAGAAAAGGCCAGCCAGCCTTTTAAGAACAACCCCTATGTTGCAATTACATAAATAATTTGCTACTATTTGCGTGCCAAATATATATGTAGTATATATTGTATTGTATTGTACTTATTTATTTAGTCTTCGAAACATATTATTACATATATTACTTACAGACTAGAAATAGAAAGTTTAATTAGATTTAAACTAGTATTAGAAAATAAATGTCTAGGCATATAAAAATCAATGGTTTCATTTTTGTAAATATTGTTAAGAGTTATTAAAGTTCTATTAATAGGCTCATTTCTACTATAGTTAGAATTTGACTGACTTACATAGAAATATTCAAAAGATCTTAGACGTCTAATCGGAATATTGAAAGTAGTTAAATTAAGCAAAAAAGGGCAATTTAAATTTCCATTAATTAAATCATACACAAACATGACCGCATGATGATCTCTTCGGAGTTCGAGCGGGCAAATATTTAACAGAAGACAACGAGTACTGTAAGGAGGACATGGATTTGAGAACTGTCGGCGTAAGACAAATTTCAAAAATCTCCGCTGAATTGATTCAATACGTTTTATATGCGTGGTGTAATAAGGACTCCAAACAAAGGAGACATATTCGAGATGAGTTCTGACAATGGATGAGTATAAACTCTTGAAGGTATAAGGATCAGAAAAATTAACGGAATTTCGTTTTATGAAAGCTAATAATGAATAAGATTTGATAACAATCTTATTGATGTGCTCATTAAACGTCAACTTAGAATTGAATAGAATTCCTAAGTCACGTATTTGGACTACAGATTTAATATGAATATTATTGAATGTATAAACTGTTAATATTGGAGATCTAATTTTATGAAATGTGAGATGATTACACTTATTAAGGTTAAGAACAAAATTATTAATTTTGAACCAATTATATAGTACGTTTAATTCATTTTGCATTAAAATACTATCAGAAACCGAGTTGATTTTAAAAAATACTTTAAGGTCATCCGCGAACAGCAGAAATTTTACAGAGTGGAAACATGAGGAAATATCGTTTATAAAAAGTAAGAAAAGCAGAGGCCCCAATATACTACCTTGAGGTACTCCAGATGTGGCAATGTATAAAAAGGATTTGTAATTTTCAATAATTACGTACGATGATCTATTGGTTAAGTAAGATGTAACCCAATTTAAGAAAGTAGAATTTAATCCCATTTTATCTAACTTAAGTAGCAAGATTTTATGGGAAATTCTATCAAAGGCTTTCGAAATATCGGAATAAACTACATCAACTTGGCAATGTTCCTCGAAGGCTTTGATACAATAGTTGTTAAAAACAGTAAGATTAGTAGTAGTCGACCGACCAGGTACAAAACCATGTTGGCACTCGCAAAGAAGAGATTTAACAGAAAAATATAGTTTTTGTTTAATGATTTTTTCAAAAATTTTAGATATATTTGATAATTTAGATATAGGTCTATAATTCTCAATCAAGTGTCTGTTACCAGACTTATAAATAGGTAAAATGTGTGAAATTTTCCATCTATCAATAAAATGTCCAGATGTAAGAGATAAATTAAAGATTATACAAAGTGGGTGTGAAATAGAAGTAACACATTCTTTCAAAATACGAGAGCTCAGGCCATCAATATCAGGTCGATGAGAAGACTTCAGTGAGGAAATGCCCCTTGTAATATCATCTGTACCTAATAAAAATTTATCGAAATCTACAGATGGTTCAATATGGTCCAACAAATTTGGATCAATGTTACAATTTTCTGGATCAAAATGTGAACGGAAATATTAGGCAAATAAATTGACAGAGTCTTGAAGGCTAAAAGAATCTCTGCCACCAAACGACAATAAAGTCGGAATGTCAGTAGAAGCTCTTTTAATTTTTATATAATTCCAAAACGATTTGGAATTAAATTTGATATTACTCTCAATGTTCAAGATATATTGTTTATATAGGAATTTATTTAAAAAATTGAATTCCCGAGAATAAAACATAGACTTTTCTTTAAATTCCAAATTATTAGTAATTTTAAATTTATTTAGGAATTTATTCCGGAGATTTTTAATTTTTTTTAAACCCTTAGTATACCATGGCAGTTTGTGTATTACTTTGGTTAATCGAAAATACCCAGAGAGAATATTACTTAACAAGTTTAGAAAAATTTCATAGCAAGCAGAAACATCTTTGTGGTCAAATAAAACTTTCCAATCAACTTCCTCAATGAGACTATTAATAGATTGAAAATCACATTTTTTATAACAAAAAACTCTTTCATTTAGATGATCCAATGGATGGAAAATATAAAATGATAAATCGAATAATATTGCAGAGTGATGAATATTTGTAGGAGAAATCGGTGTAAGACATTCACAGAGATTGAATTTAAGTGATTTAGTAACAAATATTAAATCTAACATTTTTTTAAGTCTATTATAAATGAAATTTATCTGGACCAAATCAATGTTGTAAATAATATCCACCAAGTTCATCTCATAGAGCCGATTAACATTATTAGGTAATAAACTAAGACCATACATAATATTTATACGATATAAATCATATATACTATATATATATATATTATGTCCCTTCCTCCTATATTATTCCATCCTTCCTATAGATACATATATACGAATATATAAAGTGATTTTTTTGGAGTGCCGAAGTTGCACTTTAACTATCATTATTCCTTCGCGTTTTTATACCCTCCATGGGAAGTGATGAGGGTATAAACTCACTCACTTTGTGCTTCCATTTGTAACGCAGTAAACGAGGCGTGGCAGGTATACAAAATATATATATTCTTGATCAGCTATATCTCCTGAGTCGATTTAGCCATGTCCGTCCGCCTGTGTGTCTGTCCGTCTGTGGAAATCACGATTAAGTACATGAGAACGAATAGAAATATTTTCATCAAATTTGGCACGAATGTTCTCTATCATCAGAAACTCATTGGTATTGGAAATAGGCAAAAGCGGACCATTGCCACGCCTCTACTTTTTATAATGAATATAAATTCATCCATGCTTATAGCTAAATTTCTCAGCGTGTAGAGCGAGTTTGAGGTGGAAATTTCATTCACGAGTGCAAAACATACTACCAAAAATGGGCGTGGTCCGCCCACTAATTAAATAAAACTCGATTACAGGAGAACGAACAAAGATATCTTCATGAAATTCGCAACGAATATTCTCTGTCATCACAGGCTTTTTGGGTTAGACAATGGAAAAAGGAACACCATTGCCACGCCTATCGTGTGTAGGATATATGACACTCTCTCTGGTTTTAAATTAAAATTAATTCATAACAGAATTTTAATGGAAAGAAATATTTAAAAATTTGTTTACATGGAAGATGTACAGCGTGATGTATTGTAAGTAAGATGTAAGTACGAGTATGTACAATAGTAAGATGTTTTTTGTTGACAACATTAAATGAAGCCACTCATACATATATGCTCATATCAGAACATTTCATGTGTAATTTTTGTACATCATATTGTACACACAAATGCAATCACACTATGTAGCATATATGCTGCATTTTTGGCACCATAACGCATAATATTGTTATTGTTTACAAAAGTAAAGTTTATAGAAGTTGTATTTAAAATAATTGTATTAATTGAAATTGAGGATTCCTCAAGAATTCTTATCTTCACTCTACTCTATCCTCACTATACTCAGGGAAACATCGAAATTTAAAAATGTAAATAAAAACGTTGATTCTACATTCCGCAATTTCATTTGCTCATATTTAAATTAAAAATAATCATAATTACTTGATTTAAATAGGAAAAATATTGGCGTCCTTAAAAGTATCAACGGACAAACATATTTACATTAAAGTTACTAGATTCTTTTAAATGCATGTTGCTTTAAATACAAGCAACTTCAAAGTAAATTTGTTTGCGAACATGCTTCTCATCTGCTGGAGATATCAACTTGTTGCTTTTTACACTGTAATTACGTTTAAGGATTTTTATTTCATAAATACAAGTGGAATAAAAAGGTGTATACTGAATACATCATTTGAAAACACGAATACAATAATGTTGTTTTTGTTAACTTATTTTAAATAATGATAAAATTGAATAAGTTTTCATAAGGAAAACTATTGTTGCCTTTTTAATAAGAAAAATACCTTTTAAAAACAGGAATGTAGATGAAGTAAGTAATTTCTTCATCTCTCTTCTCTTTACTTCTACTACGCGATCACTTCATTCCAAATGAATCCGAATTTAATTTGGCACTAATTCATTTCAAACTCACACTGCCTGGAATGTCTTATAAACCAAACCATTCACCTTTGAAATTGAAGTTTCCCATTTTACCCGGCTGTCATTTTCGTTTATCTTCGTTTGATGTGAAAAATGGTGATTTCACCTTGATTTTTCTCTGGGTGTAGTGATTGGCATGGAAGGATAAGTAAAATAATAATAATATTTCACATATTTCCGAAAATATAAAAATATGAATCTGAGTTTTTTGACCGTTATTGTTGCCGTTATTCCTATTTCATAGCTTTTATATTTTCGAAAATATTTGAAATATTATGTTGAAAAATGTGTTTTGCTAGAACACGGTAGGACTTCGGCTAAATGCGGCACGGGTTCCCGTCGTCCGATCTCGCTGAAATTTCGCACATATCATCTTCTGACCTACTCTCATATAGAATTTTAATGGAGAGGGTAAGACCAAAAAAATCGGAAGTTGAAAATTAACATATATGGTGCCCTAGTATTTGATTCCAAGTTAGCTCCGTTTTGTTATATCCGTTTATAGGTTACGAGTATATCCGTTTTGTTTCGTTGTGATGTAGGGCACTTAACTTAATGAAGTACTATATAACTATTAAATTTTGTCTTTCCGTTAGGACAAGTAACTAAAAAATGAACTGTTCGTTCTCCGCTTTAGAAGAGGTTTATATTAGAGGTGAGTGCGTCTCATGGCAAACATCTATAATCTCAAGCAACCCTCTTTTCTGATGAGTATTGGTTCTAATCAGTGATTAGTAAGCATTTGTTATCTTAATTTAACTTGGAACTTCAATGTTACATCTCCATCCAAACATGGAACTAACTGGTGAACTCGTTTCCGCAACAACAATACATCGTTCAACTGACTTCGACTTTCATCGATGAAACACCACCTCAAACTACTATATCTACATACGAGTACATACAAATATCACTGGTTCAATGAATCCAATCGCATCTGTCTTCGCTCACAAGTGAATTTAAAGAAGGTCCTCCAAAATCGGTTGTTGTGCCAAAAAACATCATTGCTGTACGCAAACTGATAATGTAAGACCGTCATGTGACATACCGTGCAATTGATTCATCTTGGGCGATAGTACGCCAAGCATACGAGTATGTACATGAGATACTGCATGAACAGTTAGTCGCGGAGAAGCGTATTTGCGTTCGCATATTTGACATATTTGCGCATATTTGACAATCGCTCAAGAAAAAGTTTTTTACTGCAATGAAGGGCTCAAGGAGTACAATAGAGCTGCGTCAAAAGCCGTCGTCCCCATACACAGGTGAACACATACACGAGTCTTATAATGTTTTCTTTTGTTTTAATGTTTTTGTGCGGGGACACCATACAAAGCTTTTCAGCGTAATGGGCGACGGGAGTGGGAGATTCATTTTATATTTCATGTTGGAGGAATAGGAAGTCCTCCATGATTGCAGCAATAGGGGAATCGAGAAAGAAATTCGACACGAATGCGCTAAACAAGTCATTTGTGCACGTCCGCGGGTGCGTTCATTAGTGTGCGCTTACCTGGTTTTACCACATTGAAGGACACAATGATTAACGCCCTTTGTTCATAAAGCAAAAACTCACCATCATAAATTTTTGATCCTCGAACTGATGATCGTTGGTTCTATGAAGAATATGCATTTCTGAGATTTAAATCTGGTATTGGATCTGCTCTGAAAAAATATTTTTATGCTTCGTAACACTTGATTTTATTCAATTGCGGCGGCCGTACAAAGTATTCATATGCATTTCTTTGAGATCACCGCGGAAGTCGCTATCTTCTCGACTGGCACGAAAACACAGAACTTTGGGTCAACAGACAGGTACAGAATACAATCGATAATTGGCACTTTTTAAGGCATTCGAATTATATCTTAATTCTGTATGATATTCAAACAGGCGCACTCATGCTTACCTACATACATATGTTAATAAGAAACAAACAATTCAAATGGGTGTAGGGTCGCCCAATCACAGACGCGTGTTGGTCAAGGAAGTGTGGCCGACAATACGATTAACGTTACAGTCCGAAAAGTCAGCACAATTTCAAGTATGATTTCAATTTCAGTCTGAACTACAGGAGCTCCATTATTTCTTAAAAACTGAGCACCAAACGCCGAATTTAAGTACACTTAATTAGTGCTTAGAGCTTATTTACATATGGCCGTTAGCTGTCCTTCGAAAGTTACTTATCTCAATCTCTCAGCATATCCGAGAATGTTTCGCTAAAAGGACCTCTTAAACCAGCAGGACAGCGAAGAAAACAAATTTTTAATGAGAGCCGAACGACAAAAAACGCGCAAGCGAGCCACTCTTGCGCAGCTAAGACGATAGTTTTCGACTGAAACTAAAATTTCAGCTTGGGCACAAAGACCTTCGGGGTATTGAAGCGACAGTGTGTCTCTACGCTGCCTCCTTACACACTCCAGAGAAACGTACTTGTGTGTGTTGCGGTGACGGTGAGGGTGATGGTGTTCGGCGCACGCACATGAAGAAGCACCCGTTCGTGGCGACCACGAACAACTCCATTTCTAGCTAAAGCGTGCTCTCTATGTGAAGACCAAAACTAGAGATGTCAACTGAACACAATGGCTACCATGTTTTTGAAGCATTATTTCATTACAAACCTTTGCATTTATAAAACGAAGCCACGAAACTCTTAAGTTGCGAAATACAAGTGAGATATGTACATATTATATTATACAATACATACTGACAAAATTTTATCTGTCTCTTAAAGATAAGACAATAATAAATTCATTTTCATTTCACATAAATACCGTAATTTCAATCTTTTAAAAAAGATAGATCTATAATAGAAGCTGCAAACCGATTTTATCTTCCGAAATAACGTTTCGAGACTTGATTTTTGAATATTTTAACACCACACAAGTACGATAGATAGTATTGAGTCAATATAATCCACCAATATAAATATAAATGATATCGACAGAGAAGGAATCTAGAACAGGCGGGACTTGAACCATATCCCCAGGGTTAGCAGCATAACATACCACCAACCTCGTTACCGAGGGTTTCAGATCGATGTGTAAATGTAAATCTTGCTAAAAACTTCAAGTTATCATTATATTTAGGTGTGATTTACATATCATAGGACCGCTTATTTTAGCTACATACATATGTACATTCATAACCTGTAATAATTTAAGTACTCATTTAATGTCAATTACTATTTAGAAAGCATTAATCGCGTAACCTACATGTAGTGCCCAAAATAGGTTTATAATAGTATTTACTCGTATATACGAGTAAGTGTGAAAATATTTATTCTTCCTTCAGAAAATTATTCATTGTGTCAATTGGTCATTGTGTACATACATAAATACATTTACTGATAACTGCTAAGACTTAAATAGTTGCAGTAATTCAATAAAATTAGACCTATTCTTTGCTGAGAACTTTCAAGCAGAAATTACAAACACACACACCCTGAATAATTCCAATTTAACAATACGCAATTGATTTGATTGATTCGATTTGTGGCTTCGTGGATTTTAAACTGAGTTGGCATCTCTGTCAATATACAGCGAGAGACCAATGCACCTCTGCCTCTCTGCCATCATTCAGACGACAGTTACTAACATCAGTTCGGCAATTTCTGGTCTGTATCTCATTTCCTCTTATTCAGTCATACCACCGCAGCGTTATATTTGGAAGTCATGCTCTGAAACATTCTACGCCGCTTCGAGCAGCGCAAACCACCCCGGTGAAGTGAACTGTATACCTGAGCTACGACTGCAACTCCTGGTGCCTTCGTTTTTTGAGCCCCATGTATTGATTTACGTGGCTGTGACTGTTTCATCCCATACACACAAATAGTCGCAAGCAGCTGCACTTGTTTGCATGCATGTAGTGAAGTTGTGTTCTGGAGAAGACTTTGCAGCCATTTGTATTTTCCACAGGCCACGCCTAGTCCGCTCCAATAGGCGGAGGGTCGGCCTTAGTATACGACGAGACTCGTCGTTCATCTGTGTTAGTGAGCTTTGTCTTTTCGCCTGGCATTTGCAATTCGCAGCATGCCCGAGGGGAGGCATTCGCTGCCGGTCGGGACTCGAGCATTGGTGGATCTGCTGAAGGCATCCCACGTATTAATACATTGTTTGCTAGGTTGGCGAAATCATGTCGCTGTTCGTCTTGTTTCACTAAACGAACGAAGATAACGTATGTTTGTACGGTTTGTGTACCGTATTCCGCTTGCGAGGAATAACTACTATTCCAAGAACTCTAGATTCTGTTTCCAAATACATAGTTTAAGACTACTTAAAACAGTTACAACAAGTTGACTCATTCGATTAGTTTCACTCATTGTCATTTTGTCTATAGATCGCTAAACGGAATTCTGCTTAAAGCAAATTGAATTAATTAATTCAGGATAGTTGAAGATATTTCCAAAATCATTTAGTACACAATATTTAATGATGAATGCTCCCAAAACAAACTTTTGGCTATTGCTGAACGACGAATTTTTCCGGGCAGATTTATAATTAGCTTAATTTCACTTTAAGATTGTTTAACCTTGTGTTTGTCAGGAAAACCTGCCATTGCCAAAAAAAATCAGAAATAAAGAAGGAAAGAAATTTAGAAATAAAGAATCGGAACAAGACCGATTGATTTTATAGATCAAACATGATAAAATTGCTTAAACATGATAGCAAAATGGTTTAAATATCATCTACGAGTTCAAGAATACAAATGAAAATGTTAAAATTAAAAGAATTAAATGCTAAATGTTAAAATTAGTGTCTAATAGCGCCATAGACAATATAAATACCACATTTAAAGTTTGTATAATATATTTCAGTGTATGGATTAATTTTTGGCTTAATATTTTGATCTGCTGGATATATATTATTAATTGTAGAACTAAAAGTAAAATGTATTTGTTAAACATTCACATGTTTTGTACGCAACTCGCAAATGACAGTTTTTGAAATTTATTTTCGAGTAATTTAAAAAAGGAAACTCTCGTCTTAATCGAAATACGAAATATGCAAATTTCCACACGAGTGTAGCAACAGAGCGAAACACGGCCACATACACAGCCAGGAGCACACACATACACGCGCAAGTCCTGATCACCCCGAGCGGGTTTTACAATCACGAATTACCTCCGAAGTTCTGTATTACAATTATGAGTCCACAAGCCGAGTAACATCGAATGTGCGAGCCGTTTATTGCCCAGAGGTTTCATTTCATTTCGTTTACGCTTCGCGTCAGCTGCAGGATTATCATTTTCGGTACTGTGGCGGAGGCGTAGCGGTGGCTGGGGTGGTTTTGTTGCTGATTGCTCGGATGCAGAATGCTGATGCTGTAGGCTGCATGCCGCATTTCTATTTGATGTGTTCTCGTTGTTCCTGTTGTTCTTAAAGTAGGCATCAGCAATCGTTGTTGTGCTTCCCTTAGAATAACTCCACGTTGCGCTCTCTTCTGTCATAGCAACGATCCACTTGAATGGCGCGTCAGTTTGCCTCCAGGCCTCGCATGAAAAAATCCTGCTGCTCCTTTAGTTGTCCATTATTGCTGCCATTGTCGCTACATACTGCTTCTGCTGTGCCCCTTCCCTGTGCAGTTCTTACCGCCTCCGTTTGCAGAGTTAATCGTTGTTTGGGGCTCATTTATTTCCATACTTTTTATTAATCGAGTCATTTTTGCCTACATATACAAATATACGAGAAATGTACTCATTTACCAGTTGGCGAATGAACGGATTTGGAAACTGGCGAAACTCTTTCTCCTTCAACTGAATGCAAAGTTCAGGCCAGTTCACCAGAAAACTCTGCAAGTGCCAATGGCGAATGATTGTATGCCAATAAAGAAGCCAGCAAATACGACTACTTCTTGGACGACTCGAGGAAGAACGTTTGCGAATTGTATCCTTGAGCAGTTCACGAATTATCCTTGCGGCCATGCATTAAGACGTTGTCGAGTGGTGTGGTCACTCACGAACTGCTTTCTGCAGCCAAAACGCAGGATGGTCTTCTGTCGCGGAGGAGGTTGTATTCGGTAGAAATCGTGTCGATGTAATGAAAGCGAAAATTAAAATAATTATCGTATTTATGTTTTACAATAACCGAAGTTCCATTGCTACTTCCACTGCTGAATTCCTTCTCGCAGAATGTAAGCGAAGGAATCTCCTGTTGCTCTTCCGCGCTTCCGTCCTTCATATGGCCGTTGACAGGGATATGATATGAAACAAAAGAAAGCAAAGGACTGCTCGGGATCCCAGGTACAACTTATGTTTTGAAGAAATTGCGAAAAAATTTTGTCTTTAAGTGAAAAGTGCCTGAAATCACTCAAACTATAAATATGAAATCAGGAATTGTTTGCTGGTGGATTGTAAGCTTTGTTACCATTTATTGCTAATATTTTTAACATAATTTCCATATATTCCAATATTTTAAATTATACTAAAACAGGCTGAAATCTTTTTGGCTACTTACTTTTTGAATTATTTCATTACTTTAAAATTAGTTACTTAACTAATTGAATAATTAAAAAAAAATTGCATATTTCAAAAAAAAAACAGTAGATGGCCCACACTATATAAGTTTATGGTCCGAAACAGATTCTTGAAAACATAACTCTTTTTCAAACATAAGATTTTGTTGTGGTATGTGGTTATTTTTATATACTCCAAAACAACTCTTCTTAAATAAATCACAGACAGCAAGTGCACAATTTCTCACAGTAAATACTCAATTTCAGATAAAGTTCTCCACTGGCCTTCGTACCCTTGAAGTGGGAAGTGCCTGCACAAATCCTTTTAGTGCAGTTGTTCACTGTTTTCGCCAACTCCGAGTTCATGTAAACATACATTATAAAAACCTCAAAAACTTCCGAGGTGTAATCAAACTTACATACTAATGTACTGTACGTAATTAACGTAAACAGATAATGCGACGCCTTGCGACGGTGACAGGTGCCAGAGTCGCCTGTTTACAGGTGACGAGGGACACTTAAAGTAATTTAGTTTTCCACCAGGCCAAATTAGGGCTTCGAATCAGGCAATAAAACTCTTTCCTCAACTCCAACTAAACTCACATATCCAAGTAAACAATACAAGAGGTTAAAATTCGATTTATAACTTTCTTATAAACGCACGAAGAACTGTCTGTCCATAGCAAACCGAATGATAGCCCTCACATACCCTTTCACCTTCGGCGGTAGGCGATATAAAGACAAATGAATACATCAACTGAATCAAAAAAATTGGCCCCACAGATTTTGACTCTGCCATTTTTGGGTTTCTGTATTCTATTATGTAAATGTAAAACTATTCGCAATGCACATCTACTAACCTGCAAACGTTAAATTTATTTTCTTATTGTAAACTGATGAACTGGCTTTAGTCTCTCTTTGTCCTATGGGTTTCACCATGCTGCAATCGCAAAATTGCGTTTCCTGAACAATGAGCGACAAATTTTGAGTTCTGTTTTGATTGAGTGCGATATGTATAACCCACAGGTAACCTACTCTCACACATACACTCCGTATATCATGTGATTGAACACATAAATTACTTAATAACGAATGATAAAAACCATATCTACTTTGAAAAGACGTTAAACACTAAAGGTGAGTATAATTGCAGTATATAGCCATGTCGTTGGCGCACATTTCAGACTAATAAAGCCATTTGAAGAAGGCACTGAGAAACGGCCAGATTTTGATAAAATTAGAGTAGATACGTTGTACAATGTACATACTTATATAGTACATAACGTACAAACCACTTAAATGTGCGACTTTGATTAATTTAAGTAATCTAATTTTTTTTCTAATATCATAAACGGTTCAAAACTTTGAATTTTTTTTACATTGCAGATGAAAGATTAATAAAAATGAATAGATTAAAAATTAATTGATGGTTCAGCAG
Organism: Myopa tessellatipennis; assembly: GCA_943737955.2. Taxonomy (NCBI): domain Eukaryota; kingdom Metazoa; phylum Arthropoda; class Insecta; order Diptera; family Conopidae; genus Myopa; species Myopa tessellatipennis. The sequence continues at coordinate 8,721,721 of OX031317.1, forward strand.
TGTTTAAATGTCCAATTTGTTTCACGATCCCATTTATTTTCACACAAGATCTCTTCTTACGCCGATTTTATTGTGAGAGGTGTGTATTTAAACAAGTGTGTATGTCGAACCACTTGAAATACCGACTCCGACGCACTGAACATTTTTCACATCAGAATTTAATTCGGTCTACAAAAAGAGGCGCCTCACGCAATGCGCTCACGTTTTATAGCCTAATAAAGAGCACGATGGCAAAGTCTTCCATGACGAAAGTGACTGTTTCGATCACCGCCTCGTTTTGAAATAAATGCTACAGGAAATAATCATAGCTTGTGATGCAATAATCATGACGATACTATATGACAACAAATGCACTGAAAAGAAACCTTTTAGGATACTAACATATTTTCTACAACTACAAATTGGGCATATACTCGTACAAGATGTCCTTCTTCATAGAAGCACCATAAATAAAGCGTATTTACTTCCATTGAGACTGTAATAAATTTCAAAATTCCAAATAAGCTTTCAAATTTTGAGTGTAGCTCTTTTCAGATTCGCTGAAAGAAGGAGCACTGCCGAACAAGTCGTGTGCTTTATTAGTTTGACGATAATTACCTATTATAACCTATATATAAAACATAATTGTTGTGCGTTAATGCTGGATTTGCTGTCTGGAGTGTATATTGATTCTGCTGCATTTTTGGATGTTCGCAAAGGTTCAAAACTGATTCCAAAGCTTTAGTGACCAGAAGATATACATACTCGTATTTATATGTGGTACATTCAGCGATATCCGAAAGCAGTATGCTCATTCTCGGAGTGACTTTAACCGGCGTTCAATTTGCATCAGTGAATCTTTTACAAAACAAACTCTTCCGCAAACATATATCATGTCACAGGAGTCCCCATTTGCAGCATGCAACAAGAGCAGCGCTATTGGCAGCAGCTGCGATCGGACCATGAGTTCAATTCAAAGATGCTGATCAGAAAAACGTCGACAGCAAGACTTTTCGCAGAACACCATATCGATGCCCCGAGTTAAAATCACTGCTCTCTTGGCAGGTTCAACTAAATCGTCCAAAAGGAACATGCAGTTATGCGAAGAAGCTCTAAACACAGTGTACTGAGTGGCCAATTGCAGCACGGCATGCCAACAACGTGCATTTGGTATGAACTCTCTCATTGGCAGAATGGGTTAACTAAGAAAAAAGTATGACCTGTGAAAATAAACACAACCTGGATCTAGAACCTAGAACCTAGAAGATTGATATGAATTATGAGCCTAAATGAATTGTTATTGTGAATTATGAATACACATATTTAAGATAGGCGAGAAATTTCAGCAAGGCGTTGCAGCAAAAGCACTCCTAGATTTCCGTGCAATTCTTCTAAAACAATTTCCTTAACATAGTCTAATATCTCTCATTACCTCGTGCTCGACTTAAAGTGTCCTAAGTCCCAACGTCTGTTACGCGCAGAACGCGTGGTAGGTATACAAATATGTTTTTGTTCTTGAGAGTCACCTCCTTCGTGCGTCTATCTATCTGTCTGTATATAAGAAGATTGAGAAGAAATTAATAGGGATATCTGAATGAAGTTTTGCACACATTTAATACTTTTCTTGGGTAGCGCAATTTTGGGCGCGAAACGGACGAAATTGCACCGGATCTTTTGTTGTTGCCCTTTTATTAATGTAAGCAAATCTGTATCTCGTCTTATGTAATGGTTTTTATACACGATCATCAACAATCTTATAGGTCGATTGTCCTATGGACCTATAATCGACCAATACATTAAAATATTTCGCAATTTCGAGTGCCTCAATATCTATTTTTCAGTGCGCCGCTGCAAATACTATTATATACAATATGTTTATGTAAACATCTGAAAATATCGCACGAGAATATCGAACCCGTAATTACGCATTTATCGACACGGTCTCACGTTCTAAACGCACAGCATCTATCTTGATTCCATATTGTGCTTTTAATAAATCATTTCTTTATACACATCGCTTAAATAAAGCACCTTGAGACTGAAAATCTTTGATTGATGTCTCCCCAACGCATTTCAAAAGGAAATTATAAATCGAGTTTTTCTAAAAGATAATACAGCACAAATAATATTCAGTTCAATTATAATATTTTTTAAAAGCTTAGCCTTTAACGTTCGAACAGTTTTAAATGCCTCAAATATAACCTTTAAATTAGAAGCTGTAATTTGATGTTAGGGAGAAGTTGTTTAAAGTTTGTCAGGGTACACTCGACTTCAAGAAACTTAACAGCAAGTAAATAATATTTGAAATGTCAATTGTACGTATCCAATTAAAGCATATTTGCTTAAAAAATATCGCGTGTGCACGACAGTAACTTAGTCCTTAGTGACATTGTGTTACATTAAACGTCAAATGTTGAAAAACCTAAATACGATTGTTTTTTGCAAGCATTCTTTTCACATCTTTGTACTGAATTTTCTTCTGGTTCTGGAAACCCAGTCTACCCAGAGTTCGATCCTGCCACTAGATGAGGTTCACCGACTAGGAAATGTGAAATTTTTTCTATTCAGATTCTATTCTACAATATTTATCCAAATGTTGCCAGAAACTCCACTCAAATTACTTCGAAGGTTGTGGGGAACTTTTTGTTGGTTTCGGTGGATTTTGATTGGAATTCAGAGACTGCGGACTCAGAGCTAAGTTCTTAGGACCTAAAAAGAAAATTCATATAAAAAATTGTATTGTATATGAATTAAAAATGGCCGCTAACAGTGGACCGCACATATGCTGGTACAATTACTACCAGCAGCAGTTAAGAAAGTTAATATAAATGACATCCCTCTTTGTACCTGTCTTCTTAAGAGCATACAACTTAAAGGACCACGCCAATTTTTGGTAAAGTATTTATTCTTTAAGTCTTCGTATGGTTAAAGTATAGACGTACGGTATTAAATTCTATCTCAGGGCAGTTAATATACAAGTGCCTAGTAAACTCGGTTATGATATCCGAAGAACAGATATTAAATTTTTGCCTATGCTGCTTAAATCGTTAAGCAATTTTTCCATGGCAAAACTCTCATCCGTGTACTACATTTTATTGTTTACTTGTATTCCTGCGTTGCTAAATATTTTGTCTCTGTTGGCCGATTTAGTTCAAATTCAATCACCACCAGCACTGTATGACTGATATATTTATATAAAATTCATTATGAAAGCTACAATGGTTTTGTTGCTGCACCCGAAGGTAAATACTTAAATCGACTCCGATCTGCCGCATCTCTTCTTCGGTACGTTGCACGGCGGAAGACAGAGGCAGCATATACCCCTTTACCTTCGGGTGCAGAGTATTGAAAGTTTTCTGGTAGTAAACAAAGCGAAAGCTTGTGTCAACACATTTTTAGTAAGAAATGGAATCACTCTGAAGGGCACTAAAAAATACATTCTCATGAATTCATATACGAGTATTTCATGCCTTTGTGCGTTCGGTGCAAAGGTTGTACTGTACAACGGCAACGCTGTCTCAGTTGCATTTAGATGCAACTGTTAACTTCAAAAGTGCGTACTGCGTACACAAATATGCAAATTCCTTATCTTCGAAGATGCGCGTTGCCGTCGGCATTGCTCAGGCCAGCAGGATACAAGACGGAAATGCAGTTTCGTTTCGAGTGTTAAGTAACGTTTCACCGCGTGTTAAGTGTTCATACCGTATTTTTTTGAAGTAATGGCCAGCTCTGACATTCGCTCGTAGGTTTTTTGCCTGGAGTTCATTAGAGCGTCAGTAGTTATTTAATACGTTCGTAGTAAACCTACATCGAACGTTAAATAAAGATAAGGAAGAAAATAATATAAAAGTGCGTAGGGCAATTACTGATTTAATATGCTATTTAGCAATATAAAGAATTTATTAGAATTTATCCGAAAAATTTAGCTTCCTCTTTGCTATACGCAAAGTCCATCCAAGCATGAATAAGGGCAATTATTATCACCAACGATGAAGGGCCCGTTGTTATCACTTTTGGTCCCGTTTGCATATCTAACTGACAGGTCCAAATATAAGTACATACATTTATTGACCACAAACTTTAGAGATGTACTAATTTCGAGGATTGATGCTGTAAACTAGTCGCTAGTAACTATTTTTCACTGTCACCAATTTTTAAATTAGTCTGCTCATATGAAAGATTGTACACATATGTACATAGTAATAGATGTAGCAGATACTTGAGAATCTAGGGATGGATGTAATGTTTTTGTATAATAAGTACTTGTGTATGGTTTATGTTGGTACTTTGTTAGTACATAATCCATATGCGAGGATGGTGGCACCCAGGCCGGAAGTAGCGGTGACACCCCTTGATTTCATTAATTCAAATTGCTACTTTTTTTTTGTACCATCCACATGGTTTTTGCAGTTTGTTCCAATATTTATAAATACATATAATAAAAATAATAACAACAAATAATAATATATAATAGGAAAAATGTATGTAATTAAATAATATAAATAGAAACACATATCATAACAAAGTATAAATACTCTTACATATGTTATATTAAAGAAAGAACTAAAATAGAGGCTATGCGGTGTCTCTTTCTCCTAAAACACATCATCTTTTTGATTCCTTTCCTTTAATTTCGTTATCAGATATTTCATATTTACGAGTATGTGATAGTTTTTCATCTGGCAAATGAATAAAGCGTAAGTAAGCAAAGTGTCCCATGCCTGAGGGTACCCCCCCCCCCCAATTCGACACTCGAATAAAATCGATAACTAGTAATCGCGCATTTCGACTTCGAATCTTATATCGCTCAGCTACAATTGTTATATCGCACTTTTCTTGAAGAGTCTTATAAAAAAATCCTTTCACGTTTATTTGTGCCGACATGAATGTTATTTTAATAAAATGGCTTCGTAGTAGTCTTAAAGTCTGGAGCACGTGAGAACGTGACTATGCAACGAAGTAGATATACCTGCGGTTCTGAACGTGATAGTATACTAATGATCACTTATAATGATAAAGTCAGTGGAATCGGAAACCACACTTTCATAACATATCCTGCTGAGTTCATTAGGATGAATTGCCTGCGTTGGCAATGCTTGTTTTGCAGCCAAGCGATGTACTATATAGCGCAGCGACAATGAATATGCAACCGCTGGTGGATTAGAGAACTTTGATCGCCTGAGTCCTCTAACGGCTAATATGCAAATAATATGACGCAGATAATTACATTAGTAGCTGATATCATTATCTCCTCTACCGCCCCGTGCATTTCATCGTTTCGAAGTAAAACATCCTTCGTCGAAAACGCACGACCAGGAATAATTGCGCTCTTTCTTTTCTAATGCCGAGTCCATACTAAAAAGGGATTTATAATTATGAAATATTATATTTAGCAACGCTAAACTAATCTGAATTATCCAATGTTCTGCCTCGATTTCATTTAATGTTAAAACTTTTATAGCATGGCATCGTCGTTGCGAATCTGCAGCCCGAGCGCCCGTGGAGGGTAATGAAAAGCGAAACGACACGTGACCTTGTTTATGCGTTGTTTAAAAGGAGTCTGCGGTACTGCTAACTTGCGAACTGCGTACACCAAAAGGAGAACTCAAGTGATTATTGAACACATCATCTAAGAAATTTTGAATGCCAAATAGTGTGAGTGACACTGAACGGCGCTTAGACACAATGCATATGTTTTTTTAGAACCGCACACAGACGTCCAAAAAACACGGCTTGTTCACCTGAAAGTCATATCAAAATTACTGTTCCAAGTGCAAGACGACATCAGCAATGTTTCTCTTTTTATTATCTACCGTCACTTGCCTGGTGTTTGGGGCGGGACGGAACGATACGGGGCGGGTAGGCTTATTAGTTTCAAAGACAAAAAGTACGAGGCGCATGTATCCGAGCATTACGGATACATTACGATGGACACGTGCGCTTTGTTTGCCTGGTACTTAATTATTTCGTAAAAATATTGAAGTACCTTTTGACAGGCTTGACAACATTTCTCTAATGTTATATGAGTATTTTACGCTCGAAAAAATGGATCGTTATTCTTTCCGTAAAAAGCAGTTCCGTACTCAGAACTAACATCTACATTTCATACTTTACTACATACTTACATCTACAGAAGTTTAAGTTTAGATGCTTTTCTAAATTCAGTTTTGTCATTAAACTTAAAAGTATATAAAATGAATTATCAATTAAAAAATGAATGATTGAAAATTATTCAATTTATTTTTTATTTTTGGTTTCCATCAGATCAACTATTTCTCAATTTAAAAGTAAACTATACTGGACGCCATTTCAGCACAATAGTTAAAGACGCTTAAGCTTAAGGAATAACGAATAAATGAAGATGCAACCCAACAGACCACGCTAAGAAAATACTAATTCGAACGGCATTCAATACAACATATACGAGTATAGTTGTTGGTGTTATATTGCTGTATATGATAGTCTGGCATTATAAAGCGTCTTTTAACATAATTGGGAATTGAGCCTCGCGGAACTAGAGATATGCCTCAGATCGAAAAGCGATGCTCGTGATATGAACAAGCGCCTTCATGATTACCGGTTTATTTATTTTAAAGGTTGCGCCAAGTTTGTGCCGGTATGTTATGCGGTGTAACTTGTATGTAATGCAGTATGCACTGGTCAGCGCTGTAAAACGCAGTTATCAGTGGGGGTTGGCACGCGCTTTGCCTCGTACCACGCAGGTAGGACTACGAGACTGCACACTCGCCAACTTCTGTAATAAAAACGCGACTATATGAAAATTTAAGCAAGTGTAGATATTGATGTGATTTTGCATTGATGCTAAGCGTACTTCCGCTGACCTGCACTGCTTTTGAGCGTCCACAATTGTGCGAACCCCCACAGTCACAGGCTTTCTCCCGCAGAGTTTCGAGTAGCGTGTCTGCGAATCCCTAGGTGTTTCATACGTTTCCTGCCATGCCCCTTAATAACCTGCTGCATATCGTAAATGTCTTAAAAGGTTGTATCTTAATGCGATTAGCCAATTCCTCTGCCATTCGCTTAAACAGCGACCTTCTTTTGAGAAGCTGATAAATAAATTAATTAAAAGTAATAAATTTAAACATTTTAAACATACATAGTACGAATGTAAGAAAATTTAAGCTTATCTCACAGTTCCTATTTAGTAGGTGATGACCGAATAAATATTTCAATTTAAATGTTGCAATTATTTTCTACATTTCCCAAAAATGTTAAATTCTAAGGTGTTGCATGTTATTATTTATTAATAGATTTTCACTTTGGAGAGTCTTAAAATATGTGCTCTCCAGCTTCTCTTACACATCTGTATAATTTCACCTCGAAAATATTCACTCATTAATTGTTTAAGGCAACGTGAACCACACCACCTTAACCTTTTGCATCGCTGCCATCGCTCTCCCCGCACAGTGATTACACATCATGCCAACCCCGTTCGCTAAAAAGTAATCAACTGATGTTTATTTGTCACCCCCAGTTAACGGCGTTTGATATATTATTCGGTTCATTTGGTCGACAGGTCAAGATAAACAAAATATTTTTGTATTCTTGTATAATCACCTTGGGTTCGGTTAAAGTAAACATGAGGCCGAATAATTCAGAACATGCGTACCAGGAACATTGACAACCATTCCTGGTAAACAGGAGCTTATAACTTGCTCTTTATAGTTGTTTTAAACGGAGAGATGTTTCTATGGTCCCGTATTTTTGCTGTAAATATACTTCTGATTAATATTCACCTACTATTCAAAACTATTGCTGTGAGTTGGGTAAAAGTACACCAAATCAAAAGATGGGTTGTTTCAGTACAAAGTACTTTTATTTTTATTAAAATTTTGCTGAAAGCTTTTTGTTATTATTGATATACATACATTTATATATACTATATGTATGTACATATGACTGTTCTCATATGACTTTTATCTTAAATTCTCTAAATGTGTAAATTTCTTCTTTGCACTGTGTTTGAACTTTTGACTGAACGTTTGTCGGTGTTTGGACAAATATCAATCGGAGACACACTTTTGCCCACACTCATACAGTGTGTCACGTGCAACAATTTGTGGTAAGGAAAGAAATCAAAATCCACTAAAAATCTATGGAATATATCTAATGCAAGAAGAAGTTGTGCAGGGTTATCTTGTAAATGATTTTAATATGGACGAAGGTAAGCAATTCGTAACACGCAGTTCAATGTCAAAACAACTTTAGAGTGAAAACAATGTGTCTCATTATGCTATCCGTTTGGGTGTGATAGACACCCCTGCAATATCTGCTCTTATTTTCTGGTTTATCGGTACTAAAGTGAGGAAATACTTAGTGAGAGGTATTAATCACTTGGATTGAACCAACTTGATCAGGCCTTTAATGGGCGTGGTCCCCACTTTAGTTTTAGACTTTCGAAACAGCTTCCATAAATTATGTGTTATGAGTGTATTGCTTGTTAAGGAAAGAAAACGTTCGGTGACTAGACGACGGACGACGAATTAATTTAAATTCGGAAATTTAAATTATTTGAACAATCTCCCAGTGAAATGATATTATTACGCTCTGATGGTATCATAACTGAAAGCTGTGTTCAAGTACACGGAAGCCGTGATTTGGGGTGAACTCGTTACAAGAATAAAGTGGTGCTTATAAGACTCTTATCGAAATTGTTACCTAGTTTTTGTCCCTGTAAGAGTTAACTTGAATTGTGTGCAAATTGACTTTAAACTAGAGAACGCTATCTTCGGTCATGTCGAAGTTTACGTAACCATCGTAATTCTCACAGTCGGTTTTTATTTTTTTTCCTCTACTCTCTGTAATGTTAAAAAAGTATCTATTTTTATTAGAAAATACACAGTGGTGAACATCATCGATGATGTCCTAATGATTTTGTGTTCCGTTTCGATTCGATTTTACACCCAGTTTTCACTTGTAGCCATACGTGTCATAGGACCCGCAGTACTCGCCGCCACTTCGCAATGCATTTCAAAACAGTATCTATTCTGTTCCACTTCCCACATTCGATTGATCATGATTTTCACCACCATGATTTTCAAAGGCCTTCGCTTACACCAAAGCAAAAAAACTTAGACTCGAAAGAGCAAAGGAGTTGTTATGCATGCACGAATGTGTCGAATTTCCAAACATTGTGTTCTCTGATGAGAAAAATTTCCCTATTGAGCAGTTCATAAACTCTCAAAATGATAGTGTTTACTTAACTGAACGCACTTACGAAAATGTGAGCCGATGGACGCTATTCAATAGTTTTCATCGAGCCTGGTGTCAAAGTCAATGCGACTTATTATCGGGAAAATGTTTTGGAAGCTGCTTTAAAGCAGCATTTTGCAGAGCAAGGTGAGGACTAAAAACTATGCCAGTATGGATGCGCTGAAGAAAGCGCATTGTACGGGAATGGGCCAAAATACCACAAGATTATATTCGTGCACCATGCAACTAATTTTTAACCGTTTGAAGGCCATAGTCAAAGGTGGCCACATCGAGCTAAAGTGAATGGATTCTAAAAGTTTTATTATTTTCTCACATTTTTGTAATTTGAATCAATAAAAAGTAATTTCACCCAAGAAAAATATGGTCGTTTGAATAGGTTCAATCGCCTAACCCAGTAATAATTAATTTAATACTTATCTTAAAATTTTTTTCTTATTTTAAATCAATTTTGAAACCAGTGATATGCGGGTATGTATAGATTGATGAATAAAAAGTATTGGAAATGGTGGATAAAATTCAGCATATTTTAGAAATATTTAAATAAAAAGTCTTTGTTTCTAGTTTTGTAGAGAGTTTATAACCATGAAAACAATATAATAACTTTTATATAGGTAGAATAAAAATATATAATAATTATATTTTTAATATATTATCATATATTTTTGTTTACTTTAATACATTTAATTATATAAAAATAATAATAAATAATTAAATTTGTACACGCAAAATCTGCAGACCTAACTTTTAGCATGAGAAGAAACGACTGTCTATAGGTCTATATATGTATATGGCAACGAAATACCACAAAGCAACTCAGCTAAATATTTAGAAGATGAGCTTAAGGAGATCCATTTGGAGAAGATTAACGTGGAGAAATCATGCAGAAGAAACTGAATGAAACAACCCATTGAAAATGAACAGATTTCCCTCCAAAATAAAATCATTTTGTACAAAACAATTTTAAGACCTATCTGACCTATCTAATAATATCAATCGAAAACCTTAACAAAAATTGCTGTGGTACAAAAAAAAAAGCACTGTGGTACATCACCAATAAAAATATACACAAAGATTTAAAACTTTGTTACGTTAAAGAAAAATTAAGCTCCTAATTACTACTGCAAATATTTATTGCGTCTCAATGATTTATTATAGACATTAAATATGTCTTTTAGATACTAGTGACCAAACAATAAGGCTTACAGGATAGCATGTTCTGGATCTGCGAAGTCAGGCGTAACTTTACAACTCATATTTAAGATAATTTGCCTATTATCATAAAGATAGATTGCAAATAAAGTTGAATATAAAAATATAGAATTTTTACAAGCGTGACTTTTGACCCACCATGTATATATGCATATTCATATATACTTACATATTTTTACAACAACAACAGTAAACGGCCTCTATCGTAGTAAACATTTGACAGTACCGCAAACCTTTCTCGTAGCATCTATTACAACG